>OY740716.1:24598341-25800841 GCA_963513945.1 Hydrotaea diabolus | reverse complement strand
AGAGTAAGAAAAGTTATACCACTGAGTATTTGGCTCTCCTCCCCTTCCTTTGGTTGTTTTGTGGAGTATGTATGTGCTTTTTATGTATTAAGGATTTTTCATATCCTTTAGCATGTTTGACATATAAATATTGAACATGTGATTTTCTTTTCTAAAGAAATTCTTGCAATATACTTTTACTATATCTTTGGAAGCTTCACAGATGCCTGGTATTTTTTATTTTTTGTTTTTCAATATCATTTCAAAATTGTGTTTCCATTTCTTTTGGTTTTTCTCATAGATGAGAGAAGCAAACCTTTTTAACCTGTCCATAATTCGGTGTCTGTCTCTTACATATGCCCGGGTGTTGTGCTGTTCTCGTTCTTAATTTGTATTATTACCGGAAACGGATGCGACCTATTCGAAGCAAGCGTTAATTTTTTACCTTACTGCTTTGTTCTGTTTTCCGTTGAGGAAATAATGACAAGATGACATTGTAGTAAATTATTTTATTTTTTTTCCCAAATGATGTTCATGACCGATGTAGGGTCAAACAGGTAGCGGGGTTTTAGTTAAAGGGAATTAAAATGTATTTACGAGTATAGGTAACGAAAGTGAAAACAGAACATTTGCATGTCTTAATGTCATAATAATCATACGAGTAGGTCTACTTGGGCTTCAATCAAAATCATATCGGCTTTGCGTTGTATCAGTAAATCAGTCGTCGATTTTCATGATTAGGTTGTATCGCCAGGCAGTGTGGAGAATTGAGGGAAAGCCGCATTTATTGTATACTTATCGGATGACACCTCATATTTTTTCTCATTTCGGCACACTGAGAAAAAATTCGTAGGAAATATGTGCGAACTACAAAAATGTCGATGGACTTTATGTTGTAGTCGTCAACATGTATTAACACGGTTGGACAAATCATAAGATGGTAGCTACGATCATATCACAGTACGCACAGCCAATAAATCGGTTTTACTATCATATTAACATTAGTACAACGAAATGTTAGTTGATGCACTGACATTTTCTGCAAATGGAACTGGATACATCAGCGATGTGACAAAGTAGAAACCTATAAATAATGAAATGATATTTAAATTTCAGTTTTATAATTGAAAATGTTATCAGGAATTAAAGCTACATTTAATGTCATACAAATTCACCTAAAAAACCAGTCAAAGCATGATACAAAGTAATACATAGAATTCCAATTTCGGGATTAATTGATATACTTTTTCGGCTCCTTTTGGCAAAGGGTTTTATTTTATTTGCTTTTCGACGATATGATTTTCAGAGAAATCTTGAAATTTCACTGTAATAACTTTTTTTTATTAATTGTTTTTTTTATTAAATTTTTATGATTACATAGTTTCTAAAATGGTTGTTACAGCGAAATAGTTTGTTATCATCACCAATTGTTGGTGCAGCTAACAATTCTATACACAACTATTAGTTGCCACAACAGGCGTTTCTGGCAAACTATAATTTGTGACTTTATTCGCTCAATGTGACCGAAAGGTAAGCTGGCTGCATCATAATATTGTTAAAGCAATCATATTGTGGTACGTCCAACCAAATTTCCATCATAATTATATACATTTGGCGATTGAAACCGGAAGTCTTCTCGTCTAAGAAAAATTTCGTAGTTCGAAATGAATTCCAACTAACTTTTCTCTATGTGTAATCTGTACGTCTAAGAAAAATTTCGTAGTTCGAAATGAATTCCAACTAACTTTTCTCTATGTGTAATCTGTACGGCATATTGTTTTAAGCTAGTTTGATGAATAATATTTAAATAACTAATATTATTTGATGTTGCAATAGACATTTAATATAAAATTTAATTTAAATTTTGTATTAGCTTCCTATTTTGACATTTAAGTAGAGTGCGCGCAAACGAATTTCTCACCTTTTTCAGCTTTTAATGCAATTTTCAACAGTGTATATATCAGCGTATTTTTGTTTCTACTTACTTCCTTTAATATAAAACAAACCAAGACTTTCGTAAAAAAAGCATATTAAAAAAAATTATAGCACTAAAATAGACAAAAAGACGTCTGCGCTCAAACGTGGTACGTCCAACCAAATTTCCATCATAATTATATACATTTGGCGATTGAAACCGGAAGTCTTCTCGTCTAAGAAAAATTTCGTAGTTCGAAATGAATTCCAACTAACTTTTCTCTATGTGTAATCTGTACGTCTAAGAAAAATTTCGTAGTTCGAAATGAATTCCAACTAACTTTTCTCTATGTGTAATCTGTACGGCATATTGTTTTAAGCTAGTTTGATGAATAATATTTAAATAACTAATATTATTTGATGTTGCAATAGACAGTTCAGCTAAAAACACTTCCATTTCTTTTTAATTTGCCTTTTACGACATATTTTGTTAGGTTGGGGGTTTTTTTGGTATGAGGTGAAACCTTCTATAAGTATTGTACTGACTAAGTCCACTTGGATGTCCTTCCATCTCCGTTTTGTCTACCCGCTAGTTTTCTCGATTCTTCAGGCAGTATGTATATCGTCACCAAACTGTGGTGTAGGGGTACTCGTATTATGTGTTTATGTTTATGTTTGAAACTCCGAGTGAAAATTATATTTTGTTAAGTTGGGTTTTTTTCGGTATGAGGGAAAACCTTCTATAAGTATTTTACTGACTAAGTCCACTTGAATGTCCTTCCATCTCCGTTTTGTCTACCCGCTGATTTTCTCAACTCTTCAGGCACCAAACTGTGGTGTAGGGGTACTCGTATTATGTGTTTGTGCTTAGTTTTGTATCTTCGAGTAAAAATTGTAATAGATCCATTAAGATCGACCTGGATTTATTTTCTGCGTCTATTTAGACGTCCATATTTGAAATCAATCTGCTAGTTGCCCGAATCCATTCAAGCTATCCACACAAGTTTGTTTTCAGCCAATGGCATAACCACCAAAAAAAACCTCCCGACTTTGGGTCTAACTGACCTAACAGCGGCAAATTTAAAAGAAATTTTCATTGTGGAATTACTTTGCATGTAAGATAAACATTGCGAAATATAGCCCAGATCGGTCCATATTTTGATATTGGCTCCACTCAAATGTTCCTCCCGATTTTGGGTCTAACGGAAAGCGGCTAATTGCATTCGATTTCAACGAAATTTTGCTTGTGTCGTTATTTTGCACACAAGAAAATCATTGTGGAAAATATACCAGATCGGTGTATGTTTTGATAGAGCCTCAATAGAAATGTGCTTCCGATTTGTTGTCCAACTAACCTAAGACCCGAAAATTTTTATTAGATTCCAATAATATTCCATAAACGTTAACATTTGAGCAGATGGTCTATGGTTGCAAGTAGCCCGTATACCTCCCGCCTTTGGAACTAACCAAAACATTCTTAGGTCGCACAGCATCCCATTGAAGAAAAGAAGGGAAATTATCTCTGTCAGCTGAGCACGATTCAATTCTGATACTCAATGACCGGAACGAACTATTTGACGCCGGCTCCAAACGGCTAATTCACGTTATAGAGAAGTTTTAACATGGCTTAGAGATAAATCTCTTACTCGTACAGTGGACGACGTTTACGAAGTGGAAACCCGCAAAATTGTACGGTCTAACCAATCATGGAGAAAAAAATGTCAGTAGAGTCTAAAGGCATTTTGTTTGAGTTATTTGTGATTTGTGACAGAATTGTACCAAATAAGCGATAGATATCTTTCAAAAACGGAGGAAACCAACGTTTTTAAGGTGATATAAGCTTGAGGCTTTGGTTGATATTTATTGGGATCGTATCTGCTGTTATGTTCGCGGCATCTTTGAATACTGTTATGATAGGAGCAACACACCATCAGAGCCCTCAGCCAATATACCGATGATAAATATCGGCTTGTGAGTTGTAGCTCTAACTATTTTGATGAAAGTTAGGGCGACAATCCTGGCGATTCCGCTTACCTGCTTGTAAGATTAGCTTGGGTTGTTAAGGTTAATTAAAATTGAACAGGGATTAACCGGCTCAAGACCTCATAGTCAACTATACTCTTTTTACAATATAGTCATAGTTGATATAGTCAACTATACTCTTTTTACAACACACCCGTGTTGTAAAAGAAATCTATTGATGGCTCTCGATGCAGAGTCTCTTTAGAGCTGGCAAGAGTGAGTTGTATTTTCGTGGGCAATTGTGTGAAGAAAACTTGAAAAGTAAGGTTTACAACAGTAGTTCTCATTCGTTTGGGGAGAAGCTGGCCTTCTAGAGTTCGGTTTTACTTTCAACAATTGCAGCAAAGCTTTCTGAAGAGGGTTGTCACGGACCCGAAATCATGATAAAAGTAGTGTGCAGCCACGAAAATCAATGTCACTTTGCCATTTTGTTAAAAACTTGTCTTCTATTTAAATATAGAAGCAAGAGGTCTTGAGCCGGTTTATCCCACCTCGAGTATTCCATCAGCACAACCAAATATTAGTCTGCATCGTTTAGTAGTTGTAACTAAAGTATCGCTAGAAAATAAGAAGTATCCTAACCTACGGAAAATAATTTTTGAATTTAAAAGTCCACATGACCCACTTGTTTAACACGTAGTAGAGGCAAAAAACTATTTCCTTAAATACTAGAAGTACTCTTAAAAATAGGGTGGGCCATTTCAAGAAAAAAGGAAAAGATTATTGAAGATTTTCACTGTATAAGTATAAATAAGACTAAACGATTTGCTTAATCAGTTATAAAAGGAATATTTTCGCCTTTGGTTATAATGAAAATTAGATACCACCACTTATACAACAACAAAATGTTGTCAAAACTATTGGTTGCCACAAACACCAGTTATGGCAACTAAATAGATATGTATGGCCGATCAATTAGTTGCGTGTACAATACGAAGATCATATTTATCATCTTGTGGTATGTCAAACCGAATATCTATAACGATAATAAACATTTGGTGGTTGCTACCAAAATTTTAGTATTTCCAACCGATTTCCGACTAAATTGTTCTCTTGTAACCATAGACTATAAACATCCTGTGTAGATGCGCCTATAAGGCTTTATGTCCTGTAAGGACACCCAAAATCTTACTTATCTTCATTTTGCTAATGGTCAGCAATGTTCAGGTCCTATCCTCGTCCGTTTTTTCCCAACGATTTCACTGTTCATGACTGTTACATATATTTCTGGGCTAATAATGAAAATGCGAATATTTATCATTATGGTTTTATTGTTTTTTAAAGTATTCTCCGGCATGCGCTCAAACTAATTGTCGAAGCACTTTTTACACTCCGATTAAGACACCTCAAAAACATGGTTTTTTACCCCTTCAACAGCATCTTCTGGCGACGAAAATCGTTGACCACGCATTTTTTTCTTAATGTGCGGGAATAAAAAGAAGTGGGGCTGTACGGCGGATGATTTATCAATTCGAGGTTTTGGCCGGTGAAAAGGCGCTGGTTTGAGCCGATGTGTGAGAGCTGTCATTGTGCACAATGATTCGTCTTCTGTTGTTCGTTTTTCGAATTTTTCCGAAGACTCCAGGCTAACAAATTGTGTTGTACCACGCAAAATTGACCGTCCTACGTTGATCAAGCGGAACAGTCGCCACATGACCGACCATTTTTGCCGACCATTTTTTCGATGTGTTTCTTCCACGAACAACTTTCGTGGTATTTGGCTGGTCTTCGAAGACCCGCACGGTCGATTGCTGTTTTGTTTCGGGCTCATACGCATAGATCCATGATTCGTCACCTGTGACGATCTTATAAACGTCTTTTGAAGCACCGCGATCGGTTTTTTTTAAATTTCTTTGCACCAATCGACACGAGCCTTTTTTGGAGCGATTGTAAAATTGTCCGGGATCCAACGAGAACAAACCTTTTTTACGGCCCGTTGTATATGTAGTATCGAATGTATGCTGGTGGAAAAAATGCCCAAGGATGACTCTATCTCACGGTATATCACATCACGAACTTAAATTATCAATTTACGCAAGGCATCAATGTTCTCTGGCACAACGGCCGTTTTTGGACGACCTTCGTCTTGGAGCGAGCCTCGGCCACAATTGAATTCATTAAACCAGTTTTTCACAGTGCTATAGGATGTTGCTTCATCGCCATACAAAGATTTAAGTTCATCGATGCACATAATAATACACGTCGAAAGTTGTGAAAAATTATGGCACGAAAATGTTCACGAGTTAATTCAATTTTTTCTGCCAAATTGATTTTTTCAAGTTACTGTAAACAACAAAAATGATGGTCGTACGTCTAAATGTTTTGCTAAAAAATGTCAAACTTTCCAATGGAAATGTCAGATGGCACCAGGCAACACTTAGTCTTGCCTGGGCCAGAAATATATATAGCAACCCTCGTACTGTGGTTTAAGCGTTCTTTGATAATATTTTCATCTAGGATAGCGTAGCCCTCTTCGCATTCTCCTGGTTTGTTGTTTTCAATTCCGTAAATGGCCAAGGCATTTGCTCTCTCTTGTTTCCTCTTACTTATTCCTTGATGACCAGGCACCCATGCTCAGGTGAATTATGTCATGTGCATTGTAAGCGGCAAAAGTATTAAAAAATTATTGATATTACCTAGCTTAACGTTATTGTCCTTATAGAAATGTGTATATCACTGATAAAGCTAACATTAGTCAGTCTCATGTTAGCTCTGAATCAGTTTACACATGCTGTAATTGCTCGGACTTACGACTGAAAGAACATGTTATGGTCTGGTTGGGGGAATACGTAAACGCATTGTTTCTGGTACTTAGTTGTAAAGTCCCAGTTTCGTCTTTTCTCCTTGTATTGAGCCGTTGCTAGAACAGTAGGTATTTGCGCTAGGTTTCCATTAATCCAAGATTGTCTGTCAAGATTGTCATGGTAAGTTTCTCCACGGAATGCATGGTCCCGGTTGGAGAGTATAAGAAGTATTTTTTTGGTCTTACTGATGTAAGCGAAGTTATTTATTCCCTCCTTAATGGGATGCTCAGAGCAATAAGTACTTAAGGAAATAAACACACAGTACGAGTACTCTCTTTTTGGCCCAATAAAATTAGCATAGTAATTCTTTCGGTTTCATTAGACCATCCTTGTAGATTTTGGTTCAAAACCAGCAGTTGACTTGAATTTTCGTCTATCAAGCCAGCTTCTTTTTAAGTCTTTAAAATGCAAAGACAACAAGAGCTTTATACGAGGGCGGTTCGGAAAGTTCTTAGCCTATCAATGAAAGAGAATAGTTAGTTTTTCAAAAATATTTTTATTTTTCAATATAATCTCCTGAAACTTCAATACACTTAGTCCAACGCTTATCTTGCAATTCTATCGCTTGATTAAAATAGTTTTCCTCAAGGTCTTCATAATAGTGGTTTACAACTGTAATTGCATCTTCTTTTGAGGTAAAACGCTTGCCAGCAAGGATTTTTTTTAGATTTGGCAACAGGTAAAAGTCACTGGGAGCTAAATCTGGAGAATAAGGTGGGTGGTCAAGCAACTCGTACTTTAATTCGTTGATTTTAGCCATTGTTAAAACACTCTTGTGCGCTGGTGCGTTGTCTTGATGAAAAATTATTTTTTTTGTGTTGTAAGCCAGGACGTTTTTCTCGAACTTGTACATTTAATTGATCTAAAAGGTTGCAATAGTACACTGAATTTATTGTTTTACCCTTTTGCAGATAGTCAATCAATAAAATACCTTTGAAGTCCCAAAAAACCGTTGACATAACCTTACCAGCCGATTGAATTGTTTTTGCCTTCTTTGGGGCACTTCCTCCAGCTTCAGTCCATTGTTTGGATTGTTCTTTTGTCTCTGGAGTATAGTGGTGGATCCATGTCTCATCAACAGTTATGAAACGACGCTTAAAATCCATTTTATTTCGCTGAAAACGATCCAAACAAGCTTGAGAAATTTTCATTCTTATGGGTTTTTGGTCGACTGTTAACAAGTGCGGCACCCATCTTGCAGAAAGCTTTTTCATCTGTAGTTTTTCATGGAAAATTAAATGGACTCGATCATTTGAGATGCCCATGATATTAGCTATTTCACGCACTTTTATTCGTCGATCCTTTAATACCATATGCACTTTGGCTACAATTTCTGTTGTTGTTGCTGTTTTTGGACGTCCACTACGTGGTTAATCTTCAATGCTTGTACGACCACGTTTAAATTCAGCAACCCAATTTTTTACTGTTGCATATGAAGGAGCACTTTCACCTAACACATTCACCATATCCTTATGAATTTCTTGTCCCGATAAACCTTTTTTATGTAAATATTTAATGACACCACGCATTTCTAATTTTTCCATTGTAAAAAAATCACGGATGCGTCTTTTGTGAACACCTGTTTCTATATGAAGGAGTTGCCAGATCGAAACAAAATTTAAGAGGTGTTCATAGCAGAGATGGAAGTTTCCAAAAGACTTAACTTTTTTCTCTTTATACCGTGCTTTTTGTGCTTGGCTAAGAAGTTTCCGAACCGCGCTCGTATGTGTTTGCGAACACAATTCTTAGCGTTTTTAATACAACTTATTTAGAGTTGTTTATGAAGTTAGTTCCGTATCGTAATCAAAAATCGTTAAATTCCAATTAAGTGAGAAAATTTGGATCTTGGCAAATTTTTAGACTTAATTAATAGTCATTGCTTTTTACATACAGAATGACTAGCGAAAAATAAATCAAGGAAAAAAAATCAAGAAGTTTAGATGAGATGATTTCCCAACTCCAAAACCAGAGGTATAATACGAGGGCGTGTTAATAATTTCGTGACTTTTCCAACTTCCTCGTAGTAATAAGAAACGCAACGCTGCTCCCATCAAGGACCATCCGTTAATAGACTACTGTCAAATTTGGAGAGAGTTCCGTCATTGAGTTTGTCTTTAACAGCTTGTTAAATCATACAATTATTTTGAATTATGTTAATAATGCAAAAACGTGAATTTCTGGTGCTCATTAAACATTATTTTTTGCGGAAAAAGTCGTCAATCAAAACTAGGAAAAGCTTAAATACTCTTCACCATCGATTTCAATGGTAACAAAGTGGTTAACTAACTTTCATTGCGGTCGCACAAGTACAAATGACGCTTAACTTTCTGGGTGGCCAATTGAAGTCAATACACCCGCAAATGTCGAAAAAATTTACGATATGTTGTAAGCCGATCAACGAGTAAATGTGCGTGAGATTGTTGATGCTATAAGCATTTTTTATGGCAGTGTGGTTTCGATTTTACATCACCAGTTGAGTTTAAAAGAGCTGTCTGCAAAATGTCTGCCGCGTTTGCTCCCAATTGACCATAAACGTAATCGCTGGCAGCTGTATGGAGACCAAGCAGCAGTCTTAACAATGGGTTTCTCCGGCTGAACCGAAGAAGGTGATGGCAAGAGTTTTTTGGGATGCATGCGGGATAATCCTTATCGATTACCTTCAGAAGGGAAAAACAATAAATGGCAAATATTATGCCACTTATTGGACCGATTTAAAGAGGATTTAAGAAAAAACGACCCCATATGACCAGCAAAAAGTTATTTTTTTATCAAGATAAAGCATGTGTGCACGTATGGGCAGTCTCAATGCCAAAATTGCCTGAATTGGGATCCTTATCCACCGTATTCTCCGTATTCAAATCGATGCCAAAGCGATTTTTTCCGTCATACAGAATAAAAGAGGACCTACCAAATATCGGGTGATCAATCTAAAGGTATTTTTTCAAAATAATAAAAAAACTCAAAAAATCGAATAAAAGTAAAATGTTGAATATTTGTGGTTCTTTCGAAAGGACATTTTATGCCATTTATTTTTGAATATAATTTCCTTTAAATGTTGGCCGCAATTACGCTTCAGGGTGTCTATTCTGGAGATCCAATTTTGAATGAATTGTTCGAGCATTTCGACCGGTATGGCTTTAATGGCACGCGTAATGTTGGCTTTCAAATTCTGAATCGTAGCTGGTTTCTCAGCATAAAATTTGAACTTTGCGTAGCCCAACGAATTACACGATTTAGGTGGCCAACTCTCTGGTCCAAAGCGTGAAATTGGCTGCTATTCTTAATGACCTCTTAATAGATCCATTGCTTGTGCAGCTGTATTGCAAATTGAGCCGTTCTGTTAAATCCAAATGTCGTCAAGATTATGGGCTTCAATTTTAGGAAGCAAAAAGTCCGAGTTCCAGGCGCGACAGCGAGCTCAATTCTCGGTTACGTTCCGACCATCATCATTTTTGAAAAAATATGGACCGACTTATGGTTGCCCTTCAAAAAAAAAAATGTTTATTGTCGTTGTCGTTGAGCCAGAAATGTACCTCATCTCTGAACAAAATTGTGATCGAAAACAGTTTCTCAACGAACGCTCATTTCCATTATACAGTTGCACAATTTTGAGACGTTGTTTCGGTGTCAGTCTTTCCATGATGAAATAGCAAACAGTACTGAAAAGAAAAAAAAAATAAAGTTGAACACAACTCACGCGAACTCTGTGAAAAAAGGCTATTGAAAAAAAGCTCATGATGGATCACCCTGTATTAATTTAATATAAAATGTAATTTAAATTTTGTATTAGCTTCCTATTTTGGCATTTAAGTAGAGTGCGCGCAAACGAATTTCTCGCCTTATTCAGCTTTTAATGCAATTTTCCACAGTGTATATATCAGTATATTTTTGTTGGTTTTTTACTTACTTCCTTCAGTATTAAATAAACTAAGGCTTTTGTAAAAAAAAGCATATCAAAAAAAAAATTATAGCACTAAAATAGACAAAAAGACGTCTGCGCTCAAACGATTGACTACCACTGTAAAATAATGGGATGCCAACTTGACACTAGCCACGCGTGAACTTTAAAAACCCTCTTACATGATATCATATCAAATGTTAACAACAAGTGCAAAACTTCTCCCCACTCCCTTTAGTGGCACATGAGTTTAAAGCAAAACCAACGTGAAATAAAACGTGGAATTTAAAAATATGAGAGGATAAAATGTACTTTGCACCGAGCCGCAAAACATATCCCGACTATTGTTGGCCATCGTTATTCATTATGTGTCATAAATTTGTAGGCTTGATCTGTGTCATTATTCCAGGATTCATTGCCACCCATGACTTTTGTGTGGAGGGTTTTTTGTTGGTGCGTTCTTGTGGTGTATTTCGTAGTTATCCTTGATTTACATTTGCCCTTTCCCACACGTCACTTGTAACCAGTTCGATGGTATGCACCATGGTTCGTTTGTAATCCGAATGACCACAATTCACCACTGCTCCAATAATATTGAACAGCCTGTGGATACATAACATTACAGAAATGTTAACACTTACATAGCGAAAGAGAAAACAAGAGAGACTACGAGAGTTCCAAAAAAAGTAACCATTCGATTGAATCATGTTGTGCTCTCCACTCCATTTTATCAAACAGACACTGTGGTGAGTTCAAGTCTAGTCTAAGCAGAGACAACGGCAAACGAGAAAGAGATAGAGAGAGAGAGAGAGTGTAATAGAGTAAGAAAAGTTATACCACTGAGTATTTGGCTCTCCTCCCCTTCCTATGGTTGTTTTGTGGAGTATGTGCTTTTTATGTATTAAGGATTTTTCATATCCTTTAGCATGTTTGACATATAAATATTGAACATGTGATTTTCTTTTCTAAAGAAATTCTTGCAATATACTTTTACTATATCTTTGGAAGCTTCACAGATGCCTGGTATTTTTTATTTTTTGTTTTTCAATATCATTTCAAAATTGTGTTTCCATTTCTTTTGGTTTTTCTCATAGATGAGAGAAGCAAACCTTTTTAACCTGTCCATAATTCGGTGTCTGTCTCTTACATATGCCCGGGTGTTGTGCTGTTCTCGTTCTTAATTTGTATTATTACCGGAAACGGATGCGACCTATTCGAAGCAAGCGTTAATTTTTTACCTTACTGCTTTGTTCTGTTTTCCGTTGAGGAAATAATGACAAGATGACATTATAGTAAATTATTTTATTTTTTTTCTCAAATGATGTTCATGACCAATGTGGGGTCAAACAGGTAGCGGGGTTTTAGTTAAAGGGAATTAAAATGTATTTACGAGTATAGGTAACGAAAGTGAAAACAGAACATTTGCATGTCTTAATGTCATAATAATCATACGAGTAGGTCTACTTGGGCTTCAATCAAAATCATATCGGCTTTGCGTTGTATCAGTAAATCAGTCGTCGATTTTCATGATTAGGTTGTATCGCCAGGCAGTGTGGAGAATTGAGGGAAAGCCGCATTTATTGTATACTTATCGGATGACACCTCATATTTTTTCTCATTTCGGCACACTGAGAAAAAATTCGTAGGAAATATGTGCGAACTACAAAAATGTCGATGGACTTTATGTTGTAGTCGTCAACATGTATTAACACGGTTGGACAAATCATAAGATGGTAGCTACGATCATATCACAGTACGCACAGCCAATAAATCGGTTTTACTATCATATTAACATTAGTACAACGAAATGTTAGTTGATGCACTGACATTTTCTGCAAATGGAACTGGATACATCAGCGATGTGACAAAGTAGAAACCTATAAATAATGAAATGATATTTAAATTTCAGTTTTATAATTGAAAATGTTATCAGGAATTAAAGCTACATTTAATGTCATACAAATTCACCTAAAAAACCAGTCAAAGCATGATACAAAGTAATACATAGAATTCCAATTTCGGGATTAATTGATATACTTTTTCGGCTCCTTTTGGCAAAGGGTTTTATTTTATTTGCTTTTCGACGATATGATTTTCAGAGAAATCTTGAAATTTCACTGTAATAACTTTTTTTTATTAATTGTTTTTTTTATTAAATTTTTATGATTACATAGTTTCTAAAATGGTTGTTACAGCGAAATAGTTTGTTATCATCACCAATTGTTGGTGCAGCTAACAATTCTATACACAACTATTAGTTGCCACAACAGGCGTTTCTGGCAAACTATAATTTGTGACTTTATTCGCTCAATGTGACCGAAAGGTAAGCTGGCTGCATCATAATATTGTTAAAGCAATCATATTGTGGTACGTCCAACCAAATTTCCATCATAATTATATACATTTGGCGATTGAAACCGGAAGTCTTCTCGTCTAAGAAAAATTTCGTAGTTCGAAATGAATTCCAACTAACTTTTCTCTATGTGTAATCTGTACGTCTAAGAAAAATTTCGTAGTTCGAAATGAATTCCAACTAACTTTTCTCTATGTGTAATCTGTACGGCATATTGTTTTAAGCTAGTTTGATGAATAATATTTAAATAACTAATATTATTTGATGTTGCAATAGACAGTTCAGCTAAAAACACTTCCATTTCTTTTTAATTTGCCTTTTACGACATATTTTGTTAGGTTGGGGGTTTTTTTGGTATGAGGTGAAACCTTCTATAAGTATTGTACTGACTAAGTCCACTTGGATGTCCTTCCATCTCCGTTTTGTCTACCCGCTAGTTTTCTCGATTCTTCAGGCAGTATGTATATCGTCACCAAACTGTGGTGTAGGGGTACTCGTATTATGTGTTTATGTTTATGTTTGAAACTCCGAGTGAAAATTATATTTTGTTAAGTTGGGTTTTTTTCGGTATGAGGGAAAACCTTCTATAAGTATTTTACTGACTAAGTCCACTTGAATGTCCTTCCATCTCCGTTTTGTCTACCCGCTGATTTTCTCAACTCTTCAGGCACCAAACTGTGGTGTAGGGGTACTCGTATTATGTGTTTGTGCTTAGTTTTGTATCTTCGAGTAAAAATTGTAATAGATCCATTAAGATCGACCTGGATTTATTTTCTGCGTCTATTTAGACGTCCATATTTGAAATCAATCTGCTAGTTGCCCGAATCCATTCAAGCTATCCACACAAGTTTGTTTTCAGCCAATGGCATAACCACCAAAAAAAACCTCCCGACTTTGGGTCTAACTGACCTAACAGCGGCAAATTTAAAAGAAATTTTCATTGTGGAATTACTTTGCATGTAAGATAAACATTGCGAAATATAGCCCAGATCGGTCCATATTTTGATATTGGCTCCACTCAAATGTTCCTCCCGATTTTGGGTCTAACGGAAAGCGGCTAATTGCATTCGATTTCAACGAAATTTTGCTTGTGTCGTTATTTTGCACACAAGAAAATCATTGTGGAAAATATACCAGATCGGTGTATGTTTTGATAGAGCCTCAATAGAAATGTGCTTCCGATTTGTTGTCCAACTAACCTAAGACCCGAAAATTTTTATTAGATTCCAATAATATTCCATAAACGTTAACATTTGAGCAGATGGTCTATGGTTGCAAGTAGCCCGTATACCTCCCGCCTTTGGAACTAACCAAAACATTCTTAGGTCGCACAGCATCCCATTGAAGAAAAGAAGGGAAATTATCTCTGTCAGCTGAGCACGATTCAATTCTGATACTCAATGACCGGAACGAACTATTTGACGCCGGCTCCAAACGGCTAATTCACGTTATAGAGAAGTTTTAACATGGCTTAGAGATAAATCTCTTACTCGTACAGTGGACGACGTTTACGAAGTGGAAACCCGCAAAATTGTACGGTCTAACCAATCATGGAGAAAAAAATGTCAGTAGAGTCTAAAGGCATTTTGTTTGAGTTATTTGTGATTTGTGACAGAATTGTAATAAATAAGCGATAGATATCTTTCAAAAACGGAGGAAACCAACGTTTTTAAGGTGATATTAGCTTGAGGCTTTGGTTGATATTTATTGGGATCGTATCTGCTGTTATGTTCGCGGCATCTTTGAATACTGTTATGATAGGAGCAACACACCATCAGAGCCCTCAGCCAATATACCGATGATAAATATCGGCTTGTGAGTTGTAGCTCTAACTATTTTGATGAAAGTTAGGGCGACAATCCTGGCGATTCCGCTTACCTGCTTGTAAGATTAGCTTGGGTTGTTAAGGTTAATTAAAATTGAACAGGGATTAACCGGCTCAAGACCTCATAGTCAACTATACTCTTTTTACAATATAGTCATAGTTGATATAGTCAACTATACTCTTTTTACAACACACCCGTGTTGTAAAAGAAATCTATTGATGGCTCTCGATGCAGAGTCTCTTTAGAGCTGGCAAGAGTGAGTTGTATTTTCGTGGGCAATTGTGTGAAGAAAACTTGAAAAGTAAGGTTTACAACAGTAGTTCTCATTCGTTTGGGGAGAAGCTGGCCTTCTAGAGTTCGGTTTTACTTTCAACAATTGCAGCAAAGCTTTCTGAAGAGGGTTGTCACGGACCCGAAATCATGATAAAAGTAGTGTGCAGCCACGAAAATCAATGTCACTTTGCCATTTTGTTAAAAACTTGTCTTCTATTTAAATATAGAAGCAAGAGGTCTTGAGCCGGTTTATCCCACCTCGAGTATTCCATCAGCACAACCAAATATTAGTCTGCATCGTTTAGTAGTTGTAACTAAAGTATCGCTAGAAAATAAGAAGTATCCTAACCTACGGAAAATAATTTTTGAATTTAAAAGTCCACATGACCCACTTGTTTAACACGTAGTAGAGGCAAAAAACTATTTCCTTAAATACTAGAAGTACTCTTAAAAATAGGGTGGGCCATTTCAAGAAAAAAGGAAAAGATTATTGAAGATTTTCACTGTATAAGTATAAATAAGACTAAACGATTTGCTTAATCAGTTATAAAAGGAATATTTTCGCCTTTGGTTATAATGAAAATTAGATACCACCACTTATACAACAACAAAATGTTGTCAAAACTATTGGTTGCCACAAACACCAGTTATGGCAACTAAATAGATATGTATGGCCGATCAATTAGTTGCGTGTACAATACGAAGATCATATTTATCATCTTGTGGTATGTCAAACCGAATATCTATAACGATAATAAACATTTGGTGGTTGCTACCAAAATTTTAGTATTTCCAACCGATTTCCGACTAAATTGTTCTCTTGTAACCATAGACTATAAACATCCTGTGTAGATGCGCCTATAAGGCTTTATGTCCTGTAAGGACACCCAAAATCTTACTTATCTTCATTTTGCTAATGGTCAGCAATGTTCAGGTCCTATCCTCGTCCGTTTTTTCCCAACGATTTCACTGTTCATGACTGTTACATATATTTCTGGGCTAATAATGAAAATGCGAATATTTATCATTATGGTTTTATTGTTTTTTAAAGTATTCTCCGGCATGCGCTCAAACTAATTGTCGAAGCACTTTTTACACTCCGATTAAGACACCTCAAAAACATGGTTTTTTACCCCTTCAACAGCATCTTCTGGCGACGAAAATCGTTGACCACGCATTTTTTTCTTAATGTGCGGGAATAAAAAGAAGTGGGGCTGTACGGCGGATGATTTATCAATTCGAGGTTTTGGCCGGTGAAAAGGCGCTGGTTTGAGCCGATGTGTGAGAGCTGTCATTGTGCACAATGATTCGTCTTCTGTTGTTCGTTTTTCGAATTTTTCCGAAGACTCCAGGCTAACAAATTGTGTTGTACCACGCAAAATTGACCGTCCTACGTTGATCAAGCGGAACAGTCGCCACATGACCGACCATTTTTGCCGACCATTTTTTCGATGTGTTTCTTCCACGAACAACTTTCGTGGTATTTGGCTGGTCTTCGAAGACCCGCACGGTCGATTGCTGTTTTGTTTCGGGCTCATACGCATAGATCCATGATTCGTCACCTGTGACGATCTTATAAACGTCTTTTGAAGCACCGCGATCGGTTTTTTTTAAATTTCTTTGCACCAATCGACACGAGCCTTTTTTGGAGCGATTGTAAAATTGTCCGGGATCCAACGAGAACAAACCTTTTTTACGGCCCGTTGTATATGTAGTATCGAATGTATGCTGGTGGAAAAAATGCCCAAGGATGACTCTATCTCACGGTATATCACATCACGAACTTAAATTATCAATTTACGCAAGGCATCAATGTTCTCTGGCACAACGGCCGTTTTTGGACGACCTTCGTCTTGGAGCGAGCCTCGGCCACAATTGAATTCATTAAACCAGTTTTTCACAGTGCTATAGGATGTTGCTTCATCGCCATACAAAGATTTAAGTTCATCGATGCACATAATAATACACGTCGAAAGTTGTGAAAAATTATGGCACGAAAATGTTCACGAGTTAATTCAATTTTTTCTGCCAAATTGATTTTTTCAAGTTACTGTAAACAACAAAAATGATGGTCGTACGTCTAAATGTTTTGCTAAAAAATGTCAAACTTTCCAATGGAAATGTCAGATGGCACCAGGCAACACTTAGTCTTGCCTGGGCCAGAAATATATATAGCAACCCTCGTACTGTGGTTTAAGCGTTCTTTGATAATATTTTCATCTAGGATAGCGTAGCCCTCTTCGCATTCTCCTGGTTTGTTGTTTTCAATTCCGTAAATGGCCAAGGCATTTGCTCTCTCTTGTTTCCTCTTACTTATTCCTTGATGACCAGGCACCCATGCTCAGGTGAATTATGTCATGTGCATTGTAAGCGGCAAAAGTATTAAAAAATTATTGATATTACCTAGCTTAACGTTATTGTCCTTATAGAAATGTGTATATCACTGATAAAGCTAACATTAGTCAGTCTCATGTTAGCTCTGAATCAGTTTACACATGCTGTAATTGCTCGGACTTACGACTGAAAGAACATGTTATGGTCTGGTTGGGGGAATACGTAAACGCATTGTTTCTGGTACTTAGTTGTAAAGTCCCAGTTTCGTCTTTTCTCCTTGTATTGAGCCGTTGCTAGAACAGTAGGTATTTGCGCTAGGTTTCCATTAATCCAAGATTGTCTGTCAAGATTGTCATGGTAAGTTTCTCCACGGAATGCATGGTCCCGGTTGGAGAGTATAAGAAGTATTTTTTTGGTCTTACTGATGTAAGCGAAGTTATTTATTCCCTCCTTAATGGGATGCTCAGAGCAATAAGTACTTAAGGAAATAAACACACAGTACGAGTACTCTCTTTTTGGCCCAATAAAATTAGCATAGTAATTCTTTCGGTTTCATTAGACCATCCTTGTAGATTTTGGTTCAAAACCAGCAGTTGACTTGAATTTTCGTCTATCAAGCCAGCTTCTTTTTAAGTCTTTAAAATGCAAAGACAACAAGAGCTTTATACGAGGGCGGTTCGGAAAGTTCTTAGCCTATCAATGAAAGAGAATAGTTAGTTTTTCAAAAATATTTTTATTTTTCAATATAATCTCCTGAAACTTCAATACACTTAGTCCAACGCTTATCTTGCAATTCTATCGCTTGATTAAAATAGTTTTCCTCAAGGTCTTCATAATAGTGGTTTACAACTGTAATTGCATCTTCTTTTGAGGTAAAACGCTTGCCAGCAAGGATTTTTTTTAGATTTGGCAACAGGTAAAAGTCACTGGGAGCTAAATCTGGAGAATAAGGTGGGTGGTCAAGCAACTCGTACTTTAATTCGTTGATTTTAGCCATTGTTAAAACACTCTTGTGCGCTGGTGCGTTGTCTTGATGAAAAATTATTTTTTTTGTGTTGTAAGCCAGGACGTTTTTCTCGAACTTGTACATTTAATTGATCTAAAAGGTTGCAATAGTACACTGAATTTATTGTTTTACCCTTTTGCAGATAGTCAATCAATAAAATACCTTTGAAGTCCCAAAAAACCGTTGACATAACCTTACCAGCCGATTGAATTGTTTTTGCCTTCTTTGGGGCACTTCCTCCAGCTTCAGTCCATTGTTTGGATTGTTCTTTTGTCTCTGGAGTATAGTGGTGGATCCATGTCTCATCAACAGTTATGAAACGACGCTTAAAATCCATTTTATTTCGCTGAAAACGATCCAAACAAGCTTGAGAAATTTTCATTCTTATGGGTTTTTGGTCGACTGTTAACAAGTGCGGCACCCATCTTGCAGAAAGCTTTTTCATCTGTAGTTTTTCATGGAAAATTAAATGGACTCGATCATTTGAGATGCCCATGATATTAGCTATTTCACGCACTTTTATTCGTCGATCCTTTAATACCATATGCACTTTGGCTACAATTTCTGTTGTTGTTGCTGTTTTTGGACGTCCACTACGTGGTTAATCTTCAATGCTTGTACGACCACGTTTAAATTCAGCAACCCAATTTTTTACTGTTGCATATGAAGGAGCACTTTCACCTAACACATTCACCATATCCTTATGAATTTCTTGTCCCGATAAACCTTTTTTATGTAAATATTTAATGACACCACGCATTTCTAATTTTTCCATTGTAAAAAAATCACGGATGCGTCTTTTGTGAACACCTGTTTCTATATGAAGGAGTTGCCAGATCGAAACAAAATTTAAGAGGTGTTCATAGCAGAGATGGAAGTTTCCAAAAGACTTAACTTTTTTCTCTTTATACCGTGCTTTTTGTGCTTGGCTAAGAAGTTTCCGAACCGCGCTCGTATGTGTTTGCGAACACAATTCTTAGCGTTTTTAATACAACTTATTTAGAGTTGTTTATGAAGTTAGTTCCGTATCGTAATCAAAAATCGTTAAATTCCAATTAAGTGAGAAAATTTGGATCTTGGCAAATTTTTAGACTTAATTAATAGTCATTGCTTTTTACATACAGAATGACTAGCGAAAAATAAATCAAGGAAAAAAAATCAAGAAGTTTAGATGAGATGATTTCCCAACTCCAAAACCAGAGGTATAATACGAGGGCGTGTTAATAATTTCGTGACTTTTCCAACTTCCTCGTAGTAATAAGAAACGCAACGCTGCTCCCATCAAGGACCATCCGTTAATAGACTACTGTCAAATTTGGAGAGAGTTCCGTCATTGAGTTTGTCTTTAACAGCTTGTTAAATCATACAATTATTTTGAATTATGTTAATAATGCAAAAACGTGAATTTCTGGTGCTCATTAAACATTATTTTTTGCGGAAAAAGTCGTCAATCAAAACTAGGAAAAGCTTAAATACTCTGCACCATCGATTTCATTGGTAAAAAAGTGGTTAACTAACTTTCATTGCGGTCGCACAAGTACAAATGACGCTGAACTTTTTGGATGGCCAATTGAAGTCAATACACCCGCAAATGTCGAAAAAAATCTACGATATGTTGTAAGCCGATCAACGAGTAAAAGTGCATGAGATTGTTGATGCTATAAGCATTTTTTATGGCAGTGTGGTTTCGATTTTACATCACCAGTTGAGTTTAAAAGAGCTGTCTGCAAAATGTCTGCCGCGTTTGCTCTCAATTGACCATAAACGTAATCGCTGGCAGCTGTATGGAGACCAAGCAGCAGTCTTAACAATGGGTTTCTCCGGCTGAACCGAAGAAGGTGATGGCAAGAGTTTTTTGGGATGCATGCGGGATAATCCTTATCGATTACCTTCAGAAGGGAAAAACAATAAATGGCAAATATTATGCCACTTATTGGACCGATTTAAAGAGGATTTAAGAAAAAACGACCCCATATGACCAGCAAAAAGTTATTTTTTTATCAAGATAAAGCATGTGTGCACGTATGGGCAGTCTCAATGCCAAAATTGCCTGAATTGGGATCCTTATCCACCGTATTCTCCGTATTTGGCCCCCGAAGACTATGTGCTATTTCCAAACCTAAAGAAATGGTTCCGTAGAAAGAGATTCAGTTCCAAAGATGAACTTATTGACCAAACAAATGCCTATTTTATGGACTTCGAAAAAACATATTTTTATAAAGGGATGCAGAAATTGAAGAAATGTTGATCTAAGTGTATTAGGCTTGAAGGAGATTATTTTGAAAAATAATTTTTTTGTCAAACAAAAACTGTGTTTTATCCGAAAAGTTCAGTAATTCCACAACATCTTATATATGAACTTCTCTCGATCTAAAACAACCAATTACATCTACACTTACTGTAGTCGACGTAAGTTTTGTTATCTTTAAAAATTTATTAATATGCAAGAGTCATGACTTTCTGTTCATTTCCGTTAACCACATAAATTTGATCAAGCATTCTAAAAGACCCTTTATTTTCACTTGAAAGACAGAGGACGGAAAAAAAACTGAAAGTCTGCCCAACAACTTCCTAGATTGTCAGCATAAACGCTTTGTGCAAAACAAGGGCTTCATGCCGTGCATAATTAAACTATTGTCTCATCAGAGGAACAAAAGAAAAATTATCTCAGCTTGAGACATAAATTTTGCAGTTTCTTAAGTATTCCAATGAGCTGAGCCGGGCCCGACCAATGAACAATTCAAAAGATGTTGTTGCTTCGCCAAACTTATCTTCCGCACAAATAGCAGCAATATTGGACACAGCAGTAGCAGTAGCAGCGGCATCGGTGAAGAGTATAAGTTATGCAAACGATGCCAGAAGATGTCAATCGATATTTATGATACCCAGGACAAGACTCTGGTGTATTGCCATCGCTCGAACGAAATAAGCACATCTCCACGAGAACAGTGTAAACACACACACACACACATATGAAAAATATACGACATTCCAATTCCAAGTAAACTTTATTTGGGGAAAACTCTAGGAATTCAAACTGTGGGTAATTGACCTTTTCTCGGGTATGGAGGAGACGAATTCATCAGCAGCCTGGCCCTGGTATGGGGCATGTTTAAGGATGTCGAGCAAGTAGAAAATTGCTTTTATATAAAGAATGCACACAATTTGTTTTGTCTTATCCGCTTTATGCATAAATAATAAATACAACTGCATTGCAATGTGGTGTGTGTGTGTATGTGAGTGTGAATGTGTGCATCTCATGGTGTGCAGTGGTGTGGCATGAGAATATTTGGGCCACATATGGGTACACGCCAGAAAAGGTGGCTAGCTCAAAACCTGTATACACGCTAACTACAAATCAACCACCTCTACTTACCGCCTAAGACACTCCAAGGGCTTTTAACTGTAGAGTTAAACTTGGTGTTGTCCTAGGAGTGGCTTATTGAGGCACACTCTTTTCCGTTTAAAGCCCCAAGAAAGAAGTCCAATGGTGTCATTAACATCGCCACGACGTGAGATAACACGGCCATTGAATTTCTAGCGCGAAAGAGCCATTGTTTCGTTGGCTGTGTAGCAAGTGTTGGAACCACATATCGTCCAGGTCCATATCTTTTATTTCTGGCCACAAGAAGTCCGTTATTATGTCGCGATAGCGAACACTATTCACAAGTCGAACACTATTCACAACATCAATGTTTTCCGTAGAACGAACTAGGTAGGCGAGTAGGCCCAGGTGTTTTCACATTAAATATTACCGCGCTGCTCAATTGTGTTCCTCTCCATGGTTGAATTTGTCCAACACTGAAACGAAGAAATGCTAAATTAAGTTGGCCACAAAAATTGACGGTAAGGTGTGACTCACAATTAACATCGTGCTTAACGGTAGGATCACACTTCATATGTATAGGGTGATCCATCTAGAGGTGTTTTTTCAGAGCAAAAAAACTATAAAAATGCAAATCAAGTGTGGAATCTTTGTTGGTATTTTAAAAGGACATTTTATGGCATTTATTTTTTGAATATAACTTGCTTCAAATTATTGGGCGGCCCGACAAACAGTTATAAATTTTCACTGGACTAAAAGTTTTTCTTTAAATTTAAAAGGGTTTTATATAGAAGTCTCCTTTATAATGAGATACATTGGTAAACGGTTCGAAGAACTGTTAAAGATGCTATCTAATGATCGGGATAATTTAAAAAAATATATTAATTGCACACCGGGAAGCCTGATTTTGGATAGGTAATAAGCGAACATTTCGCTAAAGAAAAAAGCCCACATTCTGGATCGACCAATTATTTTAGTGCAAAATTATTGAAAGTTTTAACCTCCTACTACACAACTCCCATTGTTTTAAAGTAGATGTCACAAGCTGTTGGTGTTCCGTGGATAATTTGACAAGTCCTTTGATATCAAACTCTTTCAAAGAGTTTGAAAATATTACTCTTATATGTGCATACGGTTGCATTCGCATAGTTACCCCTATATTCATAAACAATTACAATAGGTTTAATGACAACTTTTTAAAGAAATTTGTTTTTTTAATTTACAAAACATTTTTTCCAACCACTGTGCAGCGGCAGATTGATTTTATTGTAAATTATGGAAACAGGTAGCAGCACTTTGTTTTTTTTATGAAAACTAAGCAAATGCATATATATATATATATATATATATAACGTTAAATGAACAGTCTATTAAATTTCAGTTCTGCCAACGACTTTTGCGAAAAAATAAATTTTTCTAACCCACTGTGACGGTCCGTTGAAAAAATATGGTTTATATAACCGCGAGCAAATACATCTATTATAAAATAAGAAGTCTATTAAATTTCTGGATTAATTTTGTCAGTTCTTGCGACGAATTAAGTTAGTAACAGCAGTATAAAATCACCACGGATATAAAATCTAGATTAAAACAAGTAAAAACCAAACCCAATCTTATATGTGACGCGCAAAATAGAAACGGACCTAAGGTTAAAAACCAGTTTTGTTCAGGAGAGCCATTTTAAAGATTAGGTCCCTTTCTGTTTGCGCTTAGAATCGTCGACTTCACTTTCATAAAACGCGCATATCTCTGGGAGGGAACACTTTTGGGGCCCGGGATCGGTCTCATTCGATGCTCAGATGTTGTCCACATCAAAAAAAGAAAATGATTTTTTTACCCTTAGGTCACTTTCTCTATGCGCTGTCACATATTCTCTATAGCGTAGGGACGGTACGGACGGTACTAAGGTGAGAAAAAACTGTCTGTTTCGGGCCCTTTCCGTGTTTGCGTCCGTACCTAATCTCAGCCAATACTTCTGAATTACTCTTTATTTGGATTTGCAATAAAATTTGCCATTTTTTAGCCAGTTTTGATCGTGCGGAAAGTTTTTTGGGCCACATGAGCGACATGAGTGTCAAAACTATTGGTTGACACAACCACCAGTTATGGCAACTAAAAACATTTTATGCTTTGACCGATCAATTAGTGGCTTCTACAATAAGATGATCATATTTATCATCTTGTGGTTCGTCGAACGGAATATCCATTACGATAATAAACATTTTGTGATTGCAACCGAAATTCTTTTTATCCAACCGATTTCCTACTAATTTTTTCTCTGTGTCCGCCTACAAAAAAATATGATTTAATACTTATACTTAAATAGGGAAACCTGTTTTCCTCTGGTCCGATTCCGGCCATGAACCGTCCCAAACAGGTCATGAAATGCAAAATTTTAGGATTCTAGGTTGATTCGTTTAACTGCTATCGTCCTTTTAACAGACAGATTGGCATTGCTAGATATTTTTAGAACTTTAGGACGATCAAGAATACATATGTGACAGCGCATAGAGAAAGGGACCTAAGGGTAAAAAAAATCAAATCTTTTTTTGATGTGGACAACATCTGAGCATCGAATGAGACCGATACCATGCCCCCTCCCAGAGATATGCGCGTTTTATGAAAGTGAAGTCGACGATTCTAAGCGCAAAAAGAAAGGGACCTACTCTTTAAAATGGCTCTCCTGAACAAAACTGGTTTTTAACCTTAGGTCCCTTTCTATTTTGCGCGTCACATATACTTTAAAGGGTCACCGATCAATATTTCGTAGTAATATTTGGTGGAGGGCATTAAACTCATATTCAACACAGTTAGCAGATTTTTAAGAGCATATGTATTTTTACCAACGGCTTAATCAAAATAACCAGCGCCTTTAGGAAGCAGATCGGCAGTGAATGCGCCAATGAAAAACTCTTCGATGTGCTGGTGCCAGCTTAAGTAGCTTCGACTTCAAACTCCGAGGTAAACACAACAGCTGTGTAAAAGTTACACGGTTAGCAAGTGATTTGGCTTAAAGTCCTTTAAGAGACTACTAAGAATTTATTTTTTAAACTCAAACTTATAATTTAATTGTAGCAATCAATTAACTTTATAAATTTAGTGGAATTTTTAATAACAAATTTATAGCTTTTTACTTTCTGCCTTTGGCGGAACAAAAGGCTGATTTCGATTTTATCTCCTTATACAAAAAGGTCCATAAAGATATCAAGACCTATTTCTGAAAGACTAAACTGCACTATCTGACTTGCAGTGAGCCACCCTAATGGGATAACACTTGTATAAACGTAGATGTGAAATAGTCGTACATAAGAAATACTTTTGACTTATTTAAGATTAATGAAAATAAAACGTTAAGGGGTTTTAAAGAAAACGATTAGAAAAATGAAACTCAACAGCCAGCGATGTAAGGGTATTGGGCACACTTTGTAAAGCAAAGTGGGAGAGCACAAATTCTATTGTGTTTGGCCCTCATAATAACCAGATTGCTAAACTATATGAAAAAATCATTTATATGGCTAATCCATCTAGAGGTATTTTTCAAAACAAAAAAATATAAAAATTCAAATCAAGTGTGGAATCCTTATTTTTAATTTGAAAGGACATTTTATGGCATTTATTTTTTAAAAATAATTGTGTGATGAAACCTTGAAAAGTAAGGTTTACAACAGTAGTTCTCATTCGTTTGGGGAGAGCTTGGCCTTATAGAGTTCGGTTTTACTTTCAACAATTGCAGCAAGGCTTTCTGAAGAGGGTTGTCACGGACCCGAAATCATGATAAAAGTAGTGTGCAGCCACGAAAATCAATGTCACTTTGCCATTTTGTTAAAAACTTGTCTTCTATTTAATTATAAAAGCAAGAGGTCTTGAGCCGATTTAATCCCTGTTCAAATATAATTTCCTTCAAATGTTGGCAACTGTATTATGGAAATGAGCGTTCGTCGAAAAACTGGAAAATCCGCTGTGTTCGACCAAAATTTTGTTCTGTGATGAGGCCCATTTCTGGCTCAACGGCAAAGTCAATAAACAAAATTGCCGCATTTGGGCTGAAGAGCAACAAGACGAGGTTCAAAAGGTGCCATTATACCCAGAGAAAACCACGGTTTGCTGCGGTTTATAAGCTGGTGGAGTCTTAGGTGCATAATTTTTCACAAATGATGGTGGCCGGAACGTAATCGTGCATGGGGCTCGCTATCGCGCCATGACATCGATCTTTATGCTACCTGAAATTGAAGCCCGTAATCTTAAGGACACTTGGTTTCAACAGGGCGGTGCCATTTGCTATACAGCTGCTCAAACAATGGATTTATTGAGAGGTCATTTCGAAAAACAGCTAATTTCACGTTTTGGACTGGTGAGATGGCCGACTAGAGCGAGTGATATCACACCTTTAGACATTTTTCTTTGGGGTAACGTAAAGGCCAAAGTCTATGCTAACAAACCAGCTACGTTTCAGGTTTTGGAAGCCAACATTACGCGTGTCATTAAAGCCATACCGGTCGAAATGCTCGAACGAGTCATCCAAAATTGGACTCTCAGAATGGAAAACCTGAGGCGTAGTTGCGGCCATTTGAAGGAAAGTATATGCAAAAAATAAATGCCATAAAATTTCCTTTCAAATTACCAATAAAGATTCCACACTTGATTTGAATTTTTATAGTTTTTTTCTGATTAAGAAAATTTAGAAAAAATCATACAACGGATTCCAGCATTAGAAATCATAACGAAAAGTCTACAGTCAGATAGGGCCGTCTATGTCATACCCATCACCAATATGGGAAACAGAACCATCACAGTCTTTCTAAGAAATTTAACAGTGATTTCAAATGCGACTTCTCGATAGACAAGGTCTTCAATCTAGAGGGACCTTATTAAAGGAGTAAAAACAGCAAACATGGATAGTTATGGTCTTATTTCACCAGAGTTGGTAAGAGCTCGCACATCAGGCACATCACATAATTTGCGCCAGATCAGTCTTAGAGCTTTAGTTTGTGAAATCAAGAGCCCATTGTAAGACGACTAAATGAAAACATTGACCAATATGGTGCAAGCTTAGCAGAGTTGGTTATATTTCTTTCGAAACCCTCTATATTAAATGCGCCTTATCGAGCGCGACTACCTTCAATCCAGAGTTTCCTTTCTATGGGGATATAAAAACGAATATTGTCTAATTTCAGCATGATTGGCTACTTAGGGGGGACTTTTTGTAATGGCTAGGGTTGCCAGAACTTGGTGACGAAAAATAGATAATATTTTTCTAAGATAGTTAAGAATCACTAGAAAAATAGCTAAATTCAGTAAAGCTAGAAAGTAGCCTAACTGTATTTACTTACTTAAGTGCCACAACATCCAATTAACGAAGATGAAACTTCTCTTATCTTAACTATAGTTTTACCTTCAAATAAAATACATCATATCTTACACGGACTTAAATTTAGCACTTGTTCAACAAATGTATATTAATGTGATTAATTTTCATTTAAAGTAAGAATACGGCACTCAGAGATCGTCTCTACTCACGAAAAAAAGGATTTTCTTTGAGCGATGGGAAGAACATCTTTCAAAGAAAATCCTTTTTGCTAAAAAGTGCGAGATAGCCTATACACATATCAAGTACAATGTACTGAAAATCACTTTGGAAGAAAACCCTTTGCTTAAGTGGGTTGGATTCCAATTCGGGAACCAGGGTCATAACGCTTTTTAACCTTTAAAAACAAATATCATTGGCGTCCTATGGAGCAGTGTTATCCATAACATTTTAATTTTGAAATTAATTGGCTCACTTGCACATTAACGACTTGCTTTTTATTTACAAACTATGAATTTTGAACCTTCAAAAAATAATAGTGAATATAATTTGTTTTGGAAACTGTCAGACCCGTTTAAATGTTAGAGCAATTAGAGGCTAAGCCTAATAAAATAAAAATTCCAATACTCGTACAATCGAACATATTTCCAAAGAAGAGAAAATAAAAGATTTGCAAAAAAATCATGAACATGAGTACGAATTTGAGTTTCAAGCTTTTCTGTTTTTTGCGGAAGAAAAAAAAATGTTTCCATCTTCAAAGTACTTGACCATTTTTTTCAGTTTTTTTAAGAAACTTGATTCAAATTATTAATACAACTTTAATGTATTGACGTTTTTATATATTAAATGCACTTCCCACATCTGTTAATTCGGGTGAAGTAAAAAATTTATAAATATTATTTTTTTGTAAAAAAAAAACAAATAAAAAAAACCGAAAGCTAAACAATTTCTCAGGAAAGCTTAAAATTACTTAATATGCGAGATCTTACCGCTTAACCTGTTCAAAAACCATTAAATCCAAGGGCTTTATGATATAATGGATGGCTATAGTCCAATTTAATCTGTATTACTTCTACAGTAGTTTCTCGATAATGTGATACTCCTGAAGTCTTTTTTCGGTCCTTTGAAAAATACTCAATAAATTAAAAAAAAAAAACACAATGTGAGTAAATCATATTGGCAATGCTAAGTTGCAGAAATGTTATTTTCCTGCATAGTTGCTATAGTGTAATTTTGAAGTTTTGTCTGATATTAGGAACGGACGCAAGGCCGAAACGGACAAAAAAACCGAACATTTTATTGCTCTTTAGTAGCAGGGGATATAAGGTTCGGCCAGGGGATATAAGGTTCGGCCGGGCCAAACTTAACAACGTTGAAAAACATAAAATGGACAAAACATGCATCGTTGCGCTTTATTAAAAATCTTGCTCTTCAGGAACGGACTGACCGATTTGAACATAATTTTGGTCATATGAAAGAGAATAGTACGATCTATATGTATTTTAATTCTAATTTGTTATTTTTTTTTTAAATGTTTTAATTTAAATTTTTTCAATTTTTAATGGCTAAAATTTTTGCGCATAAGTCTTGCAAATTCAAAACAGTAATAAAAATAAAAAAAACCCGAAACAAATAAATGTCAAATTAAGTGGGGCAAAAAACTTTACATTTAGGTGTGACTCACAATTACGTACCATTGTGCATTGCGGTTGGAACACCCTTCATATTTGTGTGTCTAAATTACATTCTAAATATTTTTTGTCCCGTCCCGGGATGTGAGGAAATACGTGTTTTGTATCTCGGAAAATTGCAAATCCTAGTCCGGCAGGTGCTTTAGTAAATGTCCACAGGAGCGTATGATTATTATTAACATTATTTGCCAATACTTATACGCCACCAAGATTCCAAATTAATCCAACGCCATACTTTTGTCTCTTTCAGCTTCGCTTAGCACACCCAGCGAAAGGGGACATTTTGTTTGCAGTGTACCACGTCGACAGGACATGAGTTTTAGTTTGTTTTCAACTCGAAGTCATCAAGAAATACTAGCGAGCTAAGCTATAGGAATAAAATTCAAATAAAATGAATGTGAACGCCAAACGGATACTCGGAGGTAACTGCTAAAGAGAAGAAACAGCAACAACATACAAGCATACGCAGAAAAGTTGAGCCCCGTTCAAGAACACGATGAGCCTGTAACACAAAATTCAAAACTGTACATATACGCAAGCGAAATGAAAACCAAACCAATTCAACGAAATGTTTTAAAATGATTTATATGCAGCCACACTTTAAAAAGTAACAAAAAATAATTCAAAAATATACATGTATTTCTGTTCATTTTGATATGAAAAAGGAATACAACAAAAAATGAAATTCCATAAATTTAGTCTGTGATTAAACTGAATTCGAATTAAATGAAAAAGGAAAAAGATAAAAACAAAATAAAATAAATAACAACTCAATATATTGGACAAAAAACAAAAACTATTAATACTTAATATACATACATATATATATATAAATGTGTATATATATATATACCTTGAACTACAACAACACTAAAGTAAATTTAAAACAAAACCAAAGCTTTAAATAAAATATTATTTATTTAATAAAAAATATTTAAAAAAATAATTTAAAAGAAAACCAAACAAAAAAAAACTTAAAAACAAAATCTCTTCCATTATAACTTAAAAAATTAATAACTATTAAACAAAAAAAAACGGAAATCCGTAATAAATAAAATAAAAACCACACTCATACACAGACACACACCCACATACACAAAAAATAAATAAGTTTAAATCAACAAAATCTGCGCACTTAAATGGGAAATAAAAAACTGAACAAAAAGTAAAACTAATCAACGAAATTTAGAAAAGAAGAAGACGAGAAAGGATTACTCCTAAGACTTGTTAGGTCCAAAGCATATTTAAACAAAAGAAAAACACAAAAACTTTAATTTTTTTCCAAAGCTTCGAGCCTTACAAACCAAATAAAAGAAAATACATTTTTTATTAAAATAAAAATCCCCCTAGTTATTGCAACCAATGAAGTCCCGATCTTAAAATCAACTGAATAATACCAGTAATAATACAACAACAACAACAAAAATATATACGTAATTTAATAAATATCCTCCCGCTACAAACAAGCAACAAACCTTCGTATTTTACATTTACAACTAAATAATCCACAAATCATCGTCTAGAGAGAAATTGATAATGCCCTTTACAACAAATGTAGTCTCGTTATAATTTCACTTTTATTTAACGAAATTATTTAGCGGCGACAAATAAAAAAGGTCACCACCACTTAGTTCCAGCTAGATTCAGTTCCGTGTACAACAACGAAAAACGACAAGTACTCGAACCAATAAAACAGAAATAATATAGACATTCCGAGCAATAAACTACCCACAGACGTGCATAAAACTAAACCGAAGACTCGTTGGGACGTCTCTCTTAAGCGGCCACAATGGATGAAATGCCAGATTTGTCACATTTGACGCCTCAAGAACGCCTGCAAATTGAAAATGTTCTGAGGCGTCAAAAGCAGGAGGAGGAGCAACAGCACGAGATTATGCGGTAAGTACTGACCTTAATCATTTAAAGTGTCTGCCCTACCGATAAGCTTACGGACGACTGATCACTGCCCATATCAAATGACTGAAGCTAGAGTTATGCTATTTTATCGGGTCAAGTAAAATGCATTGACCCGATTAAACACAAGTTTTAGATCTTATGCACTTATTTTAACAGAAGGGGCGTGTCACCACCCACTTTTCCACATAGCTCATTCCTTTACACAGTAATAGTCTTTATTTCAAGTATTATGTTCCACTCATAAATACTTTGTGATTTGTGTTCGTTTACAGTTTTTAAATGTGTAGACGATGGCACGACCCTTTTTAAAATCTTATATAAGTACATGTACTACAAAAATTTTCAAACACTCAGTAGCATACAGTGAATCTAATCTAATGCTACTACGTATAATCTCGATCATGGTGATCTGCCAGTATTTATGGTCAACACATTGCTTTTAAAAAGAGGGCGTGGCAACACCCTCTTTTCCCAGAAAATTATTTCTTTCTACTTTAAAGTATACTAAGTAGGGACAAAAATACCGTTACACACGTTTTAAGCTGTAAAATAAAAAGTACTGAATGTTTTTGGACCAAATATTTGTTGATGTATCCAAAAAGAATCTACTTATTCGAAATGTCCGACTTTTGCCTATACACACGCCTTAAGCCGTACTGACCAATCGTCAATAGCTGCACGAACCTCGTCCATTGGAAAATTGGCCACAGCTCGAACCAAAGCAGGCTTAGGAGATCCAATGTTGGGGTATCTTTTGTGACAAACCTTGTTATCTAAAACCGTCCACAATTTGTAATTCAATGTGTTAAAATCTGGACTGCCTGAGGCCCACTCTTCAGAGGAAATGAACGCTGGCAAATTGTTTCGAAGCCAGGCCTGGGACGTTTTTGCCTTATGGGCCGGCGCAGAATCCTGCTGGAAAGTCCATGGCTGGTTTTGGAACAGGGGATTGTTAAGAGGCTTCACAGCAGCTTCCAAAACGGTTTCTTGGTAAACTTTGGCCGATGTTTTGACTCCTTGTTCGCAGAAATGCAGGCCAGTGACCCCATCCTAAGAGACACCCCACCAAACCATGTTTGAAGCTGGGCGATGACCCTTTTTCTCCCTTGGGATCAGTTCAGACGCTTATTTAGATGACCTCACATACACTATCATTTTGCTTGTTAAACTTTTCCTGAACGGTAAAATTTTTTGTCCTCGGTGAACAAAATTTTTCTATGCAAGTTATCCTATTTTTTTCAAGCTGCATTCAATAAATGTCCGGTACGTCGTTTGAAAGCCCCAAGTCCCAAGTCTTTTTTAATGATTCGACTCATGGTCTTTTGCATGTTATTCATCTCACGGGCCATGATTTTCTGTTTTCGGAGCGGAATTCTGTGAATTCTTGATTTAACAGCTTTGATGACATGCGGTGTTCGGCTTGACATGTCGTGCTTTAAAAAGGGTCGTCCACTTTTTCTCACGACATTTTTTCGTTGCACACCAATAGATAGAATTTATACCACAAGTCACTCTCTTAATTCTTGTAGTTTTTAAGTTATGACGATTTTAAACTGTTATGGGTGTGTCCGTAGCCCACTGTGATATCAAAAATCTTAGAAGCAAATTTCAACCACCAGTCATACAGCTAGTTTCTACGAAAATGTCAAGAAGATCGGTTCAGTAGTTAATTCTACTATAGACAACAAACAAACTAAAGGAGCTGCTACAAGACTTTCAGATAAACCTGTTACTCGTAGATGCCGGCGGCTTTGGAAAACCCGCCGTGGAAAACCCGCAGCTAAATAAAATTAGATATTCTTAGCCGGATTTGAACCCGGGTTTATTTGGGCGACAGTCGTGCACGGTAACCATCAATACAACTAAAAGCAATTTTAGAACATAGAATGCCGGTTATAAAATAGATTCACTCTAACAATCTTTGACTTCACTTAATAAGTAAAATTTATTTGCCCACACCGATAGGTTAAATTCATATAAAATTTATGACTATAATAGGCATGTTTTATTTTACAATGGAAATCCCTAACAGGTAAATTGTTCTCAAAAATACTATATATTCTATTTAAATTTATTAGAAATATATGAAAAATTTTATTTTTTTTATTTTAACTATTAATGGTGGGCTTGTTCTCCAAATTTATACATTTCAATAAAGTTCTAATTAATTTTGATAACGATTTTAACCCGCTGCCTTAGAGGTGCTTAGAGAAGCGGATTTTTTCTTTTGCCATACACAGTACAACGCATGATTTAGGGACTTAATTCTGATAATTGTTTGGAAAGTGCCCCATAAAAGAAGAACTTCTGCATCATTCGTTTGGTCAGGGTACATCAAATAATACTTTAATAATTAATTTAAAGTTAGTAAGTAACGTATAGGGGAATTTGTCACGTTTTAGGCTCTTTTGTTTGTCATAACTCGAGAACCACTAGTCCGAATAAGCTGAAACAAATTTTAAAAAATTAAAAATTACAAATCCGTAGTTATATTCGTAGATATAAATAAATGTATGAAGAAAAAAAAAATTTCCCTAAAAAATAAAAGTTTTTTTTTGTAATTCTTAAAAAATACAAAACGGAAAAAAGTGTCAAGTCCTATAACTTTCACGAAAAGCCACATAACCTATTAATATAGAAAAAGACATAGATCATGAAAATCGATTTACGCTTTTCGCTTTTATGCACAATTAAGTGAAGGTGTGAATTTCAAAAATTTGCTCGAGATATGTACAAAGTTCTTTGGAAAAAACGTTGATGACTTTTTGATTGATTCTATATTTTGTATGAAAATAAACATTCCGATTAATATTACAGCTATTGTTTTACAAAAAAAATGAGATTTTTATATGTTATCTATGCATGGAAACAAAATTTAGAACATTTTTAATTATTGTCACTATCCATCCTCGTTGAAGTTGACGCTTGTGGTTCTGATGTTTCAGCTTATACGGACTAGTGATTCTCGAGTTATGACAAACAAAAGAGCCTAAAACGCGACAAATTCCCCTATACGAGACTTACTTACTTTAAATTAATTATTAAATTATTATTTGATGTACCTTGACCAAACGAATGATGCAGAAGTTCTTCTTTTTGGGGCTACTTTCACAAAAAAATTTTAGAATTGAGTCACGAAAAAAATACAAAACGGTAAAAAGTGTCAAGTCCTATTACTTTCACGTAAAGTCACATAACCTATGAACAAAATGAGACATAGATCACGAAAATCGATTTACGCTTTTCGCTTAAGTGAAGGTATGAATTTCAAAAATTTGCCCGAGATATGTACAAAATTCTTTGGAAAAAATGTTGATGACTTTTTTATTGATTCTTTATTTTGAATGAAAATAAACATTCCGATTCATATAACAGCTATTCTTTTACAGAAAAAATAAGATTTTAATATGTTATCTATACATGGAAACAAAATTTAGAACATTTTTAATTATTGTCACTATCCATCCTAGTTGAAGTTGACACTTGTGATTCTGATGTTTTAGCTTATTCGGACTAGTGGTTCTCGAGTTATGACAAACAAAAGAGCCTAAAACGTGACAAATTCCCCTATACGTTACTTACTAACTTTAAATTAATTATTAAAGTATTATTTGATGTACCCTGACCAAACGAATGATGCAGAAGTTCTTCTTTTATGGGGCACTTTCCAAACAATTATCAGAATTGAGTCCCGAATCAATCATCTCAAAAATGGTGTACTGTGATTTAAAACATATCTAACAATTACCACTTAAGTATTTTGCTATTAAAGGCTTTCAAAAAAATTATCGCTGAAATTGGTTTTTAATGTTCCTTCTTTTTTTCTGTGTTAACTTTTGCAGGCGCAAACAGGACGAGGTTATATCACTGGAAATGCAAATCCGACAACGATCAGAGCAACAGAAGAAAGCCGGCATAGAACTTGAGGCAACCTGTCACATTTGCCTCAAGACAAAGTTTGCTGATGGAGTTGGACACATCTGTCACTATTGCAACACGCGTTGCTGTGCGCGTTGTGGCGGCAAAGTGACGCTGCGTAGCAACAAGGTACGTAACACAAGCGAAAAGTTTAATGACAGTCTTGCAAAAGATGCCCTTTTGAGCATTCAAGTGGGTCATGAAAATTAAGAATTAAAATTAATATTCAAAAAAAAAAAACACTGATAAAATCCTTATAAATAAACGGAATATCAAAGTTAAAGGAAAAAGTTTTGATCAATAAATGAAGCAAGATGCCTTTTAAGTAGAGTTTATCGTTCCCAGACTTTTAAACATTTTTGCATTTCCCGGGATTCCCGGGACTAAAAGTAAAGTACAAAAGTAATACAAACAATGTTAATTTTGCATATGTGACGCGCATAATAGAAAGGGACCTAAGGGTAAAAACCAGTTTTGTTCAGGAGAGCCATTTTAAACATTTAAATACGTGTATCTTTGGTGTACCACCACTTTCATAAAACGCGCATATCTCTGGGAGGGAACACTTTTGGGGCATGTGATCGGTCTCATTCGATGCTCAGATGTTGTCCACTTCAAAAAAAAAAAGTGAAAATTGATTTTTTTTACCCTAAGGTCCCTTTCTCTATGCGCTGTCACATATTTTGTATTTTCTTTTTAATTCATGAGCTAAATAATTCATGCAGTTGACACACTTTAAAAAAAATATTTACGTTTTAAAGTAAAGAACAATAACTTAAGTTGCATACTAAAGTTGAACTTAATTAATTTTAAAAATAGGTTTTTTGAACTGGAAGAAAAGTAATGGAATCATCAGGGGTCTTTTATCAAATTTTATTAACAAACTGCCAAGTGCTAGAAAATATTCCTTTGCTTTTCCCTGACGTTGGCTTTATTAACAGAAGAGCATTAAATAAATTTGGTGGCGTTTTCATTATTTTTTCACTTCCTTTATAAAACTCTAAACCCTTTTTTAATGAGTAACTTGGTAATCGTTTTTTATTTTGATTTTTGATTTGCATTTATTGAGGCATCACTTTAAAGATACTTAAAGGATGTATCTCGTTTTTTATTTGATTTGCATTTATTGTGGGATCACTTTAAATATCCTTAAATGATTTATCTGTAGTAATGCCAGTAATAGGCATGTCGACCACTTTAGCAACTTTTTTAGCTGTCGCCTATGTCAGCATATTTTTTTTTTGAAGCGTCTTGAACTAAATTGTTATTATTGTGATTAAATATTGTTGGAACTTTTAGATGTGTACTTTAAAAAAGTATAAAGTCACTTGTCTCTACTTTCTGCGATTCGTTCTTTTAAGGTTTTTAGGCTTTTAAAGTTTTTCACTCAAAGGTGCATGAATGTAAGAAATATGTTGATGAAAAATTTATTAATTATTATTTATTAAATATAATATTAATATTTAATATTAATTTAATTTTAGTATTGCATCCGCGACAAAAAAAATGCAATTTTTACAGAATTTACTACACTACATTTAAATTATCGTTTAAATTATCTTCAATATAAATCTCAATTTGTGCTAAATCATTAAGAGCTTTTTATAGAATTTTGTACCAGCAAAAACATTTCCAGCATTGGTTCCATCGAATTTCACTTGATAAGAGGTCATGCCTGTGATTACAGAATAAATTATGAATTTCCCGGGAATCCCGGATGAATTTCCCGGAAGATCGGGAATGCAAAATGAACGGGATTTCCAGGATCTACTTCTAAGAAACAGTACAATCTGAGTTTGATATACCCTAGTTTTGCTGCTCTTGCTGTCATTGTCATCGTCCCATTCACCAGCATATGTAAATGTGTCAAAGCATGATTTGAGGTCATTGCAACAACAATGCCAACACGCACACACACACACATACAACAAGTATACGCAAAATAGAACGAGGGTTTTGTTTTCTTTGGCGTTTAGATTGAAATTGAAATTGAAATATGTTCCACTTGACGCCGAACATCCTACTGACGCTACGCAAATCTCTCAGATACTGTCGCGTGCCACTAGTTTTGCTGTACGTAGAACAGTGGAAAATTTGGAGAGATAGTGCGGCTAAAAATATTCAATTGGTGTTGGTATACAAATCTTGTATGCCCTATAAAAAGAAATATACATAACACCGTTGCACAGTGGTTGGTAAACCGAATATTTTGGAAAAACATCTCTAATTTTTTTTGTGTTTGTAGTAGATCGATGAAACTTCACACAGCTATACTGCCGTACTAAGAATGAAAATCACAAGCGCCAAAATTCCAAAACTGAGATAAGGGCAGACTCGGAATGAGTTTTGCGTTAAACATAATAGACCCATTTTAAACTGTAAATGGCTGAAAAAGGTTAAGATGAATGGTCATATCTACCGCTCCCAGCACGATTCGTAGTCAAAAAAGCTAAATTTCTCAAAACTTTTACAATGGAGATTTGGCTTTCTTTCTTAGGAGGGCAGGAGATTTTCTAGAACTCTAACCAAAATACGAGTATAAGTAGCATGACTACAATTAGGGTGTGAACAAACTTATAATGCTTGAAAAACCACAGTCTTTATATGATTAGATCAAACTTGTCTTTTTGAATAGCGCTAGTCACCTCCAATAGAGAATCTATTTTTCATATATTTTAGTATCTTCTATAGTTTAAGAGTTCTGCACATTCAAGAAATTGTTTGTTTCGCTCATATCGTTCAGTTCATATTTGGTAGTCCTAAACATTTTGATGAAATGAAGATATTGGCTTTAAGCTTGTGTAGGGTATTTGTAAGCAAAGATAAATAAAAACAGCTTTGAGATACCTCTTGGAAAAATCTCACAATTCCTAAAGTGGTAAGAAAATATAAGGCACCTACCAATCCAGCTAATCACGGGATTGCTTAAAATGTTCGCGATATGGGCATGCTGGAGTTTAGAACTCTTCAATAAACATGTGGCTGCCATTTCCGAGACTACGCTAGTTGGTGCTGCAACATCGAGACACTAGCCTGATACGAATCTTACACCTCAAATTGACTTAGCAATTGCAGACTCTTTATAATTTGGGCCTTAGAGCTTAAATGGTAAACGTGATAAATGATAAAAGTATTGAATTGCACGATCTTGAAGGCCGCGGCTCGACAAAATGCCCTCACCAAAAGTTTTCGTCAATAAAATGATTATTTCGTTGGCTGTATGGCATGTAGTGCCTTCTTGTTGGAACCAAAGGTCGTCCACATCAAAATCCTCCAACTCAGACACGAAAAAGTCATTAATCATAGCTCTATAGCGTTTGCCATTGCCTGTCATATTATGGCCGGCTTCAGTTTTGAAAAAAGGACCAATGATTCCTTATGCCCATAGAGCACACCAAACAGTGACTTTTTGTGGATGTGACTTTTTGAGGATGCAAAGGCGTCCTAAAAATGACTTGTGGATTTAACGTATCTATTGAACCAAAAGTGAGCTTCATCACTGTACAAAATTTTCTTGTAAAAATCAGGATCGGTGGCCATCTCGTTTTGGGCACATTCACCACGATTTGCAAACGTTGTTCCGGAATATGTCTTTTCATTATGAAATGGCAAACCAAACTGAGCATAAATCAAGTGACAGCTGTCAAAAAGACCAACTCCGAAATAAGTGCGGACAGATTGAAAACTACACGTCTAAAAAAACCCCTTTATATTTTTTTGATATATTGTTCTATTGACAACTCTCTCATGCGGTCGGTAACGCGATAGCTTCACACTATTGTACAAATACGAGGGCTGCTATATATATTTCTGGTCTAATAATGAAAATACGAATATTTATCATCAAAAATGTTTTTTATTGTTTTTCAAAGTATTCTCCAGCATGATTTATACACTTTTGTATGCGGTCAAACCAATTGTCGAAGCACTTTTTCCACTCCGATTGAGACACCTCCAAAGCATGGTTTTTGAACGCTTCAACAGCATCTTCTGGCGACAAAAATCGTTGACCACGCATTTTTTTCTTGATGTGTGGAAATAAAAATAAGTCGTTGGGTGCCACGTCAGGGCTGTACGGCGGACCGGCCAACACGTCGAGTTGGCCGGTCAAAGAGGCGCTGGTTTGAGCCGATGTGTGAGAGCTTGCATTGTCATGGTGCACAATGATTCGCCTTCTCTTGTTCGTTTTCTCCGAAGACTTCATGCAGACAAATTGTGGTGTATCACTCAGAATTGACCGTCCTACGTTGCTCAAGCAGAAGAGTCGCCACATGAGCGGTTTTGCCGAAGAAGCAGGCGACCATTTACCTCGAAGTGCTTCTTCCACGAACAACTTTCGTTGGATTTGGCTGGTCTTCGAAGACCCACACGGTCGATTGCTGTTTTGTGTTGGGCTCATACGCATAGATCCATGATGCGCACCTGTGACGATCTTACAAACGTCTATCGAAGCCCCGCGATCGGTTGTGTTTAAATTTATTTGCATATATCTTCGCATAGATCCATGATTCGTCACCTGTGACGATCTTATAAACGTCTTTTGAAGCACCGCGATCAGTTTTTTTTTTTTAAATTTCTTTGCACCAATCGACACGAGCCTTTTTTGAACGATTTTCACATTGGAATCCAACGAGGATAAGCCGTTTTTACGGCCAGGTATTCATGCAATATCGAATGTTTGCTGGTGGAAGAAATGCCCAAGGATGCCTCTATCTCACGGCATGTCACATGACGATTTTGCATTATCAGTTGACGCACGGCATCAATGTTCTCTGGCAAAGCGGCCGTTTTTGGATGACCTTCGTCTTTGAGCGTGCGTCGTCCACGATTGAATTCATTGAACCAGTTTTTCATCGCCATACAAAGATTTAAGCTCATCGATGCACTCTTGTCGAGATTATCCACGCCGAAAGTTGTGAAAAATGTTCACAAATAATTTCCATTTTTTTGCCAAATGTATTTTTTCAAGTCACTTAAAGCAACACAAATGATGGTCGTACGTCAAAACTTTCTGAGTACGTTTATGCTAAAAAATATCAAACTTTCCAATGGAAATGTCTAATGGCACCAGGCAGTACTTAGTGTTGCCTTGGTCAGATGTATATACAGCAACCCGTACAAAAATTATTTTGTTTGCAGAAAACTATAGACTTTTAACCCTGTTTGTTTTAAATAATTAAAATTGTTGGAAAGAAAGTTATTCAAGAACAACATCAAGCGATTTTAAGCGAGCTCGTTTATTACTCGCTTATGGTATTTCCTGAATAATTTTTTTCAACAAATAAGAAATTTTCAAATTAAACGGTTTATGACGCATAAACCCAATCAACTCTTGAATACAAAGAAATTTCAAAAAAAAATTCTAGTAAAGCTTTGAAGTTATCCTCTTAGCGACTACTTACTCGAAATCGAACACGCCTATTGTTTTGTTTGCTGGGAAGTCTCCTTCCAAAATACAGTCAAAATAATGAAGGCGATAAAAAGGCAATTCTAACAAAAATATTTTAAAAAAAAGTCTATCCATTACCTTTTTTTAACTGATTGTAGGAAAATTAAATTAACGTCTTACTTAGGAAAACTGTTTTAAGTCTCAAGACATTACTTTTTAATTTTTGTTGTCAATATATTTTCCATTCAAAATGTACATCTGACTCACTCATACTTAAACTAATTCTAACTATGACATACCGCAAGCTTTGCAAGTTTACTTTCAATAAAATAATTATTTACTTACCATCATTATTCGCCTAAGTCCCACTGTGCGTGATGCGTCTCTTATTTTTTATTTTGAAAAATTGTTAACTGCGTAACAATATCTTCTCTATTATCTCTATTGTGGAATTTGTTATAGAAACTCGTATATATACATATGTATATATAAAGACACATGTATATAAAATATGTATGTCTGTCGCACAGCAACGCCAATAATGTTCTGAAGGTTCTTTAACACCAACACGAGACCATATAACATTTTGTGTTGCCAAAAAAAGTACACATATACGAGTAATTCCATAAGAAGGACAACTCATTTCAGAGAAAAACAAAAAAAAATGAATAAAATCAACCAACAAACAAAATATAAACTTAAGACCACTTCAGCTTAAAATTCAAGAAGGCAAATTGTTGCAGCTTTTTTTTAACAAAACTAGAAGTTTAACGTTTTAAAATAATAACAACAGTCTTCTTACAGAAAGTTTACTAAAATAGTTAAGCAATTACGATAAAGGTTAGGAGAGGCTGTCTGCATTACCCGATCAAGATCTTCCTGGAACCTACTTCCACAATAGGTGAGCCGTTTTTCTTTAGACGTATAAAGTCGCTAAGGAATTGCTTTACTGAGATTTCTTCTTAGGCGTCGTTAAAGCTTCTCTAGTGGTATTATTAAAGCTTCTCAAGTAGTTATTCCGATCAACCTGTCATGTTTATGACACAGTGATGACATATTCACTAATGTGCCCAAATCAAAGAGTAAAATGACTTGGATTATTTTTTATACCATCCATCAAAATATGGAGTTCCTGAAAAAATAAAAGGTCATCCGATCAAAAAAAGAATTAATTTTTTACTAACCAACTGTGTGTTATATTTTATTATTTTATTGTTTATTTTAAAAATCCATATTACAAGGGCATATCAATAATTCCGTGACTTTAAGAATAAAACAGTTTTTTTTGTAAACAATAAATAATTTTTCAACATCATCTTCTTTTAGCTCAATACACTTTTTTTTCCAATTTTTGTATCCTTTCCAAAAAATAAGAATTTTCGAGGTCCACAAAAAAGGCATTTGTTTGATCAATAATTTTATCGTTGGAGCAAAACTTCTTTCCACCAAGCCATTTTTTAGGTTTGGAAATAGTCACTGGGGGCTAAATCCGGAGAATATGGAGGATGAGGTACCAATTCGTAACCCAATTCATGCAATTTTGCCATTGAGACTGCACACGTGTGCCCCCCTACATTATCCTGATTTTTTATTCTTTGCTATATGGGGTCGTTTTTTTTAAATCCTCGCTTAAGCGGTCCAATAAGTTGGCATAATATTCGCCGATTATTATATTCGATTATTATTATGTAATCGATTTCGTGTGCATCTCAAAAATCTGTTGACATTTCCAAATTGGCCAAAAAAGTCACCTTGGCCTTCTTCGGAGCCGGTTCACGCGGGTAAACCCCATGTTTAGACTGCTGATTGGCCTCCGTAATGTTGTAATGGCGAACAACAACACCCTACAGTCTATATGGACAAAGTGAGGTCACGAGGCAAACCCAATATTATCTACCTATCATTTTACCCAATAAACTTACTGTCTTCAGTTTCGAAACTAAAGTTACTTCCAGTTTCTGTTCTATGGAACTTGTCGTCCTCCATAGCAGTAGCCGTCGATTGTGAAGAGAATCGAACAGTTCGTTGTGGCAACACACTCACACAAACAAGTAACGCCTACAAAAAGCACTCCACTGACGACACACTCGGCGTCATATTAAACAACTAACAAGACGCCATATTAAACTACTACCGGAATTGGTAAGTTGTGGACAACGGTCAAATCGCTCTCTAACCCTGTAAGGAAGGATGATCGGACAGCTGTCACGTTCAGTGATAGAACAATGACAGATCCGAAGCGGTGCGCGTGTTATTTTAACCGACTTTTTATTGAGCACCCAGAGAGTGATAAGGGAAAGGAGAGTATTGCGTCGTATCCGCGCTCTCCGAGTCGAAGAGGCACCACCACAATTTACCGTTAGCAAAGTTGCCCATGTCATCTGCAGCGCAAAGTCATCAAAGGCGCTGGGTCCGGACGCAATCTCAATGCTGATGTTAGAGCACTTGGATACCCCGGGAGTAGAGTACATGACCAAAGTGCTCAATCTGTCGCTAGCCACTCACGTAGTTCCCGATGCCTGGAAAATGGGCAGAGTGGTCCCGCTACTGAAGCCAGACAAGGACGCAAGTAAAGGAGATTCGTACAGGCCGATCTCCTTGCTTTCTTCAGTAGCAAAGACGCTACTGGATGCTCCCCCCCAGCCTGATCGAACACTTTCCTAGTGCTGATCATCAGCATGGATTCCGCAAGCAGCACAACAACTGCTTTACACGCATCACCTCACGTATAAGTCACGGCCTTAACCAAAACAATCCTGACGACAGAACGGTCCTCGTGGCTCTTGACCTTACAAAAGCCTTCGACATGGTCAATCATGCCTCTCCGTTCGAGGGCATTGAAGAAACGTCCCTTCCGCCCAGTTTGAAACGTTGGGTCGTAAACTATAGGTGTGGGCGCCAGTCATATGTAGAATTTAGAGACAGAAAGTCGAAGCCCCGTAGAGTAAAACAAGGAGTTCCCCAGGGTGGAGTTATATCCCCGGCTCTGTTTAACCTCTACCTCTCCAAACTTCCTGCACCACCAGACAGCGTTGAAATTGTGTCGTACGCTGACGATTGCACAATTCTGGCGTCAGGCCCTAAAGTTTGCGAGAAAATCAACCGTTACCTCACTGACTTAGCACGTTCTTTCACTTCGAGGAATATGAAAATATCCCCCTAAAAATCATCAGCCACACTGTTTACTGCATGGATCGCAGAGGTGCGGTTGTCACTCAATGTGAAAGTCGATGACGTCAACATCCCGACTACCAACTACCCCAAAATCCTTGGGATCACATTGGACAGCCTTTTTAGATCCTTTGGACATGCTACATCTATTTGCGATAAACTCAAAAGTAGGAACAAGGTCCTCAAGTAACTTGCCGGCAGTACTTGGGGAGCCGACAAAGAAACCTTGTTGACCTCTTACAAACCGATAGGTCGGTCTGTAGCAAACTACGCAGCACCTGTATGGTCGGCGAACGTGAGTACGACGCAGTGGAAGAAAATTCAGACTTGCCAGAAGGCCGCCCTCAGAACATAAACAGGCTGTCTTCTGAGGACCATCTACATGAGGACACAATTTCCTCTTGTCTAAGCTATACCTGCTAGGGTATTTTCGCAGCAGTCATCCTAACCACCATTTCTTGAACAGGATGCCTCCGCCCAGGCAGATTAGGTACGATCTTCATGATCTAGAGAGAGAGTTCCAGCGGTATAAGAGAGAACCTTTAGATCATCGAAACTATCAGGCAGGTCTGAACAACATTCACGCCGATGATGTCGCAGCAGCAGTATCCAGCTACCGTGTGAATGTAGTGCTAGGGGAACATCCCCCGGAGATTTCGTCTGAGATGAAGGTACTACCTCGGCAAACGTGCGTGGTTCTGGCGCAGCTTAGATCTGGATGGTGCAGCCGCCTCAATTCTTACTGATGATGTGCTGCACCTCTTCAATTGTCCGGCCAAGCCCACTCAGCTGACCCCAGGTCTCTGTGGACGCATCCAGTTCAAATGGCGCGTTTCCTCCACCTGGATATCGAAACAGATCCCCCATAGACGAACAAGACTTCAAAATAAATATATTGTTGTTACAACAACAACAACAACATCAACTACCAAGACTTACAGGCATGCTGCTAGTTCTCGCTAACGCTCACTGCTCTCTTGGGAGTATGAAAAAAGCTAAAAGTAACTTATGTCCGACTAGCAAAAATCTTAAATATGGGCTAAAGCCAAAATCCAAATCACCCCTGAAACTGATATCGTTTTTCAGTGATCGCTGTGGCGTGCAGCTTATTTATCTTGAATCTTAAGGATAGCTAGCGATTGTCAAAGTTAAAGAATACGGTTTTTATATACAGGAGTCATGAACCAAAATTCTAGGCCCAAGATTTCGCTATCAAAAACCTATAGCGCTTTTGATATTTGTTATCAATGCCACATTTCTGCAATGCTTTGACATAAATTCTGCTTCTTTCGATGTGGGTTGAATGTAACTGCACGAACCTTCTCGTAATTATTTTACCAGCTCTAATGGTGATACTCGTATCCGTCCGGTGAAAGCATGTGCGTTTACATTACAAGTGGAAAAAGACTAAATATATTGGGAGGATTTTTTAAAGATTTCATAGAATTGTATAAAGCCTGTAGAAGAGGGAGGAAATGTAAATGTTGGTGGGGTTTGTATCCATCTTTGTTGCAAGGAAGGGGGGGTACATTTTTTCCAGCTTGCTGATGCAAGTGGGTGTTGTATTCTTTGTGCTTCGCCATCATCGAATTTAGGTCATTTCATATCAAAGAGCCAATAATATATAAAATAAAATAAAACAAAAACAAATATTCAACATTATATTCGTTTGAAGGAAATGAGATAAAACAAAATAAAATATTGAAATGATATGAAGAACATTATATTTATTTTTGGCAACGCATTTCCATCAACATCCCATTAATGCACAAAACCAAATGGGGTCAGTCTCTAGAACAGTCAGCCGTGGATGATGTAATTCCTACACGTACTGACCGCGGCTTAATGTTTAGGTTTTGGATTGACTACTAAACGCAACTGCAATCGATACTCAACCAATGTCTAGAAAACTAGCTAGCCATTAACTTATATTTATATTTATGAATTTTCCTAACTATCCTGCACAAAATCTGGGGTCATACCTGTCGGTGTACTGTCACCACTTTTGTCGACTGTCTCGGGTGACAAAGTCAACTAAGCGTCTTCACTTTCTATTTTGCCTTTAAGACTAAACAGTGTATCGGAAGGACTTAGATATAGTTCACGGATATCCCATTCTCGTAGTTTTTTTTTTATTAATTTTTAAGGGCGGTAAAAATTAAGTTTCGAGAAAAAAATGATGTGCAAAATTTAACCTAGCCAAAATTTAACCTTTTCAAAAAATATGCTCTAAAAGCACAAAATCGAGTGCCGCCTAGCAACGGGTTTATGGGTCGCCGATATATATAAACGATATTTCGATGATCTTTCCAACAAATCCAATTTTGTCCTGTTCCAATAAGAAATAACGAAGATATACACTTATATATTTGCAAACTTTAGGGGCCCGTAACTCGGAAAATATCGACCTCGGGAAATGTTTCACATACTTTCTTTTTCTTCAAACTTAATTCCATATTTCCTAAAAAAAATAACAACTACATAGTCAATAGTGTGACTATGGATTAAAAATTTCCAAAAGTTATTTCAAAGAAGTAGTGAATCACTGGTTCCAATCTCATTAGTGGATTATCAATGACAACATATTTTAAATCACTATAGCAGAAAGCATTGCCTGTGGTATATTTGGTCAATAGTACTGGTGATAACGTCAAAAGTGAATCAGTACAACTTTACTACCGACATATCCTACCGGGCTAACTTGTTTATCTCAATGCTAGCAGATAAACAATATTTTTAATATTTTTAGTAGGCATGTCAACATACCGATTTTTTAGAGTTTAGTCTGAATATTTAAGACGTACATACAATTTTTTTTTGCTCGAGATGTTTTTAAGACGCTTCTCTATAATCGTATGGCTGTCAAAATTTTTTATTTTCGTTTAAGGTTTTTTTTTTGGGGGGAATTGAAAAATTTAAAATGGTAAAGAAATATTGTTTTGTCCATAACTTCAAGAGTGTTCCCAAAAATCAAATTATACTTTCATACTTTTGAGAATATTTGATTAAATTAAAACAAAATCGTGGATTTTTAGGGAATTAAAAATGGTCAAAACATTTATTTTTATTATAATATATTTATTGTATCCAAAAAGAATCTACTTATTTGAAATGCCCGCCTATTGCCTTTACACACGCCTTAAGTCGCACTGGCCAATCGTCAATAGCTGCACGAACCTCGTTCATTGGAAAATTGGCCACAGCTCGAACCAAAACAGTCTTAAGAGATCCAATGTTGGGGTATCTTTTGTGACTAACCTTGTCCTCTAAAACCGTCCACAATTTGTAATCTAATGGGTTCAAATCTGGACTGCCTGAGGGCCATTCTTCAGAGGAAATGAACGTTGGAAAATTGTTTCGAAGTCAGGTCTGGGACGTTTTAGCCTTATGGGCCGGCGCAGAATCCATGGCTGGTTTTGGAACAGAGAATTGTCAAAAAGCTTTACAACAGCTTCCAAAACCGATGGCCGATGTTTTGACTCCTTGTTTGTAGAAATGCAGGTCAGTGACCCCATCGTAAGAGACACCCCACCAAACCATGACTAAAGCTGGGTGATGACCCTTTTCCTCCCTTGGGATCAGTTCAGATGCTTCCTTAAATAACCGCGCATACACTCTATCATTTTGCTTGTTAAATTTTTCCAGAACGGTGAACAAATTTTTTCTGTGCAAGTTATCAGTGTGATTCACCAAAAGCCGTTTGCATTTTTCAATCCTATTTTTTTTAAAGCTGCAGTCAATAAATGTCCGCTATGTCGTTTGAAAGCCCCAAGTCCCAAGTCTTTTTTAATGATTCGACCCATGGACTTTTGCGTGATATTCATCTCTCGGGCCATGATTTTCTGTTTTCGGAGCGGATTTCTGTGAATTCTTAATTTAACGACTTTGACATCTTTTACATCTCTAGTCTCTTAAAATAGTTGTATGCATCGGTAGACGAACATGCGGCTAATCCCTAGTGGCCGGAGCGTTTTGAAAATATCGTTTTTTTCATTTCACACTTGAAAAGCGCTATTAAAGCGATACGGTTCTCATTATCTGACCACTCCATGGTGAAAGTTGAAACAATTTTAAAATCCCATTACAGACTAGCGCTATTGAGATTAGCTTTCAAAACCCATATGACATTAACGGGGTATGTTCAGTTCTACTATTGAAATGGGTGTGTTCAATGTTGTAACAGTATTTATGTCCCTTCTAAGTAAATTTAGACTTCATTATATAGACAGTAGTGTGCTCTTTTATATGATCTGGAATCCGTTAATCCGTTGAGATTTAAAGTAAAACCCAAATTTTTTTTTTTTCAAACTGCCCCCGCAAACCAAATTCAAGTGCAAAAATCCTAAGTTCGGCCGTGCCGAAAAATTTCTATTCTAAACCATGAATTGCGTTTTAGTACGGCATCGACAGTGTTGGGCGATATGGTTGTAAGTGGCGAGTACATGTCTTACAAAACAAAATTTTTGGAGCCCTATGAACCTTTGTCCTTATATGTTTCGTAAATTTTACTGTTTCGAAGAAATCGTGTGTCCATTGTTGAGGGCGGTCCTAGCGGACCAGTAGAATTTCGACAAATCTTAAAAGATGAAGCACATTGATATTGAAAAGAAATTCCACTGTTTCTAAATACATACTCTTATTTGTCGGTGTTCGTAAGAACTTCATTTTAGACTTTCTAGGAACCTTTGACCTATGGGCCAAGACCTAAAATATAGTCGAATTAACGCTATTTTCGGATTCGTGACAAATATTTTTGTTGTTGTTCAATACCCATACGAGTATCCAAGGAAGATGATTTTTGGACCCCTATGGACCAGTCCGAGTGCAAAATTCGTGCAACATCGTATATCAGGTACATATTTGGATTTGTGACCAAATTTCATTGTGTTTGGTTATACATATATTACAAAAAAATAGGGGACTGCTTTGTGACCCTAGCGCAAATATACCACGCTCTAACCTATGGGCCTTTAGATTAATCATAAAATTCCACTGCTTCTAAGAACCCATATGTCAATGTTCAAACGGACAACTTTTTCGGCACCCTAGGAACCTTAGACCCATGGGTCATGAATGAAAAATTATGCATTTCGTAAAATTTATATGATATTCGGATCCTTAAGGAAATTTTAATGTTTTTTTTATACTCGTACCCATATCAAAGAGAGTTTTTTAATACCCGTTATAAAAGGAACATTTTGGGACCCTAGGGCATATGTAGGCCGGTCGATATTCCAATTTGACATAAATGTTAAATATAGCTACATATTTGAATTTGTTAAAAAATAACCCATATACCTCCAAACACACGATTTTTAGATCCCAGGGCCCATTCAGCCAAATTGTAAAATGTATGTTATATTCAGATTCTTCAGAAAGTGAATCGGTTTCTGAGTACCCATATCGCCATGTTAGAGAGGACATATTTTGCAGTGCCCTGGGGACCTTACCACCATGAGTCAAGGCTACAAATTCCTCGAATCGTAAAATGAACGTTATATTCTAATACCTGAAGAAGTTTTTTTAGAATTTTAGAACCCTTGGGCCTATATGGTCCGAACCCCAAATTACTGCAAATCTTTAATGTATGTAGGTACATATTAAGATTCGTGAGAAGATTTTACTGTTTTCGCATACCCATATGCTGCAGAACCTTAAGGGACGGGTTTTAAGCCACTAGGACCCCAGGACTACGCCCATTTATAGAAAGGTTTAACAATATACGCCTACCAGTTCCAAAAAAAGTGATTTAAAAGTTGGTTACTCCAATTACATAGCAAAAATGTCCTACAGTTAAAATTTTATTGAGGACTTTGTTGTGAACCCTCAAAAGGTTAATATTTTTTCCTTTTGTCCGATTCGAACCGTTTTTAATACGTACGTAACCGATCGCCGACTATGAGCAATACATCTGGTAAGTTTGAATACTCTTTTCGTTTCGTTTCTTTTTAATGGGCTAAATCATGCTTTCAACAGATGGTAGTATACGTATACTTATATATTATGACGATCAATTATATAGGGTGATCCATCTAGAGGTATTTTTTCAGAACAAATAAAGAATAAAAATTTAGAACAAGTGTGGAATCTTTAATGGTAATTTGAAAGGACATTTTATGGCATTTATGTTTTAAAAATAATTTCCTTCAAATGTTGGCAACTGTATCATGGAAATGAGCGTTCGGTGAGAAACGGAAAGATCCGCATTTTAACGACCAAAATTTTGTTCAGTGACAAGGCCCCTTTCTGGCTAAACGGCAAAGTCAATAAACAAAATTGCCGCATTTGGGCTGAAGAGCAACAAGAAGTGGGGTGCCATTATAAGCCCAGAGAAAACCACAGTTTGGTAAGGTTTTTAAGCTGGTGGAATCATCGGTGCATATTTATTCAAAAATGATGATGGCCGGAACGTAACCGTGAATGGTGCTCGCTATCGCGCCATGCATCGATCTTTATGCTACCTGAAATTTAAGATCCTAATCTTGTCGACACTTGGTTTCAACAGGACGGTGCCACTTGCCATACAGCTGCTCAAACAATGGATCTATTGAGAGGTCGTTTCGAAAAGCAGCTAATTTCACGTTTTGGACAGGTGAGTTGTCCGCCTAGATCGAGTGATGTAACACCTTAAGACATTTTTCTTTGGGGCTACGTAAAGTCCAAAGTCTATGCTGACAAACCAGCTACGATTCAGGTTTTGGATGCCAACATTACGCGTGTCATTAAAAACATACCGGTCGAAATGCTCGAACGAGTCATCCAAAATTGGACCCTCAGAATGGAAAACCTGAGGCGTAGTAGCGGATAACATTTGAAGGAAATTTTATTCAAAAAATTAATTCCATGAAATGTTCTTTCAAATTACCAATAAAAATTCCACACTTGATTTGAATTTTTATATTTTTTTCGTTCTGAAAAAATACCTCTAGATGGGTCACCCTATATTTATATACTTCGATCTGTTCCAAACGGAATGACTAACCTATGTATACTCCCATTTTATAGAAGTGAGTACTCAAATTATGCTACACATAGAGAAAGAGTCAGTTGGATATCGGTACGAACTACAAATATTTGGTTGGATAAACATTTTTTTTGTTGCTGTCACCAAAATTCCATGAAAAAAAATTCCAAAAAATCAATGTAGCTACAATAATATAACGATTCTTACAGCTAATAAGTCGGTTATACCAACGGAATTCAGTAAAACTATTGGTCCACTGACGGTTATGACAACCTACCAATTATGAAGTACATGTTTCTCTGGTACCAATAATTGGTGGTAACACAGATACACTGAGCCGAAAATACAATGATTTTTTTAACCATGTGTCTGGTTAAATTTTTCATGGTAACTGTTTGCTAACGAAGACAAAATAACGTTATATAAGGTCAAATGTTCATACAAAATAGTTAAGTTAATATTATATAAAGCTGGAATTTTCAAGAGAGAGGCAGACAATTGTGCCACATAAACAAAAACTTAAAGATCACTCGTTGTATCGAACTTTTTGAACTGCTTTGTCTTATACGAAGTTCAGAATTAAGTTACACAAAGTTGCAACGATTGCGCCTGTCTTATCCACCCACTTTTTTAATTTCTTCCTCTGCTCTGAACGTTTGTAGTTGTGAGAAAGATCATTAGACAATTAATTTATCTCGATCTTTTTAAAAAACCACCACTAAATGCGAATGCTAGTTGTACAATCTTCATAGCGCAATATCATTGTTTGATTAAAATTGCTTTTCGCACATTTCGAAGACTATACGCAAAGGGTAATTCTCATTAACCGTAATGGGACTCCCGTATAAATCATTTGATTTGTAGAAGTAATCGTTGCCAGAGACTGCTGAAGAAAAATCTTGGCGGGTTTAGAAACAGTTCACCAATATTTTAGTTGATTCTGAAAAAGAAACAAGAAAAAGGTCTCGAACCAGAATAGACGGAATAAATGTAAACAAAACAAAAGACATAATTAGTAGATTAAATTAATATTAAAAATTTTAGCAGTAACTATATTTCTGGTTGAAAGAGGTAACCATTAATTAGTTAACTTAACAATAAAATGATTTCAATAACAATCTTCATAGTTAATAATATTAACAATTTCATTGTTTAATTGAACCTGTATTGTTTCAATAAATTAACAATGAAATTGTTAACAACAAACATTTTTTAAATAAAAGCAATTTTAATGAGTAGAAAACTTAACAATGCATTGTTAAAACAGCAATAATTATTTTAAAATTAACAATTTTCATGGTAAAAAGGTCAACCATAGAAAAGTTAAATTAACTATTATTATTGTTAAATACAACAAATTTTTGCACATTCTCGGGAGGTGAATGATTTCTTTTGGAAACAAAAGACTTAGTGGATTAAAGTGAGTTCCCAAAAGAAGGGACGCGGTAGTTATTTCTGATTGGCCGAGGAAATTTTGCAACTCTATACTATACTATTTCCTTACAGAATTTTTATGATAAGGTGTTGATTGAAATCGCATGAAGTTTATAATCGTAAAACACTTTAACATCCTATCTCTATGACTGATGTGTCCTTTTTACCCTTTTTTTCGAAAAAGTAAAGAACAAATGATTCTTTTACGGAAGTTTTGGTATTTTTATGTTCTACAAAAATGTTGTTCACTTAATTTCAGTTCAAGCGTGTACTTTTTTTTATTAAAATTGTATAAAAGTATTTAAAAAATTTTAAAACAAATTATCATTTTAAAAATAGTTCGTCTACAATAAAATCTGAATACTCGTATGTCAAGTTACACTGGACATTTTCGTTCATTTAAAAAAAAAAAATTTAAAGAAATGTTACTACAAGTAAATATGTTATGTTAAATAACCCACAAAATATGACCGAGGTGACAGTATCAAATAAAATGTGGAATATTTGTGATTCTTTCGAAAGGACATATAATGCCATTTATGCTTTGAATATATTTTCCTTTAAATGTTGGCCGCAACTACGCTTTAGGGTGTCCATTCTGGGGGCCCAATTTTGGATGAGTTGTTCGAGCATTTCGACCTGTATGGCTTTAATGACACGCGTAATGTTGTCAGCGTACAATTTGGACTTTGCGTAGCCCCAAAGAAAAAAGTCAATAGCTGTGACTTTTTTCTAGGCGGCCAACTACACGGTCCAAAACGTGATATTAGATCCATTGTTTGAGCAGCTGTATGACAAGTTGCTCACTGTCCTGTTGAAGCCAAAAGTCATCAGTAGTACGGGCTTCAACTTCAGGTTGCAAAAAGTTCGATATGGCGCAGTAGTGAGCAGCATTCACGGTGAAGTTCCGGCCATCATCATTTTTGAAAATAAAGAGACCGATGATTCCATCAGCCCATAAACCGCACCAGACCGTGGTTTTGTCTGGGTACAATGGCACCTCTTGAACCTCTTGTGGTTGCTCTTCAGCCATAATGCGGCAATTATGTTTATTGACGTTGTCGTTTAGCCAGAAATTTACCTCATCACTGAACAAAATTGTGGTGGAAAACAGTTTCTCATCGAACGCTCATTTCCATTATACAGTTGCACAATTTTGAGACGTTGTTTCGGTGTAAGTCTTTCTATGATGAAATGGCAAACAATACTGAAAAGAAATAAAATTAAAGTTGAACACAACTCACGCGAAATCTGTGAAAAAAGTCTGTTGAAAATAATACCTCAAGATAGATCACCCTACGTATTTTTATCACATCTGTAGCCAAGACTTCAAGATATCATTTGAGGAATTTTCCGTCACATTTCTTTATGTAGCCGGAAATATTTAGGTTTGAATATTCTTTACTTTTTTCTTTTTGTTTATTTTTATTCGGCCTTTTATCATTATAATGACTTGAACAGTTTTTATTCTGGTTCGAGACCAACAAAAAAGATCTCAAACCACAATAAAAACTGTTTAAGTTATAAAAATCAAGTTTATCTTAAAATTTGTTGACACTTTAAATCCAAAAATATTTTTTTTTTTGGACCCACTTTGCCAAATTGATGATGGTTTTACTTGACCACACAAACTTTACTAGATTCGAAAGAAAAAAACATTTTTCAACAAAACCCGCTCACAATTCAAATAACAGTATTATCATTTAAAATCATTAAAAATAAAATTAAGTAAAAAAGAACTTTATTATTTTGGTCGGATTACCGAATATATAAAATTTAACCATCTGGTGGTCCTGTTAACAAATGTACGTGGTAACGACAACCGAGTTCGAAAGCCGCAACCAATAAATGTACAAGCTCAGTTCCAATAATCATCCTAATTAGTTAGGGTTACCGATACTGTGTCTCTTTTACTGATACTGTCAGTTTCCACTACTGAAAATTTTCCGCTTACCTAATCAAAAATCCGCTGTAGCGATGGAATACATGGATCGTTCGAGCAACCACCAACATTCGGTGGGAAAAAATCTTTTCTCTGTGTGAATAAATTCTGTAGGAAAATGTCCTAAAATCACGACAAACCGTTTATAAAACACAGCAGATCTACAACCTAGTAGGATGAAAGCTCTTTCTGATCTTTAAGAAAGTATTTCCCCAGGTAACTACACCGCGTTTTCTGGAGCAACGAATGGTGCTCCACCGTCTAAATCTCCTCCTGAGACAGGTGGCAGTATTTGACCACTCCAACCTGACATGTTCCAGTCTTCTAACGAGCACTCTTCTATCACTTTTTTAAGTAAAGTTTTGGTTCTTGTCTAGCTTAGGCCACAGAGCCCAAACCAGCTTACATTTAACGGTACTAGTCCGTGCTTAGTTAATTCTTGCAAAAAACCAAGTTTTTAACAGCCGGTTAAGGACACAAATAGGGGTTTTTAGCATAGTTCTCTAGGAAAATCATTAGACATTCGAAGAGTCATTAAACAGAATGTGTAATGTTTTTGTTTCGATGGACGGCTGACAGATTTCCTCGTTTTTTCTTTATTAATATTCAAACAGATTTCGTTATGGAACTTTTTTCCAAGCTGATCGGATTTCACTGTTTACTACTCGTTAATTTTGAAGAAAGAAAAAAAAAGAAATACATTTACATGGCATCGAATTATCAGCATAATTCCGCTACAAATTTGTGCTGTTGCATTTGTTGAAGTAGGAAATGCTGACACAAACACAGGCAGCGACGGAAATTCAATTGATGAACTGCTCCGCAGCTCAACCGTACGTTTGTAAATTGGTTTTCTGCTTGTTCGATGGCGTTAGCCGGTGTTCGTTCGAAAGTCCGTGCATACTTCACTGTCACCGTTTGTCGACCCCACCACCATCTCCGGCGTCGATAGATTCAATTTGAGCACTTTTGGCACACCGTCAACAATTCGCTCGTTCATTCGTTTCAGTCGTTGGTGTGATGAAATTAAGGACCTTAAAGGCAAACTCAGCTCCACTCAACTGAGATCCTTAAAATCAATTGTGTCGTTTTGGGGCCAACCGTATATCAGGTCAGTTATTGTTGGCACCAGATGCCGGCAACACTCTTTCGCAGTCGTCCCACCTCACTCTCCCTGCGCACTCTCGCTTAATCGAGTTGCTGTTGTTGCAATTAAATGAATTGTAATCGAATCTATTGAAAAGCTGAAAATGGGCACTTTCAACAGCAAGAAAATGTCATTGAACTTTTGCCAATAGCTCAGCCGTTTTAATTTGTTCGTTTTCCTTTGCAGGTCATTTGGGTGTGCATACTGTGCCGCAAGAAGCAAGAGCTCCTCTCCAAGACTGGTCAGTGGATCAATAAGGCAACCATACAGCAGGATGGTTTCATAAGACGCAACGAACCGGACGGCAGCAGTGTAAGTAAAAGGCTGCTAATCAAGGAACATCTCGCCCAAAACACTAATCGCTTTTATTTGCAGGATATTTCCCAACAAGCCGTGGTCGATCCGCATGATACGCTCGATAAACGACCCAAGCTGGAGCGAACACGTAGTGCGGCGGAAAAGGAGAATTTGCCGCTGCAACGTTCGGGCAGCATGTTAAAACGACAATATTCCCAGCAAGAACAAACAACGAACCAACGAATGATGGGTCCCGACATGGGCAGGGACATGATAAGTCCGGGTCAGCGGCAACGCATGCAACCGATCACTCCGCAACAAATGCAGCAACAACATCAGCAGCAAATGCAACAGGGCCAATACCGGGGCCAAAGTATGGGCGGCAGCCATTACGGTGGTGGAGGCGGCGGTGGTCAAGGTGTGCATCATCAAAAGGACGACGATCCCCGACTGTATCAGGTGAGTGAATGATTTAAATTTTTAGGAATTGAAAAAGCCTAAGTAGCATAACTAGACCCTTCCGAGCTCGTTATGAGTTTAACTAAGCATGGAAACTATGGAAGATGTTTTATATGTCCAGACCCACTCAGAAGTCATTGAATCGAAAACCGCAACTTGCTTAAAGGGTTTCTCAGAAGGACCAATTAAAAGTAAAAAAGTTTCAGTCAGTTGCTCCCACTTACATTTATACTCACTGACACTTTATAAAGTAAATAAAAATTTTTGATTTTAGATAAATCTCGTTAAGGATCGATTGAGTGAAAGGTGTAAGAATAGGGCGTGGCATCCATAAGCATAAAAGATGAAATAAGTATATTGCAGGAAACAAAATTCAAGAGAAGTTCATGAGCTAGGAAAAAAGTTATGTGAAGCGTACCCTGCATGTTAAAGGTGCAAAGAGGGCGTGGCTTAGTTTCCACTGCAGCTAGTCTAATTTATATTATGTTTGCTAATAACTTATATGTATAGCAGAATCGAACGACTAGAAATAAAATTATTATGCGAATACTATAAGTGGGCGGAATGGTGCATTTACACTAGCGGTACCAGAAATGGGCGTGTCATCCACTCTTTTCGTATACGTATATAAAGCTGTTATAGAAATATAACGTACAATTTAAGCGAATTGGACTAACTGGGTCACTGGCTGCTCTTAAACAGGCTAGGAATTCAATTGTTTGTTACCAATTTAACTTTATATAGGGTGATCCATCTAGAGGTATTTTTTAAGAACAAAAAAATATATATATAAATTCAAATCAAGTGTGGAATCTTTATTGGTAATTTGAAAGGACATTTTATGGCATTTATTTTTTAAATATAATTTCCTTCAAATGTTGGCCGCAGCTACGCCTCAGGGTTTCCATCCTGAGGGTCCAATTTCGGATGAATCGTTCGAGCAGTTCGACCGCGATGGCATTAATGACACCCGTAATGTTGGCTTCCAAAACCTGAATCGTAGCTGGTTTGTCAGCATAGACTTTGGACTTTATGTAAGACCAAAGACAAATGTCTAAAGGTGTGATAGCACTCGATCTAGGCTGCCAACTCACCTGTCCAAAACGTGAAATTATCTGCGTTTTTGAAATGACCTCTCAATAGATCTATTGTTTGAGCGGCTTTGTGGCAAGTGGCACCGTCCTGTTGAAACAAAGTGTCGTCAAGATAACGGCCTTTAATTTCAGGTAGCATAAAGAACGATATCATGGCGCGATAGCGAGCACCATTCACGGTTACATTCCGGCAATCATCATTTTTGAAAAAATAGGCACCGATTTCTGTGGGTATAATTGCACCTCTTGAACCTCTTCTTGTTGTTCTTCAGCCCAAATGCGGCAATTTTGTTTATTGACTGTTCCGTTGAGCCAGAAATAGGCCTCATCACTGAACAAAATTTTGGTCGAAAACAGCGGATCTTCCCGTTTCTCACAGAACGCTGATTTCTATGATACAGTTGCCTACATTTGAAGAAAATTATTTTCAAAAAATTAATGCCATAAAATGTCCTTTCAAATTGCCAATAAAGATGCCACACTTGATTAGAATTTTTATATTTATTATATATATGTGACGCGCAAAATAGAAAGGGACCTAAGGGTAAAAACCAATTTTGTTCAGGAGAGCCATTTTAAAGATAAGGTCCTATTCTATTTGCGCTTAGAACCGTCGACTTCACTTTCATAAAACGCGCATATCTCTGGGAGGGAACACTTGTGGGGCATGGATTCGGTCTCATTCGATGCTCAGATGTTGTCCACATCAAAAAAAAAGTGAAAAGTTGATGAAAAGTTTTGTTCAGGAGAGCCATTTTAATGATTAGGTACCTTTCTATTTGCGCTTAGAATCGTCGACTTCACTTTCATAAAACGCGCATATCTCTGGGAGGGAACACTTTTGGGGCATGGAATCGGTCTCATTCGATGCTCAGATGTTGTCAACATCATAAAAAAAGTGAAAATTGATTGTTTTACCCTTAGGTCCCTTTCTCTATGCGCTGTCACATATGTATTCTAAAGTGTTGATTTTTAGTTAGATCGTATGAGTGCCTTTAAAGATTTTTTAAGAAAAGTGGACGGAATGGTGCATTTGTACCAGAAAGGGACGTATCGACCCAGACGATACGTCCCTCCAAACAAAAGCCATTTGTGTGGGAGGTACCAAAAAGCGCGTGGCTAGGTATACAATTATTTGGTTAACCCTATAACCCCGATCTTAAGTATTGATTTTGGTTTAGATGATATGAATAGGATAAGATATATTTCAAAAAATTATTTATTTCTTTATTTAGATATATTTTACAAAAATAATAAAAAATAATAATAAAATAAATAAATAAATAAATAAAAATATTTCAAAATTACCAAAAGTAAACACAATGGTACATATGGTACTAGAAGGGGTGTGGCTTTATGGCCCTTTTATGATTTAATAGGACCATTTGGGAAAAATAGAAGGACGTACAAAATTTAAAAATGATTTCTAGCTATTTTTGCGAATTATAGTGAGTACCAGCCGCACAGACGATCAGATAGACAAGGCTTTGATGACTTAAAAGGAATAAACATATGAAGGATCTTAAATGTTTCTTTTTTGGTTTAAGTGTTACACTTTTTGGCGGTACCAAATGAGATATACCCTCATACCCTGTAGGGTGAGGACATAAGAATTATTCATAGCAAACTCTATAGCAGCAGTTAAATTTTCCGAAACTTTTCATTAAAGACATTTTTAAAGGCCAACATTGGAAATAAAAACTAGTAAAAAAGCTAAAGTCGGTCGTGCCCTGCGTTGATATTGGATATTCAGAAAAAAGAACTAAAAATAGGTTTTGGAGGACTTTAAATTTACCCAGATTTAAAAAGTAATGTCATATTTGAATTAGTGACATAAATGCATTGTTTATTGGGCCCTAGGGTTTGTCACTTAAAGCCAAATCGCTAAAATAATTTTGTTTTTGGTTTCGTGAGAAAAACTTAACTCGTATGTAGCGAAATTGGAGTGAAATAGAGTGTTCTAGAGCGCTTGTAAAAAACTCAGTAAGAGACGGCGGTATGACATAAGGCCCCACGAAAAAACACCCCAAACCAAAAAGAAAATTAGACCCCAAATTTGGGGTCTAATTGTATTATGAAAATAGACCCCACGAAATAATACCCCGAACATAAAATGAACATGGGCCTCAATAAATGTATTGGGGCCTAATTTCGTAGTGGTTATTTGAAGGTAAGCAAATACACCCCAAGAAAAGGCAAATATGTCCCAAAATATCGAGTTGTTGTTTTCTGTATAAAATTGGGGTCTATTTTCATTTTTGGGTTTGGGGGTGTAATTTCCGCTTATGTGTTACAAAATGAATGTAACAACAAAGTACGAAAATAGTCCCCAAAAAGGTGTAGAAAATATTCCTTGCTGTCGTGCCTTCGTGCAAGATACATGCTTATAATTCAGCTCAGAGGTAACAAACTATATAATTTTTAACTAAAAACCAACGCTTTCTTTTTTTCGCCAAATAAATTTAGACCTCAAAAACATTTAGTGTGTCCCTAAAATATATCGAAATGAAATTGGACCCTAAAATGCGAAAATAGGCCTCAAAATTTTTATGAAAATATGCCCCAAATATTTGTCGGGGTCTATTATCATACAAACATTTGGGGTCTTATTGCAGTATGTAAATATACCCCAATTAAAATATGAAATAAGGCCCCAAAAAACCATGAAATTTCGTGATGCTGTTTTTCATATATTTTTTGGGGCCTAATTTCATTTTCACTTTGGGATGAATATTCCTGGGGCCTAATGGCATACCGCCGTAGGAGACACTTGCACTGGGACAATATAAAATCATGGAGCGATATCACCCATTTTTATGAGTAGAAAACTTTTCAAACATAACGTGACACATTTCAAGATTGGTTGTTCTATGTGGCCTTTACAGAAAAACACCTTCAATCGGTTGAACATACACATGTAAGTGACATTTATTTATTATTTTTATTCATTCAAGTTCCATAACAGCTTTTCTTTGTCGAAAAATCGTAAATGTGCCAAATTTCATCAAGATTGAATGTAATAATTGTACGTTATAAGCATTTAGTCATCAACTGTGGTGAAAATGCACCATATAGGTTCATATTTTAGCTTCATATAAATGCTCATTCCAATTTCAGTACCTACAAATCAAATAGCCCCATATTATATCCGTTTCCGACCAAATTCCGCATGGAGCGATTTGATATATCAGTCCATGACTGGAAATCGTCCCCCCAAACATAGGCACGGAATCTTTTGAACAATAGAGTGTTGTAAGGTATTCCATTGTAGGCCCTCCTGATTTGCCCTATTTTTACTTGTTTAATTATCAATAAGGCAGATGTGATAAATATTCCAGCACTAGGCGACAGTTTTTTTGAGGTCCATCATATTTTCTAGCATGCCTGGTGGGAAAGGGCTTAAGAAAAAGCTGGTTTTCTCTTTAATGGATCTTAACACACTATAAGGATAAGTAGGTCAAATCTCCATAGACCCAAAATTAAAATGTCAGAAATAATAATTATCATATTAAGCTGTTGTTAACATAATTTCAGAACCCATGGGTCCATATGTAATATATGCCGCTTGTTTTGTTAAAAGGTTCCCTTTTTGGTCCCCCAGTTTAACTGCTTCAATAACTGAGCACCAATTTCTGACAAATCTTAAAACAAAATGCTAATTAAGTCTCCATAGACAGGGTGAGCCATTAAATATATTAAATTTAGATCTGCTGTAAAAAAAATACTGATTTTTTTTTTAATTTTTGTTTTTTTTTTTGAAAGATTGAATTTTCTCATTTAATAATGGAACACAATATCATTCATGTGACTACCACAACTGGCAACAGTACCTCATCTTATCAAAGCAATTTTTCAGTATAAGTTCGATTGTTTCGGGTCAAATCTCTTTAATGGCAACTTCGATTTAATGTTCCAAAACACAAGGGCGGGTGGACGAACATGGCTACATCGTCGAGAATATATATACTTCATAGAGCCCCGGATAAAATGTTATCGAATACGGACGTCTTTATATGTGACAGCGCATAGAGAAAGGGACCTAAGGGTAAAAAAATCAATTTTAATTTTCTTTTTCTTTTTTTGATGTGGACAACATCTGAGCATCGAATGAGACTGATCCCATGCCCCAAAAGTGTTCCCTCCCAGAGATATGCGCGTTTTATGAAAGTGAAGTCGACGATTCTAAGCGCAAATAGAAAGGGACCTAATCTTTAAAATTGTTCTCCCGAACAAAACTTAACATTTGCCTTGAAAAAATGACATCATATTTGGACTCCTAAATGTACCATTAATTAAATTAAAAGAAATTTTCAACACAAACATGGCAACTCTGTCTTTCCAACTTCACGCAATAATAATTTGTTTCAATGCTTCAATTGTCTGTGGATGCTTTGCGTAACATTTATCATTAATGGTTTCCCCCATAAAAAAAATCAAAAAAATCAGAGCTCCTAGGCGGCCATTTGACATCACAACTTCGGCTGACTATTCGATTTCAACAGTGCGTAAAATATCGATGGTTGATTTGGCATGTGGCTCCGTCTTGTTGAAACCACATGTCGCCATTCTCTTGAATTTTTGGAAAAAAAATCTTTATCTCTTGCCAAATAATCTTTAGCCCATTGGGCGAAGCGAATCAATGATCATATAAATGATATTGTGTTCTAAAGTGCAACCTTTCCAATAAAACCAGAAATTTGAAAGATTATCAGTACTATTTTTTACAGCTAGCTCAAATTAAAAGATTGAAATGACCCACCCTTTCTTTATTGGTCGATTATTTTGCACATATCATCCGTTTTGTGGGCCCCAGGCTACCTTAGTATATGCTCCAATCGCTGCCATTTCGAGAACCCATATGCTCGTGTACAATATTCGTCGATTGTTTGCACCAAAAGGGCCGTTTTTAAGAACTGCTAAATTTCTAAATAATTAAGGATTCAAAACGAAACTTACTTTTATTAGAGTAACCATATGGATATACTTAGTAGGGACATAAATACTGTTACAACATTGAACACACCCATTTCAATAGTAGAACTGAACATACCCCGTTAATGTCATATGGGTTTTGAAAGCTAACCTCAATAGCGTTAGTCTGTAACGGGGTTTTAAAATTGTTTCAACTTTCATCACGGAGTGGTCCGATAATGAGAACCGTATCGCTGTAATAGCTCTTTTCAAGTGTGAAATGAAAAAAGTAATATATTCGAAACGCTCTGGCCACTAGGGATAAGCCGCATGTTCTTAACAATTTCCTGTTCCAAAACCAGCCATGGACTTTCCAGCAGGATTCTGCGCCGGCCCATAAGTCTAAAACGTCCCAGGCCTGGCTTCGAAACAATTTGCCAGCGTTCATTTTCTCTGAAGAATGGCCCTCAGGCAGTATAGATTTGAAACCATTGGATTACAAATTGTGGACGGTTTTAGAGGACAAGGTTTTTCGCAAAAGATACCCTAACATTGGATCTCTTACGACTGCTTTGGTTCGAGCTGTGGCCAATTTTCCAATGGATGAGGTTCGTGCAGCTATTGACGATTGGCCACTGCGACTTAAGGCGTGTGTAAAGTCCAAAGGTGGACATTTCGAATAAGTAGATGCTTTTTGGATACAATATACATCAATAAATATTTTGAAAAATATTTGGTCCAAAAACATTCAGAACTTTTTATTTTACAGCATAAAACGTGTGTAACAGCATTTATGCCCCTACCAAGTATTAAGTCTTAGCAGCTATCTTTTAGGGCCTCCAAGGTAACATTGTGAAAGCTCGCATCTCTGAAAAATGTCCAAATGTATCCATTTTTTGAATTGCAAAGAAATTTGCTTTAATTTAAGTATTCTTGTTTACTATTGGTCACTTACATTGACCATGAAATACTTTTTTTAGGGGCCTCATTGTTACGAGTTCCGCCTACCCCCCGAATTTAATCTTTCCATTAAATACACATTTGGATTCGCTGCAAAATTTGCTTCAGTTGAAGTACCTACTATATGTCCTTATACTTATATACTTTGGTTGGGTTGGTATTTTAATATGGACCGTGTTTTTGGTGCCCTTGGGACCATGGGTTTGAGCCTCAATTTTAGACAAATATTTTAAATAAATCACTATGTAGATTCGATACTAAATTCGCTTTCAGTTTTCATTATTTTCAGTATTTTCAATGCTTTGTTCGTTAGGGTCGTTTGTTGGCCAAAAAGTCCGATATTTGGATCCATAACGAAATATGCTTTAAGTTGTAACTTATTTTTACAACAATGTCCTTTTTTTCAATGCTTCAAGCTCTAATTTCTGAGAGATTTCAACTAAGTCTATAATTGGGCTAATAACAAAATATGATTCAAATTAAAAACACATACATTTATGCAGGTTTTCAGTTGGGTCTTTATATCGGCGATCGTAACGAAAATGTACTTTAATTAAAGTACTTACTTGGGCATATTGACCAGTGTTCACTTTTCGACCATAGAGCCGTTTTTAGAGAGCCCCAGGATTCGTATTTAAAGGAAAATTATAAAAAAAAAATCCGATTTGGATTTCTATTTGTAGTGTGGTTTGTCCTTTAGGGTCATGTACACAAGTCAACATTTCTATCAGATCTTCAATATACATGCATATTTTAAATCTTAACGAAATATAATAAGATCTGAGATCTGGCATACATAGGCCATTGCTAGGATTAGTATGGTCCTTTTCCGACCACAGGGCCTCCAGATCCAAATTGAAACATTTCCATTTTGTAGGGGTTGAGAGCGTTTAACAATGAAAGTATTTTGTTTCCCTACCGCCCTAGTTTACTAAGTTATAATCCCAGTTTATCAAGGTATTATGATACAAATATGGCTAGAACGCATTGGATTTTTTGGATCAGATCTTACCATTCAAACATCCCATCTTTTTGGCATAAAAAGGGAAATTTTGTTTAAAAAAAAATTTTGCATAAAAAGGGAAATTTTGTTTGCCCTCCAAAAGATGGGCTTTTCCATATACTTACAGTGTTGTTAAAAAATCTTAAATTACATTTTTTAATTATATTAATAGGTATGAAAATTAATCAGTTTTTAAGTTTATACTTTTCAGTATTTTTTTTTAATTAAAACTCCATTTCCGTTTTATTTTCAATTAGTATCCAATTATAACAATTCTATAACAATTTCTTTGCAAATATTATGTTGCTGCAGGGCGAAATCGATGGCCTGATGAAACAACATCCACATTTGGCACATCCGAGTCAGCGACAGCAACAGCAGTATCAATATCAACTTCAACAACAACAACTGCAACAGCAACAACAACAACAACTACAACAGCAGCAACAGCAATATCGAGCACAACAGCAGCAACAACAGCAACAGCAGCAGCACGCTATGCGAACGCAACAACAAATGGCACAGGCCACACCAAACGCTTCCTCCTACAACAACACTACACAACAACAACAAAGGCTTCCAACTTCCTCACAGCAAACACAACATCATCCAACCCATCCACATCATCACCAGTCGGCGCACAGCTACGGCGGTGGTAGCGGTTCGCCGCAAATGGCAGCGGCCCATCAATTGCCAACGTCCGCCACGAGCGGTCCCATTTCCTCAACCTCCATTGCCTCCGTGTCGACCTCTGCAACAGCATCTCAGGGTTATCAAAAGCCTCCGCCAATACAACGTAATCTGACCATAAGTGGCGGTCATGCCATGGATCCAACGACGTACAATAGTCGCCGCCAGTTGAGCGTCACACAATACGCTACGCAACAGCAGCGTAGCTTCAGCAGCTACGAAGATGAGATACAACAGCAACAGGCGCAATCGCAGTACCCATCGCAGCAACAGCAGCATCATCATTCGACCACGGGTTTGTCATCGTACGATTTCGAAGGTAAGTTAGATCGTTGTGCCACTCAAAAATGGAGCAACCCGTTTTCTTTTTTGTTTGTTTCGTTTCTCACCCTCTATTCCCTAAAAAAACGTTCGTCGCTCCTAAAGAAAGTGTGTATGCGAACTCTCTTTAACTCCCTCGCTCTCGCTCTCTCTTTCTCTATCTAACTATCTCACTAACAAGTTTGAAGACTTCCCTAAAAACACTTGATATTTTTTGTTTACGTTTTGTTTTTCCAAAACACTGTTATGAGTTTTTGTTTCGAAATTTTTTTTCTTTAAATGTTTTGAAATTTTTACACTTGATATTACGTACGATTCGAACAACGAGGGTACAGTTCTGGGATCGGCAAAACGGCGGCAAAATGGGCAGTTCTCTCACAAAAAAGGAGCTCACACATTGAACGAAATAAAGCGAATGTATTCAGTCTAGCTTGAGCGAGACTGAATGCATTCAGTCTCATTCTCATCGTTCGATGAGATGGTGTTATCGCATCATATTGGGCGTTACACTGAACGAAATGTTTGATCTATAGTTGTAGTTTCTTGATTAAAATATTTTAGACACATTTCTGTCAGTGCATTGAGTGAGAACTGCACTTAACTCATACAAGCATAAAGTAAGGCTGTCTGAGTTTACCGATCCCTGCTACGGTTACACGCGAGCAGAGTTGCATATTGGGCTAGTACGAATAAGAGTGCTATGGTTGGCAGTGTTGCCATATTTGTTGTTTTATTTTAAAGATTTCAATAAAAGTATGGCTGTTCTTAAGTACGAGTGGATAGAAATTGCTATGGATGGATCTCTTTACAGGGAATATGTGGATTTATTTCATGGTTATTAATAAAAGGAGTTTTAATATAAACGACGAGAGCTAACATTTTTAAAATCAATAGATTTTACCAACGAATCCAAATAAAGAGCCAAATCGAAGTTTTTGCTGAGATTTAGGACGGCCGCATGGACCGAAAGGGCACAAAAACGATCATTTTTAGTAGCGTAGGGACGGACGGTGGTATACTCGTATAAGGTTCGGGAATTAACGACGATTTTAATTGTTATTTTAAGGCAGATTTTCTGGTGCAAATCATTAGCATCAAAATTAATTGAAAGTCTTGGATAGAAATTCAATTTATAATGATGATTGAATTTCTATCGGGACAACATCCAAGACTTTCAATTAATTTTGATGCTAATGATTTGTACCAGAAAATCTGCCTTCAAAAAACAAGTAAAAACGTCGCTAATTTCCGATCTCTATATACCCCCCACCGCCCGTCCCTACGCTACTAAAAACTATAGTTTTTGGGCCCTTTCGGTTTATGCGGCCGTCCTTAATCTCAGCAAAAACTTCGATTTGGCTCTTTATTTGGATTCGTAACAAAGTTTGCTTTAATTTGATTACACATAAGTCCATATTCACAATTGATCGCCACATGAGCCAAAACGTCCAGCAACTTTGGAGGGAGTGACTATTTTAATAAGGCATTATCATGCAAAATTTCAGGATCCTACGTTGATTCGTCAAACCGATTTAGTGCTTTGGCTAGATCGTTTTAGAATTGTATAGAGTTCCAGATCAAATGTTATAGAAAACGGATGTCTCTTTACATATTCTTAACATTTGCCTTAAAAAAATGAACATGGCTAGATCGTCTTAGAATTTTACAACGATCTAGAATATATATACTTTATAGAGTTCCAGATCAAATGTTATCGAAAACGGATGTCTCTTTACATATTCTTAACATTTGCCTTAAAAAAATGACATCATATTTGGACTCCTTATTAAAGCATCAATTAAATTATAACAAATCTTCAACACAAACATGGCAACTCTGTCCTTCCAACTTCATGCAATTATAATTTGTAAAAAAAATGCAACCCTGCTGCCAGTGTAAATAAATACCCATATCGTTTTTTTTTGTTTGAACATTCATAAAGTAAATTCCAACTTTAATGCTTTAACAAGAAAATGGACAATTTTGCACTTCCATTTGCCTTATCAGCAACTCAATATTATTTTTGTTGGGAATTTTATAAAAAAAAAAATCAAAAAACACGAAAGTTATCAATCTATCAACAGCAATTCATATTAAGTTTCAATTAAAATTCAACAATTTAAGTTAATATTAAGATTTTGTAGGATTTTAATTTTTTTTTTAATCGCTCACAAATTTTGTTTTTGGTATTTCCAATATATTAAGTAAGAAAGTAAAAGATATGTTTACACATATAATATAAATAAATATACATATATATATATGTATATTTTTTTCCTGAAATTTGCATAAGTTAGGTTAAGAATTATATAAAAAAATATTTCTTTATATATTTAATAACTTCAGAGTTTGAAAAATTATTTCATACATTTTTTTGCGTATTATTTAAAAAGTGCAAAAAGCCTTTTCTTGAAACCCCGTTACAGCGAAAATTTTTAACAATTTGTGTATTTGTATTTTAAAAAAAAATAATTTGCAAAACCGGTAATCGAATACGATAAAGTTTACTTCATTAAACCCTTTTAACGTATTTTCTTTACGAATTTTTTTCTATAAAATTTTCAAAAGAAACGATTGTAAACGGTTTTTTTTTGTGGAACAAAGAAAAGTTGTTTATTTTTGCAAACGATTTGAAATTCTCGCCTTAGCGTTTTTTTTTAGCTTGACACAAAAAACACGCCTATTTTAATCTACATTTTAGTGCGATCTTTGACAGATGTTCCAATGTCTACAATTACAGATTGTTTAATTGTGCTCTAGTATTTTCCAGGGGTAATTGTTCAGACTCAATATTATGAAGAAGTTTGTAGCTCAAAACTTGTTCAAGGAAAACTGTTGCTTGTGGCAAAAGAATTGAATGTACATATTATTCTTCTGTGTCAACTGAAACCATCATTTATTTGTGCCACACGAAACAATGGCTGTGGTCAACCCAAATAAATGCTTGTGTAAAATCAAAAAATCGTTTCGCAAGCGATATTAAACATTGTTTCCAACGAAAACATTGATTATGTCCAACGTAATAACCGCTTTTCTTAACCGAAATTATTGCAATGTGCAACCGAATCTATATTTTACTAGTCATAACCCGAATGCATGTCATGCACTTCGCTAACCTCAAACATGCGCTTACAGAAATATATAGAAGTAATATATGAGATATAATTTGTATACTGATAAACTGAATCTTACTGAAGTAATAACATAGTTGGGGGGTTTCCAACCCACGAAAATGCGCGTAGTGATTTTTTTTTTAAATTTGAACTGCTTTATATGAAGAATTTAGTTATAAGTTCCTTTACAGTTTAAAAACATTACTGTAACTTGAAAGATATTATGTGTACATTTAAAACGATCTGCCTATAGTCATAAAAGCGCTTTTAAAAATGAGCGTACTTATTTCTTTACACTCTTTTGTATCCGTGTATTTTCTATGAGAATCGGATTTCGCATATATTCTCTTAAAATATGCGCAAAGTGTACGTTTCAAGACGCTCTGCCAATAATTATGTTTATTACATTGCCTTTTAAAAAGTGGGTGTGGCAACATTCACTTTTCCCCCGAAGTTATTTCTTTTACTAATCTGATGTTCCTTACTTAAATACTTTATGAGTTCTGGCCGTTTAACATTTGTGGATTTGGGCTGCGCGACACCCCTCTGTGAAATAACAAATATTTCGCCCGCGGTAGTATACTGGGTAAATTTTAAGACGATCTGTCTATAATTATGGTCATTGCATTGCATTAAAAGTATAAAGGGTTTAAAAGGGCATTTTTAGTTTAAGAGCATTGGGTGTTTTTAGTATTTGGATAAGTGGGTGGTGCCAAGCCCTCTTTTAAACTCGTATCCGTTTATAGCAGGTGACAATTTCCTGGATCATAATAACCTACCCTTAACATTTTAAGATGATTGGCATGTTATTGCGCTTTAAAAAATGGGGCGTGGCAACTCCTACTTTTTCCCTAGACGTATGTCATTAGTCACTTAAAGTATATATATCGAATCTGATGTTCCTAACTCTCATTGTTTATGAGGTTCGAATGTGTTAAGTTTTTAAAAATGTGGGCTGTGCCACACCCCTATGAAAATCGTATCCGTTTTTTGTATTTTTATTTTTGTATCGGCTTTTTTTGTACCAATTGAATGATCGTGGAAGCAGTAGCGGTTTTGCTTGCTAAATAAAACAGGGCTATTGTATAACGCATCCGTTTGAGCAGAGCCAAAACTTTACTACGTTTTGTGCACTTCTTTCTTGGTAGTCAAATAAGCAAAAAAATAAAAATTCTGGAATGCATATGTGACAGCGCATAGAGAAAGGGACCTAAAAAATCAATTTTCACTTTTTTTTGATGTGGACAACATCTGAACCGATCCCATGCCCCAAAAGTGTTCCCTCCCAGAGATATGCGCGTTTTATGAAAGTGATGGTACACCAAAGATACACGTATTTAAATCTTTAAAATGGCTCTCCTGAACAAAACTGGTTTTTAACCCTTAGGTCCCTTTCTATTTTGCGCGTCACATATTCGCTTTGGCATGGCATGACTCATATACGAACATGTGAGTGCATTAGACCGTACCTAAAAAAAGTTCGCCGTAAACCTTCGAATATAAAATATTTAATGTAAGGAAACATTTTTACCAGAGGTGTCTTGATTTTGAATTTTTCGTTATATCTTCTGCAATCGGATCGGATCGGACAGTCGGATCTTTAAGTGTGGTAAATCGATGATTTAGGAGGGGATACTTGAGGACAATGACTTTAAACAGAAAAAAAAACAGAAAAATTGGTCTCTTCGAAACAAAAATATGACTACAAAGTTAACTTCTGACTGCTAACACCAAAGATACAATGAACAACTTAAAAAAAAAACAACCCCTACTTTCGGCAAAATTACTAATTTATTTAAAAAAATTGTCTGAAATCTGCTGGAATTATTGACATACTTCCCTTTTTTATGATTTTGTGCAAGCTTAAATTTTTTGATATTAGAGCGGACCATTAGACTAATAGGAACTAAGATATGATAGGTATATAATAGAAGATGGCCCTTTCGACTATTAATGCAAGATCCGACTGTGACCCACTGTACGTTCGGAATTTTTTTTTTTTTTGGTAACTGCCTTTCCAATCTCGTACCACCCTTTATGGTTAAATTGTAAGGGCCGATATTGAATATTGAATATTTCATTTGATATTTCTAAATTTCAGACTAATTCAATTTGAACCATAGAAACTTACGTAAGCGAGCAACGCGTTAAAGTTTTTCAGGCTTATTATGAAAAATCAATTTTCGAAGAAAGTCATCTTCAGTGATGAGGCACATTTTCACCTTAGTGGATTCTTCAATAAGAATTGTCGCATTAGGGCGAATGATAATCCAAAAGTGATTGTCAAAAAAACAATGCACCCACAAAGAGTGACTGTTTGGTGCGGTTTATGGGCTGGCGGCATCACCGGGCCGTATTTTTTTCCAAAATGAGACCGGGCAGGCAGTTGCTGTAAATGGTGTTCGCTATCGTAAGATGCTAACGAACTTTTTGTGGCCCGAATTGGAAGATATGGATGTGGACGATATGTGGTTTCACACAACTAACAAAACAATAGCTCTTTTGCGCGACAAATTCAATGACCGTGTTATTTCACGTCGTCGCCGTGTTAATTGGCCGCCAAGATCATGTGATTTGACACCGTTGGACTTCTTTCTTTGGGGTTATTTGAAAGAAAAGGTGTACGTCGATAGGCCAGCAGCAATTCAAGAGCTACAGTTTGATATAATTCGGCACATTAACGGCATAGAAACTCAATTATGCCTCAGCATCATGGAAAATTTGGACCATCGGATGAAGGTGTGCCGCCGAAGTCGGTGCGGCCATTTGGCCGATATTTTGTTCCTTACATAATTGACCTATACCAATATTATCATAATAAAAATAAATGACAATAATTTCCTAAATCATCAACATCGTTCCTTAAAATTTAACCACCCTTTACTTATATTCGAAGGTGTACAGCGTTTTTTTTTATCTGCCTTTAAGGTGGTACAGTCTAGTGTGCATATACATATGTATGGATGTTGCAGCAATGCATGCCAGTGTGTTCGCTTGTGTATGTGTGTGAGTTTGTAATTTAAACTTTTGTTGCCTCTGACCCGAAAACACAATTTGGCAAACAAGACAAAAAGTCAACAATAACGATGACGATGAACCGAAGAGTACAACAACAATGCTACAGCTGGCATAAGAGAAAGTTGGAAAATGCGAAGAAAAAAATAACAAACACTTACACACACACACTAACAGCCAATAAAAGTAGGAGAAAGAACCACAAAAAGGCAAGTGGCAACAAACAGTTAAACTCCAGCGAAAGGAACAAAAAAACACCCATTTTAGACCTTTTACTCCTGTTCTTATGCGGAGACCCCCTTTGAACCGCTGCCCACACGGTTTGGCCAAAAATAGAGCAAAGCAACGGGCAAACGAACCAACACTGCGATTGTGTTTGTTTCTGCTGCTCCTCCTTTTTTGGGTTCGTCTTGTCCTAAACGCCACGGAACGTTTCAACTGTACGTGTGTTGGCCTGTCTGTCTGTCTGTCTGTCTGTTTGGTTCTGTACGTATTAGTTTACTTGAAACATTTCTTTGGCAACCGAACTCATTTTTGTTATGGACATCCTTCCTTTAGGTTCGTTTCATTCTTTCTTCCCTAGCTTTTCTATTTTTTATCTTTCTTTTTTTGCTTTATACTTTCTGTTTGGGCCAATATTATTATATGACTCCTTTGTTGTTGCTGAAGCTGTTTTTGTTTTTGACGTCGCTGCTACTGTTTCTGTTGTTGGCAATCACTCCCTCAGTGGGCCGTCGGACGAACGGGCGTCTTGGGTGTATGCACCGTACGTATGTGGGTCTGCATGTTCGGTCGTCCATATATAGTTTTCGCGGGTTTAACTTCCAATTCAAGTGTGCTTCTCCAAGATTTATGACCCTAATTATAGACATAAATATATGAAAACAACAAAAAGCTAAAAACAGAGTGTGGGTGAGAGGAGATGATGCAGTAAAGAACGGCCTATGTAATGAGGAGAACACGCTAAGAATTGTAAATGGGTTGTAATAAAACGGAAGTACGTAGGCGGTTCATTATGTGTATTTGCCCATGAACAGAGGAATTTTTAAAATATTATTGTAATCTCCAATACGATATAATATATATATTTTTGCATATCGAAATACAGATCTTCAAACATTTTATTCACCGTCGTTAACTTCTAAGGCGATCTGGCCATATTTGCCTGTCTGCCCGTCCGTCTGACTGTCGAAAGCTCGATTTAGTCTCAACGAAAAGAGTGTAGATGTATGTCCAATAGTTGTAGATCGGTTAGTATCAAAAATGAATCTAATCTAGCGGAAACTGTCTTAAGAACGAAAGGCATCAACACAACAGTGCTTTAAGCACCGAAATGGCAACACTGCACACAGAGAACAGATTTTTTGCCACAACCGAATTTTTTGCCAACCGAATGTTGGTGGTTGCATGTAATATCCATGTATTCTATCATTACAACCGAACGTTGATTTGGTAGACAGCAGTTTTCAGTAGAGGCAACTGACACTTACGGTTGATGAAAAAAGTATCGGTAATCCTACAAGACTAAGATGATTATTGGAACTAAATTTGGGCATGTGTTGGTTGTTGATATAGATTGTTGCTTATCAGTATTTTTGGAAAAAAAAAGTAATATTTTACCGCCTTGCAGCCATAATCTAAAAGAATTTATTAATGTATACATATAACAATATTATAATATTTATAATTCGAGAAAAATTGGTCGCCACCAAAAAACTTGATTGTTGTTTTGATTAATAAGGAGGTCCATCTATGGCGAAAATTCTGATCAAGTCTGAATAATCTTGTTTTATAATTTTATTTTTGGGATTTCGAACAAAGGTTTTGCTGTGACTAGAACCGATAAAATATTATGAGGGTATATTTTCTGATGTTTGTATAGGGTGGTAAAATTTTAAGGGCCGATGTTGATTTGTCGCGCAAAAGATTAATTGTTTTGTTAGTGGCACCGTCCTATTGAAACCACATATCGTCCACATGCATATCTTCCAATTCGGGACATAAAAAGTTCATTATCATCTCACGATAGCAAACACCATTCACAGTAACTGCGATGACCGACCTCATTTTGGAAAAAAAATACGGCCCGATGATGCCGCCAGCCCATAAACCGCACCAAACAGTCACTCTTTGTGGGTGCATTGTTTTTTCGACAATGACTCTTGGGATAATCGTTCGCCCAATTGCGGCAATTCTGCTTATTGACGAATCAACTGAGGTAAAAATGTGCCTCATCATTGAAGATAATTTTCTTCAAAAATAGATCAACCACTTCATAATAAGCCAACATCGGCCCTTAAAATTTAACCACCCTTTATAACCAATACTAATTAACAACTGCTAACTAAACGGGGATTGGTGACCACAAAGATCTAATATGTTGTCACCACCTATTATTGGTACTAAAGTAACAATAACATCACAATTAGTTGGTTGCCATAACCGCCAGTTATCGCAACCAATAGTTGAACTGAGTTCGGTTTGTACAACTGTGTTGTTGGCTATTGAATACCGTGTTATGGTTCTAGCAATCATCATATGATAACTGGAATCGTCTTACCATCATTACAATGGAATGTTGGTTATTGCAACAGAAATTCGGTTACTCCAACTGAGTTTTTGTAGTTCGGGACCGATTTGCAACTGATTTTTTCTCTGTGTGTTGTTGTTGTTTAATGTCTTCCTTAATGTTTCCAGTTATGATGACCAGATATCTCGCTCCTCTCCCCCCCGAAAGTATGCTTCAATATTTGTAACTTATGAACAACGATGCCGCTTGTTTCACAAACAGAAGGAAAATGACTACTCACACACACACACGTACATATTTATCAGAGTTTTCTTTACGTTTTTCGTTTGATAAGCCCTGTAACGAATGTAAAAGTGAGTCGAACAAAGACCAAAACAAGTTTGTTTTTATAGTTTTTGTTGTTTTGTTTTCTAAAACAGTGTCGATTGCACCATACCTGCGTCACTGTTATCTTTGCAGCTAAGGAGGTGACGTTGTTGTCGTTCTGGCGACTGTTATTACTTGTACATATGTGTGTGTATGTCGAAGGCAGCATATGTTTGTAGAACAAAAACAACAGCGGAGAAGGTTGCTTCCGCTTCGTTGTAAAATGAAAAGGAGTAAACTGAGGACCGATAAAATGTTGGTCGGTCGCATCTTTGCACATGGACTTCTGTTTCCGGTTTTAATTATTTTAAACCTTATGTTGTGGTATCTTTCACATGTACCATGTCTTTGAGAGTCGCTCTCTCTCTCTCTCCCTCTCTCTATCTCTCTCTTTCGGTGTGTGTATGAGTGTGGTCTATGTTGTCGAAAACTTTTGCTGTATGCTAAAAAGCGATAATAAAGTTTTCGTCACCCGTTCCCAGCGCTCGGGCCTTTTCCGTTGCCTTTGTCTGGAGACTCAGCATTTTCAGTTCACTTGTGTCTTTTTGCTTGTGTTTTTTGTTTTTGATTTTGTCATAAATAACATGTAATTATGAATAATTACTGTGATTAGAAGAAGTCACCTATAAATTGTGTCATACCGTAAACCTTTTAGCGACTGAACATAAAATGTTATGTACGCCATTAAAAGAGTTATGGCTTATGCAAAAAAAGTACATGTGCGAAACGTTCGGGGTAGCATTTATCGGTTGTTGTTTAAATTCGATATGCATTATATAGTGTTTTAGCCAACAGGGACACAGCAACAAACTATTTATTTTTTAAAGATACTTAAATATAAAAACAAGCGAAAAAATATCGCTAAGTTAGCGCAAACCGAACATTATATTTACTCGACCGTCAACTAAAATGTTCCGCTTTTTGGGACCCTTGGGACAATGAGCCCGAACCCAATGTTAGCCAAATCTTCAAAATACATCCATATTTGGAATTGTAGTAAAATAAACTTAAATTTAGGTACCTTTTTTGAAAAGTGCTCCCTTTCTTAAAATCTTTTTAATATACGTGGAGGGTCCTATGACCCATAAGTACCTCGTTTCTTTAACTTGAGTACCTTAACTTCCTTATTAACACATGATCTCCCATTTTAACCATTCAGGCAGTTTGTTGCTTCACATGAGCGAAATCTTCTGCATTTTGATGATTGTTAAGCAAAGGTGTACAAAAAAGGTCTACTTTTCTGAGGTTCCTTGAATCCTTTAAAGGGATACTTTTTGCCTATTGGGCTGATTTCTCCTATTAACAATCGCACACAGGTTATAACCAAAAGCAGCTTTTGAGCTTTTAACAGATACATGGACTTAACATTTTACGTCGGACAATAATAAAGAGTGGTCCAACCAAAACGCACAATGTTAGTTGTAAATTAAGCCAAGGATTTTCAGAGAATTATCTCAATTTTATTTTATTAAAGAATCTATGACAATAACGTGTGAAACAAAATATCGGTCAAATGCTCGCCACAGCTTCGGTAGTCCATATGTACATTGGCTCTTACACATAATGGGGCTTCAATGTCGTTAATGTGTTATCTCGTGCTTAAGCTCCTGTGTTATCTCGTGCTTAAGGCTTATTGAATTACTTTTTCTTTTAAATATCCTCAAAGAAAGAATACCAACAGTGTCAAAACACATGATCGTGGCGTTCAATTAACATCGCCACGACGTGAGATATCATGTTCCTTAAATTTTAAGCGCAAAAGTTCCACTGTTTGGTGGTATCTTTCACATGTACCATGTCTTCGAGAGTCGCTCTCTTTCGCTCTCTCGGTGTATGTATGAGTGTGGTCGATGTTGTCGATAACTTTTGCTTTATGCTAAAAAGCGATATTAAAGTTTTCGTCGCCCGTTCCCAGCGCTCGGGCCTATTCCGTTGCCTTTGTCTGGAAACTTAGCATTTCCAGTTCACTTGTGTCTTTGTGCTTGTGTTTTTTGTTTTTGATTTTGATTTTGGTGGGCTGTGTGACAATTTCACCCTTCTGTTAAAACCTCATATCGTCCAGGCCCATATCTTCAATTTCTGGCCACAAGAAGTCCGTTATTATCGCGTAAAAGCGAACACTATTCTCGGTAACTGCTTGGCCGACCTCATTTTCTAAAAAGCGGCTGATAACACCGCCAGCCCATAAACCGCACTCAAACAGTTACTCTTTGTAGATGCATCGGCTTTTCATCGGCTCATCACTTGTGGATTCTCATTTGCCCAAATGCGGCAATTTTTCTTGTTAACGAATCCACTATGGACACATTTGATCGATTATGCTGACTAATAAGAATCGATTTCGATGAATATAGGGATCAATTTTCGGTTTCACATTCTTCGCAAAAATTTCGAAGGTTTACTCTGTTTCGACTCGAGAGCTAAGAAAATTTGTAGTAAATGGATTTTTTCAGACGTGTGGTTTTCAAAAAAAAAACGCATATAATTTTATCTTATGGCCAAGAATTTAGCTTTAATATCAAGAAAAGGGTTTGCCAATATGTTTTAAAAATGATTTCGGGCAAGTGGCCGCCGCGGCTGACTCGAATAAATTCCAGACGAGAGGTCCAATTTTCGAACACTTTTTGCAGCCGTACTCGTATGTTATCAATAACAGGCCAAATATACTCTTCCAAGGCGTCAATCGTGTCGCACTTATCTGCGTAGTCAAGCGACTTCACATAGCCCCACAAAATATAGTCCAGCGGTGTAAAATCGCACGATCTTGGAGACCACGACGCGAGATAATGCGCTAACCAAAAGTTTCCTCCAAAGAATTGATTGTTTCGTTGGCTGTATGACATGTAGCGCCGTCAACATGCTCCAATTCAGGCTCAAAAAAGTCATTAATCATGGCTATATAGCCCATATACCCCATTGACTGTAAATTTTATGGCCAGCTTCATTTTTAAAGAAATATGGACCAATGATTCCCTTTGCACACCAAACAGTGACTTTTTGAGAATGTATCTCTGTCTCAACAATGGCTTGTGGATTTTCATTATTATAAATGCGATAGTTTTGGTTATTACTCGTATCGCGGAACAAAACTTTCTTGTAAAAATCAGGATCGGTGGGCATCTCGTTGTGGGCCATTTACCACGATTTGCAAACGTTGTTCCGGAGTAAGTCTATAAGACGGCAAACCAAACTGAGCATAAATCAAGTGATAGCTGTCAAAAAGGCCAACTGCGAAAAAAGTGTGGCCTGAATGAAAACCCCACTCACAGTTTGGAAGCTTTTGTTGAGGCTTAACCTAAAACACAACTAATATATTTCTTACTCGCTGTTTGGAAGCTTTTGTTTAAACACAGCTCGAAGCAACATATTGCACATGTTTGAAAAAAGAATAAAATTAATACTATATGTGACGTATACTATACGTCCCTTGTACAAAGGGACCTAAGGGTAAAAACCAGTTTTGTTCAGGAGAGCCATGTTAAAGATTTAAATACGTGTATCTTTGGTGTACCATCACTTTCATAAAACGCGCATATCTCTGGGAGAAAACACTTTTGGGGCATGGGCTCGGTCTCATTCGATGCTCACATCAAAAAAAAGTTAAAATAGATTTTTTTTACCCTTAGGTCCCTTTCTCTATGCGCTGTCACATATAGTTAATTTTTTTAGTTGCGGCGAAACACTCGAAATCACAAATAATATTTTTTATATTAAAATGTAGATATTGGAGAAATATTTTTGCACTGGCTAGATTTAACCACTGTTGGTCGACTTCTTAAAAAACGTGAATTTTGATTTAGTAACTTTTTGTTGAACCAGTGCTATATGCATTTTCTCAGCCTTTTATTTTTTTCTCTAAAAAAGCTGCTTTTTGGTGGTTATTTAAAAAAAAAGCTTTTTCGAAATTTATAGCAATTCCATTTGACTGCTTATCTTTTTAAAGAGCTAGTGGTTGAAAAGTACCAATTTCACCTCGAACAGCTGTCCTTAAAAAATATAAAACGAAACAAATATTCTTGACAAACGAAAACAGATTGACAAACAGCTGTTTTTGCAAACCCAAAGTTGTATTTCGTTTGAATGGCAAGCAGAGAGCTCACAGCATGCCGGACCATTCACAATAGCCGTTTATTGTAAAATGAGCAGGAGAGAGAGCGCTTGCGTTGAATTTCATTATCATTCCCACGCATATGAAAACTCAGTGAAAATGTTGTGCTCTCCCATGCGAAAACTGTCACTTTCTTGGAGGTGTTCATTAGCGAGCTTACTAATGTCTCTCTTCTTTCTCTCTTGCTCGCTCTCTCATATGCCATGGAGTTGGGTTCATTTTCCAGTGTGAATGTAAGAACCTTTTTACACATGTTTGACACACATACTCGTGCACATTAAGGCAGAGAGACATATTTACACAAACACAGATGTACGTAGGTATGTAGTTTGTAAAATATTCATGTAGTCCTACATTACGCTAAAGAAAGTTGAGGCAAAGTCAAAATGATAGACACACAAACACAAACACACACACACATACACAGATATCGTAAGCCCACATGAACGCCAACTAACAAATTTCATTGTCATTGGAATATCTTTAACAGTCTCTGTTGTTACCCAAAAAGAAGCAGAAAACGGTAAGGCAGAAACGACCACCCACCGAAGAGAGTCAAATATAAACTAATTTGCTGCAATCTTATACAAATCACAAAATATGTACATCCGACATAGAACATATGTATAAAGTATCCTAGAACCAGGCCTCCTGCCGATGTAATATTATTTCGTTGCCTGCAACCCACTTCTCCCTTGGCACTGATAAAACAATTAATTAAATATCGCTCATAACGGGCTTCACCGTCATGTTGTTCTCTATTAGAGGGGGGAGGGGACCATCTTCGATATCCTTTTTATGGTCATCGTAGCACCCTATGTCTCTCCCCCGCCCCCTGCCACTTGGGCTACATCTCAGTTAATTGGTTCATGGATAATAGTACGCTTTCGTTTTCATTGTTGTTGTTTTCATTTTTCCTTTCACTTTTTCTTTATATTCATTTATTTTACTTTACCTTCACTTTGTCGTTGCCGTCGTTCGTGTTGTTGTCGTTAATGTCGACGTTGTTGGCTTTGTTGTTGGAAAGCATAATGGTTGAATTGATTGGAACAGTAAAAAAAAAGAAAAACAAAAAATAACATGCTTCGCTCTTGGTTTCATTTGAAGGCACAGAGATGCCACCTTGTCAGACTTGCGGCGGCCACAGTTAACCTCAAAAACGAGTTGAAACAACAAAGGCAATCACCAGCAGGGAACAGGTTGAGTGCCATATGCCCTTAAATGCAATCACCAAAAAAATTGAATTTTGTCTTCACACCACATCGTTTCAGAAAAGCAATACCATTCAGAAAAAGAAGTATAGGCAACAAATACAAAACGATTGGTACGAATGGCCTCAATACTGTTTGAATGTTGTCTGTAGAAATGACAACTTTTTTTTTGTGAACAATTTTACCATAACTTTTGTGTTTTATATTCTCCGTCATAGTTATGTTGAAAGCCACTTCGATAGATTTGTCTTAGAAAAACTTTTGAGAAGACCAATTGCACTACAACATGTCAACGAATACTAAACGAATGGCATGATTGGTGTTATATTTTTAGCGTGTCATCACTCATTTCGTTGCTTGACATGAGACGACATTGTAAAAAAACGTGAGTGCAAAAACAATGAATGTTGTTGACAAAAGCAATGAATGTATGAACACACAATAGAAACGAATGTTTTCAAAAGCGTTCTCTGATCGCCACATTTCCAAAGACAAGCTCAAGTAAAGAAGACCTAAGTCGGTAGGAAAAATTTAAGGTGAGCAAGCTGTGTCTGTCACGTTGTTCAACATAATCAAAGAATGCCCTGTTCGTAGCTGCCCTATTTTGGAAAAATCCGCTAGTGACTAAGATTCACTGTCCTGCGAAGGCCTAGTCTATGCTTAGGTATTTATACCCTACACCACAACACTGCGGTTCATGCATGGTAAGATGACATTTTGCTACTGTTGGTAAAACCTTAAAGAAAGAAGGGTCATTTTAAAATTGGTCCATATCAGTGCGTGTTTTGATGTTATTTCTCATAGGCTCAAATGTTGCATCTTGGTTTATTTAAGCAATTATTTTGGTTGTGGTTTAACAAACACTTGTTGTTTAAGCCAAATGACAAAGTTTTAATACAAAAAACCTAAATAAACAAAAGTGCTTAAGATCTGTTAATGAACGGCGCGGGAAAACAGTTGGTAAAACGGCCGCTGTAAAGGAAAATCTACAGCTGCTTCACAATCTGCAGTCTCTGAGGAGGTGATAAAGGTCCGTAGCCAATTGTTTGAAGTAAACACGAAAAACAATGAATAATAGAGAGTTGAGTTTTCATTTCCGACAAAGGTCGTGATGGAACCGGAATAGAGAGTTGAGTTTTCATTTCCGATAAGGGTCGTGACGAAACCGAAACAGCGATGAAAGCAGTGGGCGATAAACGAAATTTGCCGACAATGTCTGATATCAGAAAATTCTGAACAATATCTGAACTCTTTCGAGAATTCTTACCGACATCTTTACGAATTATGTTCGGTTTGTCGAAGTATTTTTTTACAGAGTAGTTCAGAATTATTGTCAACCCTCTCATATATGTTTTTCGTTACGAACTCGGTAAGAATTCTGATCAAAAATCGGAACATTTTGCTGATTTTCGTACAGAATTCTGACCGAATTCTGAACGTTTGGTTTGCTGGATTGTTACTTTGCCCTTTCGAAAAAACAGTCTTCCATTAAAACGTGGATGCAAGAGAATTCGAGCCAGATATATAATGGACTACGTCTTCCATTCAAATGTAGATGCAATCTGAAAATGTTGTCAAGGTGGCGTGGCACTGACATATTTTCTATTAAGGTATCTTTCTGTGGTGTCCAACTTCAGATAAAGAACTAAAATCGTCATACGTATTGGCATTTGTCCCCATGATATAGCCTTTCAAGAGCTCACACAATGTATTCTTTAATAAAATGCTAATCATTGATTAAATGCTGTTAAAATATTTTACTATAAATGCATCTTTCGATCTATGCTTACATTATACAGGGTGGGCCAAAAGTTACCATGGGGTTAAAAACCTTAATAACTTTTTTGTTTGTTAATTTTTTTTTTATTTTTTTTCGGATTATATTATAAACAAAATAGACATTTTTTTGCACTAGGTATGAAAACTAATGTCACTTAAATGACCCCCGTTTTAATGATGGGCTCGTTTTAGAGCATTTTCCATAACATCTTTCAAAATTTGTGGCTGTAGCGTTCGAATTTCTGCAACAGTGTTGGCGTTGATTTAAGGGATTGCATCGGGCTTGTTCACATATACTCGCTTCTTCAAATAACCACAAAGAAAATAGTCGGGTGCTGGCCAATATTGCGATCGCATTGGCCAAATAATTTCCGAATTTCTGAAAATATTCCCTCTCCAAATATTTGACTTAAAAGTGCAATTGTGTCTCGGACAGTGTTGGCAGTGGCTCCGTCCTGCTAAAACCACATCTTAGGTCTGTTTTAAAGAGCAGAACGTAAAAAAAATTCATAAACCTTAATGACTCTATTTACGATTACAGCACTTTCAACTTTATTCTCGAAGAAGTAAGACCCAGTGATATTTGCAGATTTGATCCCACACCATACTGCCCACCTAATGGGGTGCAATTGGCTTTGGTAATGGCTCTTGAATTTTCAGAACCTACAGTTCTGTTTTTTAACAAAGCCATTCAAATGAAAATGAGCTTCATGGTTCAGTTTTCGTTTAAATAATTGATCGCTGATTTAAATAATAAAATTCTATTATTCTGGATCTCTGTTCAGTTGTGAATCTCTCCATTGTTTACTCAGCAATTGTTATTTATATAATCTGAAAAAAAAATATAAAACGAAAAAGTTAATAAATTTTCAACCCCATGGTAACATTTGGCCCACCCTGCATGTGCCGAATATAATTTTTATATTTCTAATAGTTTATTAGATAGTGATTTTCAGGGTTGTGTTGGCTGTGCCACGCCCCTCGCCCAATTTCAACTCAACATTGTCCATAGTAATTACCTAGTCACTGATTTTAACAGTTCAACTTTTACAATGATCAGTCCATTACGTTGACCATAAATGCGTTGCCCCACTATTCCCCCTGCATGTGTTTCGATTCCTGACAAATGTTCAAAATATAATCGCCAGATTACGAACAGTTCACGTTTCTTTAAGGTAAGTTGTGTGGTCGGTGGAATGCCTTTTTGTCCAATCACATCGCTGTGATGCTTATAAATAATACATGGTCCAAAGTAACTTAATGCGAAAATTTCTTAACGATCGGTTTTGATGGTGGTGAAATTCAAATATAGGAATTTTTCCAAAGGTTGAATCAGTCCTTGTGTAAGGAAATTGTGGTACCACTTCACGGATATTTTCAATTTCCAACCGTTTCAGTTACTCAACACAAACACTCTGCACAAATTCAGCCGCCTAGCTTTAAAAGTAAAACCTGTAGTTTGCTTTACACAGACAGGCAGACATACGGACATGGCTAGAAGGACATCTTAAAGTTAGATTCAGAATATATATTCTTTATGTGGTCTGCGACCAGTACCTACTTCGAGGTGTTGCGCACATAATGAAAAGTGAGCCCTCTATGCTATGTTGTAGGGTATATAAAAAATTCCAACAGTCAATAAACACATTGTTTTCTTCGGGACCGTACACGTGGGCGTATGAGTGTTAAGGGCCAATTTCAGTTATTAAGCATACGCAGTGGGGTACCCAGTGTCATTGCCTGTTCGATAGAGCATTTTCAATATTTTGTCCCTCGGGTGGGACATACAGGTGGTGTAACACCTGAATGTTGGGACCGTACACCTATTATGTCCCTCTCATGCTGGCCCGTACATGGGTGCATGATAGTTTTACCAAAATCATAGTAGTTTTATTATTAGTAGCTAATAGTTCCCAGACAAATTGTGCATGTTGTGTTCCCGATTTTGCTCTGAAATTGGGAACACAAACCTAAGGGAGGATTTAATGGCTCATGTTTTTACGCACATGCTTATGCAGATAGACCCCATGTTTATTATACCGATCGATTTAGAACCGTCCATCCGTTGGACAATCTTAATGTGACTACGATAGATTTATGACAGCCCTTTTACATTTTCCCCCGGCATGGCTTTTATTGTATCGTTGTGGCAACACCAGTGAACTCAGCGGCCAGAGAACTTTTACTGTCATTTGCTTGAACGAATGTCAGTAGTCATGTGTAGGTATGTGTGCGAGTGCGCCTCTTCGCGAGCGAGCGAGTGTACTCGTATGTTGGCAGCAGCGTGTGGCATAATGAACGTTGTTGTATTGGAAGTTTAAAATGAAAAAAATTCCATTGAGTTCCTTCTCGGAAAACGAGTGTGTATGTGTGCGCAAATGAATATAAGCGTGTCTATGACTGCATGTGTGTGTGTGGTTTTTTGGTTTTGTATGAAATCGAAGCAGTCTAAATTAGTTTTCGATGAACTTGCAAAGAGCATGTAAACATTTTACGGTTTATTTACTTTTTAGACAAAAATAAAACAGAAACACCACATACATACCAGAAAGAAAGTGGAAAACAGATTTTTTTGTATTGTAGCATACTTTTAATGAAAGTAATTAGTGGAAATCAAAAAAAAGGCAAAAAACGAAAAGTATAATAAATAAAAACGACAAAGTGAAATGAAACCACAAGAGTTTTAAAGGCAATGGTGAAAAAAGTGAAAATTTTTAACACTAAGCAAAAAGGCCAACATGTGAAATGTGCAGATAAAAAAGTGTGCAAATTTTTGCAGAAAAAATTATTATATTTAATTAAGCAAAAAATAAAAGGATATTCGGTTATTCGGTTATTTAAAATTTTATTATTTAAGATTTATGTTTTTTCCCTTGCAACTCGCAGAAAGTCTAAAATTATTCCTAGTTTTGTGCGACTGAGAGTGTGTGTGTTTTTTTTTCTCAACTAACCTTGATTCACTTCAGCAGAAAAATACTACAAAACGTAAATTTTTGTACTACCAAATAACCTTCAAATGAAATGTAAAACCTTCCGAAAAGCCTCACACAAAATAGAAGGCAAAGAAAAAAAGTTGAGTAGAGTGCAAGTGAAAAGTAAAGAAAAATTTCGACATTTTATCGAAATTTGCACAACACGAACGAAAAAGCAAGAAAAGATCTGTCAAAAATGCTGCTCACTTTGAACGAAATAGACAAAGTAAACTTTGTCCTAATCTGACCGTGGTTCAGCTATTCCATCAACACCATATGTTACTTAGCGGAGGGGGATGGGGTTAAAATTGACACAAATCCTCCACCGCATCGGCGACTTCCGCCTACGAAGCTTCTCGTCTGTCCCGTGGTTCGCTGCTGCGGAAAGTTTCATCTTAAAGATTTCCAAGTTTCTTGCCGTTGTTGTTGTTGTTGTCTTCTTTTGCTTTCGCATGGCGTGTCTCCATCCTTGTTGGTTGGCGCTGCCGTTGATGTCGTTTGTAATGTTTATATTGTTTTGTTAAAAATCAATAAAAGTAAAAAAAATACGAAATTGTGGACATGCATAGACACGCACAACGACACACGCATATAAGGATCTATGTATGTATGTATACAATAAAAAGAAAAACAACAAGAACAACGGATCCTATACATGTATATACATATATATGTATATATATGCTGCAAATAAAGTAAAAATATAAAGAAAGTATATATTCTACTCATATGTATAAAAAGATATATATTCTTATATATACAACTAGCAATGTATATGTGTATGACATGTGTAAGCTAGTATGAGTGTATGTACTGCCTCGTGTCTACGGCGCCTTTGTATTGGTGTCATACCATGCAAAACCCTAGATTTGGTAAAAAAAAAAATAACCAAAAAGTCAAAAAACAACTGAAATTATAGTTTAACTTAAATCTGCCGACAATAAAAAGAATCAAAATAAAAATAGCCAACAGTTAATAAGAACTGATGTTACTGGGGCCGTACACGTGGGCGTATGAGTGTTGCTGTCAATATCAGTCATTAAGTATACTCACTGGGGTACCCAGTAACACTGCTAGTGCTGAGCAACTTCAGTTCTCAAACTCCCTCGGAAGGGTATGAAAGTTGACATCATTTGGTGTAACGCTTTAAGGCTATTAAACATATGTTCTGCAAATTGGGACCAACCCCCTCTGATGTATGCCAGTTCATCGGTACGGGCGATTTGTTAAAACAAAAGGCAGTTTAGCAGGTTTTGAAATTGTACATGTCAAAACACAAAATGTTTACAGAATTGAAAATGTTTCCTTTTCGTAGTTCCTAGGCAAATAGGCCACATCGCCTATCGTTTTGGTATTTTACGTGAGTCGGTCGGGCATGCAAAACTATGTTTTTATGCCCTATAATACCCGTACACTAAGGTACAGGTTATTTTAACATGATGCTGATGTTTGTAAAACCCTTAAGGAATAGAAATGGACAAAACCTAATAAAATTAGTGGCTATCAGTCTATAAGGTGTTGCCCGATTAATTAACCTGCAGCAGGTCAAGACATACATTGCATTTACTTGTGTTTAAATTTCACTTATTTCGTACATGGCAAACAATATCTAACTCTGTTTAAATTAAACTATATCGGTTCATGTTTTAAAATAGCCCCTACACAATGGTCACTTTCGATTTGAGGTCTTCTCGATTGTAACTGAATTCGCCAAAATATCGGTTAGTTCGCTATAAGCGAACAGTAAGAAGTTCTGGTAAAATTGGAAGATATCGGCTATGATATGGAATTGCTCTTAAACAAAGATCCCTAACGACTAAAAACACAATTTGAAACCAATCGTTTTAAAATTTCGAAAAGCATGCTATGAGAGACCTATAAACTGGACTATATCGGTTCATGTTTTCTAAAATGTTGAAGTAAAGAAAATATGTCGCCTTAGCGAAATTTCGATTCCTTGCCGGTCAGGCATACGCAAAGAATTTCGCTGACAGAAGCATTAAAGGCTACTGACCATTAAAATTGGCGCGGAGTTTGCTAATTGATCGCTGGAAATGTTGACCGAAGCTATTGACAAAATAATTCCTTCTAATAAAAGTGCAATTTTTGTTGCATAAGCAAAACGGTTGTGGCAGTTTAATTAACATTTGCATTTTCCAGGATTTTTCCATCATACAGGGCATTAAGACTTAGTGCTGATGGAATGGTGATGGACCCTATGTTAAGTAGAACGATTTCCGTCCGTCAGCCTCTCTGTGCATCCATCGTTGTAATCAAAGTACAGGTCACAATTATGAAGAGATTTCGATGAAACTTGGCACATTCTTAAAGTTTGGGCCAAGGACGAACGCTTTTAAATTTGGCATGCATCGTTCCATATTTTTATATCATATGTAGGTTTTTCACGATATACAATTTCGACTACATTTTACACAGAACATGAGGAGTGTTCTGTAAGATTGGACCATGTTTTCGAACACAAAGAACTCTTCAGTTTTAAGGTTCTGTATGTATCTACGAAAGCATACTAAGGAGATGAGGTCTTTTAACAGCAGCGTATAGCGAGGACTACAACGATGCCTATTGCCATCACTTAGAAAATCGTAGCGTATGCTTGGTAGAAAACTTGTGAATTGTTAAGTGAAAGCTTGCACTTTTATTAAGAGGATTTCTTTTGTCAATAGCCCAATAGCTCCGGTCAATATAATCAGCCACCAATTAGCGAACTCCACGCCATTCTTAATGGTTAATAACGAAATCCTTTGCATATCTCTGACCGGCACCGAATAGAAATTTCACTAAGGCGCCATTTTTTTTAATTCTCACTTATCTTGGCCTGATCGAATGCTCTAGATTCAAAAGGGTAGCTCTAGATCAAGATCGTCGTACGGTATGGTTGCCGTACCCTTGTCTGTGCACTAAGACCTCTCAATAGTTACTTACCAGTTCTAATTGAATCACCAGCACCCGCTGCCCTATCCCTTCTCGATTTGGCCCAGGAAAGAGACAACGATTTTAATGGAAAAAATCCACTTTATTAACGAAGCACATTTTCATCTCGCCTGCTAATGTTAACAAGCAAAAATGTGAGAATCGATAAAAGCGCATGTGGTCGTCGAGAGGACCATGCAACCTCAGAGAGTGGCAATTAGATGCTGATTTTAAAACCATGCCATCGCTGGTACTTTTTCTATTTAGAGCGCTACGAAGACCGCACATAAAAGATTTGAAAATCCTCGTCATTGTAATTGATCTTTTGAGCGCTAAGTTCGATTGTTATGTTATCTGTCATCTCCACGATATTATTTGGATTTGCGACACCTCGATGTTGTACAGGACCTATTGCAGATTTGCGTCCGCAATTATGACCCGATTTTAATGAACCTAAGAAAGAGTTGGTCCCACTAAAACGCACGAAGTTTATTATACAAAACAAAAAGTTTTCAGCGAATTATCTTAAACTTTTTTATTGTAATAGAAGGATCTGTGATTATTATGTGTGAAATAAAATATCGGCCATATGCTTGCCACGGCTTCGGTGGCATACCTCTATCCGATGGTACATACTATTTTCAATGACACTGACATAATGGAAGTTCAAAGTCGTTTATGTGCCAAATTATATCATCCATTAGGACTTAAATTGTTCATGGCTTATTGACGTACACCTTTTCCTTTAAATATCCGCAAAGAAAGAAGTCCAACGGTGTCAAATTACATAATCGTAGCATTTAATTACCAACGTGATAATACGGCCATGGAAATTTTATCGCTAACCATTTTTTCGTTGGCTGTGTGGCAAGTGGCACTATCTGTTGGAACGAACCTGGAACCTAGTGGCTCCATCCTGTTTCAACTACATATCGCCCACATTTTCTGGCCTCAAGGAGTCCTTTATAATCTCGCGATAGTGAACATCATTCACGGTAATTTTCGAAAAAGTACGGCTCGTTGACGCCACCAGCATGCATGAACTAGGCGAGAATGCACAAGTGTTTTCACATATCCTACAGGCCCGGTTTACTAAATTTTTTTTCACAATTCTCCCAATTTTGGACACATTTGCTGACCAAAAAAATCAAGAACTGCACGAAATGCATTTTCGTAAAAGGCTTCATCAATCTTAACGCGCTGCTCAATTGTGTACCTCTGCATGGTTGAAATTGTCAACCATTAAAAAAAAAGAAATGTCAATTTAAGTTGGGCAAAACCTCGACTTTAAGGTGTGACACACCATAAATACGTGCATTACGGTTGCACCACCCTTTATATATTTTAAGTTTGGCCAAGGACGAACCCTTTTGCAATTGGTCTATATCGTTCCATGTTGGGCTTTCAACCCAAGGGTTTTCCGATTTTAGGACCAAAGCTTTACAAACCACATATTACGAGTACATACTAAAAGGTGGTTAAATTATAAGGGCCGATGTTGAATGTGAGCCACACCTAAACGTCATATTCTTTTTCGGCATTTCATTTGATATTTCTAAATATCAGACTAACTCAATTTGAACCATGGAAAGATACACAAGCGAACAACGCGTTAAAGTTATTCAGGCTTAGTATGAAAATAAAAATCAATTTTCGAAGAAAATCATCTTCAGTGATGAGGCACATTTTCACCTCAGTGGATTCGTCAGTAAGCAGAATTGCCGCATTTCGGCGAATGATAATCCAAGAATGGTTGTCTAAAAAACAATGCACCACAAAAAGTGACTGTTTGATGCGGTTTATGGGCTGGCGGCATCATCGGGCCGTATTTTTTTGAGTGGTGTTCGCTATCGTGAGATGATAACGAACTTTTTATGGCCCGAATTGAAAGATATGGATTTGGACGATATGTGGTTTCAACAGGACCGTGCCACTTGCCACACAGCTAACGAAACAATGGTTCTTTTAAGCGACAAATCAACATCGGTTCTTAAAATTTAACCACTCTTTGTAACGGCCTAACATTACTCGAAGCGTTATAAGCGATCGACATCCATCTCTGGGGAATTGGGAGCATATCAATCCATATTTTTGAATAGCTTCTACAAAATGGTCGCTCTAGATTGGAGGTTCTGCAACAAACTACATCCGATCACTATCAAATTTCTAATAATTACCTATTGTGAAACTGGGCTCTACAGCAACTACCTTTTGTGAAAGATGCTTATGAAGGTCCTTATTTTCGTATGACACCCCCTCCCCCACCCCCAAAATTCCTTTCCAAAAAAATAACCTCCAGCTTTAGAAGTCAATTATAACATCCTAGTCAAAGCAAATTGCATGGTGCTTTACGAGCGACCATCACCCATCTCTGGTGAAATTAGATCGGTCCATGGTTTAGCAAGGCCGCTATACAAACCATTCCCTATGATGTACGATCCTGCCGCTCAAAGGGCTACATTGTAAATTCAATCCAGCCCAAATGAAGCATATTGAGTTATGTGCGACCTACAATAATCCCTTGTTAACATTTGGCTGGCTTATATTTCACATAGCCCCACTTAATATATCCTTTACGCTCCAGAATTAACATTTAAAGTCCGACCTTGCTTAAAGCGCCAAATCTTCTGAATAGCTGAGTAATGTAGGCTAGCTTTAGGTGGACACGACTGACTTTTACTTTTTTACTTGTTTTCTTTGAGGGCAAAAGTGAGGGGCCGATGGTATGCGAACTATTTAGTCATGTGTGAGATTAGGACAGAAAATTCCCCAAGGTCTTGGAAAATAGGGTTGGCAGCCGCCACAAAAAAAATAGTAATATGTAAAGTATATAAATTAGCAAATCTACTTGCAAAATAGAAATAAGGCGATATTATCACACTCCTTCTGGTACGTGCCACACAAATAAACAATTAAGCCGACTTTTGGCATTTATATAATACTTTTGATTCTGTTTATGCGCTACTTGGAATACTTGCCTCTTCTGAATAATGCACTGATATGGTGCAGCTTAACAAAAGTTGATTATTGGTCGTTCACCACATACGATGCAAAATTTAAAAAAAAAATAATCGATTAAAATATGCGACCGGTACTTTGGTTAGAACGATAGAAGGGCGGACGAAGGAAAAAACTCAATTAGATAAAGATGGGATCTCAAGGTGTTACGCACATCGGCACTAAGCCTTTACACCCTGTATCGCAGTGTATAAAATGCTCATATCGATTATGCAAAAGATTTTTTTTTTTGCGAAGAGTTTAAAAATTGTAGTAAAATTTATAGGAAAAGCAGCAAACATTTGACAATCATTCAGCTAGAGTGAAATTTCGCCCACTTTACTTTAAATTCAATGACAGCAACTCATTAACAATAATCATACGCTCTGTGCAACTGCTTGACATGCTTTCTAAATAAAATCGATTTTCCGCCTCTTAAGTGTAAAACAAACTTTAAAAAGCTTTCGCTCTAAACCATATGATTTTTTTTTTACATTAAAACCAAAGACAACAGTTATAATAACGCAACTACTTAATTATGCATAATAAAGTTAATAACTGTTTAAAAAAAAATATAATCGTTAAAAAATGACAAAATAAAAAAGAATCTAGAATTCTACGGTATAGATGTGAATGAATGCAACAAAAGAAAAACTGTAACCCAAGCAGAAAGAGAAGCGGAAACGGAAACAATATCATCGACCGGCTGAAAAATCAGTAAATCAAACAACACTGGATTAGCCAAGAATTTGAAGGTATGTCAAACACACACATGTGAATATATACTCGTACATATCAAATAGACTAATGACGAGAACGTAGCGATATTTTATGTAAAACATTTGTATGTTTGTCTTTGTACAGCAAACAAAAAATATGTTTTCAATTTTTTTTTGTTTTTTTTTCACTCACATTTATTGCTTATAAAGTATAGCGAATTTTCATTATGTGACCCCTATTTTTTTATTTTTTTTTTTTGACAAAACAAGGCACTGTGGTTCCAATACACCAAAGAAAGTAATGGCGATTTGCAACTTGGGGGTTATAATTTTTACCAAGAAACCCCTGTGGGACAGGCAGGCTTTAGTAAATATGAGTCTAACCTCGTTGCCACAACCGATTTCGTTTTTTGTTGCCACTCGAATTATTTCGGCTGCATATATTCCTTAGGTACAACCAAATGTTAGTTCAATCGTTCAGTTCCTTTAACGTCAGCTTTAAAACAAATTCTTATGCCTGGACTTGTTTTAAAGCTTTCATCGCTACAATCTAATTAAAAAACAGTGGTCAAGTTCAGTTCCGATAGGCCGAAGCTTATAAGTTCTCCATCACGGATTCCGGTCCAATATTAAAACTTGTCTGCCACCGCGAAATGACTATATTAGTACACTCAGAGAACACAGCACCGAATTTTTTGACCAATTGTATGATTGAGGTAGAGCATGCACCTCGACAATTCAATCGATTCAACCGCAATTTTCAGTTAACCTAACTGAAGTATTGGCAAAAGAAACGAAGTAGCCGAACCTATTAAAATTATTTTTTTTTTAATTTAAAAGCATATCGCACTTGTTTACCAGAAGGCTGTCAAATATATTTAAAATATTTAAAGTTTTTCATATAGCCAAAAACTGTTTGCTCTTAAACATAGGGATGGCTTGAGCATATTGGAAAAATAGTAGAGAAAAATAGTTTCACAGAAACAACCATTTGGTTTAATTGAATGGCTTAGTCAGTAATATTCCAAACATTTTATTTCAAGTAGGAGGGCGGCTAAATCGGACGAGTGGTTCTCAAGTTATGTCAAACAAAAGAGCCAAAAACGTGACAAATTCCCCTATACGATACTTACTAACTTCAAATCGATATATCTCGATTCCTAGATGAGACCCAACGAAACGCTGGGACACGTATGACCTTTTTTTGACCGATATAACTTTCCCCGGTGGTTTCATCCCACACCGATTGTGGCTGTCGCACAGTGATATTTACATAAACAAGGTTTATCGGAACAAGAAATTCATAAGGATATGGTGAATGTGTTAGGTGAAAGTGCTCCTTCATATGCAACAGTAAAAAATTGGGTTGCTGAATTTAAACGTGGTCGTACAAGCATTGAAGATGAACCACGTAGTGGACGTCCAAAAACAGCAACAACAACAGAAATTGTAGCCAAAGTGCATGAAATGGTATTAAATGATCGACGAATAAAAGTGCGTGAAATAGCTAATATCATGGGCATCTCAAATGATCGAGTCCATTTAATTTTGCATGAAGAACTACAGATGAAAAAGCTTTCTGCAAGATGGGTGCCGCGCTTCTTAACAGTCGACCAAAAACGCATAAGAATGAACATTTCTCAAGCTTGTTTGGATCGTTTTCAGCGAAATAAAATGAATTTTAAGCGTCGTTTCATAACTGTTGATGAGACATGGATCCACCACTATACTCCAGAGACAAAAGAACAATCCAAACAATGGACTGAAACTGGAGGAAGTGCCCCAAGGAAGGCAAAAACAATTCAATCGGCTGGTAAGGTCATGGCAACGGTTTTTTGGGACTTCAAGAGTATTTTATTGATTGACTATCTGCAAAAGGGTAAAACAATAAATTCAGAGTACTATTGCAACCTTTTAGATCAATTAAATGTACAAATTCGTGTAAAACGTCCTGGCTTACAACACAAATAATAATTTTTCATCAAGACAACGCACCAGCGCACAAGAGTGTTTGTACAATGGCTAAAATCAACGAATTAATGTACGAGTTGCTTGACCACCCACCTTATTCTCCTGATTTAGCTTCCAGTGACTTTTACCTGTTCCCAAATCTAAAAAAATTCCTTGCTGGCAAGCGGTTTACCTCAAATGAAGATGCAATTACAGTTGTAAACCACTGTTTTGAAGACCTTAAGGAAAACAATTTTAATCAAGGGATAGAATTGCTATTTATACGTTGAACTAAGTGTATTGAAGTTTCAGGAGATTATAATAAAAAATAAAAATATTTTTGAAAAACTAACTATTCTCTTTCATTGATAGGCTAAGAACTTTCCGAACCGCCCTCGTAGCCGAACCTATTGAATTTTTTTTGGATTTAAAAACATATCGCACTTGTTTACCGGAAGCCTGTCAAATCAAATATTTAAAATTTTTCTTATAGCCAAAAACTGTTTGCTCTTAAACATAGGGATGGCTTGAGCATGGTGGAAAAAAAAGTAGAGAAAAATAGTTTCACAGAGACAACAATTTGGTTTAATTGAATGGCTTAGTCAGTAATATTCCAAACATTTTATTTCAAGTATGCTTAATATGCTTAAACAAAAAAAAATTGGCAACAATAAACAAATATTTTACGTTGCGATAAAGTGTTACTTATCAAAGCCAATTATTGATAACAACAATAGAATTACTGCAAACCTATTGGTTGCGATAAAGTGTTAGTTATCATAGCCAATTATTGATAACAACAATAGAATTACTGCAAACCTATTGATTGCCTCCACCGCCAGTGGTGGCAACTAAAAAATGTGCCATTATTTTCATCTGTATGACCGATCAATTGGTTGAGAGTGCCATACTATGTTTATATTTATTATTCTGCGGTTCTTTGAACCGAATATAATTTGTGATTATAACAAGTTGGTGATTACAATGAAAGTTCTTCATTTGCGAGGGATTTTCTGTAGTTCCAACCGATTTTATAATAAGTTTTTCTCCGAGAGTATACAGTTCATCAATCGTTTCGCTTAAAAAACGATTGTGACACGCTTTCCAACACGTATTATTTGTCACTTCTACAGCTATATTAAGTTCCATTTACTGAACATTGCATTGCACCCACTAGCATCAGGCGCTGTTGTGTCGGTTGTGGAAATCAATAGTTTCTCTGTACTTAGTAGGAACATAAATACTGTTACAGCATTGAACACACCCATGTCAATAGTAGAACCGAACATACCCCGTTGATGTCATATGGGTTTTGAAAGCTAACCTCAATAGCGTTAGTCTGTAACGGGATTTTAAAATTGTTTCAACTTTCATCATGGAGTGGTCAGATAATGAGAACCGTATCGCTGTAATAGCGCTTTTCAAGTGTGAAATGAAAAAAGCGATATTTTCAAAAAGCTCCGGTCACTAGAGATTAACCGCATGTTCCCCTACCGATGCATAAAACTGTTTGAGGAGACTGGAGATGTAAAATACCGCCACCGGTCGGGCCGCCCACGCTCTGTTCGAACACCGAATGTCATCAAAGCCGTTAAATCAAGGATTCACAGAAATCCGCTACGAAAAAAAAAAATCATGGCCTGTGAGTAAATATCACCCAAAAGTCCATGAGTCGAATCATTAGAAAAGACTTGGGACTTGGGGCTTTCAAACGATGTAGCGGACATTTATTGACTGCAGCTTTAAAAAAAATAGAATTGAAAAATGGAAACGTCTTTTGGTGAAGCACGCTGATAACTTGCACAGAAAAATTTTGTTCACCGATGAAAAAATGCTTACCGTTCAGGAAAAATTTAACAAGCAAAATGATAGAGTGTATGCGCGGTCATCTAAGGAAGCATCTGAACTGATCCCAAGGGTGGAAAAGGGTCATCACCAAGCTTCAGTCATGGTTTGGTGGGGTGTCTCTTACGATGGGGTCACTGACCTGCTAACATGGAGTCAACTCATCGGCCAAAGTTTACCAAGAAACCGTTTTGGAAGCTGTTGTGAAGCCTCTTAACAATTCCCTGTTTCAAAACAGCCATGGGCTTTCCAGCAGGATTCTACGCCATCCCATAAGGCTAAAACGTCCCAGGCCTGGCTTCGAAACAATTTGCCAGCGTGCAAGTTATCAGCGTGCTTCACCAAAAGATGTTTGAATTTTTCAATCCTATTTTTCTTTTTAAGCTGCAGTCAATAAATGTCCGGTACGTTATTTGAAAACCCCAAGTCCCAAGTCTTTTTTAATGATTCGACTCATGGACTTTTGCGTGATATTCATCTTACGGGCCATGATTTTCTGTTTTCGGAGCGGATTTCTGTGAATTCTTGATTTAACGGCTTTGATGACATGCGGTGTTCGAACAGAGCGTGGGCCGCCCGACCGTTGGTGGTCTTTTACATTTCCAGTCCCCTCAAACAATGCATCGGTAGATGAACATACGGCTAATCCCTAGTGGCCGGAGCGTTTTGAAAATATCGCTTTTTTTCATTTCACGTTAAAAACGCTATAAAAGCGATTCGGTTCTCATTATCTCACCACTCCATAATGAAAGTTGAATCCATTTTAAAATCCCGTTGCAGACTAACGCTATTGAGGTTAGCTTTCAAAACCCGTATGACATTAACGGGGTATGTTCAGTGCTACTATTGTATCGGATGTGTTCAATGTTGTAACAGTATTTATGTCCTTACTAAGTATGTGTGACGCGCAAAATAGAAAGGGGACCTAAGGGTTTTGTTCAGGAGAGTCATTTTAAAGATTTAAATACGTGTATCTTTGGTGTACCATCACTTTCATAAAACGCGCATATCTCTGGGAGGGAACACTTTTGAGGCATGGGATCGGTCTCATTCGATGCTCAGATGTTGTCTACATCAAAAAAAGCGAAAATTGTTTTTTTTTTACCCTTAGGTCCCTTTCTCTATGCGCTGTCACATATATGCTTATTCTTCCTTAACCGGCGATTTGTCAGTGTACTCTGAACCGCTATTAAAGGTAGATGGTATCTAAACTTTGGCTAGTCCGAACTGTATTTGTCCACACGTTATCTTTAGCTTAGCTTTTGCCACAAATATTACCAATTAATGTGAGTTTGGAACCACGGTGCCAGCAGGCAATTGAAATCATGCAAAATTAACAGAAAACGAATAAAAAAATTATTACAATTCGGTGTTTTTTTTTGTTTCTGTTTGTTCGAAATTGTCTACGACTGCTCTATTTTTCCGTTGCTGTTTCCATTTGTGCTTATAAACGATTTGTAAATATTATACAATACACACCAAATAAAAAAGAAAAAGAAAGGGGAAAGAAACGAAACGAAAAAAACGCGATAAGGGGGAAAATCGAAACAAGTGTAGGGAAAACAAATGGTAAAAAACAAATAGAAAGTCAATTGTTATTGAGTAAAAAACAAACGAAAAATTGCCAATACATACAAACCTACATACACATGTGTGTATGTGCGTACAGATATTCGTGGCCAACTTCTACTGATATTTGTACACACATACATACAGACAGACAAACAGGCAATGACGAATTGAGCATAGCTGCTGCTGCGAAATCATTTGAATGTCATCTATTCCATCAACCAGGCAGCCCTGGTGTAATGCTCACAATGTATCTGTGAATGCCTATAAATATAATTCGTGTATGTAAGTGTAGATGGAAGTGAGTGAGTATGTATCTGTGTGCATTTACGTTTGAATATGTGCGTATCGCTGTCGCTCTTGAGGGAAGTGTATGCGTGTATAAACGATTTTCAATGTCCATATCTATGTTGTCTCAATGTGTGCGTGTGTGCAAATTTACACGACAATTATGGTTGTGCTACGCCGTTCTCACTCGCTCTGTCGCTCCTTCGCTGTCGTTCCCACTGCCTACAGCATAGTTTAAAACCGCAGTGTTTTAAAAGGCGTTTACACTGCACACAGAACGGCTTAGCAGGGAGGAAGACAAAATCGTAAATCATGGTACCATGCATCTTAACTTGTTAAATTACTTACTTACCATTTCGGTCATTATAAACAAATTATTAGGTACGCACACACACATATACATATGCATATACATACGTTAGGTATAGGGTGTTCCACCTAGAGGTATTTTTTCAGAACAAAAAAAAATATAAAAATCAAATCAAGTGTGGAATTTTTATTGGTAATTTGAAAGGACATCTTATGGCATTTATTTTTTTGAATATAATTTCCTTCAAATGTTGGCCGCAACTACGCCTCAGGGTTTCAATTCTGAGGGTCCAAACTTGGATGACTCGTTTGAGCATTTCGACCGGTATGTTTTTAATGACACGCGTAATGTTGGCTTCCAAATCTGAATCGTAGCTGGTTTGTCAGCATAGACTTTGGACTTTACGTAGCCCCAAAGAAAAATGTCTTAAGGTGCGATATCACTCGATCTAGGCGGCCAACTCACCTGTCCAAAACGTGAAATTAGCTGCTTTTCGAAATGACCTCTCAATAGATCCATTGTTTGAGCAGCTGTACAGCAAGTGGCACCGTCCCGTTGAAACCAAGTATCGTCAAGATTACGGCTTTCAATTTCAGGTAGCATAGCGAGCACCATTCACGGTTACATTACAGCCATCATCATTTTTGAAAAAATGTGCACCAATGATTCCACCAGCTTATAAACCGCACCAAACCGTGGTTTTCTCTGGGTATAATGGCACGTATTGAACCTCTTCTTGGTGCTCTTCAGCCGACTGAAGCAATTTTGTTTATTGACTTTGCCGTTGAGACAGAAATGGGCCTCATCACTGAAAAAAAAATTTGGTGGAAAACAGCGGTTCTTCCCCTTTCTCACCGAATGCTCATTTCCATAATACAGTTGCCAACATTTGAAGGTTATTATTTTCAAAAAATAAATGCCATAAAAAGTCCTTTCAATTTACCAATAAAGATTTCACACTTGATTTGAATTTTTATATTTTGTTTTCTGAGAAAATACCTCTAGATGGATCACCCATATATAAAAATGGATCTATTGGAAGGTTGTTTTTTTATTGACTTATGAAATAACATAAAATTTTTGTCAACAAATCTTTAAATTATTCTGGTCGTTAGTTTAAAGGGTGGTCCAACTAAAACGCATGATTTCAATTGCAAATAAAAAAAGTTGACAAAGTATTATCTTTATATTTTTATTGTGATAGAAAGAAAATATGACAATTAAATGTGAAACAAAATTTCGGCCAAATGCTCGCCACTGCTTCGGCGGTATACCTCTACCCGATGATCCATATTTATAATTACTCCGAGACATAATGGAGGTTTTATATCGTAAATGTGCAGAATAATCTCAACTTTTAGCTCTTGAATTGTTGCTGGCTTATTGACATACACTTGTTCTTGTATAAATTCCGAGTTAACATTCCCAACTAACATCGCCACGACCTGACATATCACGGCCTTTCATTAGCTCGCCCAAAAGTGCCTTGGCTGTGTGGTAAGTGGCGAAACCTGTTGGAACCACATATCGTCAGGGTCCATATCCTCAATTGGTGACCACACGAAGTCCGTTATTATTATATTATTACTCGAAGGCGCGTTTAAGAGTAATTCACTTCAGACAGAATGAAGAATCTTAAACAGAGTTCCCATTAAGGACATAATAATTTCATACATTAATAAAACACAGAATATTTCAGATATAGAAATCAAATTTATTTCAGGTGTAGCACAAATGTTACATGAACGAAATTCGATTTCGGTCATAAGACCACCACAAGCCCGTGTACAGCGATTAATTCTTTGGACCCAATTTTCAACCACTATTGCACACAATTCGACCTGAACGTTGGCAATTTCGAGTTGGTTATTGTCTCTCATCGTCTTAAGTTGTTAAATTGCTAGCATAGACCGGTGACCTGATGTGATACCATAAAAAGAAATCCAATGGCATTAAATCGCATTAACGAGGTGGCCATTCGAGTGGACCATTTCTCATGACAACACGTTCACCGCATTTGGCTTTCAGTAAATCGATTGTAACGCGTGCTGCCTGGCTTGTGGCACTGTCTTGTTGAAACCACTATTTGGCGATGACAAGCTCATCCAATGCTGGTCAAAAATAAATTTCTAACATGGCACGATAACACTCTCCGGTAACCTGACGATTGTTTTCATCAACGAAAAAATGCGGCCCAATCACACCTAATAAGATATGGTTTGTTACTGTTTGTCATTTGGGAAAGGAAAAGTAAGCCAACGAAGCTAAAGCAAAGGCATCACCGTTGGACGGTACCCCATTTGTGTGCTGCCGACAAGGTCTATACTCATTTAACAATCTATATATACGAAGGTTGCTATATAAATATTTCTTACCTAATAATGAATATGCTAATATTTATCATCAAAAATGGCTTTCATTGTTTTTCAAAGTGTTCTCCAGCATGATTTATACACTTTTGCATGCGCTCAAACCAATTGTCGAACCACTTTTTCTACCCCGATTGAGACACCTCCAAAACATGGTTTTTGAAAGCTTGAACAGCATCTTCTGGCGACGAAACTTGTTGATCACCTATTTTTTTCTTGATGTGCGGGAATAAAAAGAAGTCATTGGAAGCCAAGTCAAGGCTGTACGGCGGATGACCCATCAATTTGACATTTTGGCCGGTCAAAAAGGCGCTGGTTTGAGCCGATGTGTGAGAGCTCTCACATTGATTCGTCTTCTCTTGTTCATTTTTCGAATTCCTCCGAAGACTTTAGGCATACAAATTGTGGTTAACCACTCAGAATTGACCGTCCTATATTGCTCAAGCGGAACAGTCGCGACATGACAAGTTTAGCCGAAGAAACAGGCGACCATTTGCTTCGAAGTGCTTCTTCCACGAACAACTTTCGTTGGATTTGGCTCGTCTTCGAAGACCCAGACGGTCGATTGCTGCTTTGTTTCGGGCCCATACACTTAGATCAATGATTCGTCACCTGTGACGATCTTATAAACGTCTTTTGAACCACCGCGATCGCATTCTTTCAAAATTTCTTTGCACCAATCGACACGAGCCTTTTTTGAGCGATTTTCAAATTTGCGGGATCCAACGAGAAGGAACCTTTTTTACTGCCAGGTATTCATGCAATACCGAATATACGCTGGTGGAAGAAATATCCAAGTATGCGTCTAACTCACAGTATGTCACATGACGATCCTGCATTATTAGTTTACGCACGGCATCAATGTTCTCTGGCACAACAGCCGTTTTTGGACGACCTTCGTCTTTGAGCGAGCGTCAGCCACGATTAAATTCATTAAACCAGTTTTTCACAGTGCTAAAGGATGGTGCTTCATCGCCATAAAAAGATTTAAGTTCATCGATGCACTATTGTCGTGATATCCACGTCGAAAAATGTGAAAAATGATCGCACGAAAATGTTCGCACGAGTTAATTCCATTTTTTTGCCAAATTGATTTTTTGAAGTCACTGTAAACAACACAAATGATGGTCGTATGTCAGTCAAAACGTTCTGACTACGTTTATGCTAAAAAATGTCAAACTTTCCAATGGAAATGTCAGATGGCGCCATGCAACACTTAGTGTTGCCTAGGCCAGAAATACTTATAGCAACCCTCGTAATGCAGAATCCACTTAATGGCATATTTTAATTATATTTGGGCATTTATTTGTAAAAAAAAGTAGAAAATCCAAAATGTTATTTACGCAAAAATACAATTTTCGGAGATGTTATAAACTGGAACCGACAATTTTTTTAAATTCTTCTAAAAAATATTAATCTTTACTTCTAGTGGGGTACATTGCAATTTTTTTCGGAACAACTCTAATATACACTTTTGTATGTGTATGCATGTGTATTTATTTGTCTGCTCTTAAGTATGTTAAATATGTGGATTTTCATCAAAAAAAGTTCTCTTGTAATTGACTTTAGGAAGAGTATTTTCGAAGGATGTTCTTTTCAATCCAAGGGTTTCTTTTGTACCCTTTACATATGTATGAGTCGCTGCACAAACACACACATACACAAACATACAAGTAAGTATGAATGTGTTCACTAACTGTTTTTAACTTAATTGTTGCCACTTAAATGCCATTCCATACCATCACACACCATTTCTATTCTTTTGTATTTTCCTTTGGTTCGTTTTTTTTTATTTTGAAATGTGTGTCACTGCCAACGTAACAGCACAAAACAAGACATGAAAGGGGACAAAAGAACTGCGAACCCTATATCAAATGCACAAACAAAACATTCACGCAAATTCGAGAGCGAGAAAAACAGCAACAACAACTTCTTTGCATCCTATACCAGGGAAACACGATCAAGTCGATTTGTCATTTGGTTTGCTCTGTATACCTCGGAGAATTCTTAAAATATGTGTAGAGTCTTAGCTCGCAAGCCTTACAGTTGTACGTATGGGGTAGCGTCAGTATTTAATATGTGATGCGCCAAATAGAAAGGGACCTAAGGGTAAAAACCAGTTTTATTCAGGAGAGCCTTTTTAAAGATTTAAATACGTGTATCTTTGGTGTATTATCACTTTCATAAAACGCGCATATCTCTGGGAGGGTACACTTTTGGCATGGGATCGGTCTCATTCGATGCTCAGATGTTGTCCACATCAAAAAAAAAAGTGAAAATTGATTTTTTTTTACCCTTAGGTCCCTTTCTCTATGCGCTGTCACATATAGAGTTTCGAAAAAAAATGTGGGCAAGTTTCAGTCATTTGTTTTTGCTTAAATATAAACTAACCCATAAGCGGTTAAGTTTTCATACGTAATTGGTTGAAAGGGGCGTGGCTAGATTTTAAATTTGCCATTCTTAGGTTAATCTTACAATAATATTCATAACCACACAAGTTCACTAACATAGCCGAAAGCGTATCGGTTTTAATTAAATCTCGTAAAGAGTCGCTTGTCCGAGAGGTACATGAATGGGGCGTTGCAACCACAAATGCAGAATACAAATAAAAGAGAAATCCGAGCAACGGGATAAATTGTTAAAGCTCCAACATATTGTCAGCTAGTGTATTTCATAAAAATTTATTTATTTTATCATTCGCAGCAGAACTGCATTTGTACTCGTATTGCAAAAAATATAAGGCGTATACGTTAAGTAGAAAAATGGTGCATTTGCATGGGAGGTGCGGGATGGGGTATGTCAATCACACTTTCGTACAAAACAGTAAGCAACTTTCAATCAGTATATCTGACTTAGACATACCCTTTCATACATCCCGTTCTTTTTAAAACCTTTCTGGCCGAAAAGTTCGTGGCTGGCTATACGAGTATGTGCTTTGTCATAAAAACAACGTTGTACTCCTATAATACGCCGTCTCTCCACACGCAGACAAAAACTATGGTTGTGCTGACAATATTTGAAGAGGACAGTAATAATTTGGGTGTATGGTTGCGGAACAACAATATTATGATCCTCTCAATAATAGTATGATTCGAATACAACCATACTATAATCCTCACACCATACTTTGAGCATCACAACAATAGTATGATTCACACATAACCATACTATGATTCCTACAGCCATAGTATGATTCACGCTCAACCATACAATGATCTTCACAACCATTATATGATCCTCACAACCATAGTATGTTTCTTATACAACAATCCTTACAACCATAGTATGGTTGACACGTAACCATGTTATGATCCCTACAACCAAAGTATGATCACATACAAATATACTATGATCCCCAATATTATTTATTAGATTTGGGTTGTCAGTTGGCAGCAACACCTTTGAATTATGAAAATTATTCAAAAATACATTAAATTCAAAATAATAGACGCGATTAATTTAACCGCAGAAAAAATCATTTTAAATAAACGTTAGCGTTTTTATTAAAAATAATTCAGTTAAACAAAGCAAAAGCAGTTTGTTTGAAAGTTTTTAATTTTCATATAAAAACTAATTTTATTACGTTAAATCCGTAACATTGTTCTTAAAAGCTTATATGATTGCAGTAATCATATTCTTGTTAACATAAAACCCAAAAAAAAAATACTTTTGTCGCTCCAACTATATTTTTATTGCTGCTACAACCATATTCCCATGATTAAACTTGGCAATAATACTATTGTTACATTTCAACAATATTAATATTGCGGCAATCATAGTATTGTCAAAATGCAATTCAGTAAACAATACTGTGTTTACGACGAACATACTTTTATTGCGGAGAACATATTATTATGGCCGTGACCATATAGTAACCATATTTTTTTCTCTGCGTGCATAATTTAATATCTCTGATGTTGGCACATAAAAAATTCAAAAAAGTTAAATTTGGAAATCGATCTCAACTATAAAAATTCCATTGGACAGGAACACTTTCTGTTGTAATAATCAAATATTAATATTTTTAATGAAAGTTCGGTTTGACAAAGCATATAAGACATATTATGGTACGGATTTCTAAAAATACGGTTATACTAATGAAATAAAGATCATGTTATGGGTTGTGAGAACTGCCTGTTGTGGCGACTAATAGTTTCGCACAAAAGTAATAATTGGTACCAGAAATTGGTAAATCAACAAATAATTTCATTCTAAAAAACAGCTATTGGGTAGTTTATTAGTGCGGCAAAGTATTGCGTACCTTAACAGGAAAAAAAGCAATAAAACAAATGAATATCAATAAAACTTTCAGATACAATTCTGAAAATGTAGAACTGGAGATGTAAAAGACCGTCACCGGTCGGGCCGCCCACTCACTGTTCGAACACCGCATGTCATCAAAGCCGTTAAATCAAGAATTCAAAGAAATCCGCTCCGAAAAAAAATATCGCGCAAAAGTCCATGAGTAGAATCATTAAAAAAGACTTGGGACTTGGGGCTTATAAACGACGTACTGGACATTTATTGACTGCAGCTTTAAAAAATATAGGATTGAAAAATGCAAACGTCTTTTGGTGAAGCACGCTGATAACTTGCAAAGAAAAATTTTGTTCACCGATGAAAAAATTTTTACCGTTCAGGAAAAATTTAACAAGCAAAATGATAGAGTGTATGCGCGGTCATCTAAGGAAGCATCTGAACTGATCCCAAGGATGGGAAATGGTCATCACCCAGCTTCAGTCATGGTTTGGTGGGGTGTCTCTCACGATGTGGTCACTGACCTGCATTTCTCCGAACAAGGAGTCAAAACATCTACCAAAGTTTACCAAGAGACCGTTTTAAAAGCTGTTGTGAAGCCTCTTAACAATTCCTTGTTCCAAAACCAGCCATGGACTTTCCAGCAGGATTCTGCGCCAGCCCATAAGCCTAAGACGTCCCAGGCCTGACTTCGAAACAATTTGCCAACGTTCATTTCCTCTAAAGAATGGCCCTCAGGCAGTCCAGATTTGAACCGATTGGATTACAAATTGTGGACGGTTTTCGAGGACAAGGTTTGTCACAAAAGATACCCCAACATTGGATCTCTTAAGACTGCTTTGGTTCGAGCTGTGGCCAATTTTCTAATGGACGAGGTTCGTGCAGCTATTGACGATTGGCCAGTGCGACTTAAGGCGTGTGTAAAGGCGGACATTTCGAATAAGTAAACTCTTTTTGGATACAATATACACCAATAAATATATTAAAAAATATTTGGTCCAAAAACATTCAGTTCTTTTTATTTTACAGCATAAAACGTGTATAACAGTATTTATGTCCCTACTAAGTACTCTTGTCCTTGAGTGGGGAATTTTGTACCTCTAAAACGATTTGGACCATTTTGAAAACCAAAAACACATGTTTCTGGCACCAGCTTCAATAGTACGACCTGTAGTTTTCCTTCCACAGACGGACATGGATAGATCGGCTTAGAACTTTACAACGATTCAGAATATATAAACTTTATCAGGTCTCCGGCCAGTATTTCGAGATGTTGCGAACGGAACGGACAAAGTGAATATATCATCTGTACTATAAAGGAGGGTATTTTGAAGCCTTCAACTTCAATTTCATCTCTTTACAATCCGTAAGCCTACACAAAAGAAACCCTCTTATCAAAGTTTCTTTTGTGAGTAGGGAGTTACTACCCCTAAGAGGATCTGGTGTTATGGCGTGGACCATATCAAACCAGTTGCTATTTTCAAACTGTTGCCTTTATGTGCTACGTCAAAAGACCGAATCTTTTAAGTGGTACTTATCGCTTTGAAATAAATTTTACGCTTTAATTCGGTGTGCAAAGGTTCATAAACAAAACTGAGGGTCTGTTGCGCTGAACAAAATACTTTGGCATGGTTTTTAAAGGCAAAAGCTCAAAAATGTATATGGCAAGTCTAAAGCTTTAAGCTTCAAATATCACACCAGTTATATGCTCCGAATTGGACGCTAAGAGCTGTTACCCTGCTTCTGTCTCTGAGGAAATTGTCTTTAACGGTGGTTAGGACTCCATAAATGTTTGTGGTGTTTCAAATTTCGTAACGAGACTATCTTTGAATTCAAAATTAACTTTCGAACACGAATACAAGATTAATCTCAACGCCAGCTACTGTTGAATTGAATTAGCTTTGAGACATTAGCTTAAATAATGGATATTAAATTGAAAGAAGTTCTCGTCTTTGGGCCAAAAGGCGTTTTTTTCTAAAACCATTTCATTGCAAACCGTCTTGAAATAATTCAAAACGAAATTGTTATAACCATAAATTAAAATATAGAATCGAGAGGACCAGAAGATTTTTTAACAGGGATAGACAAACACAGTTGAACTTCGGCTTACTACAAACAAGTCCATAGCCTTAATGTTAATGACAAGGGCGTTGTGTATTAAATTGTATTGAATGCCCCATTATCCAAGCGATTGACAGTCTTATGGTACAATAAACAAGGTATAGTCACTAGCCCAACAACAAATAAACAGTTCGCTGCAATTCACTTTAAAGAAAATGCCAGAAATAAATTTTTGGGGATGCTTAATGATTATTGTAAATGTTTGATACAGAAATTTCGCTTTAAAAACTTCAAGAATTGCCTTTGCAAAATTTCAAATTTAAGAGTTAAAATTTCTACGAGAAAAAATTTTAAATCAGCAGACTGCATAAAACTAACTTCTATAATGTATCATCGACAATCTTTTGCCAAAAAAAAATAAATTATAAAATTGTCCTCTTGGACTTGAATGAGAAAGAAATCTAGATGGCTAGATGACTTAGCCTTTTTTGCAAATGCAAGCGCCACCGTACAAAACTGTCGTTGTTTCTATGTACCTTCTAGAGCGCCAGAAACCGCAAACCGACATTGCGGTTTTTATGTTAAAACCCGACAGTCGGTTTCTCAAAAATAGCTGTGGGATTTTCCGGTTTTCGGTTTTGTGGTTGTAACAGCAAAAAAAATCGTAATTTCCATGTACGGAATACGTAACTACGCAAATAAACTAGACCCAAGTTTATATGTACCGATCGATTTGTGATAATGAGTTGATTCGATTTTACGATATTTGTCTGTGCCTATAGACGTGCCTCTGCTGTCTAAAGCTTGTTTTCAAACTACAGTTCGTAATTTTAAGAGTTAAAATTAAGTTATAGTTTCCGTTTTGATTTAGCTCTAGAAGTCATTTCGATTTAGCTCTTGAAGCCACACAGTACATCTAATCTTGATGAAATTTTAACACAGCTCATAACGATCGATCAGTAATCAGTTAAGATAAAAATTGGTCATGCTGGTCATCGTTTTGATATAGCCCTAGTGCAAAGATCTCTCCCGATTTAACAAACAACCGATCTAGAATATATATACTAAATCCGTTTACAATCAATTTGTTACGTATATTACGATATATATATATGTGACAGCGCATAGAGAAAGGGACCTAAAGGTAAAAAAATCGATTTTCATTTTTTCTTTTTTTTGATGTGGACAACATCTGAGCATCGAATGAGACCGATCCCATGCACCAAAAGTGTTCCCTCCCAGAGATATGCGTGCTTTATGAAAGTGAAGTCGACGATTCTAAGCGCAAATTGAAAGGGACCTAATCTTTAAAATGGCTCTCCTGAACAAAACTTTTCATCAACTTTTCACTTTTTGTTTTTGATGTGAACAACATCTGAGCATCGAATGAGACCGATCCCATGCCCCAAAAGTGTTCCCTCCCAGAGATATGCGCGTTTTCTGAAAGTGAAGTCGACGATTCTAAGCGCAAATAGAAAGGGACCTAATCTTTAAAATGGCTCTCCTGAAAAAAACTGGTTTTTAGCCTTAGGTCCCTTTCTATTTTGCGCGTCACATATATTGCTTCCCATATACTTGGACATATGACTTTGAAACATCTATATACAGGGTGAATCATCTAGAGGTATTTAAATACAATACAACAAAAAATATATAAAAATTCACATCAAGTGTGGAATCTTTATTGGTAATTTGAAAGGACATTTTATGGCATTTATTTTTTGAAAATAATAACCTTCAAATGTTGGCAACTGTATTATGGAAATGAGCGTTTGGTGAGAAACGGGAAGATCCGCTGTTTTCGACCAAAATTTTGTTCAGTGATGAGGCCCATTTCTGGCTCAACGGCAAAGTCAATAAACAAAATTGCCGCATTTGAGCTGAAGAGCAAAAAGAAGAGGTTCAAGAGGTGCCATTATACCCAGAGAAACCACGGCTTGGCGCGGTTCATAAGATGGTGGAATAATCAGTGCATACTTTTTAAAATATGATGATGGCCGGAACGTAACCGTAAATGGTGCTCGCTATCGCGCCAAGATATCGATCTTTATGCTTTCTGAAATTATAGCCCGTAATCTTGACGATACTTGTTTTCAACATCACGGTGCCACTTGTCATACAGCTTCGCAAACAATGGATCTATTGAGAGGTCATTTCGAAAAGCAGCTAATTTCACGTTTTGGACAGGTGAGTTGGCCGCCTAGATCGAGTGATATCACACCTTTAGACATTTTTCTTTGGGGTTACGTAAAGTCCAATGTCTATGCTGACAAACCAGCTACGATTCAACTTTTGGAAGCCAACATTACGCGTGTCATTAAAGCCATACCGGTCGAAATGCTCGAACCAGTCATCCAAAATTGAACCCTCAGAATGGAAACCCTGAGCCGTAGTAGCGGCCAACATTTAAAGGAAATTATATTCAAAAAATAAATGCTACAAAATGTCCTTTCAAATTACCAATAAAGATTCCACACTTAATTTGAAATATATATTTTTTTTGTTCTGAAAAAATACCTCTAGATGGACCATCCTATATAACATTTTCTCAAAAGCTAAAAATATAATAATTTTTGAAATTTGGCTAAAATTTGCTGACAGATCCTATTTTCAAAATCAAACTACCAAAATCATCTTAATTTTCACACAGATTTAGATATGGCAATATTTTTGAAATCTGGGTACATTTACTCGTAGTTAATGTGCAAGGGCACAATTGCTTCACTTTTAATTCAGAAAATATTTTCCACTCTTTCCGAAATGTTGGTTAACGCCGGCATTCCCGACATTCGCCTTTTTTAATCACGGTTGTGAATAAAACCCGAAATACTGGTTTTCGGTAAACCCTGACATGTTGGACACTCTAGTTCCTTCGTGTAAAAGTAAAATACATTTTGTAGGATTCGTTTTTATTTATTAATGCTTTTAATATTTTCTTAAAGGGCATTAATGAGTCGGTGCGCTTCCACCCAAATTACTTTCGCTTTATCAACTTTGTTTTTGTTTTGTGTTCGTTGAATTTTATTTCTTATACACAATATTTTATTCAAAGTTCAGTGTTTGTTTTTACCTTCAGACCACTTCGGTATGTGTAGAACAATTTTAATGTAACGTTACAAACAAAAACGTGCACTAAAATGAAAAAAAAATTGAACGAAATCAGACAAATTGTGGCAGATATCCATGGCACAGTTTCTTGCTGCACTTTCTGTTTTTTTTTGCTGTTGCCACCACCGTTGCCCTGTGCCAGTTGCTTTTGGTAACGTTATAGCCACCGAGACCACAGCCGAGGCAGATCAGCAACCAAAGGAAACCCAAAGCTAATATGTACACTGAAAAAATAAAACATGCTAAAGGATAAACATTAAAAATCTCACAAACACAAAACATGAAAAACTCTGAACTGGTCTGCGGTAAATCATCTACAAGTGAATGAAAAAAAATAAATTAATTGTAAACCTGCAATAATTTTTTTTTTTTTGTATTGCTTTGCATCAAATGCCGATTTGTGTTTTAACGCCAGAGAATGGGAGAGCGGTACCATAAAATTCTTGAAATATGAAGGGAAACAAGTAAAAAATGTTAAGTTTGGCTGTGCCGAACTTGGGATACCCTCCACCAGATTCCCAAATAAATATAAATCTTTATGTGGAAAATTTCATTTCGATAGGTCAAGCTTGTGGTGAGTTATCGTCATATTATTTCTCAAAGCCCATGATACTGTTTGTGTGGGAGGTACCAGTAGGACTTTTCCGATCTCAACCGAATTTGGCGCTTTCAACAAAATTTGGATTTTCAATACCAACCATGCTAGCTTAACTACACATGTGTGTGCTAAATTTCAGCTCCCTAGCTGTTTTCATGCAGGCTCTATCTTGTTTTCAACAGACGGACAGACGGTCAACATGGCTTATATATTTTGTTGGGTCTCCGATGATTATTTCAGATGTTACGAGTACAGACAGAATGACAAAACTAATATACCCTCCATTGTATGGTGGAGGGTACAAAAATACCGCTCACCTTTAAATTGAGTGGGTACAAAATGTTTCTGTTCGCTTGGAACACCTCGAAAAATTGAACGGAACACTTAATATTTTTAGGCGAACTAAAAGGCACAGACTTTTTTTTAAAGATGCACAGTGGTTGGAAATTTTTTTTTTAATAAGTCACTGATTTCTGTTGTATGTGCTAGATTTATAAAGTTGCACACAGGTTTACGTAAGGTGCATTCGAGCTTACAAGAATATTTCTAGACCTCTACCCAGAATAGGTGTTGTATAACACGCCAACGCAGTAAGCTATCCTGAGTGTGAAAAAACGTATAACCAAAACCACAATTTGTTGTTATGAATGATAATGGAACAATTTTTTTGAAAATGCTTGTTACTATCTACGAAAAATGTGTCTACACAATTTTTAACATCTCCTATTGTTTAAGAGTTATGCTCAATGAAACAATTTTGCCCAATCTTAAGTACTCGTATTCATGTATCGTCTTAACACTTCACCAAATTATATCTATTCGGGTAGTAGGAGAATTCTGCATTGAACAGGCTTAAATTTGAGACAAAGAATATGAATCCAGTCATACGACAAAACAGTTTCCATTTTTAAATTAAAAAAAATAGGTTTTAAAAACCTTTATGGAAAAGTGCAATCAGTAATATTTTGCGTATCAAAAAAAACTTGTACAAAATGTACACAGAAAGCACACCAAACATTGACTTTTTGAGGATGTAACCGCGTCTCAATAACGCAACAATTTTACTTATTAAGGTACCCATTCAACCAAACGTGAGTTTCAAGACTGAACAAAATTTTCTTGTAAATATCGGGATCGGTGGCCATATCGTTTTGGGCCCATTCATCACGATTTGCAAACGTTGTTCCGGATTAAGTGTACTTATTATGAAATGGCAAATCAAACTGAGCATAATTCAAGTGACTTCTGGCAAAAATACCAACTCCGAAAAAAGTATGGTCAAACTAAAAACCACACGTCTAAAAAACACCCATTACAATGAATTTTGTAGTACGAGGGCGGTTCGGAAAGTTCTTAGCCTATCAATGAAAGAGAATAGTTAGTTTTTCAAAAATATTTTTGTTTTTTAATATAATCTCCTGAAACTTCAATACACTTAGTCCAACGCTTATCTTGCAATTCTATCGCTTGATTAAAATAGTTTTCCTCAAGGTCTTCAAAATAGTGGTTTACAACTGTAATTTCATCTTCATTTGAGGTAAAACGCTTGCCAGCAAGGAATTTTTTTAGATTTGGGAACAGGTAAAAGTCACTGGGAGCTAAATCTGGAGAATAAGGTGGGTGGTCAAGCAACTCGTACTTTAATTCGTTGATTTTAGCCATTGTTAAAACACTCTTTTGCGCTGGTGCTTTGTCTTGATAAAAAATTATTTTTTTGTGTTGTAAGCCAGGACGTTTTTCTCGAATTTGTACATTTAATTGATCTAAAAGTTTGCAATAGTACTCTGAATTTATTGTTTTACCCTTTTGCAGATAGTCAATCAATAAAATACCTTTGAAGTCACAAAAAATAACCTTACCAACCGATTGAATTGTGTTTGCCTTCTTTGGAGCACTTCCTCCAGCTTCAGTCCATTGTTTGGATTGTTATTTTGTCTCTGGAGTATAGTGGTGGATCCATGTCTCATCAACTATTATGAAACGACGCTTAAAATCCATTTTATTTCGCTGAAAACGATCCAAACAAGCTTGAGATATGTTCATTCTTATGCGTTTTTGGTCGACTGTTAACAAGTGCGGCACCACATTTTGCAGAGGCTTTTTCATCTGTAATTCTTCATGCAAAATTAAATGGACTCGATCATTTGAGATGCCCATGATATTAGCTATTTCACGCACTTTTATTCGTCGATCATTTAATAACATATCATGCACTTTGGCTACAATTTCTGTTGTTGTTGCTGTTTTTGGACGTCCACTGCGTGGTTCATCTTCAATGCTTGTACGACCACGTTTAAATTCAGCAACCCAATTTTTTACTGTTGCATATGAAGGAGCACTTTCACCTAACACATTCACCATATCCTTATGAATTTCTTGTCCCGATAAACCTTTTTTATGTAAATATTTAATGACACCACGCATTTCTAATTTTTCCATTGTAAAAAAATCGCGGATGCGTCTTTTGTGAACACCTGTTTCTATATGAAGGAGTTGCCAGATCGAAACAAAACATGTGTTCATAGCAGAGATGGAAGTTTCCAAAACACTTAACTTTTTTCTGTTTATACCGCGCTTTTTGTGCTAGGCTAAGAAGTTTCCGAACCGCCGTATGCTTTCATTACGAGTATCTTTAATTTAATTCTCAATTTTTTTCAATTCAATAAGATCGTTTTTATAGATTTTTTTAAACGTGAAAACTTTTGCAACTCTTGCATTGAAACAAAAAAAATCCCGGGAATCCCAGATAAATTTCCCGAAAAACTGGGAATTAAAAATGACCGGTTATGAAAAATGACCAGGTATGAAAACTAAGTAGGATTCCTGGGATTTCCCGGTACACAAATTTTATTAAACGATCATTTAGAGTAGAAGGGCCCAGCACATGCGCACAATCCTGATCCTGATACGAATTCGCCAGTAAGGCCTCTTATTCTTCGATTATTTTGTTTACCAAAAACATATATTTTATGTATATAGCGGGGTGTGTCATATACTCGTACGATACTTAGTAGGGACTTAAATACTGTAAAGTACTGAATGTAAAATAAAAAGTACTGAATGTTTTTGGACCAAATATTGTTTAATATATTTATTGATGTATATCGTGTCCAAAAAAAATCTACTTATTCGAAAAGTTCGCCTTTTGCCTTTACACACGCCCTAAGTCGCACTGGCCAATAGTCAATAGTTGCACGAACCTCGTCCATTGGAAAATTGGGCACAGCTCGAGCCAAAGCAGTCTTAAGAGATCCAATGATGGGGTATCTTTTGTGACAAACCTTGTCCTTTAAAACCGTCCACAATTTGTAATCCAGTGGGTTTAAATCTGGACTACCTCAGGGCCATTCTTCAGAGGAAATGAACGCTGGCAAATTGTTTCGAAGCCAGGCCTGGGACGTTTTAGCCGTATGGGCCTGCGCAGAATCCTGCTGGAAAGTCCATGGCTGGTTTTGGAACAGGGAATTGTTAAAAGGCTTCACAACAGCTTCCAAAACGGTTTCTTGGTAAACTTTGGCCGATGTTTTGACTTATTGTTCGCAGAAATGCAGATCAGTGACCCCATCGTAAGAGACACCCCACCAAACCATGACTGAAGCTGGGTGATGACCCTTTTCCACCCTTGGTATCAGTTCAGATGCTTCCTTAGATGGCCGCGCATACACTCTATCATTTTGCTTGTTAAATTTTTCCTAAACGGTAAAAATTTTTTCATCGGTGAACAACATTTTTCTGTGCAAGTTATCAGCGTGCTTCACCAAAAGACGTTTTCATTTTTCATTCCTATTGTTTTTTTAAAGCTGCAGTCAATAAATGTCCGGTACCTCGTTTGAAAGCCCCAAGTCCCAAGCCTTTTTTATGATTCGACTCATCGATTTTTGCGTGATATTCATTTGACGGGCCATGATTTTCTGTTTTCGGAGCGGATTTCAGTGAATTCTTGATTTAACGGCTTTGATGACATGCGGCGTTCGAACAGAGCGTGGGCGGCTTGACCGGTGGCGGTCTTTTACATCTCCAGTCTCCTCAAACAGTTTTATGCATCGGTAGACGAACATGTGGCTAATCCCTAGTGGCTGGAACGTTTTGAAAATATCGCTTTTTTTCATTTCACACTTGAAAAGCGCTCCATGATGAAAGTTGAAACAATTTTTAAATCCCGTTACAGACTAACGCTATTGAGGTTAGCTTTCAAAACCCATATGACATTAACGGGGTATGTTCAGTTCTACTATTGAAATGGGTGTGTTCAATGTTGTAACAGTATTTATGTCCCTACTCAGTAAGACATTTTGATGGAAAATATAAATGTGGTAACTAGTACTCGTTTCTTTAGCGACTTGAAGACAACACGCGAGCTCACTGAATAACCGCCATACATCTGCTACTTGTGTAACCTCAAACGAACACGTCTATTATTTTACAGCGTTCTGGAAAACCGAGCTAACAGTTAACGGAGTCAATATTGCAATTGTTGAGACCCACTGTACGTTCTGAAAAACGGAGCTAACAGTCACCGGAGTCAATATTGCAATTGTTGAGAGAAACTGTAACAGCGCTTTAAGATTTAATGTTTAAGACGAGGCAGTATCGAAATATACTTATATTGCGGCACTGCATTCCAGTCGTCGCCATTTTGGAAAGATTTATTTGAAAAGATAAATATCCATTGTTAAACTATTTCAATGGTACTACTGCGGAGCATCTATTCAATTGGCAACCAGTTTTAATTTGCTTCCATGTGGACATTATGTCTCCTTGAGACTGTAAGAAGAAGAAATGGATTCCAAGCATAATGCAGTCCATATAAATTTAGGTTCTTATGTTCGGTTTTGTTTTCCAAGTTTTTCTTTTATTATTTTTCGATATTTATTCGCCTTTTGTTGTCTCAAAAATAACAATGAAAAATTTAGTGAATTTAAATAATGGCATTCTTTTTTCTGGTCTTCTTTTTTTTGGTGACTTTCCATCCGCATTTTACATTTACTCATCTGTCTGCCTGTGTCTGTTAGTGAGTCGTCCTGTGTATGCAATAAATAGACAAGCGAACCGCAAAAAACCAAAACAGTTTGAGTGTGTAAATGAGCGGTGACACATACTCGTACATTGAAGAGCACTCACATACATACATACTGCACATGAGTATGAAGGAATTTGCGTGCATACCCTCCCAACATTTGGAAGTTTCTTTCATCGTCCACCGTTACGCTTTTGTCACTTCTGGACGATAATAAGAAGATAGTTTGAATTTAACAAGAAGAATTTATTTTACAGTCGCCTTTAAATCATCTAGACGGCAATTGGAAGATTGTTTGTTGTTTACAACACCAGCCGAAAATCACATGTGCTGTTATATATATACTCAACAACATTATACACTTCTGCCAAAGTCGCAGTGACCGCGAAATAAAATTAGAATCAAAAGTAACTTCCAAGAAGGCACTCAGAAGTGACACTTTGTAGTTGAGCAGAAGTGACTTCTGGAAGTTAACTTCCGGGGTACAACTTCTCTATATGTGACAGCGCATAGAGAAAGGGACCTAAGGGTAAAAAAAAAATCAACTTTCACTTTTTTTTGATGTGGACAACATCTGAGCATCGAATGAGACCGATCCCATGTTCCCTCCCAGAGATATGCGTGTTTTATGAAAGTGATGGTACACCAACGATACACGTATTTAAATCTTTGAAATGGCTCTCCTGGACAAAACTGGTTTTTACTTAGGTCCCTTTCTATTTTGCGCGTCACATATGGAAGACACTTCTGTGATGAGAAAATGGTATCGCAGACAATGAGTTTTAACTTCCTAGCGTCACTGCTTAGTCACTTCGGCGATAGAAAATGTTGGTAGGGTATCTATATATATTTATGTTTATAAATATACATATACTCGTACAATGTAGGTAAATAATTTCAAGCAACATAAAAAAGAAAGCTATTTTTATCAGAATACTGCGCCACTTTATTTTAAATACGTACTTCGTCTGTATAACGCGCGGTTTGCATATTTTCTTTCGCTGAGTTTGTCTCTACAATAGTGTGTGTTTTTATCTTTGACAAGCGTGTGATGAGTTTGTCCAATGCTCCAGCGGGAAAGGGAAGGTCCTAGCAAGGCCTTCTAGGCAGCTTTTAAGGGAGCTTGAAGGCAAATCTTTTTCGCCTTAAAGGACTTGTCAAAACCACATTTTATTTATAAAAGTCGTTGATTTAGGCGCATTAAACGTTCCATAGATTGATGTGACATCCCCTTATGTTCGAGGACATAAAAGTATTCAGAAACTGTAAAATTTTCCCACAAAACCAAATATTTTCATGTATTTAAAATTTGAGCTATTTTGGGACTAGGACGGACCCTTAAGGCTCAAAAATGTGCAAGGGCATATCAGTAATTCCGTGACTTTTCCAATTTATCTCGTAGTTATATGAAATGCACCACTGCTTTCATCAAGTGCCATCTGTTAATGGACTTCTGTCAAATTTTGAGAGTGTACCGTCATTTAGTTTGTGTTTTACAGCTGTTCAAAACATACAACCTCGTGGATTTTGTTGAAAAGGGAAATAAAGTGATTTTCGAGTGCTCATTAAACATTATTTTTTTGCGGAAAAACCAAAAGAAAAACTTGATAAATACTATGGGGACTCACACCATCTATTTTTATGGTAAAGAAATGGTTTACAGACTTTTGTTGCGATCGCACAAGTACACTCAATACACCCGAAAATGTCGAAAAAAATCCACTATATGTGACGAGCAAAATAGAAACCAGGTTTGTTCAGGAGAGCCATTTTAAGGATTAGGTCCCTTTCTATTTGCGCTTAGAATCGTCGACTTCACTTTCATAAAACGCGCATATCTCTGGGAGGGAACAATTTTGGGGCATGGGATCGGTCTCATTCGATGCTCAGGTGTTGGCCACATCAAAAAAAAGTGAAAAGTTGATGAAAAGTTTTGTTCAGGAGAGTCATTTTAAGGATAAGGTCCCTTTCTATTTGCGCTTAGAATCGTCGACTTCACTTTCATAAAACGCGCATCAGATTTGGTCCACATCAAAAAAAGAAAAAAACTGAAAATTTTGATTTTTTTTACCCTTAGGTGCCTTTCTCTATGCGCTGTCACATATGGTGTTGGCCGATCGAAGAGTAATAGTGGGTAAGATTATTGATGCCATACGCATTTCCTATAGCAGTGTGGGTTCGATTTTACATGATCAGTTGGTTTTAGGAAAGCTGTCTGCAAGCTGGGTGCCGCGTTTGCTCTCGATTAACGTAATATATGACAACTTCATAACATCAATTGGAATGGTTTAACCACAATTTGAATAAGTTTTTGCGGAGTGTTGTAACTGTGGATGAAACATGGAGCCATTACAACACTCCGGAGACCAAGCAGCTGTCTAAACAATTGGTTTATCCGGGTGAACCGGCTTCTAAGAAGGCCAAGGTGACTTTGTCGGCCCATAAGATGATGGCAATAGTTTTTTGGGATGCACGGGGGATAGTCCACATCGATTACTGTCCAAAGGCAAAAAAACAATAAACGGCGTATATTAATGCCAACTTATTGAACCGATTTAACGTGGAATATAAAAACGACCCCATATTGCCCAGAAAAAAGTTCTTTTTTATCAAGATAAAGCACGGGTGCACACGTGTGCAGTCTGAATGGCAAAATTGCATGAATTGGGTTACGCATTGGTACCTCATCCGCCATGTTCGCCGAATTTAGCGCCCAAGGACTATTAACCATTTCCAAACTTAAAGAAATGGCTATGAGGAAAGTGATTCAGCAACAACGGTGAAATTGTTGATCAAACAAATGCCTTGTTTTTGGAAAGAATGCAAAAATTGGAGAAACGTTGGACTTAGTGTATTGAGCTAAAAGGATATTATGTTGAAAAATAATTCTTTTTTATTTGCAAAAAAAAAAGTGTTTTATTCAAAAAGTCACTGAATTATCAATATGCCCACGTACATTCTTTAGCTATGGATATATAGGTATTAAAACACAATAAAATTATTTCACGAATACGACTAATACATTAATTTTACCATTCAACTCCATTAAAAAATTATAATAAAGGGTGTCCCAAGAAGAACGCAATTTTTAAATCTGGCAACATTCGAAGTGTCATTGTTTGACATTTGAACAATTGTTATTGTTTGTTAGTAGAAGGTACGAGGTAAGTAAAAATGGAGCGCTACACGAATGAACAACGCATTCTCATTGAGAAATTATTTTACCAAAATGGTGAAAGTTTTGCGGCTACAGATCGCAAATTGTGATCAATTTGGGGTCACAATAATGCTCCAAAAGAGTCAACTGTAAAGAGATTAATGGATAAATTTGCCGAAACTGGGTCTGTTAGTGATGTAAAGACAACAACGCGCCATCGACCAGGTCGATCGACCGAAAATGTCGCAGCTGTACGTGATGATGTCGCTCAAACTCCATCCACCTCAATTTGACACCGAGCTCAGCAAATTGGTGTCTCCAAATCCACTTTGCAGCGAATTTTGACGAAAGATTTGCATCTTCATGCATACAAAATTCAATTTACTCAGGAACTGAAGCCAGCTGACCATGGACAGCGAAGGGAGTTCGTTAATTGGGTATTGGAGAGACAACATGAAAATGCTGATTTTGCCGATAAAATCATCTTCAGTGACGAGGCCCATTTTCATCTTGATGGCTTCGTCAATAGGCAGAATTGTCGCATTTGGGGTGCGGAAAATCCTCGAGTGATTCACGAGAAGCAAATGCATCCTCAACGTGTCACTGTGTGGTGTGGTTTTTGGGCTGGAGGAATCATTGGACCTTTTTTATGAAAATGAGGCAGGTCAAGCGCAAACAGTCAATGGTGTTTGGTATCGTGAAATGATAACCAGTTTTTTCTTGCCTAGAATTGAAGAAATGAATGTGGAGGGCATGTGGTTCCAACAAGACGGCGCCACATGTCATACAGCCCAAGAAACAATTCAATTGCTGCATCAGTCATTTCCCGGTCGTGTTATTTCGCGTTTTGGAGATCAAAAATGGCCGTCTAGATCGTGCGATTTAACACCATTAGATTTTTTTCTTTGGGGTTTTTTGAAGTCGATGGTTTAAAAGACGAAATTGGACGCTGCATTAATGAAATACCGCAGCATTCATGCAAAACGGTCATTGAAAATTTCATTAAAAGATCGCGTGCATGCCAGCAAAGCCGCGGCGGCCATCTGCACGATATATTGTTCCATACATAACCTCATTCTGTCTACTTTACGATATAATAAAGTTTCACGATTTTTTCTTAAATATCTGTCTTTTATTTAAAATTTAAAAATTGCGCTCTTCTTAGGACACCCTATATTTTGTGGACCAACAAGGTTCAAAGTGGGTATTGTTAGTAGCTATGCACTTAATAACTTAAAAAATAGGTGCTGAACGTCTTGGATCATGTGGCCTAACAAAACGTCCCACATCAATAGTCAATAGGGACAATTGGGTTATCAAATTAAAAAACATTTTGCCACGAGTCCAAATATGAAACAAAAATAAGCTACTCTTTCTTATAGCAAAGAAACTACAGCCCTAGAGTTTCTTTGATTGCAACAAACTTATTTACCATCTTCTTTCAATTTAAATTCAATTTAAAGTTCAATTTATAAAATGTTGATATGTTTTTTTTCAGGCTATTACATAAGTTATTAAGTGCAGCGTAAAGCTTTTATACCCTACACTGTAAATAGAATTTTTATTAAATTTTTCATTTCGTTTGCAACACCAGGAAAAAAAATTAAAAGTTTCCAACTTAGTGCATGAAGGCTTTTTGGCATTGTTAGTGGTAAGGAACTTTAAAGAAACTAAGAAAACTACGAAATATGTTCACTTTTTTGGGCATTCGCTCAAAATTTCATTATTATTTATATTTGTAGCAACCTTGCCACTTTAAAAGTTCAGGGTTCTTAGGCTTTATGAATCTTAGGGCCTAAATAACGATCTCGATAACTAAATTTGCTAAAAGCCTGTGCTCTCTCGTGCATGGACCCATAAAAAAATGAAAATAATTACCTGCAAATGTTGGCAACTGTTCTTATATTAAGGAAATGAGCGTTCGGTGAGAAACGGGAAGATCCGCTGTTTTCGACCAAAATTTTGTTCAGTGATGAGGCCCATTTCTGGCTCAACGGCAAAGTCAATAAACAACATTGCCGCATTTCGGCTGAAGAGCAACAAGAAGGGGTTCAAGAGGTGCCATTACACCCAGAGAAGACCACGGTTTAGTGCAGTTTATAAGCTGGTGCCTATTTTATCAAAAATGATGATGGTCGGAACGTAACCGTGAATGGTGCTCGCTATCGCGCCATGATATCGTAATCTCGACGACACTTGGTTTCAACAGGACGGTGGCACTTGCCATACATCTGCTCAAACAATGGATCTATTGAGAGGTCATTTCGAAAAGCAGCTTATTTCACGTTTTGGACAGGTGAGTTGGCCACCTAGATCAAGTGATGACACACCTTTAGACATTTTTCTTTGGAGTTACGTAAAGTCCAATGTCTATGCTGACAAACCAGCTACGATTCTGGTTTTGGAATCCAACATTATGCATGTCACTAAGCCATACCGGTCAATATGCTTGACCGAGTCATCCAAAATTGAAAAACCTGAGGCGTAGTTGCGGCCAACATTTGAAGGAAATTACATTTAAAAAATAAATGCCATAAAATGTCCTTTAATAAAGATTCCACACTTGATTTGAATTTTAATATTTTATTTTTGTTCTGAAAAAATACCGCTAGATGAATCACCCAATACTATGATCCCGAATATTATTTAAAAGAATTGGGTTAAGTTGTCAACAATATAATTGAATTTAGCAATAATTATATTGTTACAATTTAACAATACTAATGCTGCGGCAATCATACTATTGTCAAAATTGAATTCAGTAAACAATACTTTGGTTATGACGAATATGCTTTTATTGCGAGAACATAGTATTATTGCCGTGACCATATAGTAACCATGTCTTTTCTCCGCGTTTACACGCAGACGGACGGACGGATGGCTAGATTGTGTAGAATGTTACGACGATCAATTATAGTACGAGGGCGACCGCAAAAGTAACTGGCCTAACATAAAAAGAACCGTTTTTTTGGAATTATTATTATTTATTTTTCAACATAATCTCCTTCCAACTCAATACACTTCATCAAACGTTTTTAAAGTTTTTTAATTCCATCCGAAAAATAAGATTTTTCAAGACCTTCAAAATATGCCTCAGTTTCAGCAATAACCTCGCTATTGGACGAAAATTTTTTGCCACCGAGAAATTTTTTTAAATTTGGAAACAAGAAAAAATCAGAAGGAGCTAAATCTGGACTATATGGTGGATGCGAAGCAATTTCAAATTGTAATTCGGCAAGTTTTTGTTGAGTTAAAAATGCAGTGTGTGAAGGAGCATTATCTTGATAAAAAAGATTATTTTTTTCTAAATGCGGTCGTTTTATCTTGATTTCTTCACTCAACCGATCCAATAATGACTTAACAGTTTTCACCTTCTTGGGACCACTTTTACCAGGTTTCCATCCATTGTTTTTACTGTTCTTTGCATTCTGGGATGTAGTGATGGATCCATGTTTCATCAACAGTTATGAATCGGCGCAAGAACTCTATTGAATTACGCTGATAAATTGACAAAAGCTCCTCGGAATTGGCCCAACGGACGATTTTTTGGGGCAAAGTCAACAAACGCGGCACCCTACTTGCGGATAGCTTTTTCATGTGGAGTTCATCATGTAAAATACTCCAAACTTGTTTTCGTGTATTTTAAGAATATCAGCAAGTTCTCTGAGCTTTATTCGTCTATCTTTAGTCACTTCATTAAATATTTTTCTAATGTTTTCAGTAGTAGTAGCAGTTTTAGGTCTTCCAGAGCGTTGTTCATCTTCCGTACTTGAACGACCCATTTTAAATTGTTGAACCCAGGGTTTAACATGGAGTATGATGGTGCATTATCACCATGAACAGAATCCAATTCATCTTTGATTAATTGTGGCGTATAACCTTTCATATAAAAAGTGTTTAATTACCGCACGAGATTCTTTATTTTCCATTTTTCAAAAATTATAAAACTTGTTTACTTCAATCACCTGTAACAAAGAAAATAATCATTAAATATTTCGGAAATTTTGACAGATGGCTTACAAAAGATTGCTTTTAAAAAACAAAAAAAAAGTTGCTTGTAAAACAAAAAATGTGCCAGGCCAGTTAGTTTTGCGGTCGCCCGTGTATAAATATTTTATCGAGGGTCCGATCAATATTTGGAACTGGTGCAAACGGAATAAAAAACTTAGTAAACCATTCACACTTTGGTGCAGGATATAAAAATAACTGAAATAAGCCGACCCACAAAAAGCCTGCAAATAACTCCACATAAAGATTGACAGGGCTATTTGTATTTAAAGGGCCAGGCCTACTGAATCCCTGACTAGACCTGTCTGCGTTTGGACAAACAGATCCTGTTCCCGTTTTGCTGCTGGAATACATGTGTCGCTATTCAAGAGTCTGTGTAAAAATAAATGTTTTGTTCTCTGTTTTTATCATATTTTCGTTTAAGTGTCACTCATTGTGCAAGTGTGGGTGTGTGTTATTAAAGTGAACGGATGTACAATTTACCTATACATACACACACGCGTATATTTGCGTCTATGTCGTATGGGGATACGTTGATGGCTTTCAATGTGACATGCATGCATACATACGTCCATTATAGTTGCTCATACGCACAGTTGCGCATTTTAATTCATTATTTTTAACTCTCCGCCATGTGATATTTATAAATTGACACAATTGTACAGTAGAGGGGGTCACACTGCGAGCAAGCAAAGTTAGTTTTGGCATTGGTAGAACCTCAGGTGAAGAGTCGATCTAAAAGTGTTCTTGTTGTAAAAAAATGTTTGTATGTTTTTTGTGCACTGAAAATGCTTTTTTATGTTCGTTTGTAAAAAAGTGCAACCCTTCGGAAAATTTGTTAATACGTACGTTTGTTTAAAGAAAGCAACCCTACGGAAATATTTTGATAATTTCGTTTGTTTAAAAAGAGCAACACTACGGACAAATTTTGACCTCGTTTGTCCAAACGTCGAATGTTATGTCGCATTTTCTGCACACTGAATTTTACAACATTAAACAGCCGATGGCTACAGAGTTGTATTGCAACGGACATAAACCACATTAAATACCTACACTCCATGCTCAAATGTGAGCAAAAACGCCACCGCAATTGTTTAGGCTGAGACTTTGTTCCAATTTCTTATTCAAGTACTGCCCTTTAATTTATGTGTCATTTTGGCAGAGAGAAGTTAAGATTTTTAAAATGTAGTAGGAGGTTACATTTTTTAAGAGCAACGAAGTACTGGTTTGCTCTTTTCACAACAGATCATTAAAGAAAAAAAACGTAGAGCTTTTTTTAAATCAGTTTTCCATCCAAATGACTAGTTAAAGCTTGTTTAGAGAAGATTTTTCATGGCTTGCAAATGCATTACAAGCTCCTTAAATCAACGGTAGATAAAATGCGATAAAACACCTTTTAAGTTAGCTGTGAGAAGGTCATACTATTCATCGTCTCAAGACGACCCACGCATTTACTCAGTCTAGGGGGGGATTTCCATCAATCTAAGTCAGTCGATTAAAAGAAATATCAGTATTTTCTTTAAGTTAACCCACCCTATGTGGCATCGGTATTTACTTAGCCCTTACTGGGTATTTTAGATATACGGTATATACCTTACAATATCATTTCATTTAATATTCCCATGACCGTATCTATTTCCCTAGACTTCTCCTCTTCCACCCTCTTTAGGTTTTATAGTCAGTCATTTATCCTCCCTATGTGGTATGGGTATTGAAGCTCTATTTATTGGATCCGCAATGTGCATCTAAAAATACTGGACCATGTTAAGGTCATTTTGATTAACTCTCCTATGACCATATCCATTTCCCCTGGACTTCTCCTCTCCCTCTCTCTCTTTAGATTTATAGGGCATTTGTTGAGAGGATATCGTTGAAGGGCAACAAACATGCAATTTATTTTGATAGACAGGCATTTTCAACGGAAATGGTTGAAATGGAAAGTGTGGTGTGCTATTTTTTTCAAGTATCCGCGTCCCTCATCAACTATTAGCGTATGTAAGCGGATGAGGAGTACTTGTCAGTTGGTAGGTACCTACATACATATATTTGTCCCATTAAAAAAATTCTTTTTGATGTGTCATTGTTGTAATCTCTAACGTAGCTAGGTTGTCCATATCTTTTGGGGTCATACTAAAAAGAACATTAAAACTAGTACAAATTATTTCGGCCAGGCTGAACTGTCTAGAACCTCCACCGTTCCTACGATACAAAATAGTAAATTTTTTGGGCCGTTTAAGCCCATGCATCCGACCCGATTCTCGGCCGAATATTCAAAATTATTCTGGATTTGGTGGATTGTTAGCTAAGTTTGCTTAATTGTTAGCCCGTTTTGACCATGCGGCACGTTTTTGGGCCACACGAGACACAGAGTAAAATAACTATGTCCTTTGTGCAGTATTTAGAGCGTCCTAATACTAGTACCCATTTAAAACTTTGTCTATTGACAATTATGATTTGCTTAGAAAATATTCAAAAACGTATACATTTTTACCGAGGTAAAAAGTTTCCCTTAAAGGGAAACTGGGCTGGGCCGATTTCGCCCATTTACAATCCCGAACTGCTTGTGACCAGAAGCCATCATCGTGCATTCAACAGATACTCTGACGGACAGACATGGCTAGATCGTCCTAGAAATAAAATACAACGATCAATAATAAATAATAAATTTATAGTACCTGCCATCACTGATTTGTTTCAAATTTAATATACCTCTACCTCTTCGGTGGGAGGATATAAAAAATCAAGTGCAATTTAAATGCATCTCAGATAATCCTATTTAGGGATATAGATTGAATTGAGGGCGCTGACATTGTACAACAATAAAGAGTGCCATGCAACTGGAGTAATGCTACATCAACTGACCGAAGTGTGCAATCTGATCCAGCCTGGACTGGCAGTTAGTGTCATGTTTTTTTAGTTCATTGTTATATACTATTTTATATTTGATCGAAATCGGAATAAATACCGCGATTGTATGAATCATTGGGATATATATACTGGGGCTATAGTAAAACGTGGATCGGTATCACCTATTTTTATGTGAGCATATTACTGATGGGTCGCATAGAACAGTTCCAATTTCATCAAGATGGATGCAATATTTGGCATTTAGAGCTGAAAATGTAAAATCGCTTGAAAATATGTGTGAGCGTTATATCTGAATTCAATCGGATTTTCTTAAAAGGCAACAGCAATAACTTACTTCAGCCAAATTTAAACAAGATTAAACATAACTGTAGGATCTGTATCTAAATCTAAGGCAATATTTTCTAATTTCAAAACGCCCGTCCTTTGCCCAAAAATTAAGATTGGATTATTTATGAAGCTAAAATCATAAAACCGGCTGAACATATGTCTTGAAGCTATATCTCAATCTTAACCGAGTTGCTTTAATTTCGCAGCGTCGATCCTTAGTCTAAATAAATTTATTTCTAGCTATATAACCTTTCTAATTCCGTTTCCAAAATCTCGAAAAATTGATCGGAGACCCCATAAAGTACTCGTATATATAATCTAAATCGCTGGAAAAGTCAAAGATTAATTAGCCATGTCCGTCTATTTGTCTGTGAAACGCAAAATACAGGACCAAGCTAGGTAAGATTTGCAAGTACAGAAATATCTTTTGATGCTCTGGAACGGTTGATATTGAAAATGAGCCAGATCAGTCGAGAGGTAAAACCTTTTTACCTCACAAAGAATGGCCCAATCTCTGTAGAAATCCACAATCCTAAACCTAAAAACGCAATATCTCATGAACTATTAAAGTAATAAGGCTGATATTTAGACCATATGATACTGGCATGTATCGAAACACTTCGCGGAGAAAAGTGGGCGGTGCCCTTTAAAGAATATATCTTAAACAAATAGAGATATAAGAACGACATTGGGAACATGCATGCACGAAAACACATCTTGAACAAAAAGTTGACGGTGCCATGCCCCCTTTAAAAAATTGCTTTTTGAGCCAAAGTAATAGACTGATTGTTATAAAAGATAAACAACGTGAAATCAAGGACTAGGGAATTATTATAGACTACGTTATGGTAAAATTGGACAAGGAGGCGTGGCACCGCCCACACGACCCTGAACTTAAAAAGACTATGAACTTATAGAGATCAGACGACCATATTTAGAACATATGAATCTTTAAAAAAACATATTTATGGCCAAAGTAATGGACCGATCCTTATAACTTTTTAACAGAATTAAATCACTGAACAAATAATATTGTCCTAAGATTGGAAAAGGGGTCGTAGCCACGCCCTGAACAACCCTGAACTTGAACTAACACCGATATGACGATAGAAGTTGATATACGAGACATGATGAATAGAAAACGTACATTTTATGGGCTACTCGTACGCTTATTACTTAGTAGGGACATAAAAACTGTTACACACGTTGCTGTAAAATAAAATCTACTGAATATTTATATCCAAAGAGAATCTACTTACTCGTATTCGAAATGTCCGCATTTTGCCTTTACACACGCCTAAAGCCGCACTGGGCAATCGTCAATAGCTGCACGAACCTCGTCCATTGGAAAATTGGCCACAGCTCGAACCAAAACAGTCTGCCTGAGGGCCATTCTTCAGAGGAAATGAAGAGCTTTCAAAACGGTTTCTTGGTAAACTTTGGCCGATGTTTTCACTCCTTGTTCGCAATGCAAATGCAGGTCAGTGACCCCATCGTAAGAGACACCCCACCAAACCATGACTGTATCTTTTGTGACAAACCTTGTCCTCTAAAACCGTCCACAATTTATAATTCAATGGGTTCAAATCTGGACTGCCTGAGGTCCAGTCTTCAGAGGAAATGAACGCTGTCAAATTGTTTCGAAGCCAGGCCTGGGACGTTTTAGCCTTATGGGCAGGCGCAGAATCCTGCTAGGAAGTCCTTGGCTGCTTTTGGAACAGGGAATTGTTAAGAGGCTTCACAACAGCTTCCAAAACGGTTTATTGGTAAACTTTGGCCGACGTTTTGACTTATTGTTCGGAGAAATGCAGGTCAATGACCCCACCAAACTATGACTGAAGCTGGGTGATGACCCTTTTCCACCCTTGAAATCAGTTCAGATGCTTCCTTAGATGACCGCGCATACACTCTATCATTTTGCTTGTTAAATTTTTCCTGAACGGTAAAAATTGTGTTCGAACAGAGCGTGCGCGGCCCGACCGGTGGCGGTATTTTACATCTTCAGTCTCCTCAAACAGTTTTAAGCATCGGAAGACGAGCATGCGGCTAATCCCTAGTGGTCGAAGCGTTTTGAAAATATCGTTTTTTTATTTCACACTTGAAAAGCGCTATTACAGCGATACGGTTCTCATTATCTGACCACTCTATGATGAAAGTTGAAACAATTTTAAAATCCCGTTACAGACTAACGCTTTTGAGGTTAGCTTTCAAAACCCATATGACATTAACGGGGTATGTTCAATTCTACTATTGAAATGGGTGTGTTCAATGTTGTAACAGTATTTATGTCCCTATTAAGTAGATTAGCGTTTATTTTATGTTGGCACACTTGCCTGGAACAAATGTTCTTAGTTGTTTTTGTTTGTGTTTAGTTTAGTTTGTTTGTGAGAGGCCTAAAAGTTAGACGTGTTTTGCTAGTTCGGCGATATTCTGCTGTCAAATCGATCAAAGAATTTGTATAAAAATTTGTGTAAATAATTGAATTAAGTGCTCAAAATCACCTCAAATGTTGAGAGTGGCATATGGTGATTGTACTTTAAGTCAGAAAAATGTTTAAATGTGGTTTACAAACTTTTCAAAGAAGGTCGAGAAGACGACGCTCGTTCTGGAAGAACCATGACATTAAAAACCGATGAAAATGTTTAGAAAGTGAAGAAAATATTTATGGAGAATCATCGAATGACTATAAGAAGAAGTTGCATAGGATGTCGGCACTAAAGCTCGTATCTACTTATAAATTGCTGCTCATTCATCATTGCTTATTCGTAATTGTTTGGTCGAAAGGAATACCGTAATAATGACTTCGGCACCGTATTTCCCAAGATTTTGCCTTTTAACCTTTAACCTTTTACTGTTCCCAAAATTGAAAAGACCCATCAAAGGACGGAGTTTTACGACGATTGAGAAGATAAAAACCAAATAGCTGAAGGATAATTGGAAAAAATGCTGTCATAAGTGTATTATATCTGAGGCTAAATACTTTGAAGAGACCACAATAGAAATGAATGTTCACCTTTTATATTGAACAGACCTCGTATAAAATGTTGGTATGGAAAGAAAAACTCCCTAATAGAAAAGAGACTGGTGACACGCCCCCTTGACAAACGATTCCTATTAGATCTAATCCATAAAGGAGGGAATACAGGGGGATTCATTCCTTGGTTCATTTCATGAAAATCTGTCCATCTACGACCATGCCCGAAAATGCAAGGGGCGAAATTTTCGGATTTTTTCCTTTCCAAAATTACCTAAGCGAAGCCCAAAGGACCTACCGTTCTAAAGTTTTGACTATTTGACTGAAATGCAAAAATTGTTTTTTGCGTTTATTTACTAAAACAAAAAAATGAAAGATGTTATTTCGCTTCCAAAAAAAAAATTCAAACCGCTGCCATTTCGCCTCCTCGCATTTCGGGCATGGTCGTAGATGTACATATCGAGCCATAAGCGCTAACCTATCGTAAGTGAAAAAATGCAAATTTTACAGGAGACGGTTTTTATTATTTATTTCAAACAACTTTATTAAAAATGCAAATGTTTTAATGCAAAAATTTAAGATTTCTACCTACTCATATAACTGTATCAAAAAACAAAAAAAAAAATCTGAACACATTTGCGATTGCTGCAGCAATTTGATGTGTGACTTACGATAAAATTGCTACACAATAAAATTTAAACAATCATTTACGATAAAATGCAAAAGCTTTTTTTTGATGTTTTACTAACAATTTTGTCATTTTAAAAATACAAAACGATGAGGCTTGTCCTAACGATTATTTTTCAGCAATAAAATTTTTTTTCCAAAAATTTGACTTACGATAGGTTAGCGCTTATGGCTCGATATTTTCATGAACTGAGCAAAGGAATACGCTGGTTAAATGTGTCCACACGTAGAGAAAAAATATGGTTACTATATGGTCACGGCAATAATAATATGTTCGCCGCAATAAAAGTATTTTCGTCGCAACCATAGTATTGTTTTCTGAATTTAATCTTGACAATAGTATGATTGTCGCAATATTAATATTGTTGAAATGTAATAATAGTATTACTGCCAAATTTAAAAAGGAAAATATGGTTGTAGCAACAATATAAATATAGTTGGTGCGACAAAAGTACTGTTTTATGGGTTTTTTTGTTAACAATAATATGATTACGGCTATCATACTGTATGATGGTACATTTTTTTCGTTTGAACATGCTTTTTAGAACAATGTTATTGTTACGGATCGAATGCAATAATAGTACTTTTTATGAGAAATGACATTTTTTAAACAATCTGTTTTGGCTTTGTTTAACTGAAATATATTTAATAAAACGCTTACGTCTTTTAAACTGATTTTTTCTACTGTGAAATAAATCTCACCTATTATTTTAAATTTAATTAATTTTTATAATTCAATTCTATTGTTGACAACTTAACGCAATAGGTTTGGGGATCATAGTATGGTTGAGCTGGATCATACTATGGTTGTATGGATCATAACAAGTTTGAGTGTGAATCATACTATGGTTGTGTAGATCATACGATGGTTGTATGTAAAACATACTATGGTTGTGAGGGTCATTATATGGTTGTAGGTATCATAGTATGGTTGAGTGTGAATCATACTATGGTTGTGGGGATCATAGTATTGTTATGTGTGAATCATACTATTGTTGTGAGGATCATAGTATGATTGTGAGAATCATAGTATGGTTGTATTTGAATCATACTATTGTTGTGAAGATCATAATTATGTTGTGCCACAACCATTTACCCAACAATAGTATTATCCTCTTCGAATATTGTCACCACAATCATACTTTTTTTCTGCGTGCAGACGTGAATAAACACCTTGTATAAGCTTATGCTCGGCTTATCTAAATTTGTACATTTATTTTTATCTTATTTGTCTGCATAAATTTTATTTGATGAATTGACTCTTAAGTATTAAATATAACTCCCATTAAAGGTTCTATGTCCGAAAATGATACTGGTCGTACCAACATTTGGGTATACACATGGAATACTTGCATTACACCGAACCACAATCATTCGGTGGGCAGAATAATTCGGTTGTGAGAAAGAATCTGTTTTTTGTGTGCAACAAAATATCGATATCAAACGGCAACATAGAACCATTGACGCTAGGGCTACTAAAATTAAAGGAAAGGTTCCTGCGGGATTCCCCCAACACAGGTGCTCAATAACACGGATATCTGTGAATTTAAATAAATAGATATTTGAGTATGTTCACATAATCAAATATACAGGGATCCCCAGTCCTTAAGGACACCTAAGCTATTGTTAATTCATTAGGATTCTAAATAAATACCCTGGGAAATTAGGGTTCAAACCTTAAGACTAATAAGAATGATAACTGTCATACTATTTTTTAAAAGAAAAATGTCTCTTCGATGTCCAGCCGTCACCACAATCACAGAAGCACCCGTCTTAAATGTCGGTGATGTCACATTGAAACACAATCTACTTCCAACGTCCCGAAATAAAATCCATCTCACGTCAGTAATTGTCAATTGGTCTTTAATAAAATTCGGCTCCCCTTTTTGCATTTCACGTCCTTTACGTTCGTATCGTTCTATCATTGTGCTATCGATAAATTGAAGCTTATGAATAATTAATCGGCAAAACAAAGCGCGGGCGTGCTCCGATATATGTTGTTGGGTTGTCAGTAATTAATTAATTAATTCTTATACAACACATCTGTGTGTGTGTATGTCAGTGCGTGTTTGTGAATGAGAGTGCATAATTTGTTGTTTGGTTAATAACAACCCATTTGCACTTTCTGTTAAGACACTCCCACATAGTGGTGGTCATTTCTCTACGAGACAGACTTTTAAATAGAAATTTATAATAATTTAAAAGAAATTAGCTTTTCTAGTATTTTTAAGTAAGTTGGAGTTCAAAACGAGACGCATAACACAAAATCCAACACTGCTTTTGACCCCTAACTTTATCTTAATATGATAGCCAGCGCCATCTGCGGACAATTGAGTACCGATCTTATAATCTTTTTCTATAGATAATAGACAAATTCCACATTTCGCTCAAAAGATTTCACACAAAGGGTAGTTCATCTACTCAGATGACTTTTTCAATCATTTGTTGTTGTGACTGTAACCGCTTTTATCCGCTTGAAAACTTTATAAAGACTGCAACTTTTTTACCTCTTCAATCGCTTTATTATGAAGAGTGAATACTCCAAGTTAATTCGAGTCAAGGTTTTTACACACAGAGAACAGGATCGTTGACACAATCGATTTTTTTGCGAACCGTATACACCTCGAATATTCCAACAACACAGCCGATGGTGCTTTGTGAAGTATCAGTGCAACTTTCGGATTATCAGAGCCTCGAACCAAATTCATGACGATTAAAAACTTTTAATGATTTAAATGAAAATTTTGTAGTTCCAACCGATTTCCAACCAATTTTTCTTTGTGCGTACGCTTGGGCAGTAATGCAATAATGCAATAATTATCCAAAAGAAATTTTCAGACGAAATACCGCACCTCCTGTACGCAAGCTTGTGCAGAATTTTCATGCGACTCGAATGCTAGTCCCTGTCTTCATACGGTACGAGTTCGCATTAAGGAACCAAATGGCTGACGTTGTGGATAGTCTACGACTCAGTCCTGGAACATTGACTCAAAATAGATTTAAACATTTGAGGCACCTACCGATAATTTCGCACAAAGACCTAGTATTTTGTGCTTAATTCAACTCAATTGCTACAGTATTTTTTCACAAAGAGAACAATTTCTTTGGTAATAGGTTGGAATTATAAAAACCCCGTTACAAAAGAAGAATTTTTGTTGCAACTACCGAATGTTTTTAACCCTAATGAATATTTGGTTAGACACACCGATAGATGATAAATATAATCAATGTATTGTACACACAGCCAATAGAACGGTCATATCAATGACACGGAAGAAAAATATTTAATTGCCATTGATTGCTAACGTGTGGTCGTAACAACCAATAGTTTTGCAGAAAATTAATTGCTGCAACGAATTATAGGGTATGATAACAAACAATTTATTATTTCTCTATGCGCTGTCACATATGCAAAAATATGCCATGGTAAAAACAATTTTTATGCAAAAAAAAACGTTTGATTAAACTATTCCGGAAAAAAATTATTATGTATTTGAGTTGTTTTTCGATCATATAAAGTTGGCTGGCATTAAAATATATTTCGAACCACCCGGTAAAAATCTGGAATTGCTAAAAATTCCGCCGGCTGCTTTTAAATAATAAGACTAATCGCATGTTTAAAAACCTAATGGTAAAACTAGATATACGAGGTTTGCTATATGTATTTCTGGCCTAATAATGAAAATGCTAATATTTATCATTAAGAATAGTTTTAATGTTTTTCAATATATTCTCCCGGCTGATTTATACACTTTTCTATGCGCTCAAACCAATTGTCAAAACACTTTTTCCACTCCGATTGAGACACCTCCAAAACGTGGTTTTTGAACGCTTCGACAGCATCTTCTGGCGACGAAAATCGTTGACCTCACATTTTTTTCTTGATGAGCGGAAATGAAAAGAAGTTATTGGGTGTCAAGTCAGGGCTGTACCGCGGATGACCCATCAATTCGACATTTTGGCCGGTCAAAAAGGCTCTGGTTTGAGCCGATGTGTGAGAGCTCGCATTGTCATGGTGCACAATGACTCGTCTTCTCTTGTTGGTTTTTCGAACTTCTCCGAAGACTTCAGGCAAACAAATTGTGGTGTACCACTCAGAACTGACCGCCCTACGTTGCTCAAGCGGAACAGTCGCCACATGACCAGTCTTGCCGAAGAAACAGGCGACCATTTGCTTCGAAGTGCTTCTTCCACGAACTACTTTCGTTGGATTTGGCTCGTCTTCGAAGACCCACACGGTCGATTGCTGTTTCGTTTCGGTCTCATACGCATAGATCCATGATTCGTCACCAGTGACGATGTTATAAACGTCTTCTATTTGTTTGCCAAATTGATTTTTTCAAGTCACTGTAAACAACACAAATGATGGTCGTACGTCACAACTTTCTGAGTACGTTTATGTAAAACTTTCCAATGGACATGTCAGATGGCGCCAGGCAACACTTATTGTTGCCTCGGCCAGAAATATATAGCAACCATCGTATTTCATATTCAAGGTGACTTTAGTAAGATTCATTCAAAAAGGGTAAGAAAAATCTTAGTTGGCGCTATATAGTCTATATGATACCCTTAATACACGCTTTATAGACTATACACACAGAGAAAAGATATGGTTACTTCATGGTCACGGCAACAATAATATGTTCTCTGCAATAAAAGTATGGTCGTCGTAGCCATAGTATTGTTTTTTTTAATTTTATTTAGACAATAGTATGATTGCGGCAATACTAATATTGTTCAAATGTAACAATATTAGTTGTTGCCAAATTGAAAATTGAAAATATGGTTGTAGTAACAATATAAATATTGTTGGTGCGATAAAAATATTGTTTTTATTGGGTTTCTTGTTAACAATAATATGATTTTTTTAATTGACAATGTTATTGTTACGAATCTTACGCAGAATAATACTTGTATATGTTAATTATTTTTTTTCAAATAAACTACTTTGGATTTGTACTCGCATAACTGATATATTTTTAATAAGTAAACTTTTTCGACTGTTAAATAAGTCACTCCTATTATTAGGAGTTTAATGTATTTCTACATAATTTATATAATCGAAATCTCTATGGTTGAAAAATAACTTAACCCAATCCTTACTAAAAAATTTGGGGATCATAGTAAGATTGTGTGTGAATCATACTATGGTTGTGAGGATCATACTATGGTTGTATGTTAAACATACTATGGTTACGAGAATCATAATATGGTTGTGGGGATCATAGTATGGTTGAGTGTGCATAATAATATGGTTGTGGGTACCATAGTATGGTTGTGTGTGAATAATTCTATTGTTGTGAGGACCATAATATTGTTGTTGGCATCATAGTTTGGTTGTGACTGAACCATACTATTGCAACAATAGTATGATCACCTTCGAATATTGTCACCCCAACCATACTTTTTTTCTGCGTGTAGTCTTAGTATATGATCTATAAGTCGAGAGTACAATAGGTTGTTTCCCCTACGTATGAGAGATATACCTAAATTTAAGGTCGGATGAGTCTCACAACACCGTTTAAATTTATCTAATATTATGGAAATCTAATAAAATGTTCCGGCCTTAGGTCAGTTGGGGAAGAAAACGGAGGTACTTACCTTAGGTCAGTTAGAGCACAAAACGGAGGTACCTTCTTTGGTATTTCCAATCTTCTCGCGTAATAACACCATAAACCAAATTTTACTGAAATCTGATAAAACCGCTTAGACCCCAAATCTAGTGGTACATTTGTATGGGGGGCTATATCGGAACATAAACGATTCCTCCTAATTTTATTTAACGCATTTGCGACCTTCACTTATATTATAAGAATAGATGGACATACGAACAGGTCAAAATCGACTCAGAAAATATTTTAAAGTCGATCGGTATAATTATAAATCAGCACAAACTCAAATTACTTATATACCAAACTGTGATAAGGGTATAAAAAAAAATTTATGCAAAATATGTTACTTTTGTTTAAAGACATTTTTGGTGACAGCAAATGGCACCAGGTTACAGGTCATGAAAATGTATTTGCTGATGTATGAATAGTATATTTTTTTGTAAAATTGTATACAGCAAATATGATTTTTTAATATAAAAAAATACTATTAAAGCATCCAGCATTTCTGGGAATTCTAAAAATAAATCCTGCGGGGAACTCGGCCTTAAAATAAGAAAACATTTGGTTGTTTTATTCCTCCAAAAATATAATTCTGAAGTATACGTGTGGCTCAAATTTGCACCCCCGCCACCCCATCCAAATAACCCCATTGTAAACCTTCGTTTCTTTGTTTCTAAAATATTTTAAAGCCGCAAAACGGGTTTTGACAATTGCCATTTTTCGAACAACTTGGCAACTGGTTTTAAAACAACAATTTATAATTAAACGATTTTTAAACATCTGTATAGAATATTTCACCGTACATACTTATCAATATAAGTTTAATTTTAAGACATAAGTTAGTCTAGTCTAGATTACAATATTTAGAATACAAATATTTTAAGTTTACTTTAATTATGAATTTCCTCTTAATTAGTTCAGTGTGATGAGAGTTATTCGTTTGCTCCTTAGACTTGTGCGACTGGAGTTTTTTTTTAAATTTTTAAAAAAAAAAAAATTAAAATCCTACAAATTCTCCACAGTTTCAAAAAAGAAAATTGATCCCGAAACATGTATATTTCGTTTGTTTTTTTTTAATTTGAAGAAAATAAAAAGCAAAAACCCCTCCTTAAGTACACAGCAACACACTAGACACTCTCATGTTTGGCCGCCATTTAATTCGCTTTACACTAGACTACACATAATATCTGTTTTGACACCGCAGTCACAAGCCACAGTGAAAGATATTAAGAAAACGTAAACCTACTTAAAAAAAAGCTATTCTCGCAGTCTACAGTTTATTGTACAAGGAACGAACTAAAACAAAAAATTTCATTCATTAATCGAACCTAATGAATCAGCTAAACAAAATTAACTAATGAAATTTTTGTCTCCGTTTTGTTCTTTTTTTTTTTAATTCTCCAATTTTTTTTGTGCAATCAAAAAAACGTTCCAATAAACAAAATAATTAAACATCATCCTAACACATACGCACACACCTACGCCTCCTGTGACTTTCGCCTGCCACGCCTGCCCCTTATGTGACGATATTCCGTGTTGTTGTTGTCGTCGTCGTCTTGTCGATTGATACGATATCGAAAACTGTTAATGAATGCAATTGCAACTGGATGTCAATGCCAATAATGATGATGCGATGCTAATGATTACTGACTGCCCGGCTGATGCATTGTCGGCCATATCTTTGTATATGAACCTGTATATGTGTGTGTGTGTGTAAACGTGGTGACTCGACTCCAACGAATTAAAAATGTCCCATCCAATGATGCATCTCTTCAACAACCACTGGCCTCAAATACAACATCCCGGTATTGAACTGTGTGTTTTGGTTTATGCCTCTGTGTGTATATATTGTGTGTGTGTGTGTGCCTGCGCGTCTATTGAACCCACCTCCCACCTGTGACCCTGTTATGGAACTAAACTACCCAACTATCACCTCCCTCGCCTCCCCCTACCAAACAACCAACCACGATTATCGATGTCTCCTCCAGGTAACAAACAAATTGGCGGCGTCTCAGTGACCGGTACGAGTGGTACTGGTGCTGGTGTTGTTGTGGGTAATGTTGTCGGTGGTGGTGTCGTCCACAATGTATTGACGTCTGGCGATTTACAAATTCATGCAAATGTAAGAAGAAAAAGAACTAACAAAAATTACAAAAAAAAGTTTTTAATTTCAATTTCTCAGTGTTTTGAAACAAATTAAGTTTTGATTTTTATAGTTTTTTTTGTTGATGTTGTTAATTTTTTGTACTTATTTGTTGTAAAAGAAAAACGAAAACTTACTAACAATTTATGAAAAGAGAATCTGGTATGAAATTCTGTGTACTTTTCGGTTATACATATGTGTGTGTGTTACTTAAACAACTTCCTGGCACCAAAGTCTTGGGGATTTTCCCAATATGTATGAAATTTAATTTTTGTTTGCTTAATTTTATACATAATCACTCTCCCACTCTCTCTCTCTCTTAGTCTTTATGTGTGTGTTTTTTCCTAAAGTCTCATTCCTTGGCTCTGTGTTTTTTCTTATCATTTTGAAATTCTCTTTAAGAAGAAAGTCACACCTTAGATTTAAATTCGTTTTCGTACAAATTTCCTTCGATGGTTGCACAGTCTGCACAGTGTTTCGCCAGTCATTCATTGCACACTCCTCATCGTTGGTTCCTTACGTAGCGTGCGTGTGTGTGTCTAAAATATCTAAAAATCTAAAACTCCCCAAAACAAACAAAAAAAACTTCCCGAAATTTGTTTATTTTATTACTTTTTATATATGCATATCGTTTACCTAAGTATTTGTATAAAGAAACAAAGAAAGCCCGAAATTACACCATTTATACCTTTGTCTTGCCTGATCATTTCAATTTTTATTTCTACTTTTGTTCTGTCCGCCTCTTGTTGTTTTGTCTCACATAACGTGTTTTTGAATTCTACCTCTCAAAACCACCACCAGCAACGCTCACGTCTACTGGTTCTCTCCAGCAATTAATCAATAACTCAATCACTCACTCACTCACACAGTCTAAACACAACTACTACCACAATTGCTCTTTCTCTCTCTCTCTCTTTATTTTTCTCTTAGCCAAACCATTTAAAACCAAAAGCAAAAAGCCTAACACTGTTTCCGGTTTTGAGTTTTCGTTTCTGTTTGATTTCCTGTTTCTTGTTTTGTTTTCTGTTATTGCGTCTTCCTTTATTTCCCTCAACGAGACTTCCTGTGATAATTGTACATTTTTTTATTGCTATGAAAATGTGGAAAATTTGCATGGATATCGTAACGCTGTTTTTTTCCTTATCCTATTGATTTAAGATCGATTCTATATATTTACGATACGCTACGATATATAAAATGAATATGTCTCTGTATTTGTATCTGTACGTACTGTACCTCCACAAATATGTTCTTTGCTAAAACCAAACAATAAACCAACACACACTCCAATCAATACAGCCACACTTTTTATTTACACGGAAGCCAGCCGGAAGCTGTAGCCCCATGGGTCCACATTTAAGTGACATCGCCCAAATATCACTTGGCAATCATACATAAAATTTATGGAAAATGCTTATTTATTTGAAAGAACACACGATTGAGAAAATTATGGTTAATTCACATGCATTTTTATAAAATAGAATAAAATCAGACGTGGTCGTTTGTATATAATTCCCTAGACCCTTACTCTGGATATGTAGGAAGACTTGCTTATAAAAATTAACATTAAGTGACTATGTTGCTCAAGTTATTCCAGTCACTAGAAACGAGTCCAAAATAGGGGAAACTCAAGCAAGTGGCCAATTGTTTAGTTCAACCGAGTCGAAGCTCTGATAACGGCTAACCTTCTAATATGGTAGTGACAATACTGGAGGACATGGTTCCAGGTTTTAATGGCTTATTCTGATTTGAAAAGAAATTTCATTCTATTTGAGTACTCACATGGTCATAGTTAAAAGGGGGCCTATTTTTGGGTCTCAAAGGCTCATAGTTACGAAACCGAAATTTAGACAAATCTTAAAGTTAGCTAAGTGCGGAAATTTGGCGTTTTCTACGTATTCATTTTTCAGCGCCCTTGGGACAAAAGACCCATTGGTCCAGACCTCAAGTAATACGATTATTCTGATTCGGGACGAAATTTTATTGTTCCCATATTTCCCGAATTTTGGGTCCCATATAAGTACCGAAATCACCCAAAACTTAAATATAGGTACATTTTTAGCTCTACGAGCTCTGCTATATATATTTCTGGCCTAATAATAAAAATGCGAATATTAATCATTAAAAATGGTTTTATTATTTTTCAAAGTATTCTCCAGCATGATTTATACTTTTACACTTTTGCATGCGCTCAAACCAATTGCCGAATTGTCCACTCCGATTGAGGCACCTCCAAAACATGGTTTTTGTACGCATCAACAGCATCTTCTGGCGACGGAAATCGTTGACCACGCACTTTTTTCTTGATGTGCGGAAATAAAAAGAAGTCATTGGGTGCCAAGTCAAGGCTTTAAGACGGGTGATCCATCAAGTCGACGTTTTGGCCGGTCAAAAAGGCGCTGGTTTCAGCCGATGTGTGCGAGCTCGCATTATCATGGGCACATTGATTCGTCTTCTCTTGTTCGTTTTTCGTAATTCTCCAACGACTTCAGGCAAACAAATTGTGGTGTAGCACTCAGAATTAACGGTCACGTGCCACATGACCACTTTTGGCGAAGAAACGGGCGACCACGGATGGATGGACGTCAAAACGTCCATCCATCATTAAAATGTCAAACTTTCCAATGGAAATGTCTGATGGTGCCAGGCAACACTTAGTGTTGCCTAGGACAGGAATATATATAGCAATCCTCGTATTTACTGTTGTATGCGTATGAGCAGACGAATAAGTCAAAGTCTCCGAATCTGCTAAATTGTAAAACAAATGTCACAGATTCAGATTCGTGAGGAAATTTTCATGTTCTATGTTCCCGAACTTAAGGGGATGCGACCATTTATGCGACTTTTAATGCGTCTATGTCTTTGACAAAAGCATTCGATTCTTATCCTGCAAAGTAATTTCACTTTGTGAAACTCTTAACAACAAGTTTATATGTAGATTTCTAAGAGAACATATTTTATCCGCTACCACAGAGTTACAAGCGGCTGAATCCTATGGACCGTAGACCCCAAATTAAAACAAATCCTACAACTATTGGCGAGGAAATTCCTAACCTTACATAACTATGTTTGAAAAGGGACCGTTTTTTGCTGGGCCCATGACACCATGAAGCCGGGCCTCAAATTTAGCCAAGTCATAACAATAATGAAATATTTGGGCTACTGGGAAAATTTTATTGCTATTGGGTGCCATGAGTTCATGTTTGAAGGAGCGAGGACAATCTATGCTCTACCTAAAGACAAATTTAAATAAAAGACACATTTTTTGATTATTCGAAAATTTTGACAACATGAGTCATTTTTGATCCCGGAGTCATAGACTCAAACATACCCACTTCTTAAGAATATTCAAATGTCTGAACTCTTATATCCATATTCTGGGCGATTTTTCTAAATTGTAAAAATAATGACATGTTTGTTGCGAGAGAAATGTCATAGCTTGTGAACGCTTTTATGCCCGGAACCCTAGGCCCTAAATAAGGGACATATATGAAAACATCGACCCAAATAGTTATAGTCATTGACAAGATGCGAACGGGATCGGAATGAAAATGTCGACCCAAATAGTTATAGTTATTGGCAAAATGCGAACGGGATCGGAATGAAAACGTCGACCCAAATAGTTATAGCCATTGACAAAAAGCGAACGGGATCGGAATTTATTAGGGACATCTAGAGTGGCTGTACATAAAAGCTGACTAGGGAATAGACGAAAAGTTGTCGCAGGAATGCGACAACTAAGATAAAGACGGATGGAAGGAAAAAGTAACAAATATGGGAAGGAAGAGGTAACAAATATGGGAAGGAAAAACCAACCGACGAAAGGTCGAATACTCGTAGAAGAATAAACGGGCGGAATAAGAGATCGAAGGATGAACGGAAGAAAGAACCAAGAAGTGTAGAGGGGACGCTATGTCTCGCATAGTATTCGAATTCATGAAAAATATTCATTTTTCAAAATTTGAAGTAAGCATTTTTCGAAGGGTAGAAAAATGGACAGCACGACGGGCGAAAGGATGAAATAATGGGCGAAAATAGAAAAGTTCAGAGAGCCATTCCTAAATGAATGACCCAAAAATTATTTGTACGCTTAAGTTTTAATATAGCTAACAAGATTGAATTAAAAATCGTCTGCCATGCAATTAACGTTTTAAACACTGGGCGAAGGATGAACGGACGGAGGGATCAAGAAGTGTTGAGGGAACGCTAAGTCTCGATAGTATTCCAATTCATGAAAAATATCCATTTTTCAAAAATTTCAAAATTTGAAGTAAGCATTTTTCTAAAGGCGGAAAAACGGACAGCACGACGTGCGAAAGGATGAAATAATGTGCGAAAATAGGAACGGTCAGAGAGCCATTCCTTAATTAAATCAGCGAATGACCCAAACATTATTTGGACGCTTGAGTTTTAATATAGCTTACAAATTTGTATTAAAAATCGTTTGCCATGCATTTAACGCTTAAAACGCTGGGTGCTCAAGGTGGTTAAAGAGGCTTATGCGATAAATATTCGACTGCATCAGACGAGACTTACGCGTCGTACTCCTAAAGAAGTCTAAAATAATACAAGTTAGATGTATTCTAATACTGCTACAACGAGTACCTACATTTCTTAACAACAAGAAACTGAGTTACTCGCTACGGAGTTATTTTGTTTAATTTAGTTATTCCTGATGATGTTCTTCAGAGAGGAACAAAATATCGAATAAAGAGAAAAATATAACAAAAAAATAATAACCTTGGCCTCGAGCTCGATATAATAATTGTTTAGTAAAATCTAATACTGCTACGTTAAGATGAAAAAACCGATCCGTTTTTAGTGTGATTTTCATTTGCTGGGCGATAGCTTTGATTCACTTAGAAAATGGAAATGCTGCAGGGGCCCAACACACACACATACACACTAAGTACTGAAATTTCAAAATTCTGGTACACCACTACATACACCCACAAACACACACACCGATTTCCGTTTTTATATCTCAAATATATATTGTTTTTTTTTACCTTTTGCCCTACCAACTTTAAGGAAATATTATTCGTTGACATAATTTACAATATTTGGATTTTCTACAGCTTAGCTTCTTTTCAGACTGACAAAACTAGTAATTTTCGCGTTCGTTTTCCTCGTACTAAAAGAACAGAATTGAGTTGCAAACCTTTAACGGATTTGTATGGGAAAATAATCTGGAAAAATGCCTAGTTTTTGTCAGTCTGAATAGGGTCACATACACAGTAAAGGTTAAGTATTTTTTTAAAACAATGCAATAAATATCCATATTTAAGTAATGTTATACGTTCTTTTTTTACAGTGTAATAATGCCAGAAGTTCGTCGGAGTTCAATTCATTAATGGTGAAAACAGTAAAGTATTTTACAGTAGCAATCGTTGAAACCTCCCGTACTACTATTTCTGTGGATTGTGATAAGTAAGTTAGGATCCTTTGAGACTTCCCCTTTGCAAGGGTCATATCCTGTTTAGGCGGAGCAGTTTAACAGTCACTCTTCAAAATAGCTCTTAAACTTTTATTATTGGTCAGAATACCATTGCAATAAATTACCACATGACAAGCTGCAAGGGATTAAGCGTCAAGATAGATGATGCTCAGTCCTCGAAAAATATTCAAATTCCTCATCATTTACAAATTTCCAAATTTTATGTAGGATTTTTCGTATGTCAGAAAAAAATATTCCATTTATTGAAAGCCTTTTTAAACTGACAAACCTAGTTTTTCGTACTAGTTTTCCCACACAAAAAATAAAGCTTAAAGATTCTATTCGAAGGGTTTAAAAGGCAAAAGGACCTGCAAAAAACTAAATTTTTCGTCCTTCTGCATAGCCTTGAGAGACGGGCAAAACTAGTGTTAGTGTTCAAGATATAAAAATGAATTGTGTTGTCAACCACTGCCTGAATTCATATGGAAAAATAAGCTGGAAAACTAATAGTTTTGGGCAGTCTGAATGGGACCTTTGCAAGTATCAAAAACTTAAATGGTGGAAAAAAATTTTAAACTGGAATTTTTTGGATGAATCCGCCAGTTTGCTCAGGGTCACTTATAGCCCACATATGTTTTTGTTTAGAAAATTTACCATTTCCTGTACACCGGGCGATCGCAATTTTGTAGCAATCCAAGGATTGGTTTTCTGTATTCATTCTCTTTCCGAAAAAGTATAAACTACAGGGTTTTTCAATATGGACATAACAATTTCGTATCTCTATGTCGACACACCCTCAAACAGTTTTAATGATCTTTCAGTGGCAAAACGTTAGTCAAAGTCAACGTTTTCACTATAGAAAAGTTCACCTACAAGCAACGTTTGGAAATCATTACCGAAATTCTGAGTCGGTGGTCGCAACAATTTTCGGCCGTAAAAATCACCTCCAGCGATAAAGCTCATTTCTGGCTGAGTGGTTTTGTCAATAAACAAAATATGTGACGCGCAAAATAGAAAGGGACCTAAGGGTAAAAACCAGTTTTGTTCAGGAGAGCCATTTTAAAGATTTAAATACGTGTATCTTTGGTGTACCATCACTTTCATAAAACGGGAGGGTACACTTTTGGGGCATGGGATCGGTCTCATTCGATGATCAGATGTTGTCTACATCAAAAAAAAATGAAAATTGATTTTTTTACCCTTAGGTCCCTTTCTCTATGCGCTGTCACATATGCATTATTGGACAGCAACAAACCCACATATGCTTCAAGAGACACAATTGCATCCGCAAAAAATTCCTGTTTGGTGTGGTTTTAATGCCGGGGTTGTGATTCGCTCGTAGTTTTTCGTCGAAGAAAACAATCGTCACGTTACCGTCAATGGAGAGCGCTATCGTGCCATATTCGAAGCTTGACATCATTGATAGGTGGTTTCAACAAGACTGCCACTAGTCACTAAGCAAGCGATACAATCGTGTTACTGAAAGGCAAATTCGTTGAACGTGTTATCTCAAGAAATGGTCTGTCCGAATGGCCACCTTGTTCATGCGATTTAACGCAATTGGATTTCTTTTAATGGGACCACATGAAGTCATTGGTCTATGCCAACAAGTCAACAACTTTAGACGAACTCAGAGACAACATCCAAAGCGAAATTGCCAACGTCCCGGTCGAAATGTGTGCTAGAGTGGTGAAAGATTGGGTCCAAAGATTAGATCGCTGTACGCGGGCTCGTGGTGGTCATATGACCGAAATCGAGTTTCTTTCTAAAAATGAAATACTTTCAATACCTCTGGTATAAATTTTAGCTCTATATCATATGTGACAGCGCATAGAGAAAGGGACCTTAAAAAAGTGAAAATTGATTTTTTTTGATGTGGACAACATCTGAGCATCGATTGAGACCGATTCCATGCCCCCAAAAGTGTTCCCTCCCAGAGATATGCGCGTTTTATGAAAGTGATGGTAAACCAAAGATACACGTAACAAAACTTGTTTTTACCCTTAGGTCCCTTTCTATTTTGCGCGTCACATATATATTCTGTGCTTTATTAATATATAAAATTGTTATGTCCTTAATGGAAAACCCTGTATACACACGTGCCATTACACATTATATTACTAATACCCAGCAAAAACTTAGTAAGTACTAGACATTACTAGGCAATGAGCTACCATTACTATCAGCATTATTTTAAGTCCAAAAATAAGTACTTGCTGAAAATAGTTTAAATAGTGGTTGGCTATTACAAGGGTTGCTATTTATATTTCGGGTCCTGGCAATACTAGTGTTCATAGATGCAAACTGGAACTTCCATTGGAAACTTTGACATTTTTTAGCATAACTTTACTCAGAACGTTTTGTCATTTGAGGGCGAATTGTTTTGTTTACAGTGTGTTAAAAAATTCATTTCAGTCAAAAACTGGAATTATCCCGTGAACGCGATGATTTTTTACGATTTTCGGCGTGGCAAGAGTTTTGAAATCAACTTGTTTCGACTTTTGCCGATGAAGCAGCATCAAAAACCACTTTTAATCGCTGGTACCAAAAGTTCGGACGCCGTTCGCTCCAGGAAGAATTTCGTGAAGGACGTCCAACTTCGGTCATTTTGCCAGAAACCATCGGTGCTGTGCGTGAACTTATTAAGCAAGACCGACATGTAGCATACCGTGAGATTGAGGCATTCTAGGGCATTAGTATGACAAGCATCAAAAAGATATTGGATGTTTATTTGGGTATGAAAAAAATTTGTTCTCGTTAAATCCCACATAATTTGACGAATGCTCAAAAAAAAGGCTCGTATGGATTGCTGCAAAGAGATGTTGAAAAAGTAAATCTGCGGTAGCTCAAAGGCATTAATAACATTGTCACAGGTAACGAATCATGGATCTATGCATATAAACCTGAAACAAAACAGAAATCGACCGTATGGGTCTTTCAAGCCAAGCCAAATCCAACAAAAGTTGCTAGTGGAAGAAGTACTTCGTAGCAAATAAATGCGTTTTTTCGGTATAACCGAACATGTTGCCACAGTGTCATTAGTGGAACGTAGGACGGTCAATTCTGAGTGGTACGAGTACAATCATCTGTTTGCCAACAGTGTTCGAAGTGGAACAATACATCGTGCAGATGGCCGCCGCGGCTTTGCTGGCATGCACGCGATCTTTTAATGAAATTTTCAATGACCGTTTTGCATGAATGCTGCGGTATTTCATTAATGCAGCGTCCAATTTCGTCTTTTAAACCATCGACTTCAAAAAACCCCAAAGAAAAAAATTTAATGGTGTTAAATCGCACGATCTAGACGGCCAATTCTGATCTCCAACACGCGAAATAACACGACCGGGAAATGACTGATGCAGCAATTGAATTGTTTCTCTGGCTGTATGACATGTGGCGCCGTCTTGTTGGAACCACATGCCCTCCACATTCATTTCTTCAATTCTAGGCAAGAAAAAACTGGTTATCATTTCACGATACCAAACACCATTGACTGTTTGCGCTTGACCTGCCTCATTTTCATAAAAAAAGGTCCAATGATTCCTCCAGCCCAAAAACCACACCACACAGTGACACGTTGAGGATGCATTTGCTTCTCGTAAATCACTCGAGGATTTTCCGCACCCCAAATGCGACAATTCTGCCTATTGACGAAGCCATCAAGATGAAAATGGGCCTCGTCACTGAAGATGATTTTATCGGCAAAATCAGCATTTTCATGTTGTCTCTCTAATACCCAATTAACGAACTGCCTTTCGTGTAGCGCTCCATTTTTACTAACCTCGTACCTTCTACTAACAAACAATAACAATTGTTCAGATGTCAAACAATGACACTTCGAATGTTGCCAGATTTAAAAATTGCGTTCTTCTTGGGACTCCCTTTATAAATAACAACCTATTTTCATTATATTAACGCTTGCACGCAGACCACATTGTCAATTTGAAATTAACGTTATAAATAAATAATAACTATAATTTGGTATGAACGAGCGCTGAGGCTAGTGTCTGCATGTAGTAACCGAAGTATTTTACGTTCAAAGCAATGTTTCAATTTAATTTTTTAAGTTTAGTCGAAGTCCCCTTTGCCCACTTTTAATACCAACCGATCTGCCGCCATAAGACATATATCAGGTAATTTGTTAGCCTCTAGCTTTTCGTTTGGACAGAATAAATTTAGCAGACATGGACAGACGGACATGGCTTTATCGTCTTAGAATATTACGTTGATCAATAAAATAAATACCTTATAGGGTCGACGATAAGTATTTCGAGATATTACAAATGGACTGAAAAACTACTCTCCATCCTATGATGGAGAGTAGTATAAAAAGCAATTAGTTTAAAAAATTCAGATAGTTTAACAATAATACATAGTTAGCTTTTTAGAGTCGCCCGTGGAAGTTGGAATTCGATTAGCTTAACCGTACGGCTAAAATGAGTCAAAATTTTTCAAGTTCAACAGTACTGAAATTCTACGAAACTTAGTTGTTGTTAAATATTTTCAAATATTTTCCTTGCGTAAACCAGAAAAAAAGACCTCAAGTGTCCTGAAATTGGGCAGTTGAATTGGTATCGTAATTTGACAAATTTTGTTTTAATACAGCCTCTTCTAATTGAAGCATGAAGCGTCAACGATGGTTTAAAGGAATTATTTTTTTTACCCGGCATTCGATTGTACTGATGAAATACATGGAGCAACAACAATCTTTGGGTTGTCAAAATACGAGCGCGACCGCAAAAGTAACTGGCCTAACATAAAATGAACCGTTTTTTTGGAATTATTATTATTTATTTTTCAACATAATCTCCTTCCAACTCAATACACTCCATCAAACGTTTTTCAAGTTTTTTAATTCCATCCGTTTCAGCAATAACCTTGCTATTGGACGAACATTTTTTGTCACCGAGAATTTTTTTTAAATTTGGAAACAAGAAATAATCAGAAGGAGCTAAATCTGGACTATTTGGTGGATGCGGAGCAATTTCTAATCGTAATTCGGCCAGTATTTGTTGAGTTAAAAATGCACTGTATGAAGGAGCATTTTCTTGATGAAAAGGAACTTTTTTTTTCTAAATGCGGTCGTTTTATCTTGATTTCTTCACTCAACCGATCCAATAATGCACAATAACATTCTCTATTTATAGTTTTTCCTTTCTCAAGATAATCAATAAATATTATACCCCCTTGCATCCCAAAATACTGTGGCCATTACTTTTCCTGCTGACTTAACAGTTTTCGCCTTCTTGGGACCACTTTTACCAGCTTCTATCCATTGTTTTGACTGTTCTTTGCATTCTGGGATGTAGTGGTGGATCCATGTTTCATCAACAGTTATGAATCGGCGCTAGAACTCTATTGGATTGCGCTGATAAATCGCTAAAAGCTCCTCGGAATTGGTCCAACGGACGATTTTTTGGGGTAAAGTCAACAAACGCGGCACCCATCTTGCGGATAGCTTTTTCATGTGGAGTTCATCATGTAAAATACTTCAAACTTGTTTTTCGTGTATTCTAGCAATATCAGCAAGTTCTCTGAGCTTTATTCGTCTACCTTTAGTCACTTCATTAAATATTTTTCTAATGTTTTCAATAGTAGTAGCAGTTATCGGTCTTCCAGAGCGTTGTTCATCTTCCGTACTTGAACGACCCATTTTAAATTGTTGAACCGAGGATTTCACGGTGGAGTATGATGGTGCATTATCACCATGAACAGAATCCAATTCATCTGTGATTAATTGTGGCGTATAAACTTTCATATAAAAGTGTTTAATTACCGCACGAAACTCTTTATTTTCCATTTTTCAAAAAAATCATTAAATATTTCGGAAATGTTGACAGATGGCTTATAAAAGATTGCTTTTAAAAAACAAAAACAAAAAGTTGCTAGTAAAACAGAAAATGTGTCAGGCCAGTTAGTTTTGCGGTCGCCCTCGTAATTAGCCTGTAAAACGAATCTGTTCTCCGCGTGCAGCTTAAAATCTTCAGCCTTGAAGAGCTAAGACTGCCCACCAACTGCAGTCCTATAAAATAGGCAATTTTCGTCGGAACTTTTTCTAGTTTAACCTCTACATCGTCTACGATAAGTACTGAATCTTAAGGCTCACTACACTTGGCGTCTCATAGAAGAAGATAGCAAACTACTTTTAGAAAACTCAGCCTAATGTTAGATTTTTGCCATAATTTTTGGACATTTATTCTACTTGAGTACATCTGTACAGTCTGATGAAATTCGTGTTATTCCGTTTCTTGTAACTTTCGATGGAATGGCAGCATTTGATTTTCCCCTCGCTGTATCCCCTCCCATGCAACCCTCGTTACAATTTCCTGCAGCGTTGCGTTTTGGTTGGCATTCATTACATACTAAATCTTTTGAACTCCTCGTCGTATCATGGGTTCCATGGGAGTGGTAGCGATATGGAGTCGGAAATATTATTCCATTACGCGCTAATATCGATGGCAGGAAGGGGTGTAGTTCTTTCGTAGCAATTGGTATAGATAAGGAGATAGCTCAACTGTTGGGTATGCAGCTCAGCGATGATATGAAGAATGTCACAGAATATATTGCACATGTATAAAGAGTATTAACTCAAATTTTTCCAAAAATGATATACAATGGATATCCCAACCAAGAATAAGTCTCTTGTGGAGAAAATAACATAACACTTGTGACGTTTAAGAGTTCTTCAACTGTGTAAAGCAACAGTTGTGCGCCTCCACAAAACATTCTTCAATTTTGAGTTAATACCTTTTTTAAAAATGCGACTTAAATTAAAGGAGATAAGATAAGAATTTCTTTGTTATGGCACTGGTATTGTCAAGCTTAAGTCAAAAATTATGGAAATGTATGAACTAATATGAGTTGCACACGTATCGCTGCATACCCAACACTTGTTCAAATATAGGATATCAACAAAAAATATTTTAATTTTTAGTAGAGACACAAAATTGCCCACTTAAGTCTTTGAGGTGTTTTAGATCACAAAATGTGTTGCCATGGCAAGCGGCAATAAGGGCCCTGTGACTTTCACCGTGGTTAAGACAGAACAATACATTAATACGTACCATGGGAGATAAATATTTGTTCTTATATATGCAACCTTAGGATTAGGAAAGGTTCAAAAATGAGATAACGAAAAAGATAAACAAGTGCAACCTTAGGATTAGGACAGGTTAACAATTGAGATAACGAAAAAGCTGACAAATTGGCTACAGGTTGCTGTTTAATAGAGGCCATTGGCCACTAATGTGGGCTAAGACAGCACACACACATATATAGAAATTATCTTCTTATAATAATCGAATATCTCATTGTCTTGTTAACTTCTTCAATGCGAGACATATGGAGATATTCACCCCATAGTCATCGGCCACACTATTTACCAACTAGTCGAGGGAAGTAAGACTCAGTTTATTTGCGCTAGACGACAGGAAAGTAATTCCGACCCTGAATCATCCCAAGATTCTAGGGGTCACATTAGACAATCTTCTCTCGTCCTCCGCGCACGCCACCGCTACCTGCAAAAAAATGCAGAGTAGGAACCATGTTCTCATGACGCTTGCCGGCAGCACTTGGGGCGCCGATAGATTGGTCAATATTGAATTTAGCTGCGCCAGTGTGGTTGATGAACGTCAATGACACGCAATGGAAGAAGTTGCAGTGCTGTTGAAATGCCGCTCTAAGGACAGCCACGGACTGCCTCTTCATGACACATCAGGATCGGATATCTTAAGCTAAGATACAGTCAGAACGGGAACACAGGGAAGTCATCGAAGGGATCAGCCAAACGTTCACCTGACGGAGTACACTCAGAACGGGAACACAGGGAAGTCATCGAAGGGATCAGCCAAACGTTCATCTGACGGAGTTGCGCCCACTATCCATAGATGCCAGTTTATATAGGGTGAGCCATCCAGAGGTATTTTTTCGGCACAGAAAAAAATCAAATCAAGTCTGGAATCTTTAATGGTAATTTAAAAGGACATATTATGGTATTTATTTTTTGAATATAATTTCCTTCAAATGTTGGCCGCAACTACGCCACAGTGTTTCCATTCTGAGGGTCCAATTTTGGATGAATCGTGCGAGCATTTCGACCGGTATGGCTTTAATGACGCGCGTAATGTTGGCTTCCAAAACCTGAATCGTAACTGGTTTGACAGCATAGACTTTGGACTTTACGTAACTCCAAAGAAAAATGTCTAAAGGTGTGATATCACTCGATCTGGGCGGCCAACTCACCTGTCCAAAACGTGAAATTAGCTGCTTTTCGAAATGACCTCTCAATAGATCAATTGTTTAAGCAGCTTTATGGCAAGTGGCACCGTCCTGTTGAAACCAAGCGTCGTCAAGATTACGGGCTTCAATTCCAGGTAGCATAAAGATCGATATCAAGGCGCGATAGCGAGCACCATTCACGGTTACGTTCCGGCTATCATTCTTTTAAAAAAAATATATGCACCGATGATTCCACCAGCTTATAAACCGCACCAAACCGTGGTTTTCTCTGCGTATAATGGCACCTCTTGAACCTCTTCTTGTTGCTCTTCAGCCCAAATGCGGAAATTTTGTTTATTGACTTTGCCGTTGAGCCAGAAATGGGCCTCATCACTGAACAAAATTTTGGTCGAATCTTCCCGTTTCTCACAAAACGCTCATTTCCATAATGCAGTTGCCAACATATAAAGGAAATTATATGCAAAAAATAAATGCCATAAAATGTCCTTTCAAATTACCAATAAAGATTTCACACTTGATTTGAATTTTCATATTTTTTTTTTGTTCTGAAAAAATACCTCTTGATGGATCACCCTATATATCTTAGACTTAGGAGAGAATGACAATGCGGTATAAAAGAGAACCACTAGATTAAAGTGCCTACAAGTCAGCCATAAACGATCAGCCCGATTCACCTGCCCAGCAAGGCCCACGTCTCTTATTCCCAGTTTAATATGGACCCACCCGGTTTCAGCACCAGGACCTAAATGATGCAGCGGAAGTAAGTAAGTCGTAAGATCCATATGAAGGCAAGGCTAGGTGAACAAGTATAACCTAAGCATTCTAAAGGGCATACTGACTGGTCACTCCTCTCACAGAGATTACCTCTTCCGCATTAATAGGGCAACATTAAACCTGATCAAAACCTGTAAAGAGGACACCGAAACCCTTTAGTACTACCTATGCCACTGCCCAGCATTTTTAAGAATGAAGATGATATGGGGACTTTTTTCCGAACTCAGGCGGTTTGACTGATACTAGGTAGAAGGATCTCGAAAAAGTTCTAAATAAGAACGACCATCTACAAGCAGCGATAAAATATGTTTAATATATGGTCACGGCAACAATACTATGTTCTCTGCACTAAATGCTTGTTCCTCGTTACCAATCAACTGTTTTTGAATTTCATTTTGACAACAGTATGAATGCAGCAATAATAATATTGTTGGATGGCATCAATAGTATTATTGTCAGATTCAGAAATACAAGATATGGTTGTAGCAACCATATAAATATGGTTGGTACGACAAGCGTATTGTTTTATGTTAACATTAATATAATAATATGGCAATCATAGCGTATGGTTGTGCCTAGGAACGAAGGAAACCAGGTTTTATAAATCAACAATACATACCAACAAACGAAAAAAATAAACACACACACGATACAGTGCCTGGTGGAAGTTTTCCCCTATAAAAACCAACAGCATGCGGCATTAATCATGGTTCAATCACATTCGTTGCTTGCGGTCTGGGGAGGGTGATGTAGAGGTCGTAACATAGTTGCGAATGAATCTTACTATAACTGTAAGGATCCTGTTATGGTTAAATGTGAATCATACTATGGTTGTGAGGATCATAATATTATTTTCGGGAGCATGGTATTTGATAGTGAATCTTTACTTAGTAGGGACATAAATACTGGTGCACACGTTTTATGCTGTAAAATAAAAAGTATTAAATGTTTTTAAACAAAAAATTTTTTAATATATTTATTGATATACATTGTATCTAAAAAGAATCTACTTATTCGAAATGTCCGCCTTTTGCCTTTACACACGCCTTAAGTCGCACTGGCTAATCGTCAATGGCCGCACGAACCTCGTCCATTGGAAAATTAGGCACAGCTCAAACCAAAGCAGTCTTAAGGGATCCAATGTTGGAGTATCTTTCGTGACAAATCGTGTCCTCTAAAACCGTCCACAATTTGTAATCCAATGGGTTCAAGTCTGGACTGCCTCAGGGCCATTCTTCAGAGGAAATGAACGCTGGCAAATTGTTGCGAACCCAGGCCTGGGACGTTTTAGCCTTATGGGCCGGCGCAGAATCCTGCTGGAAAGTCCATGGCTGGTTTTGGAACAGGAATTTGGTAAGAGGCTTCACAACAGCTTCCAAAACGATTTCTTGGTAAACTTTTGCCGATGTTTTGACTGAAGCTGGGTGATCCTGGTTGACCCTTTTCCACCCTTGGGATCAGTTCAGACGCTTCCTTAGACGACCGCGCATACACTTCATCATTTTGCTAGTTAAATTTTTCCTGAACGGTACAAATTTTTTCATCAGTGAACAAGTTATCAGCGTGCTTCACCAAAAGACGTTTGCATTTTTCAATCCCATTTTTTTTAAAGGTGCAGTCAATAAATGTCCGTTACGTCGTTTGAAAGTCCCAAGTCTTTTTTAATGATTCGACTCATGGACTTTTGCGTGATATTCATCTCACGGGCCATGATTTTCTGTTTTCGGAGCGGATTTCTGTGAATTCTTGATTTAACGGCTTTGATGACATACGGTGTTCAAACAGAGCGTGGGCGGCCCGACCGTCCTTCAACAGTTTTATGTATCGGTAGACGAACATGCGACTAATCCCTAGTGGCCGGAGCGTTCTGAAAATATCGTTTTTTTTCATTTCAAACTTTTACAGCGATACGTTTCTCATTATCTGACCACTCCATGATGAATGTTGAAACAATTTTAAAATCCCGTTACAGACTAACGCTATTGAGGTTGGCTTTCAAAACCCATATGACATTAACGGGGTATGTTCAGTTCTACCATTGAAATGGGTGTGTTCAATGTTGTAACAGTATTTATGTCCCTACTTAGTATATGGTTTTGGGGATCATACTATTCTTGTGCCACAGCCATATACTCAACAATATTATGATGCTTTTCAAATATTGTCACCCTAATCATATTTTTTCAGCGCACAAAATAATCTTATTTACCTCTACAAGACACAGCTTGAATTATAGCTCGTAACAGGCCGAGACGCTGGCTTTGAGCAGGAAACCATTAGCTCTACTTCAAAGTTGCCAAGCCTTCGAGGTACCCTAACATTTTGTGAGTGCTATGGCATTTTTTGATTAAGGAATGGAGACATTATTTATGCTTTTCACAGTGAGTAGATATGGCTACTGTTAAAGATTCTCTTTTTTTTAAATAACCAACACTCAGAGGATGCCCCTGGAAAGTAAAGGATCGGAGGGGGAAAGTGGGAGTAATGTTTATTGACACTTGCCTTGAACTTCTGGATGTCGCAATTAGTGCGAAATACATTCGCCGGAAGTCGATTCCACATACGGACTGTTTGACAAGAATACGAGTATGCCTAAAAGAGGTATTATGGGCAATATATGCATTTTAATATTTTTTTTAACAAAATAGGCAGACAACTCGACTTTTCTTTTCAAATTATGAAAATTTATGTGATAGGTATTCAGCTAAAGAGACTAACGACAAAAAACTCAATTACTCTGGTATTGTTCTCGAACAGCTTCAAATCAAACGTTCCGACAGATCGTATCATTACAGCCACATGAGGTTTTGCTGCAACTCTAAAATGTGCAAATTTTCCGTCTATTTTATTTAAGTACCTAAGACTAAACTATGCTTTGGCAAAGTATTTTTCTACCGCGGCAACTTTAAATACAGAGATAGTAAACTATTTTTAATAAATTGAGATAAACGGTTTTATCTCTATGCCTTACGACAAATCACCAAATGAAATGAACTCTGCGCAAAACTTCTGGATATTACAAAACCCACCTACCAGCATCAAACACATGTGCATCAACTAATTATCACCACTACACGACCCATATATTGTATGGCCAGTTTTATGGTCCGAAATAGGATTTAAGTACATTTTCTTTATAAAATTTCCAACAACAATTTAACAAATTATTTTCTTTCTGTAACTGTACAAAGGACAAAAGTGTAAAAATGCAAACGACAAAAAAATACTTATACCTGACGGCCAGTCTTAACTTTCTACTCTTACCATATTCCCAAGTCCCAAACGTACCATGCAATCCCTTCAATTCGAGATTGAGTGAAGTACCCACCAATTCAACAAATTCTGAATAAAAGAAAGAGAGGATGTATACCACAAGTCGAAAGCAACACCCTAAATTTTGAACCCAATGTAAAAAAATGCAATCTTCCCCTAGAAACTAATAAACAAACATATCAAAACCAATTGCAAAGTCAAAAATCGAAAACTATAACAGCTTTTATGTTCTACAACTTTTCAATCCCTGCTAATTACAGCCACTTTAAGGGGCGATACTTGGCGCCAACAACGAAGTCTCAATGAACGTGATCTCCTAAGTGCCAACAAGCCGTATGCGGCGGACTACGGCTTGTCCAGCAGCAATCGCTTGTACTCTTCGGCGGATCGAGATCGTTACGAGTTGCACCGCGAACGGCTGGAGAAGTATCCTTTAACGCGGACGGCACGCCTAGATGTCCAGCAACGCAACACATTCAATCGTACGAATCACGATCGGCAGACGGTGTCGACGTCGGCGGCAGCTTACAGCTCACTTGCGGCCACCGGGCGTGATATTGGCGGTGATACTCTGTATTCGGCGGGAGTGAACGCTAGGCGGGCACCTCCCTTGGCCACGGCTGCCCTAAGGAGCGGCGGCAGTAGTTATTTGCACAAACAGCAACATCACCAACACACACAACCACAAATTGTGATCGGCGATACGCCACCGGGTGTTAAACCCCCGGCCGCATCCTCACTGTATGAGCGCTACGTAGGCAGCAGTGGCGGTGGCGGTATTGGCAGTATCGGCACAACCATGACATCTTCTCTAAGCGGATCTGAAGGGGCCACACGTAGTTTAAGTCGCGAACGTAGTCTAGTCGATAGCTATTGGGATGAATCAGCTACGCCAAGCTCGGCCTTGGCCACCAACAAAGCTCAGGATTCCCGGCGCTTTACCGAGCGCAGAATAAAGAAGACCGTACGCTTTGATGCGCACGACATTGACCATACCGGTGTCGATACGCTGGTGCGCAGCGTTCTCACCACGTCCTCGTTGCCGCCGGTGACCACAATATTGCCCTCGACCGCCGTTGAGGTGGGAGCGGCCAACATACTGACCAGTGCTAAATTGAACGCACACTCCTCTGCCTCAGCTTTGAACACTGCCACAAATACAAATATTTTAAACGACCTAACTTCGAGTGCGAATAATCAATGGTCCCGCTGGGAGACGGAACGTCAGAGTAGTCAGGATTCAGCCACCAAGGATTCGGGTATTGATACGAGCAGTACATTCACCAGCAGTGAAGACTCCAATCGCGGCGATGGTCCTAAGGTATCTAACATTGAAGAAACCCCACAGAATGAAAATACAAAAAAAAACACAAATTATAAAGATCCTTCGAAAATACTCGTATCCTTGTGTCTGTTGTATGTAGCACTAGCTGTGATAACGTCCCACATACAAAACACGACTCCGGAACAAAACCAGTTTTTGATCATTACACTTTTGTAACATAATTTCTGCGAACACACGCCCGCTGTCACAAATACCGGAGACCTTTCCTTATTGTAGTATTGGGCAACGTATGTTTGACCTCCAGTCCTAAGAGGTCAAGGTTTCTTTTATGTTCTCCTTCTTTTTGTTTTCCTTCTTGCCTTTTGTTCATATGGTCTCTCGATTAAAACGTTGGTTTGTATATGGAGACTCATTATATAAATTTTACTCTACAACTATACATATCTTATGATTTCCGAAATACATACTCAATCCTTATGGTATACATACTTATATTTAGTCCATTTCAAAATACAATAAATAACAAAAACATTATATCACGTACCAAACATAAAATCACTCAAAAAACCTATAGAAAAGTCTCATCAACCGCCAAGGCTTTAACTGTCACAAGCTATATGCATGTCTGGCCATATCCATATCTATTTGTATATATATTTCCGATCACACTATAAGTATCTTTTCAAGGCACCTGCACCGTAATGCACCTGTACAATTGCCCAATTTTGCTTTTTTATTCCTAAGGTGGTGGTATCATTTTGATTTACTGTGAAAATAATTTTAAATTTTTAGATCCTCGCCAACTAGACTATATCAAAATAACCAAAAAAAAGCCTGTGAAATAGCATTATAAAATTCGTATGGGCTCTTTTTCATACTTGCAACCTACATGTCAGTCAGTTATGGGTTAGACCCTTACTTGGGCACCAACCCAAGACCTGGCGAATTGAAAGCGCGCACGTGCCCATCAAACCTCCATAATCAAAATTAGCTTCCTAAATAACTTCCGTAAAATTAGATTTAAAGTGTATTTAGTTAGTTTGTTTATTTCGATCTTTTACTTGAACACATTGAACAGGGATTAACCGGCTCGAGACCTATTGCATCTTCATTTTGATAGAAGACACGTTTTTTTAAAAAATAAAATCGAAATCGCATTGCTGACACTGTGCAGCGAGGAAAATTAATGTCACTTTGACATTTTCTATTAAGATGTAGATGCATGAGGTCTCAAGGACTTAATGTATATTTTATATTTGTAAATCCAAACACACTCTTGAGAAGTAGGAGATCGACTCCTTAGAAGGTGCTTTTTTTAAGCATAACAATTTTTTTCGAAAATCTTAAAACAAAATCACAATGGTAGGAATATGGAAGGAATGGTTTTAGTAAGTCACCTTGTCCTTACAACTTCTACTACTTTTCATAAACAAATCAAAGGATTACGAGGGTTGCTATGTATATTTCGGGTCTGGCAATGAAAACACAATAATTTATCATTGGAAATGGTTTTATTGTCTTTCAAAGTCTTCTCCTTAAGAATCAATACACTTTTGCATGCGCACAAACCAATTTTCGAAGCACTTCTTCCACTCCGATTGAGACACCTCGAAAACATGATTTTTGAACGCTTCAACAGCTGCTTCGGGCGATGAAAAACATTGACCAAGCATTTTTTTTCTTGATGCTAGGGAAAAAGAAGAAGTCATTGGGTGTCAAATCAGGGCTGTACGGTCGATCTACACCTTGAGTGGCCAAATAGCTCATCGTTTCAGCTGATGTGTGAGAGCTCCCATTGCCGTTATGCAAAATGATACGTCTTCTCTTATTATGTTTCCTTATTTCTTCGAACACTGTTGGCAAACAGATGGTTGTATACCACTCAGAATTGACCTCCTACTTTTCACTAAAGGCACAGTGGCAACATGGTCGGTTATACCAAAAAAAACGGAATCATTTGCTTCCATGTACTTCTTCCACGAACAACTTTTGTTGCATTTGGCTCGTCTTGAATGACTAATACGATCGACTGCTGTTTTGTTTCGCGTTAATATTCCTAGATCCATGATTCGTCACCTGTGACCATGTTATACACTGCCTTTGAGCTACCGCAGTTATACCTTTTCCACATCTCTTTGCACCAATCCATAAGAGCCTTTTTTTAGCATTCATCAAATTATGTGGCATCCAACCAGAACAATTTTCTTGTCACGGCCAAATGAACATGTAAGGATGCCTCAATGTGAAGGTATGTTACATGTCGGTCTTGCTTAATCAGTTCACGCACAGCATCGATGGTGTCTGGCAAAGTGACCGAAGTTGGACGTCCTTCACGAAATTCATCCTAGAGCAAACGGCGTACGAGACTGAACTCTTGGTACCAGCGATTAACAGTGGTTTTTGATGGTGCTTCATCGCCAAAAGTCGAAACAATTTGATTAAAAAACTCTTGTCTCGACAACTCACGCCGAAAATCGTAAAAAAATCATCGCACGAAAATGTTTACGGCATAATTCCTTTTTTGACAGAGATGAATTTTTTCACCCACTGTAAACAAAACAAATCGCCCTCAAATGACAAAACGTTCTGAGTGAAGTTATGGTAAAAAATGTCAAAGTTTCCAATGGAACACTAGTATTGTCAGGACCCGAAATAAAAATAACAATCCTCGTAATAAGTATATATGTGACGCGCAAAATAGAAAGGGACCTAAGGTTAAAAACCAGTTTTGTTCAGGAGAGCCATTTTAAAGATAAGGTCGCTTTATATTTGCGCTTAGAATCGTCGACTTCACTTTCATAAAACGCGCATATCTCTGGGAGGGAACACTTTTGGGGCATGGGACCGGTCTCATTCGATGCTCAGATGTTGTCCACATCAAAAAAAAAAGTGAAACGTTGATAAAAAGTTTTGTTCAGGAGAGCCATTTTAAAGATTAGGTACCTTTCTATTTGCGCTTAGAATCGTCGACTTCGCTTTCATAAAACGCGCATATCTCTGGGAGGGAACACTTTTGGGGCATGGGATCGTCTCATTCGATGCTCAGATGTTGTCCACATCAAAAAAAGAAAAAAATGAAAATATATTTTTTACCCTTAGGTCCCTTTCTCTATGCGCTGTCACATATACAGATCGTTAAATGAGAATGACAGGCAGGTCGGCGGCACACATAAATGGTATTTATAAGTCGTCTCTCACCAGGGAAACAAAATGGGCGTCTACATAGCGGAGATGTGTTCGCTTTATCTTTGCTAACTTACTATTCCTGCCCCAAATGAGTTAATGCTGTGTTGCGGACGTTACATTCGCACGCTTGTATGTTTTCCTAATATTAATCCCGTTGGCGTTCTGAATGCAATATTTCACATTATATAAAAAATCAAATCAAGTGTGGAATCTATATTGGTAATTTGAAATGACATTTATGGCATTTATTTTTTGAATATAATTTCCTTCAAGTGTTGACCGCAACTACGCCTAAGGTTTTCCATTCTGAGGGTCCCATTTTGGATGACTCGGTCGAGCATTTCGGCCGGTATGGCTTTAATGACACGCGTAATGTTGGCTTCCAAAACCTCAATCGTAGCTGGTTTGTCAGCATAGACTTTGGACTTTACGAAACCCCAAAGAAAAATGTCTAAAGGTGTGATTTCACTCGATCTAGGCAGCCAACTCACCTGTCCAAAACGTGAAATTAGCAGCTTTTCGAAATGACCTCTCAATAGATACATTGTTTGAGCAGCTATATGGCAAGTGGCAACGTCCTGTTGTAACCAAGTGTCGTCAAGATTACGGGCTTCAATTTCAGGTAGCATAAAGATCGAGAACATGGCGCGATAGCGAGACCAGTCACGGTTACTCTTAGGCCATCATCATTTTTGAAAAAATATAAACCGATTGTTCCATCTGCTTATAAACCGCATCAAACCGTGGTTTTCTTTGGTTATAATGGCACCTCTTTAACCTCTTCTTGTAGCTCTTCAGCCCAAATGCGACAATTTAGTTTATTGACTTTGCCGTTGAGCCAGAAATGGGCCTCATCACTGAACAAAATTTTGGTCGAAAACAGTGGATCTTCTCATTCTCATTTCCAAAACACAGTTGCGCAATTTGGAGACGTTGTTGCGGTGTAAGTCTTTTCATGCTGAAATGGCAAACAATACTGAAAATAGACAAAATAAAGTTAAACACAGCTCACCTGTGAAAAAAACCCTATTGAAAAAAATGCATCTAGATGGATCACCCGTTATTAAAGGATGCGACATTTAATATAATTTGTAACCTCCATTAAATTTTTCAATACGTTTGCAACACAACAAATTTTGTTCGGAGACCCAAAAAAAGTATATATGTGACAGCGCATAGAGAAAGGGAACTAAGGGTAAAATAATCAATTTTCACTTTTTTTGATATGGACAACATCTGAGCATCGAATGAGATCGATCCCATGCCCCAAAAGTGTTCCCTCCCAGATATATGCGCGTTTTATGAAAGTAAAGTCGACGATTCTAAGCGCAAATAGAAAGGAACCTAATCTTTAAAATGGCTCTCCTGAACAAAACTTTTCATCAACTTTTCACTTTTTTTTGATGTGGACAACATCTGAGTATCGAATGAGATCGATCCCATGCCCCAAAAGTGTTCCCTCCCAGAGGTATGCGCGTTTTATGAAAGTAAAGTCGACGATTCTAAGCGCAAATAGAAAGGGACCTAATCTTTAAAATGGCTCTCCTGAACAAAACTGGTTTTTAAGCTTAGGTCCCTTTGTATTTTGCGCGTCACATATACTTAATTCTAAGCTGATCTAGCCATATCTGTCCGTTCGTCCGTCCGTGTGTCTGTTGCAAGCACGATAGCGCTCAAACGATTTAGCCTACAATCGTAAATGATGATGGCTTATGATCATCATTTGTGGAATTGTAAATGGGCGAAATCGAAATCAGTATGTAAGTACTCGTAGTTTACGGTGCTGAACTGTGAAAACCATGTTCCCATTTTAACACTTGGCATATTTAGTTGATTAGTGGGAATAATTTCTTTACTAGTTGAACTTCAAGCAAATTTTATTTATATTTTTTCCCCTGAACGGTATCCAGGAAAATCTGAAAATTTTTCCTGGCAAATAAAAAAAAAAACAGAAAAAAAGCTGTTTTAATACTTTAAACAGGCATTCTTAATGCTCTTTTTTTCACTAGGCACTTTTGAAGCGTTTTCAAAGGTTTGGCCAAAACAAGGCAAAATGAGACGTTTTCCCATATTTCCCAAATTCATGTGATGAAAACGTCTCACTTTGACTAGTTTTTGTACGCAAGAGGAACGAAAACGTTTCGCACTGGCGATGCCACCTTAAATAAAGTGTGTCATCTCCAAATAATCGTTTTTTTATCGTTGGTTTTGTCATCTCAAGGCAGACATTTTTAATCAAACGCCAAACATATTTGGTGAAATAGATATTTTATGAAGTAAAAGTAAAAAATGGGCGTGCTAAAAGAAAATAAACTTAATTTAATTTAATTTATACATTTGTTCAAGAAAAATATGTATTTCATTATTTTAATAGTCACCACGTTGTTCTTTGTTTGTGAACAATAATGAACTGTCAAACGACCACAAATTGTGTGAAAATTGGTTGAGACGTTTTGAAAAGTTTCGAGCGAAAACGAGAATAAATGGCCCAATGAAAATGCAGTATAAGATATTTAAATTTCCCCTGCAACAAAACGATAACAAACACAACTGCCGATTTTGTTTTACATTCGAATCTAAATTGGTCGCGAAGTCGTCACAACATTTGTGAGAAAATATCAATTCAAGGATTTAGTAAAGTTAACAATAGGTGAGGTTTATTGTGAAAACATTGTGCTAGCTTAGAACTAGCCTTGCCACTTGTTTATTTTTAAGGGAATAAAGTAGTAAGCTTAAAATCGCCTTCAGCCACAAAGGCTTAAAATTGAGCTTTGAACAATTTTCATAAAAAAGTAAATGGTTCCAGTAAATCAAATGTATACCCACCTCAGCCTATTGCATGCCTTTTCCTTGTACGTTTTGTTTTTTATTTAAATCTAGATCACCTATGCTAGATGCCACGTTGCACCAACGCTTACTGTATTCACTATACGTAGTAGCCTTTACCTTAAATGCTCTGTAAGACAAAAAGTTTCTTCTGCGTATGTGTTCTCTGCCCAAAACAAAAGCAAAAACAAATGAGTTTGTCAACATGAACTATTTTTCCGCATAAATATGTAAATGTATTATTTTTTTCAAAATACCAACAATAATGGATTTTGGTGTAAGCCTGAAAACGTTATTCTAGTCTAAGCTTTCTTCTCTACATACTTTTAAAAACTGAAAAATACAAAAAAAAAGAACAACAAAGAAAATATTGTAATGATATTTCCTATAAAACATTAAAAAGAAAACTACCTTTTCCTATATTTTCTTCTACACTCTGTATAGATTTTAAGATTTAAAACCAAAAAACGAAAACTTCTGTATATTATTTGTATGCCATTTCGTTTATAAAGAAATACTAACCCCGAACAATATATTTTATTTAAATGACAAAATTCTCTCTCTACATATAAACATATATTAATAATTTTAAGCCGATTTGAAGCAAATCAAATATTGACATTCTCACTTTCCATTTTATATATTATAAATCGTACCACAAAAAATGCCCCTCCTCCACAAAAATTAAACTGCACAACTCTTGCGCTCAAAACCCCCATGATCCATGCATATTGACCAACAAAAATCCAAAATTCCAACCAAACCCCGAACTCACAAAACCCAACCACACCAATTCAAAAAAAAAAAAAACCTGCATTCATAATAAATCAAAAAAAAACGACCATGATATAGCATCCGGTGAATTGGCAAATATCGGTGGATAGTACTCGCATGATTGGTCATATGATATTACGTAAATACTATGATGGCGAAGATATTCTAGGCTTAAAAGTTCTGGGTGGCCAACCTTTACCATATGAGAATAGCAAAGCCGGTGGTGGTGGTAACAATGGCGGTAGTGCTGCACATGGCGGCGGTGGCAGTGTCGGCGTTGCTAGTAATATAAGTTATGGTGCTTTAGTGGACAAAGTTAAGCGTGGATCGGTGGCCGACACTGAAGGTCACATCAAACCAGGTAATACATGAAACACAAAACAACACCCAAATGTCCACACTCCAAACATAATCATTGTTTTTCTTTCTTTCTTCATTTGTGGCCACACTCATTTGTCCCATTGATCATGTCCATTCCCCCGGTGACCGACTACTGCTTGGCGGCAAAAGGCGATGAAATTGTTAAATGGAACGGTCATGTCTTGCAAAACAAAACGGCCGATGAGGTCTATGATATTATCGACGAAAGTCGTTTGGATGCTCAAGTGGAATTGGTGGTATCACGGCCCACCCATGGCACCGCGACAACGGCTTCGGCCAGTAGCAGCGGCGTTTCGGCGTCCAGTACATCAGCTGCCACCTCAGCGACGGCCCGCAAGGTGCCGAGTAGCACCATTGCCAGTTATATAGCCGGCAGTGCGGTGGTCAGCAGTGGCGGCCGTTACATGCAGCGCAAAGGTATTTAATGTTGATGCCCAATAAAAAATAATTTGGTTAGCACTAAACGATTAAATAATTTATCACAGTTGCAAAAGTTATTGAGTGAAATTAAGAAAACAACATCAACAATTAATTGAGCAAAACCCTAAAAAGATTATCGAAATCATTCAACAAAGCTTTGAGCAATGTCGTCGTTTCTGTCAAATAGTTTCGATAAAATCGAAATGATTAATTAATCATTTAATTGGTTAATCGTTATGGCAAGCATTTTTTTTTTGATCTTACAGAATGATATTATTTGGTTTTTTTGGTTTGAATGTTGTGAATATAAAATCAAATGATCAGGATTTTTAAAATATAATGAAAATCTAAACGTATTACTTGTATTTGCTAGCGATATAAGACTAGACCTTAAATTAATGACTTATTACATTTGCCAAAGACGATAAATTGTACAAGATGGGCGATATGCTTTTTCTTTGCATTTGTTCAGTCTTCTCTGTAACGCGCAAATTCTCGGGCTTCATTTTTCCACATTCGTTTGTAAACATTCACTAGAACGCTAGAAAAACAAAATTAAAACTCAAAAACCACATAAAACACTAAATCCGCACACTTTAAACCATAGAAAAAAATAGTATTGCCAAATGATTTTTACTCAACTCCGATTTTCGATATCTTGTACAATTTATCGTTTTGTTATTAGCAGTCTTGTTTTCTATTTCGATGGATTTCCTGAGTTTCCAAAGATCGGTACACATTTCATTGAATACATACTCCCATTTTATTCTGATGGTGGTGGTCGTCTGAAACGTAGAATCAAGTGTAGTGAAGTAGTTTCAGAACGACTAGGAATTGGTAAAACGATGGCCATTTTAGTTGATTATCGATTATAAACATTAACATTTATTTTTCAGGTGCACATGTTGATCATTTGATAAATTTGTTGCTATCGATTTTCGATTATTTTTCTTAAACAACTATTAAAGGTAAAAAAATATCCATAAATCCCCCTATATATTTTTAACTTTTTACGAAATTCCCAACGGATTCTGAATTCACCTAAAAAAATGCAAAACTGATGGTAAAGCAGCGTTCACTAAAACTGCGCAGTCATCCCTACTGGGAACTAAAAGTCTTCCAAAGCGTCTTTAAAAAAATTGTATTTGTTTTGAATAAAATTTCCACAGAAACATGGCAGATGAACTTATCTAAAAAAAAAGGGAATATTTGACGAAAAACCCAAAATTTGTCTTGAATATCGACAAAGGCTGCCATATATATTTCTGACCTAATAATGAAAATGCGAATATTTATCATCAAAAATGGTTTTATTGTTTTTCAAAGTATTCTACAGCATGATTTATACACTCAATTATACGCTCAAACCAATTGTCGAAGCACTTTTTCCACTCCGATTGAGACACCTCCAAAACATGGTTTTTGAACGCTTCAAAAGCATCTTCTGGCGACAAAATTCGTTGATCACGCTTGATGTGTGGGAATAAAAAAAGTCATGTCAGGGCTGTACGGTGGATGACCCATCAATTTTACGTTTTGGTCGGTCAAAAAGACGCTGAGGGACTGAGCCGATGTGTAAGAGCTCGCATTATCATGGTGCATAATGATTCGTCTTCTCTTGTTCGTTTTTCAAATTTCTCCGAAGACTTTAGGCAAACAAATTGTAGTCTACCACTCCGAATTGACCGTCCTACGTTGCTCAAGCGAAACAGTCGGCACATGACCAGTTTTGCCGAAGAAACAGGCGACCATTTGCTTCGAAGTGCTTCTTCCACAAACAACTTTCGTTGAATTTTGCTCGTCTTCGAAGACCCACACGCTCGATTGCTGTGTTGTTTCAGGCTCATAAGCATAGATCCATGATTCGTCACCTGTGACGATCTTATAAACGCCTATTGGAGCAACGCGGTCGTATTTTTTCAAAATTTCTTTGACACGAGCTTTTTTTTGAGCGATTGCCAAATTGTGCGGGATCCAACGAGAACAAACCTCTTTTACGGCCAGGTGTTCATGCAATATCGAATGTCCAAGGATGCCTCTATCTCACGGTATGTGACATGACGATCTTGCTTTATCAGTTGACACACTGCATCAATGTTCTCTGGCACAACGGCCGTTTTTGGACGACCTTCATGACCTTTGTCTTTAAGCGAGTTTCGGTCACGATTGAATTCATTAAACCAGTTTTTCACAGTGCTATAGGATGGTGCTTTATCGCCATACAAAGATTATCCACGTCGAAAGTTGTGAAAAATGATGGCACAAAAATGTTCACGAGTTAATTCCATTTTTTTGCCAAAATGATTTTTCAAGTCACTGTAAACAACACAAATGATGGTCGTATGTCAAAACGTTCCGAGTACGTTTATGCTAAAAAATGTCAAACTTTCCAACACTTAGTGTTGCCTAGGACAGAAATATATATAAAAACCCTCATATGTTTAACCAATTTTGTTTAATTGCAAACTTACTAGATCACTCAGCTAGTAAGCCCAATCGAACAGGTCTATTGTATATAAATCAATAAATTGTTTGCCAAAAGTAGTGAAGTCCTAAAAACTATGGAAAATGTGTATTTTTTTTAATTTTTTTCAACCAACTCTGCTTTAATCTACGGAATGGTATGGAATCCCAGTGTAGACGATATGTAAAATTCCGCCTAGCTTAACCATGTTTTAAGTCGTGAATTTTTTATTGGTAACGCGAAGTTACCGATTCCGTGCCTAGTCCAAAACATGACGTCTTACACAACTGATTTAAATATGTTCTATCATCCATTTTTAAATAATTCTCGTAAGCTCTGTGACAGTGCGAATAACATCGTTATGCATATAAAATAAAAAAATATTAAAACTTTTAAAAATGTGTCGCTACCTTTTCCCGCTATAGGACGTGAATCGGCAAATTGGAAAATTGTATATGATAAAGGGCTGGAACCATCACATCTTAGGCAAAAATTTCAACTTTATAGCATTGATATTTTATTAATGATAGCTATTTTATATGCGAAGAAGCTATTGTTGCATTCAATTTTTTTTTAAATTGTAACATTCGATATGATTTATTATATTAACAAACATATCAAGATGCCAGCTTAATAACAATTTTTTTAGATTTTTCTTTTCAAAATTGTTAGTATTATTAAGGGTAAGCATTTAAATTAAACCATTTCACATCCTTGGTTCTAAAAACGTTAGTAAAAATCTGTAACTGCTGGTAAAGAATGGCATATTTCCTTTGATTTGCATTTTGGTTGATGTTATATCCAATATTACTGAGGGCAATATTATTTTTTTTTTAAATTATTATCTTAAAATTTCTAAAATCCTACAAACGATCGGGGAAAACAAATTTTTTTTTATAAATGCCCCTTAAGAGCCTAACAATAAGTAAAGTAAACTTCAATAGGGAATCCTGACATGGATTTCTGTGATATGCTGTTCTCTGCGTCTTTTTGGCAGGATTTTTTCTTCTTTTTTGGTTCAAGTTGACTGTATTAGTCTGATATTTTTTATTAAATACAAAAATAGAGTACGAAGTTTCGCCACTGTTGGTCCGCAGTTTCACTGGAACAAGGCTAAGCAAAACTAATCATCCCATCGGGATATGTTATAAATTTCGCAAATCATATTTTACATTTGGGGACCAGACAATTGTAGAATGCAAACGTACAGGCAATGTAACGCGTGTGACCTACTGTCAAGCCATCCTCAATCTTAACAACGAAGAGCACGTTTTTTTTGTCGAAAATCAGCTCCAATTAAGCGATTTGGGTTGCGTAAGCATAATCTTCGTTTTCGGGGCACTAAAAATCCGAGACGTTACATCCTTATTACGCGCAGGAGTGATTGGGCCGTATTTTTTTTTATAAGGAAGCCATATGCAGACGAGCTCCACCGGAATTCATTTTTATCGGATTTTTGTCCTAAATGTTGTTGTAAAAGTTTTAGGTATAAAAACCGTTGAATGTAGATTTAAAATTTATTTGCGAATAAGACTTCAACTATCTGTTTGAGTTGATTAAAATGGTGAAATATTCCCTTCTCGTGCATTCGAATCGCGGAAATAGGGTGAATTGAACCGCTTTATAATATTGACTCTTTTTAGATATGATATTGACTTGCTAGCAAGATTGCTAGCACAATAGAGCTGTCACTGTCAAAATAGCAAATGATTCAAAAAGAATAAAAACAGAGCAACCGCTACACTCCAGCCTTGCTACGATGGATAGTAAAAAACCAGCATTATGGATCTTTATTGATTCTCTTCTTCATTAAAGCAGCTAGAAATAAAATGAAAGCGTCAATGCAAAAAGTTACATAATTATTAGACTGCAACATCTATCACTTGCAGCTTATAAAATTATTTCTCTGGCTACAAATGTTCGGGTCGGCCATTTAAAATTTTAAATTTGAATCGGCTGAAAAAACGGACTGATAACTTTTTTTTTTAAATTTCTGGTTTTATTGGAAAGGTTGAACTTTGTCGTTTAATATTGGAACACCATCTGATGATTTTTTTAAATTACAGCTAATTAAAATTTTAAATGGCCCACCCTATATTAAAAAATTTCCTAATTTTACGTACATGTGTATTTTTCGTTTGGTTGTAATTATTGATTTTTTTCATTTTATGATGACCATTGGCGATGATGTCAACAGTAACCCTTAAGCATGTTGAAGTTAGAGGGCGATAGGGTGTTTATTTGCCGAATCATACGTTTTCAACATAATTTGCTATGCTTAACTTTTTGGGTGCTCTAAATATTCATGGAAATTGGTAATACATCTAAGCGTTTTTTACATGACATGATAGATAAATAATCATTCCTGAGCAAGTGGGTCTTTGTAAACGTAAATTGAAGCCAGTACAAACGTCGATCACGTTCAGTTTTTAGTTTGCGAATTTTTATTCAAACCCGAAGAAGCAGTTACTAAATTGCTTTTGCATCAGAGTAAAACTAGAAAACAAGACTGCTAATTATAAAGTATTCAAGATGAAAAATAAAAATTATTTAAGCCATTATTAATACCTACGGCACTAACTAATGCAAGTCTCATTTCAAATGTTTTTTATTTATTTTCTCGCCCACCTGCACATTTAGCACTCCTTGTCGATGATATCGAAATACATCGTGATAAGCCGAGTGTACTCATAACCTCACCCGGATCGCCCGATTTACATGCCAACAGCAGTAGTAGTAGTGGTGGCGGTTGTCTTTCCCTAAGACAAAGTGCGAATGTACGCAGTTACGAAACAAGCGCAGCTCAACAACGTCTGGGACCAAAACACCACGTATCGAGTGCCGCCAGTACCAGCAGCAATCAGTCGGTCAGCAGCTGTAGCAGTGGTAGTAGTAGTCACACATCGCACACAGCTCCACCGCACCACCGACCATCGACATCATCGATCCAAGGAGCAGCAGCAACAACGACGGCGGGCCACCATCATCACCATCATTGTCATCAAATACCACCACCGTCATCGCATTCGCCGTATACATATGGCTCAGGTTTGGGACCACAACAACAGCAGCAGCAACAACTACTTCTCCTTCAACAGCAGCAGCAGCAGCCGCAACAACATCAGCATACCTCACTGGCAGGAGCTATGGTTGGGCCCCTACCTGTTCATATCGAAGGTGAACTACAGATGAAACTGGGCTACGATCAAACGTCATTACAGTTGATTGTAACGATTGTTTGCGCCACCGGCTTGACGTTTCGTCAAACTGGAATTGCCAGAAATCCTTATGCAAAAGTAAGTAGACCGCCCCCCCCCCCATACCCCTACAAAGCAAAGTTAGTTTGTTAAATGAGACAATGATTTCTAATGGATATGTGGGTTAATGTTCTGCCGACATTGAAATATACAAAATATTTACTTAACATCTGTAATACGAGGGCAGATTAATAATTCCGCGACTTTTCGAATAAAACACTTTTTTTTGCAAAAAAAATATTTTTCAACATAATCTCCTTTCCTCCTTTCTCAGCAACACACTTTGCCCACACATTGTTGTATGATTTTTATCGTAACTAAAATATAATGTTTCAGAGGAAAGTAACTGTTTAAAAAACCTCTGATTTATCACAAAAAAAAGGTTAATTTTATATTTTTTTAGAAACGTAATGCAGTTGATTTGATTTACACGTTAAATTTGAGATTAGAAAATTAGATGGTATACTACAGTGTAATTTGAATCTATCTGTTAAAGAACGGATTTTGTCTTTGATTAAATGTATATGTATTATTATTTTTGTGTAGATGTGCGGTGTAGAAGGGCCATGGGAAATTTTACATCATTTTCAATAATTTGTTTTGGCAGATTTGCAATTTCTTTATATGTGTTTTTCAACATACTCCCCACACAGAACAAGCATACGGGCGGTTCTTAGCCAAGCACAAAAGCGCGTTATAAACAGAAAAAAGTTAAGTGTTTTGGAAACTTCCATCTCTGCTATGAACACATGTTAAATTTTGTTTCGATCTGGCAACTCCTTCATATAGAAACAGGTGTTCACAAAAGACGCATCCGCGATTTTTTTACAATGGAAAAATTAGAAATGCGTGGTGTCATTAAATATTTACATAAAAAAGGTTTATCGGGACAAGAAATTCATAATGATATGGTGAATGTGTTAGGTGAAAGTGCTCCTTCATAACAGTAAAAAATTGGGTTACTGAATTTAAACGTAGTCGTACAAGCATTGAAGATGAACCACGTAGTAGACGTCCTAAAACAGCAACAACAACAGAAATTGTAGCCAAAGTGCATGATATGGTATTAAATGATCGACGAACAAAAGTGCGTGAAATAGCTAATATCATGGGCATCTCAAATGATCGAGTCCATTTAATTTTGCATGAAGAACTACAGATGAAAAAGCTTTCTGCAAGATGGGTGCCGCACTTGTTAACAGTCGACCAAAAACGCATAAGAATGAACATTTCCCAAGCTTGTTTGGATCGTTTTCAGCGAAATAAAATGGATTTTAAGCGTCGTTTCATAACTGTTGATGAGACACGGATCCACCACTATACTCCAGAGACACAAGAACAATCCAAACAATGGACTGAAGCTGGAGGAAGTGCCCCAAAGAAGGCAAAAACAATTCAATCGGCTGGTAAGGTTATGGCAACGGTTTTTTGGGACTTCAAAGGTATTTTATTGATTGACTATCTGCAAAAGGGTAAAACAATAAATTCAGAGTACTATTGCAACCTTTTAGATCAACTAAATGTACAAATTCGAGAAAAACGTCCTGGCTTACAACACAAAAAAATAATTTTTCATCAAGACACCGCACCAGCGCACAAGAGTGTTTTAACAATGGCTAAAATCAACGAAATAAAGTACGAGTTGCTTGACCACCCACCTTATTCTCCAGATTTAGCTCCCAGTGACTTTTACCTGTTCCCAAATCTAAAAAAATTCCTTGCTGGCAAGCGTTTTACCTCAAATGAAGATGCAATTACAGTTGTAAACCACTATTTTGAAGACCTTGAGGAAAACTATTTTAATCAAGGGATAGAATTGCTAGATAAGCGTTGGACTAAGTGTATCGAAGTTTCAGGAGATTATATTGAAAAATAAAAATATTTTTGAAAAACTAACTATTCTCTTTCATTGTTAGGCTAAGAACTTTCCGAACCGCCTCGTACAGCAAGATGGCCTGGAAAATTACTTTTGCCAGCAATAAGTTATTTTCAATACTCAGAGGAGAACCACGTTTTATAAGTGGATATAACATATTTCTTGCAATGCAAAATTTCTGAATTTGTCGTGCAATATGCAAATCAAAAAGTAATTTTTTATCCAGATAGACTCCCAGATATTTTATATTATCGCTCCATTCTATACCTATCCCATTTATTGTCGATGGGTAAAAACAAGGATGGCGTTTTCGACTAAAGAACACAGCTTGTGTTTTATTCTCATTTATTTTTATCTGCCATTTGTGGAAGTAATCTAATATAGAGTCTAAAGCGCGTTGAAGTTTAGTCACTATATTGTGTTCATATTCATGCGAGAAAAATAATGAAGTATTATCCGCATATGTTGCACATTCACATCCAAACAAATTAGGCATATCTGAGCAGTACAATATGAATAAAGTTGGCCCCAAAACAGAGCCCTGCTGGAATTCCGACCAAATCGGAGTAACTGTCATTGAGACAAATACAAAAATTCCTGCTTCTCAAAAAAGCATCGACAATTTTTATGAGATAAAGGCGAAAATTGAACTGTGCCATACAGAGTCAAACGCCTTTTCAATATCCAAGGTGACCATTACTGTGGAAAACCCATTCTCAAAACCCTTCCTAATGTGGTTATAAATCCGTTTAATCTGGTGCACAGTACTGTGAAAAGGTTGAAATCCAAATTGAGTTTGAGGAATTATACTACGCTGCTCCAGAATCTTTGTAATCTTAACCTTCAAGACTCTCTCAAGAATTTTACTGAGACTGCTTAACAGGCTAATAGGTTGGTAACTTTGTGCCAAATTTGGTGGCTTGATCGGTTTAGGTATTGGTAAGATTTTTTCCGTTTTACATGTTCTAAGGAAATATTGCAATTTCAGGCAACAGTTTACAATGTAACACAAAAACTTTATTGCCGAACGGGGTAACTGTTTTAACATACAATTTCTAATTCCATCAAGTCCACAGGCCTTTCTCGGTCTTAATCGAATCTCATCCAGATCAACATATTCCTCTGGGTCAGTACTAAATGCAAGATAAGAATATCGTTCAATGACTCTTTCTACAGTAAAATCATTCGACGATTGTCCGCGATGTTCCGAAATGTAATGGTTTCCCAAAAAACTTTGAGCAAGATGATCAACCTTCTGTTTATCACTGAACAGAGTTTTATCGTTTTCCACGAGAGGTGGTACGAAAATTCTCATCTTTCTGAAACATTTGGATATATTCCATAAAGGTTTTAATGATGTATCTAAATTTTCCAATTTAGTCGTCCAGGCGTTGTTTCGATATTTCGACATCTCCTTTTGAATTTGTGCATTATAATATTTCATAATTAAAAAACCAGATTGAACCCGATAACGTTTCCACTCCTTTCGATAAAAATTCCTAACCTCTATGATTTGCCTGATATAGTCAGGAATATCCAACTTCTGTTTTATACGAATCTAAGGGACAGAAATATCCGCAGCATCCAAAATGCTTTTACTCAAAAAGGCTACACTAACATAAATAGTGACGCACTGACCAATTGTCAATAGCTGCACGAACCTCGTCCATTGGAACATTGGCCACAGCTCGAACTAAAGCATTCTTAAGAGATCCAATGTTGGGGTATATTTTGTGCCTTGTCCTCGAAAACCGCCCACAATTTGCAATCGAATCGGTTCAAATCTGGACTGTCTAAGGCCATTCTTCAGAGGAAATGAACGCTGGCAAATTGTTTCGAAGCCATCCCTGGGACGTTTTAGCCTTATGGGCCGGCGCAGAATTCTGCTGGAAAGTCCATGGCTGGTTTTGGAACAGGGAATTGTTAAGAGGCTTCGCAACAGCTTCCAAAACGGTTTCTTGGTAAACTTTGGCCTATGTTTTGACTCCTTGTTCGCAGAAATGCAGGTCAGTGAACCCATCGTAAGAGATAATGATGACCGTTTTCATGAACGGTAAAATTTGTTCATCGGTGAACAAAATTTTTCTGTGCAAGCTATCAGCGTGCTTCGCCAAAAGACGTTTGCATTTTTCAATCCTATTTTTTTTTAAAGCTGAAGTCAATAAATGTCCGGGACGTCGTTTGAAAGTCTCACGTCGTTTTTAATGATTCGCCTCATGGACTTTTGCGTGATATTCATCTCACGGGCCATGATTTTCTGTTTTCGGAGCGTATTTCTGTGAATTCTTATTTTAACGGCTTTGATGATGGTGTTCAAACAGAGCGTGGGCGGGTCTTTTACATCTCCAGTCACCTCAAACAGTTGTATGCATCGGTAGACGAGCATGCGGCTAATCCCTAGTGGAAGAAGCGTTTTGAAAATATCGTTTTTTTTTCTTTTCACGCTTGAAAAGCGCTATTACAGCGATACGGTTCTCATTATCTGACCATGATGAAAGTTAAAACAATTTTAAAATCTCGTTACAGACTAACGCTATTGAGGTTGGCTTTCAAAACCCATATGACATTAACGGGGTGTGTTCAGTTCTACTATTGAAATGGGTGTGTTCAATGTTGTAACTCTATTTATGTCCCTACTAAGTATACTAGGGCGTACCTCAAAAAAAAAAGTTCGCCGTACACCTTCGAATATGAAGTATTATTGAAAGGTAGTTTCAAAAAAAAATTTTTATTTTTTATGCCGAACGTAGGGGTCGCGCTTTTACATTTTTCTATATAACTTCTGCATTTATAAACGGATTTTAATGTGTGATACATCGATGTTTTTGTCTCGACGAGGCCGATTTTTTTGTCTTTGAAGTCATTGAGCTCAAGCACCCCCTTCTGGTACTTACCCATCATATCTCAGTTGCTACTACCCTAATGTACCACTCTAATATCAGAAAATTAAAGCTCGCGCGGGGTGCTTGAGCTCAATGACTTCAAAGACAAAAAAATCGGCCTCGTCGAGACAAAAACATCGATGTATCACACTTTAAAATCCGTTTATAAATGCAGAAGTTATATAGAAAAATGTAAAAGCGCGACCCCTACGTTCGGCATAAAAAAATAAAAAAAAAAATTTTTGAAACTACCTTTCAATAATACTTCATATTCGAAGGTGTACGGCGAACTTTTTTTTTTTTACTTGTAACCTGGTACGCTCTAAAGTATACTTCATTTGATTTGCAGACTGATGTCTTATTTTCGGTTTTATTGCGGACTAAGGACTGATGAAAGATATTAGTTGAAAGAACTCATCAACTATATCTGATTTTCTATGAATCTGCGTTGAGGAATAATTTGCACTCCGAAACGTTTTCTTTAAATAATCTTCCACCAAGCGATATTTTTTCTATACCAGCAAAGGGAGCAGTCACAGATGGTACAGTTCCGAGTCTAAGTCCTAGAAACTCTAATATGCTCCTAATTTCCAGCTTCGTGTCGTTTGCTGCTTTCTCTCAATTATTAGCTGCAGAATATTGAGTACGTTGCACAAAAGTTGATCACCTTGTCTGAGGTCTCTCCTGAAGGAGAGAATGTTGCGAGAGATCTTTCCTTTTTATGGCAGATATCCGTCTGTCAAAGTAATTTTGCATAGGCATATTAGATTTGTATGGATACGCAATTCAGCCTTGATTTCTCTCTTATTGGTTCAGTTAAAGATTTGTTTGGCATAAAGCCACACAGATACGGACCATTGATGTTTGTGACGTGTCGCTTCACTCGCCTTCGTAAAAAGCATTAAAAGGAGCTTTAACGAAATTTATAGTAAACGCATTCCACGGTAATTGCCGCAAAGCGTGTGGTTTCCCTTTTTTAAGCAGGGCACAGTAGAATGGTATTACAGTCTCCAGGCAGGTTTTTTGTAACTTAATGGTGGGGATAAATTGTATGTATTCTCCGAAAGACCATCAATTTTATGGAGCGCGATGAGACTTTTGGACATTGTTACCTGTACATCTTTATTTTCCCAATCTAAGGCAATTTCATTTGTTGTTTATTTTGTCAAAATTATTATTTTGTCGTCGTATCATGGATTAAGTGGAAGCCGTGTTCGGTGCCTCACTTTTTCTGCAGCCATTGGGATAGAAAGTTGGGGAACTCATTGCGTTTCAGTTGTATAGACGTCTAGCTTTTTCCGTTCGCCTATGGGATATTGAAATTACATCGAGCTTGAAAAAAGAGAGAATAAAAAGCTCGAATAAAAACTCAATAATAAGAAAAGTTGCAAATTTAAAATATTTTTAGATGAGGGCAAGTGTAAGTCGCAGTTCATAAACTACATATCAGACGTATACCTTATCTTAACAAATAATTTTTTTTCATTTTCTTTTAGGTGTTCCTTTTACCCGATCGTGGTACAAAATCCAAAAGACGCACGAAAACGTTAGCCAGTACCTGTGAACCACGTTGGGGTCAAACATTTGTCTACACTGGTCTAAGACGTTGCGACTTAGCCGGCAGATATTTAGAGGTAATGATCTGCACATTCGACATTGCAATGGAAAACAGCAGCCACACCAATTTTGTTTTTTCTCTCAACAAAGGAGTCATAATCAAATAAAAAATATTTTTAAATCAATTTTCCTACCAAACAATTTAGGTTACCCTATGGGACTACGTGCGTTATGGTGCTAATGACTTTATCGGCGAAGTCGTCATTGATTTGGCCCATCATTCATTGGATGATGAAGCAGATTGGTATAAATTACAACCACATCAGGATACCTCATATCTCGTATGTCTCTATTTCATTTGTTTGCAAATATTTTCCAAAACTTAGTTATTGTTTTAAATAAATGTTTTAGAAAACGCAAATGCCAAAGCGACTTAAAACAAAACAAATTAAAATGTAAATGTTTAAGAATCGAACGGGCAAAAACAATAAGCAAAGTTAACGAAGAAAAATAAATTTAGAATAAAGTAGATGTATGTAATCTATAAAGAGGAGATTTTGGGAACACCAGCGGGCGGGATGTTTCATATCTCAGTAGATTTTTTAGGTACATAACTGGTTAACTTTGCTTAAAATAATGGTTAACGTGGCTTTGCTATTATTCCATTTTCCCAATATTCCCGCCCATAGATTTGTGTTATTGTATTGCGAAACATTAACGGTGACTACAGAGTAACGAGTTGGTTTTGAAGGGAAATAAATTTTACTAATTAAAAATCATTTTGCGCGAAATTTTCAAATTAATTTCAATGCAAATTTGAACTTTAAAGCATTTGTTCATTACTAATTTGTCATTTTTATTTTATTATAATTTAACACATTTGATGTTCGCTCACAATTTCCTATTCCCGATTTATGCATCTCATTCGTTTTCTACTCCCCCACGCTTTTTGTTTCCGTTTTTTCGTTTCGTCCGAACTTATGTAGTTGCGCAGTTATGATTCATCCCGAGATGTGGACATTGTGATTCTTACACCCAGTGATCATTTGTCACCACCCAGTACAACATCACGCCACAGTGATTCGGATACAATGTCTGAAATCGATATACAATCACAGCGTGATGGTGCCAGCATATCATCGATGGGTAGCTCAGCAAGTACACCACCACCCGAGGTAACCTAAAATTAAACAACAACAACAACAAAACAAAAAAACACAATTTCTCAAACTCAATATCGAAACAACGTACGTTCTTCCTCTTCAGATAACAAATAAAAACAACTACATTCTTCTACTGCTACTAAATGCAACTCTGTTTCACTCTTCCGCCGTACAACACTCGCTCACTTTAGAACCCTTTCTCTCTCTCTCTCACCCACTCTTTTTCTGAGAGCCTTAAAGAGTAAAGAAAGTAACCGCATGTGTGCGATAACCGGACATGTAAACATGCATAACTGGTAATAAACTCTAATCGGCGGTTATTTTCCTTATGTCTAACGGCCATTACTGCGTGTATTTGCAACTATCTCTAAAACTCTGTACGCAATACTGCCCCTTTAAGCAATGCGTCAAAATACAACTCTGTATTTACATTTTTGCCCTGTTGCGATACATCTTTCTTAGCGTCGTAATCTGTTTTCTCGCTCTACGATTTTCCTACACTTTATCCACTTTTTTTAACACTTGACACACATACATACATACGAGTATGTACTTTGTTAGGACAAAAGTACATACCTGCATATGCATACATGTATATAAGTATGTATGTATGTATATTGTATGCTTTAGTGTATGCAACTAACTGGTGATCTATTGTGAATTACTTGTTATTTTGTTGAAAATCAAAGAAAATGTTTGAAAAAAAACTCTGTTTGAAATGTAAATTTTAACATGTCTTTTTGCATAATTTTTATAGAACTTCTAAATGTGTGTGTGTGTTTTACATTAAATCGAAAAAACGATATAATCATGCATTTGTTCATTATCATCCTCATCGTCGTTTAATGTCATTGTGGCTTAGTCATTGTCACAATTAGGCAAAGTCCCATAGGTTAACGCCATGATTCGTAAATTGCCAATAATGCCGGGATCCTGGATTTTTTACCGCACCATATGTTCTAAAACTGCACAACGATTTTCTTGCCAACCGAATGTATTGTTTAAGTGTTTTACCAGTTTGACAGGTGCTTTTTTCAGCATACAGAAAAAAAAAATTGATTCAAATAAAAAATGCATGTATTCAATCAAAAAATTCGTAAGTAATCCTGTGTTAAAAATTTCACACTTAAACTAAATTATTCGTAAGTTGTTACTGAAAATATTTCCGATTTTAGGCGATTAACCAATTCACATATTTGCAAAAAACAAATTGTATGCCGACAATATTTTCGCTATTACGCATGAACCAATTCACAAAAATATTGTAAGCCTTTCTTTGAAAATATTTTCGTTATGAGGTGAGGAAAAAGTTAACAAAGTTTGGACAGTTTTTCAAAAAGCAGTCGAAAAGAATTTCTGCTGCAAGCAGTGAAGTTTTGATGAGACCCCAAGCAATGAATGTGCTGTAACCATGTTTGGTGGGTATAAGGGTTGGCACATTCGCAATTAACGAGAACTGCCTGCAATAGAGTTTTCACCGAACACAGTGAACACACTAAAAATCCACACACTTCATATATTCCAAAAAAACACACACACATACATTGAAGTGCGTGGTCGTTGTACTGTATTAAAGAACACAAATGCATAAGGCATGCTATGTCAGCCTTATCTTATGAATATTTTCCTTGTTTCCATTCACTAAATATCATTGCAATATTTGACAAATTGTTTGGCTTATTTACAAAATATTTAATTGAGTGGTAATAATTTTCACATACCATTTTTTTGTATTGATATTTCAAGATTTTTTGTTCTGTCTACATGGAACTGAACCACTTGGTGAAAGTAAGAAAATGAAAGGTATATAATTAAAGCCCTCGAAATTCTAAAAGTCAGCAAAAAAATTATGGAAACATTGTTAGGCAGGTATTCAGTGCTAGTTACAGACAGAGAAAAGATTGTTTCTAAATCGGTACGAACTAAAAACTTTCAGCGGTTGGACAAGAACTTTTGTATAGTCTCGAATGTTACATATTTCCCTATACCAACAAAATGTATAGCTGACACAACCATTGAATGACAATAACCGACAGTAACTATACCGATCGATGTAAAATCACCTGCCTACAGGTCTGAATTGTCATGCTTTTCATTAAATTTGGCAGAAGTATGTTTTTTTTTGCACAGGGCGGATGCTATTGTATTTGATACAAATCGGTTCAGATTTAGATATACCTCCAACACATAAGTTCATTCGATTTTTAATTTGTTAGCTCTAACAGCCATAAATTACATCGAATACTGATGAAATTTGCCACGAGCAAGTTTTTTGAGAACGCTATTGAAATAAAAGAATTTGGTTTAGATTAAGATATCAATCCCATACATACACACAGAAATAAAATCACTTGGAAGTCGGCCCGAACTAGAAATATTCGGTTGGATTAGCCGACTTTCTGTTGCAACAACCAACATTCCATAGTATTGATGGTATCAGGGTTCGAGATATCATACCAAAACACAACCATATCACGGTACTCACATCCAATAACATAGTTTGCCAACCGAATTCAGTTTAATTATTGGTTGCGACAACTAGCGGTTATGGCAGCCAACCAATTGTAATGTACATGTTACTTTGGTACCAATAATTGGCGATGACAACCGATTAGTTATATGTTGAGACCAAATCAAAACTACATAGTTGGCTGTTGCTATATATTTCTGGCCTAGACGACACTAAATGTTCCCTGGCGCCATCTGACATTTTCATTGGAAAGTTTGCCATTTTTTAGCATAAACGTACTCAGAACGTTTTAAAGTACGACCATCATTTGTGCTGTTTACAGTGACTAGAAAAAAATCAATTTGGCAAAAAAATGGAATTAACTCGTGAACATTTTCGTGCGATCATTTTTCACAACTTTCGACGTGTATTATCACGACAAGAGTTCAGCAATGAACTTAAATCCTTGTATGGCGATGAAGCACCATCCTATAGCAATGTGAAAAAATGGTTTAATGAATTTAATCGAGGCCGACGCTGTCTCAAAGACGAAGGTCTTTCAACAACGGCCGTTGTGCCAGGGAACATTGATGCCGTGCGTGAACTGATAATGCAAGATCGTCATGTGACATACTGTGAGATAGAGGCATATTTGGGTATTTCTTCCAACAGCATACATCCGATATTGCACAAACACCTGGCCGTAAAAAAAGTTAGTTCTCGTTGGATCCCGCACAATTTTACAATCGCTCAAAAAAAAGGCTCGTTCGATTGGTGCCAAGAAATTTTGGAAAAATACGATCCCGGTGCTTCAAAAGACGTTTATAAGATCGTCATAGGAGACGAATCATGGATCTATGCGTATAGGTCCGAAACAAAACAGAAATCGAAGACGAGCCAAATCCAACGAAAGTTGTTCGTAAAAGAAGCACTTCGAGCAAATGGTCGCCTCTTCTTCAGCAAAACTGGTCATGTGGCGACTGTTCCGCTTGAGCAACGTAGGCGGTCAATTCTGAGTGGTACACCACAATTTGTTTGCCTGTTGTCTTCGGGTAAATTCGCAAAACGAACAAGAGAAGACGAAGCATTGTGCACCATGACATCGGCTCAAACCAGCGCCTTTTTGACCGGCCAAAACGTCGAATCGATGGTTCATCCGACGTACAGCCCTGACTTGGCACCCAATGACTTCTTTTTATTCCCGCACATCAAGAAAAAACTGCGTGGTCAACGATTTTCGTCGCCAGAAGATGCTGTTGAAGCGTTCAAAAACCATGTTTTGGAGGTGTCTCAATCGGGGTGGAAAAAGTGCTTCGACATTTGGTTTGAGCGCAAGCAAAAGTGTGTTAATCATGCTGGAGAATACTTTGAAAACCCACAAAACCATTTTTGATGATAAATATTCGCATTTTCATTATTAGGCCAGAAATATATATAGCAGCCCTCGTATTACCAACAATCTATAACAAAACCAATACATGTACAAATTCAGTTTCAATAATCCTCCTAATCTGTTATGATAACCGATACCTGTTTTCTTCAACAGAAAGTGTAAGTTTCCACTACTGAAAATTGCGGTGTACCCATTTTGAAAAACAATAAAACCATTTTTGATGATAAATACTTGCATTTTCATTATGAGGCCAAAAATATATATAGCAGCCCTCGTATAACCAACAATCTATAACAAAACCAATACATGTACAAATTCAGTTTCAATAATCATCCTAATCTGTTAGGGAATAACCGATACTTGTTTTCTTCAACCGATAGTGTAAGTTTCCACTACTGAAAATTGCGGTGTACCGACGGACGCTGTCTAAATTGGAGAAAATCAATTCAGATTAAGATATAGCTTCCGCATATATTTTGAGACGATTTTACTAAAAACTATTAAATCTGCTTTGCCAACATTCGGTTGGCAAAAAATTCAGTTGTGGCAACAAATCTGTTCTCGGCGTGTATGCTCATTCGATTTCGTGTTTTTACTAATCCTAATGAAGTTTTGCACAAGTAACATCCTCTTGCCAAGGACGGACGCTGTTGAAATTGGAGAAAATCAATTCAGATTAGGATATAGGTAGCTTCCGCATATATATTGAAACGATTTTACTAAAAACTATTAAATTTGCTTAAAAATCAACTAAGAAACAAGTTTTAAAAACCGGGTATTTTTGGGTCCAAAAACATACATTCATTCGGCTTTTCGGAACCTTCAGGAGTGCAGAGTACAATATAGTTGGCCACGCCCGACTTTAGGTTTTTTTACTAGATGTTGTGTTGTGCTTTGTTCGGTGAAAAACGCTACTACAAGCAGGTCTCGTTAAATACGAATCTGCCTGCCCTTGGATACATTTGTTGTTTTGGGTCTTCTGCTTAAAACTTAAAGACTTTTGGACTGCTTTTTAAGCATGTGAAGATTTCCATCACCTTATACGTAATCACCTCGTTACGAAAAATATGTCGATAAATAGCTTACTTTTTTTTGTAAATATGTAAAGTTTTTTATCGCCTTGCAAGAAATTGTTTTCGATAAACAGCTCACTACTTTTTTTGTAGATATGAATGTGAACATGTTCATCACCTCATACAAAAATGTTTGTAAATATGTACTCGTATATTTATTTTTCGCCTAAAATCGGAAATACTTTCGACAAACATCGTACGAATATTTTAGTTAATAAGTGAAATATTTCTTCACAGGATTCCAAATTATTAAATTAATTTATTTGTATGAATTTATGACATTTTTAATTGAAACGAAGTGTTTTTCGTGTTTTTATGGTTGCCACTACTGAATGCGTTATTAAAACGTACAATTTATGGTTGTGGGCGTGTCATAATATTGTTATAGTATGTCAAATAATGTAATCATCAAGACTTGCAGAAAAAGAAGTGGTTGCAACAGAAATGTATACTGTTCAAACGAATTTTTAATGTTTTCCAAACCAGAATAAAAACTGTTCAAGTAATAATAATGATAAAAGACCGAATAAATGTAAACAAAACAAAAACATGTTTTCCAACATGTTTTTCTCTATGTGTAGGTGTGCCATACCGAGATAGTCGGAAAATTCCAATAAAAAACGGCATCCTTCCGGTTGACAACACTGGTCGTGCGACCTTTAGAGGGAAAGAGAAAATCCTTTGAAAATCGTAAAAACATGCAGCGTTGTAGCCTATTAAAAGAGCAGCGCCTTCCGACAGATGCAGATTTCTGCTTACAGCAGGACTCTACGTTATTTTCTGCAACAGTTTCCTGTTAAAGACGTAGTAGCATCTAAACTTTGCAGAACTACTAATATTTCTGCAAACAGACTAATTCGTCTTTCGGTTGTTCATTGAAATGACCAGTCACACGGCTTTAATGTATAGTCTTAACTTTCTAAAAGAGATCATTGTCATTACTTATACATGCCATATTGCTCTAGCACATCATTGTCCCCGTTCACTTATCATATGAGTACATTTCATCCAGAGGGATTAAATTAAATGGAGAATGTTCTTCAGAGAGACTTGAGCAATGACGTGAAATACAATGGGCAAAACTATTTTCTATCCATAAAGAACAAATTCAACCCCCTATCGCAATGCGAAACCTCGTGTTAGTTTCTATCTAAATTGTTTTCAGTGTATGACACCTTTTCACACAAAACGCTTGGCGAAATCTTTCGATATTTATAATGTAAATTGTTTTTGTAAACGCACAAATATGTATTGAAATGACGCGAGCTTTCGATTTGCGTTTTTTGAGATTTCAGGCTTAAATCTCACAAGTGATATTACAAAGAGAAGTACAATTCAAGAGCTCTAAGCTTACGGTATGCCATGGGAAGAACAAAGCATTTTGTATTCATATGCCACGCCTTAAGCCCAAAGCTTTTTAATCGTACTTTGCTCAAAAAAAATAATATAAATTCTCTGGATACATTTCCAAGTTTTTAAATTGGCTTTCTTTTAATAGAGAAATTTATCCCCTTTATCACAAAAACCGCAGAGTGAGTTCTTGTTAGTTTGGGAAAACATTTGTGCTGCTGCAAAAACAATTTGCATAAAAAAATAAAGTAAGCATTTAGCATTACATACGAGTATGCGTGATAAGGGCATACATTTTTGAAAGAAATAAAGAGGTGTTAAGAATCTCAGAACAAATAACCCCCACTTTTAAACAAATTTGCAAAAAGCTTTAAAAAAATATGTTTATAAAGAAAACGTTGAATTTTAAACTCGTTATCAATTAATACGGCCTATTGGCCAAGACAAAAGCTTGGCTCCAGTACTTTTTTCTGGAATATCTCTATAATTTTTTTTAATTTATCTGGTGCTATCTGATGTATCATGTTTCATTTCATCTCATTCCAGAGCCTGCTTCAGTCTTTGTATTGAACTCATATAGTTTTCGAAAATCAAAAAAAAACATAACAATCTCATTAGAATTGTGTTGAAAATTTAATTTCGTTTCGAAATTTAGATTGGGTTTCTTTATTCTGGAACTGTATTTGTTTTGATCGATGTTGTGTAAAATTTTGTTTCTCTCAAAACCACAACTCTAAACAAAAGAAAAAAGTATACAACCTAAAAAATGTACAAAAACTCATCCCTTCCCTACCGATATCTTCCCTACCAACAGTATACAAACTTTTCTAAGGTGTCGAAAAAAAGGAAACAAAACAAAAAACTAACTAAACACTTGCCTAAAACTACATAAAATAAGTTTTGTACTAAAGATAAAGTTTAAAGTTTGTAATTTAACACTAAGGCAGAGTCCACTCCAGGCCCAGCAAAACCAAAAAAAAAACTATTGTTACATTTAAGTATTTCTATAACAAACATAAGATAAAGTCAACGTACTGGAGAACACATTCGAAAGAAACTTTTTCTCTGCATATATGCAAACTTTTACAAAAGGTTGTAAAAAGCTTTTGTAAAGTTTCCACTTACATACAAGTATATATTTGATTTATGCACTATGATTTGCCAGAAAAGACAAACCAAAGCACAGATGCATGTATGGCTTTTTTTAATCTATAGACAACTTTTAAGTTCATTTCAAACTTTTGTTTATGTACAAAGCTTCTTGTTTAAAAGCTTTATGTGTGTAGCTTGCATTAGAGAAAACAAGACGTGAACACTAATCAAAAACTCCATCACTTTACACCATCGGAACAAGTGAATCCTTAAAGATGACCAGCGTTAATTAAAACATTCACTCATCTCTGTATAAATTGTTAATACTCGAATGTCGTCGTTTTTCACACTCAACTATTCTTTGTAATTTTTCTATGTCTTTTTCGTTTTTTTTTTCTACAACTTCTTTTATCACTTTGTCCGCCTTTTCCCCTTTTGTGTGTAACGTCGCCCTCAACCCCCAACCACTTCCAATGCGCGCACACACACTCACACACTTCCCTTGCAAATGTATTGTGTAAATATTTTGTTTCCCCCCTTTGATCCGAAATTAATATTTCCCCACCTCAAAATTGTCCTTTACTTAGATTGATTTGCAAGAGCGTCGTTCGAGACGTGATATGTCACCGCAAGGTCGAAAAAGAGTGGCCGGCATGGTAGCTCGTGATTACCGTACCGTTTCGGGAATTGGACAAAGTTATCACAATCAGGTTTGAATATTTTCGTTTATAACAAACAAAATAAGAGTAAATTTAGTTTTGTTAAAAAAACTGATTAGCTTTTTAATGGTGTAGGCAATAAACAAAATTCAACAATAGCTTTAAAAATCCAAACCAAAGTCTTTAGTGAACAATAGTGTTCTTGACGCCACCGAAGTATTGTGCTTTTTTGTATGAAGTCCTTTGGTTAAGTAATGGGTAAACTTTAAAGCTTTCATTGTCAACCAACCATAAGCAGCATAAGCAGACAGGTAATTATAGAGAGAATTACATTTGAAAAGCTCTGGCGTATAGAGTAGCGTATGATCATTAGACTACCCATAGGAAACTATTTTCCATTTTTGAGCTTTTGCCTTTATACGCCACCAACCATAAACAGCATAAGCAGACAAGTAATATTATAGAGAGAATTACATTTGAAAAGCTCTGGCATATAGAGTAGCGTATGATCGTTAGACTACCCATAGGAAACTATTTTCCAGTTTTGAGCTTTTGCCTTTATACGCCACTCCATAACACCAAAGCTTTTTCGTAGTACTTTTCTCAATTATTTAGCTATTTAGAGCAGAATAGTTTTACTTTCTTACCGCAAATAAATTATCTCAGGTTGTCAAACGAAAGACGACTCAGTGTGACATCAAAAAAATAATATAGGAATTACATATTTCTTCATATAATCCCATACATTGACTTTTTCTTATACAATTTTTAATAAATAAATAACATTTTCAAGCCCCAAGCCCTCGAAACTGAACAATGACATTACAACTTCTAGACGCATACGGTATCTACTTTGCAACTACATATATAAAATAATCTATAAATGTCCCCTTAAAGGCTTTGATCTTATGCTAAGGCGCAGAAGGGCAAGCCCGTTTTTCTTCTTATAAGCAGAAAATTGAAATTATAGTAAGAAAGCCTTTTAATGCGTCAGTCTTTTGGGGTGGTTTATTAAGAAAAAAGCTCAAAAATGTCAGTTTGATTTCCAAGCTCTATTTTTTTAGTTTCTCTCCTGTGTAGAACTTAATCTCCCCGTATCAAACCTTCTGCTATTAGTGAGTTTCCAACCGGAGTTTCTAATGGATCTACTCTCTATAATTCGGTTTGTCACAAAGGCCAAAGCTTAAAATTATAAATTTGATAGTATCACGCGATATGGCCAGAGAATAAATACATATATTTACTGGGAGTAGCTATACTGACATAGAGACACTTAATCTTATAGCCTGATATTTAAGAATGTTTACTGTGAAGAGAAGTACTAATCAATGGATTTGGGTTTATGGCGTGGCCTATAAAGGCACATACTCAAAAATATTATAAAAAGTCTGAAATATCAATATGTGCACAGTGGTCAGAATAATGTCTTAGTCGTGATGAACCACACAAAAGGCATATTGGTCTTATTGTAAAAGCTCTGAAATAACAATTTGTTCTTAATAAAGCTCTTGGAAACCAGAGCTTTTCAATCGATTTTTTTTTCAAGAAAGGCAAAAGCTCCATTTACTCACTACAGAGTATAAGATTAGGCAACATGCAATAATGCGCATTATCTCTCTGATTAAATAGCTTTTTATCTATGCTACGAAGCATTAATATTAACCCAATGAAGTATTTTTTATATATGTGCAAGATTTCATAAATTTTATGAATGTTTATTAATATGCATGAAAAGTCATGTGTATGTTTTTCCAAAATTTAATGAACAACTTACATTGGGGGAAAAATAATAATTATTTTTTTTTCTGTGTATGTATATAAGAACGAAAGCTTCTAAAAAAGAATCCCTGCTTTGAGATGAAGAATGTGCAATTTCATCAAAGCTTTAAGTAATAGTCTAATCATGCAGGCTATCATGCTATTAAAATGAAAGCGAGAGAGAATACTTCTTCCTAACCCTATTTTTAAAGCATGTTTGAAATGTGTTTCACATTTTAAACTATATAGACCAAAAATGTACATTGAAATGGCTGAAAGCGTAATTTAACGACTATTGCATCACTCAAAAGAGGTAGAGGCAGGACTCACAAATCAAAGCCTTTTTTAATGTTTTCAATTTAGGAAATGGTTCGCTAGAATTGCTGTATAGCGTTGAAAAAAAAGAGTGTATGAAACTATTAGAATGTCTTAAGTTTCTGGGTTTTGAAAATAAGTAGTACTTAATCATTCACCACTTGGTGAAAAGTGAAAAGTTTTTTTTTATCAAATAACTCGTACAACGTGTAATCTTTCAAATTACTGACAAAACAGAGGATACAGATTGATTTATTCTAATACAAATGGTTTTTGGAACATCAATAATTGGCTTAATGAAAGCTTTCACATTGCGGGCGTTTTAAAATTGCAAAGCTCTAGTCTTATGTTGTGACTCTAGCTCAAAATAGTATTTTTATTCGCTGATACATTGCCATAAGAGCTTTTTAAAAAATCTACCCAAAATATCTGATATATCCAGAGAAATATTTTTAATAGAGATAATTAAACATCAAAAAAGAATAGATATCAGTTTGCTACAGGTAGAATAAAGCCTTTCTTCATATATCCTTTCATAGATAGTAAGCTTTTTTGGTGGGAAATATCATTTATAACTTAATTTTGAATGATGAAAGCTTAAAGTTTTACTCGACCAAGACGCGGATACAATACCACAACGACGACAGGGAAAAGAAGTAGCCGATCTTAGTGTGAAAACTAATTTTGTTTCTTGATGGCTACACGTAGACCAAAGTTTCTTCCATTTCATTACTTAAAACATACTTGTATTAGTAGAAGGTGCCCTCAAGATCTGCCAAAGATACATTAGCTTACCACTTGCAGTGGGTCTATTTACATTAATGATTTTTCTATAGTTTCGAGCTAGATCCTGCACACAATTGAAACATGATGCCACATCACTTTAGTTTTCCTAAGTTGATCCATTGTTGTCATAACGCAAAGATTTGTCTAGCCAAATGGGGCACTTTTTTCTCTAGTTCAACATTTAAGTGTTTTCAACTTAATAGATGTGCATAAATATCTATAAAGTTTCCTGCGTAAGTGAAATCTATATAAATTACAATCCTATATAAGTCGTAATTGAAAATAAATCATTTAAACTTGGTTACCCGTTGGGCCATCTCTTCCTGAACTGCTTTCGTAAACGAATATTTACACCATCGACCAACTGCTATAGCCTAATTTCACTATGAAGTATTTACAAAATACATGTCTGCAGAAGCACAAGTCAGAGTACTACCTAATCCGCAAGCTTTAAAGCTCTCGACCGAACCTTAAACACCTATCAAGTATTTTGCCCTCAAATCAAAGTGCACAACTTTTCATTTTTTTCCAATACAGAAAAAAAACACCCAGTAGCTTTCTCCGTTTTTTCAAATTTAATTTTTTAAAAAGCTGTATCGAAAGCTTGGTTATTGCTCTGTTATAAAGTTTTCAAAACTCATTTCCTCAACATCTAAGTGTGCGTTTTTAAAGCTTTTTTTTGTTAATTTCAAGTGTTCTTTTACAAAAAGTTTTGGTAGTTTTCTCTAGAAATACAAATTTCTGCATAATATCTTTTATTTAATTCTCTTAAGCGAAGTTTTTAGTTATAATTTCCTTCTTAATACAACAATACCAAAGAGAACAACATTAGTGAAAAAAGGAAAAATATATTAAAATAATTATTGCATAAAACAGACATCAAATATTTTCATAGTTTGATTATTGCGTATCAGTAAATATTAATCAAACTGCGAAAACGTTTAGAATGTACTACTTCTAGGTTTCTTGTATACTAAATTAAGTTTCTGTATTTCGTCTCCTCTCGCGTTATTGCTGATGTAGGCTCCCGGTGCACAAAGTGGTTATTTTCGTCGTAATGGTGCTCCTACCACTGGACCAGGTGGCATGAATCTTAGTCAACGTAGCCATTCAGCGGCTCCCGGTGATGCTTATCACAGCGGTTATTATCGCAGCACGAGTCCTAGACGTGGTTCCCTGTCACCACCAGAATATCGGGGTCACGATATAGGTAGTATACCACCATATAGTGGTGCGACTTCGATTACCACGCCCTATGATAGTGGTGTGGGTACGTCATCATCGCAACAGCAACGCTTTCAATCGCGTTCGGCGACTGCCACACCAACGGGTTCACCCAAAAAGAGACAACTGCCAAAGGTAAGTTTATTTATTATGCAATAAACATAAAGGGTTTAAGTTGGAATCACAAGATGGGGTGTTAGTAGGCCCTGAGAGTTTAACTTGTCTGATAGATTTTCATGCTCAAGTACGAGAGGTTAGCCTCATGATTCATGTTCGAAATACCTAGAAGTTTCTGAACTAGAACAAGTGGGCCGCCGTGGTATGATGGTTAGTGGACACAATGAGCATACAAGTGAAACCAGGTTCAAATACGGATTAGAACATCTTTACATTTTTTTAGCGGTGAATTTACACCTCCTAAGTTACGGCAACTTTACGAGTAGAGAATGATCATTTAACCACGTAAGAGCTTTCTAAGTAGGTCGAGATAGGGTCATATACTTAGTCGACTTTTCGACTATTACAAAAAAAAACAAAAGTCGACCTTTAGACTTTTCGACTATTACGAAAAAATTAAAAGTCGACCTTTAGACTTTTCGACTTTGTAGTATAAAAAAGTCGATTAAAGTCGACTTTTTTTCTTTAGGGAAATAAAAATGCAATATTTTTGGAATATAAAATAAGTTTTTTTTGTATAGAAAACTTTTATTTAAAAAAGTAAGTGTGATTATAATCTAGTCAACATCAGGAATTTCAAGTAGTTTTTACATTAGTAATATTTAAGATTTAAAAACTTAAAACAAAGTTGATTTTTTAAATCAGTATACATGGAACAACACCACCCGCATCAATTGATTTAAACGGATAATCATATTTCATTTATTTGTTCAGGAGAGCCATTTTAAAGAATAGGTCCCTTTCTATTTGCGCTTAAAATTGTCGACTTCACTTTCATAAAACGCGCATATCTCTGGGAGTGAACACTTTTGAGGCATGGGATCGGTCTTATTCGATGCTCAGATGTTGTCCACATCAAAAAAAAAGTGAAAAGTTGATGAAAAGTTTTGTTCACGAGAGCCATTTTAAAGATTAGGTCCCTTTCTATTTGCGCTTTGAATCGTCGACTTCACTTTCATAAAACGCGCATATCTCTGGGAGGGAACACTTCTGGGGCATGGGATCGGTCTCATTAGATGCTCAGATGTTGTCCACATCAAAAAAAAGAAGAAAAAAAATGAAAATTGATTTTTTTCCCTTAAGTCCCTTTCTCTATGCGCTGTCACATATAAGTATTTTTGTTTTACGTGCTGATTTGATATAACTAAGAATTCGTTAAAACCCACTCAATATTAATCAATTCAATTGAAATCTTGTTTGCACTAATGATATTCATATTTACAATAACTTAAACGTGACTACTACTGAAGACCAGCAACATCACATTAAGAAACAAGGGGAAACTTCACTAAAATCAGTGATGCACGATTCAGTTCATATACTCTCTGATTGAAACTAACTGTTTTGCGCCGGCTCCAAACGGCTAATGCATTTTATAGAGAAGTTTTTAAATGACTAATAGAAAAATCTCCCACTCGTAAAGTCGCCGGCATTAATGAGGTAGAAAATCAGTCGCTACAAATTGTTAGATGTTCTTGACTGGGGTTGAACCTGGCTTCACTGGCATGATAGTCGTGCACATCACAACGTGACTCTAGGTATTATAATTATTAAGATTCCAACGTCGCCGAAGTATTCCTCCCAATAACTTCAATCAAATGTATTATAATTATTTCTCCTTATTTATTCGCATTTCCAGGTACCCCAAACATCACGCAGCGCTATGATACGTGATCGTTTGGGCCAAGAGTTCGATGAACGCTTATCCTCGGGTAACGGTCGTTTCGGTCGACATCGCACACGTCAACCGCATCATCAACCACTATATCGTAGTACTGGTGGTGGTGGCTGGGAGCGACACTACACCGGCCTCTCCGACAGTGATCTCCATTCAATGGAGACACGCGTGAGGCCGCGGCACTCGCTATCGCCGGACAAAGATTTCATGGGCGAATTTGGAGACTCCGACATTGAGTCACTGGTCAGTGTGACATCGAGCTCGTTTTCGACGCAATCCGAACGACTGAGAGGGTCCAGGGGTCTCAGGTGAGTATCGCAAGCGCCGAGCTGTACACAGATATAGATAAAGCTTTTTTCACCTTTATTGGAATTGGAAGCTTGTCAAATAAAGGCTTTTCACCACCACTTCACCTACAATTTCTTTAAAGAAAATTAAAGCAATAGCTTTTCTTTTTGAATGAAGAAAGCTTTTTTTGAATACCAACTAACGAAATGCGCTTTTGTGCTTAGCTAATTAGGACAATTCTTTCGAAAATTAGTTGAAATTTTGTGTCGTTTTGGCTTAATATGGACAAAATTCTTACCACCCTTCAAATAGAAACCCATTTCCTTCCATCCCCCAGTGGAAAAAAACTGATCCTACCCAATCTGGCCATAGCAAAACATACCAAAGATGTACCATTTTCGTTTCTTCAACACTTGGCGAATTGCAATCAAAATCCAAAATCAAACATATATCTCAAGAAAACAGATACTACTAAACAAGCAACTACATGGCAAATTTCTTTATGTTCACTATGTGTTTGTTCTTTTTGTTCCCTTTTTTATGTATTCTTTTCAACAACAAAAACCTACAAAAATAAAAAAATAAACTCAACTATGATTTCAACTCCTTACTCAACCACCAACGAACGACTGAATGACGCCTGCGCTTAATTTTGTGTTTGAACTGCTTCTAAATATGCCTACAAACGACAACTACAATAACAACAACAATAACAAAAATATATCACCCACACATACACAAACACATGCGACATTGCGACGTTCTTATGTATATACGCTAAAAACACTTCCTCGCCATACATTGACGCGCACATACTACACCGCGCTCCTTCCTCTTCCTTGTCGCCATTCGGACGTCATGTTTCGTTGTCTTAATTTGTTTTTCGTTCGTTGTTTCCCTATCGTTATCGTTTGGCTTCTTTGCCTCTGAATTACCCCAACTACGACACAACCACACCCGCCCACCACCCCCAACAATTACAACCAAAACTCTCTTTCTTTGATTTGGCTTGCCACTCGCTCCTCACCGCCCACCCACCACTTTGCATGTGTTCTGCGTGCGTGTGCAACAAAAAAAAACATCAACACTCCGCACTCCTACATCAAATTAACACACTTTCTCCTACACTCCCCACACTGACACGAAACACTGACACTTTTGAAATTCCTAAATTGTTTCCGAAATACAAAACTGCCTTTCGAAATAATTCCGAATTCAAATTTCAATAAATAAAATAACAGTAGCTTACCACGCAATTGGCGCTCTTATCTCGGGCCGAACAGTATGTCAGCTGTCGGCCCCCCAATGCGTCTAGGTGGCGGCGACGATGGCGGCGGCAGAGGTGGCTATTTTGAACGTTTCCGCTCGAACACCATCGAAGTGGACGACTGTGACTATTTGCCCATGGGAGCGTTTCATACACCGCCTCACGTGCAGACGACCACGCAACAGTTGCAACTGCTGGAGCAGCTGGAACATTTACAACGTCTTGCCGAATTGGCGGCCAGTGAATCACCACCGAATACGGCGGCCGCAGTAGCTGCGACAGCGTCTGGACTACAAACACAACCACAACTGCCAACACAACTCATGGTGACCGACAATAGTGGCGATTTGGTCGAGCAGTATTTTCTCGATCCAGCCAATCCCAATCTCATACTGATGGACAACGGCGGAGCAAATGCCCGACTCGCCACACAAGATCCTCTGACACAAACACAACAACTCAATACATTTAATCCACCTCAGTACCCACCTCCTCCACCACATACGATTCCCACCATACAATTCCTCGAGTATCAACCGCATGCTGCCAATTTCACGCATTACCCTTCCGACGCAGGTTATGCTTCCGATTGTTGTATAGACGCTCTGGAAGCGGAGGCGGCCGCCGGCAGTGGCGGCGGCGCGAATGCATTGCGTGGTCTCAAGCGTTTGACGTCACCCGTTGTGAACTTCTTCCGCCAACATCCACCTTGCGTTGGCCTAACAGCTGATTCGGCACATGTCCATGCTCACACTGTGTCTTCGTCGCCCTCATCATATGTCGGCTATATACGGGATCATTACGACAATACGTGTAGTCACTGTCAGAACGGCAGTCAGCCGGTTGTGCTATCAACAAATGCTGTCCTGGCCTCATCTGGCCTTACAATCGGGGCTTGCCCCGATCCGTACTGCTTAGTAGATGCCCATCCCCACCCCCAACATCACCCTATAACCTATCCCTACACAGCTGAGCAGCTGTTGAGACGACCATCGCTTTCCATGTTCCAACCCTCATCCTCGGAGCCCTCACTGCCCACCACCGATCCGGCAATGTGCGGTGAGTGTGTGGATCAGCATTTTGTTAGTGGCCTCACGGCTCCTCAATTGGATTTGGGCGCAGTGCCCACGTATCATGTTCATACCCCTACTCCAACAGCGCACAAAAAAGCAAAATCTTCCTTGGCTCCTCCTCCGCAGTTGCCAACGCAGTCGGTGTTGCGTTTGTCGCGCCAACTAAGCGAGGACGCCCTGGTATCGGCTGTGCCCATCGCCGAGGGTAGAGCACAGCCGCCATCCATACTAAAGAAACCGAAAATCGGTATACCCACGGGTCGGCCGTCGCTGGACCGGCGAAAAATGTTCCATGAGGGCCAGTCACGCTCCTTGGACTATGATGATTTGCATGCCAAGAGTTGGGGCAGACGACGCATACGATACGAAGATGAAGTGTATCCCGCTCAGTTCGATGGGGACCTCTCGCGACGCTACGGCTCTGAGACCAATATACGCCAGTCATATATGGGAGCCAATGTAAATGCATCGAACCCTTTGAGCCATTCCCACTTTCTGGTGACTGACGACAAAATTGTGACCATAACGTATGACTCGGACGTAGGATGGACCAGGCGTGGTGTTGCACCATCGCAATTCCGTGACTCGCGACGTCGCTACGACATGACCAGGGGGCGCAATCACATGTCCCTAGACTTGGACCGCTCCACACACGACAAACTCTATGGGCCATCGGGGCCATACCTAAAACGCCGTCGCAATTTACCGCACCCTCCCAGCGCACAAAATGCTCACAACTTTTCTCCGGTCGAAGGGGGTTCGCGTATGCCATACGAAGACGATGCCCACATGATGGGCACTGATCCACATACGTCCGCTACAATGCCGCATGGTGGAACCGCTGGCATGGTCAATGGTCACACAGGCGGCGAGCGGCCGGGACCTGTTGGCGAACAATACGATAACAGTCGATCGGGGGGACCACGTCAATCAGCCATGGCTGGTGCCTCGTCAAAGAGGAGTAGCCGCCACCAACAACAACAATACGAATCCGGCAGCGATCGCAGTAATCTCGTCAGTATAAACGATCAGCCCGAATACTTTGAGTACGACGATTACGGCGATCGCGTCGCCACCCACAACACATCACAACATTCCAACACGAATCGCCAGTATAGTAGTAGTGGTAGCGGTAGTGCTATGCCAGTTAGTGGTAGCGGTAGTCTTAGACAAAGAGGGAAAGAAGTTTTAGACCAACAGTCATTGAAGGCTGGCAGTGCGAGTGGCAGTGTCAGTGGTGGCACTGCCACTGCCGGCACTGCTGTGGCCGGTAGTAATAATGCTAATAATGCTGCTTCTTCTTCCTCTTTTGCAAATTCCCATCATGGTGTCGCAAATTCCACAACATCACCCAATAAACGTGCCTCATTGAAACATTCAACCACCACCAATAACAATCTATCAACCGACGTTAACGTTAACGCTGACGGAACGATCTCATCCTCAACAACAATCATTCAAACCACAAATCTCACCACAACAACAACTACCACCACCACCACATCATCATCAACGAATGCAACCGCGACAACAACAACGGCAACGACGGACACCACAAATGCTCAAAATGCGGCAACCACCGGCACTACTGATCCCACATTATCGTCGGCTGGCGGTGGTGCGAACGGTGACGCCGATCCGGATGCGGCCGCTGATGCCATCGATTGGGATGCCATTGATGCAATGTTGGATGATGATTTCAGTGAATATGTCGATCCGAAACCAGACGGCGAGGGTGCCGACAAGAAAGACGATGCCAATCCTGATGACAAAGTCGGTGAGTATATACGAATACAACATTTCTCTGAGACTTCATAGCATTTTAAGAAGTCGTCTGGGTTTTCTACAAATCCTTTAAATATTTCCTGGCGGTTACGAGTGGTAGTGCTACGGTAGTAACAACCGCTTGCCTAAATAAAACTAAAAAAATCAGCAGTCAATGTAATATTTTTGCAAAAAATCGTCACCTTCTTGATTGATATGAATTGAAAGGTTTTATTATCCGTATAAGTATATCTCCTACTAGACTTTGGCGAATTCAACTCTTAAAATCCTAAGAAAAAAATGGAAATACTTGCTTACACGCAGAAAAAAAGTATGGTTGTGGTGACAATATTCGAAGAGGATAATACTATTGTTGGGTATATGGTTGTGGTACAACAATATTATGATCCTCACAACAATAGTATGACTCAAATACAACCATACTATGATCCTACCAACAATAGTATGATTCACACATAACCATACTATGATCCCCACAACCATAGTATGACTCACACGCAACCATACTAGGATCTCCACAACCATAGTATGATCCTCACAACCATAGTATGTTTCACATACAACCATAGTATGATCCTCACAACCATAGTATGATTCACACGCAACCATGTTATGATTTATATAACTTATTAGAATTTGTTTAAGTTGTCGACAATAGATTTGAATTAGAAAATTATTCAAAAAAAAAACATTAAATTCAAAATAATAGGAGTGATTTATTTCACAGTAGAAAAAATAAGTTTAAATAAACGTAGGCGTTTTTATTAAACAAATTTCAGTTAAACAAAGCCAAAGCAGCATGTTTAAAAAAATTTAATTTTCATAAAAAAGTACTATTATTGCATTAGATCCGTACCAATAACATTTGTTCTTAAAAGCATATATAAATATAGAAAAATTGCAATCATACAGTATGATTGCCGTAATCATATTATTGTTAACATAAAATGCAGAATACAATACTTTTGTCGCATCAACCATATTTATATTGTTGCTATAACCATATTTTCATTATTAAATTTGGCAATAATACTATTGTTACATTTCAACAAATATTAATATTGCAGCATTTATACTAGTGTCAAAAATAAATGCTATGGTTGCGACGAATATACTTTTATTGCCGTGACCATGTAGTAACCATGTTTTTTCTCTGCGTGTAGGAATCGCCTTTTTTTCAGAGGATTAAATGTTATTATGCGGATTTTATTTTTGTCCACCTCTCTAGAATGTATTTTTGGGTTAGATGAGTAAGTTTGCGCCTTCAATTAGGAAGGTCTCAAGCCCAAGTTTGGGTTTAATTTTTTTTCAGACAACCGGAAGTTACGAAAACGGCAGCGTAACAAAACAAAAACTTCAGTGTGTCCGGGCCTTAAAAAATAAACCAACCGATAACCCACAAAAACTGTATGACTGCCGATAATGCAATATCATTACATTCTATATGTTTTCAACATTATTTACAGCGATTTTCAGTAAGAAAGCTTCATTAATACAATATATATTTTTTTTAAAAAAAAAATTTAAACAAATTAAAAATAAAAGTTAAAAAGAAAAAAAAAAACATTGAACGGAGATTAACCGGCTCAAGACCTCTTGCTTCTATATTAAAAAAGAAGACATGTTTTTAACAAAATAGCAAAGTGACATTGACTTTCGTGGCTGCACACTGCTTTTATCATGATTTCGGGTCCGTGACTACTTTCTACAGAAAGCTTTGCTGCAATTGTTGAAAGTAAAACCGAACCCTATAAGGCCAGGCTCTCCCCAAACGAATGAGAACTACTGTTGTAAACCTTACTTTTCAAGTTTTCTTCACACAATTGCCCACGAAAATTCAACTCACTCTTGCCACCTCTAAAGAGAAAAAACAATTACGCATAAACGTGCCTCCGTGTATTGCGTCTAAATTTCGCATTGCGTCAAAATACTTTATGCTTTTCAGTTGGCTACAACTCATAGCTAGAGATAGCATAGACAGCAAATGCGTTGACATACGAAACTAGAGATCGGTCGGCGTTCGTCTCCTGCTAGCACCGATCGTTTTTCTAAGTTAAGTTTAAGCTATGAAAAAGAGCATGCAAACGCACTTTTCCAATGACAAATTTTTACAAAAAAGACCATACGTCCGTCCTACGAAAAGCCTGTGTAAAAATTTACAAGTACCTCTTGGAAATTTTTTCTTAAAACAGATTATCCGTCCTAACACAAGCCTATGTAAAAATGATTGATTCCCATCCAGATTAGAATTACTTTCTGGTTGTTGTGAAACTCAACCAACTATTCATATTACATTTTATTTAAAATAAATACTGGGAAGCTCCTTGTCATAGTTTAATACTTCCCTTCATACAAGATAAAAGGTAGAAAATTTTGATTTTTGCAAAAAAAATATCTCGGAGTGATATGTAATACGAAAAGGTTTTTAGAAAAGTCAACATACAATACTTTACCGATGTGCGTGCTTTAACAATTGTTAAAAAACTTCACATACAATTTAATCTTCTCCTTAAAAAAAACGTAAAAAATTCAACTGATTAGTAGTTTTTTCCTGGGAAATCCCTGGAATCCCGAGAATTTTTAAAAATCCTACAAAGCCGATTTACTTTGAAAACTCATAGCGCAAGAACATAAAGTTAAATGAATTTTATATTACACTAACCGTAAACCGGTGCGCTTTGGATTAATATATAGAAGTAACATATTTTATATAATATATGAATAAATCCTACTGCAGTACGAGAGCAGATCAATAATTCCGAGATCGTACAAAACACAGTTTTTTTGCAAAAAAAAATGTATTTTTCAACATAATCTCCTTTAAGCTCAAAACGAGGGCTACCGCAAAAGTAACTGGCCTAACATAAAAAGAACCTTTTTGGAATTATTATTATTTATTTTTCAACATAATCTCCTTCCAACTCAATACACTCCATCAAACGTTTTTCAAGTTTTTTAATTCCATCCGAAAAATACGATTTTTCAAGACCTTCAAAATATGCCTTAGTTTCAGCAATAACCTCGCTATTGGACGAAAATTTTTTGCCACAGATATTTTTTTTTAAATTTGGAAACAAGAAATACTCAGAAGGAGCTAAATCTGGACTATATGGTGGATGCGGAGCAATTTCAAATCGTAATTCGGCCAGTTTTTGTTGAGTTAAAATTGCAGTGTGTGAAGGAGCATTATCTTGATGAAAAAGAACTTTTTTTTCTAAATGCGGTCGTTTTATCTTGATTTCTTCACTCAACCTATACAATAATGCACAATAATATTCACTATTTATAGTTTTTCCTTTCTCAAGATAATCAATAAATATTATACCCCTTGCATCCCAAAATACTGTGGCCACTACTTTTCCTGCTGACTTAACAGTCTTCGCCTTCTTGGTACCACTTTAACCAGCTTCTATTCATTGTTTTGACTGTTCTTTGCATTCTGAGATGTAGTGATGGATCCATGTTCCATCAACAGTTATGAATCGGCGCTAGAACTCTATTGGATTGCGCTGATAAATCGCTAAAAGCTCCTCGGAATTGGTCCAACGGACGATTTTTTTGGGGTAAAGTCAACAAACGCGGCACCCATCTTGCGGATAGCTTTTTCATGTGGAGTTCATCATGTAAAATACTTCAAACTTGTTTTTCGTGTATTCTAGCAATATCAGCAAGTTCTCTGAGCTTTATTCGTCTATCTTTAGTCATTTCATTAAATATTTTTCTAATGTTTTCAATAGTAGTAGCAGTTTCGGTCTTCCAGAGCGTTGTTCATCTTCCGTACTTGAACGACCCATTTTAAATTGTTGAACCCAGGATTTCACGGTGGAGATAAAAGATTGCTTTTAAAAAACAAAAAAAAAGTTGCTAGTAAAACAGAAAATGTGTGGTCGCCCTCGTACACTTAGTCCAACGTTTTTCCAATTTTTCTTTCCCTTCCAAAAAGACGGATTTTTCAAGGTCCATAAAATAGGCATTTGTTTGTTGTTTTTTCGTTGGAGCTGAATCTCTTTGCACCGAGCCATTTCTATATGTTTGAAAAAAGGAAATATTCGGGCTAAGTCCAGATAATATAAGGGATGAGGTTCCAATTCGTAACCCAATTCATGCAATTTTGCCATTGAGACTGCACACGTGTGCACCCGTGCATTGTCTTGATGAAATGATAATCGCGGCACTCATCTTGCAGACAGCTTTCTTAAACCCAACTAATCATGTAAAATTGAAACCACACTGCCATATGAAATGCGTTTGGCATCAAAAATCGTATGTACTTTAACTCTTCGATCTGCCAACACCATAGCGTGAATTTTCGGGTGTATTAACCTCAATTGGCCGTCCAGAACGTTCAGCGGCCGTCCATTAGTAAACCATTTTTTACCATTGAAATCGATGGTGCAGAGTTCCCATAGTATTTATCAAGCTTTTCCTTGGTTTGATTGGCAAAAACTAATGTTTAATGAGCACTCGAAATTCATTTTTTCATTCTTAACCAAATCCACAAGTTTATATATATTTTGTTAAACACAAACTAAATAACGGAACTTTCTCAAAATTTGACAGTAGTATATGAACAGATGGTACTTGATGGGAACAGTATTGTATTTCATATAAGATTGAAATACGAGGAAGATTAAAAAGTCGAGGAAGATTGAAAAGTCGCGGAATTATTGATATGCCTCTCCCCACATATATCACAGTTTTTACGCCCGTTTACGCCACAACGGTATCCCAACGAGGGCTGATATATATATTTCTGGCCTAAAAATAACAGATTGGTGTTGGTTGCTGTTGTTTGGAATCCGATGTCAAATATGGCTTTTAGAGCTCTAGAATATGCGAATATTTATCTTCAAAAATGGTTTTATTGTGTTTCAAAGTATTCTCCAGCATGATTTATACACTTTTGCATGCGCTCAAACCAATTGCGAAGCACTTTTTCCACTCAGATTGAGACACCACCAAAACATGGTTTTTGAACGCTTCAACAGCATCTTCTGGCGAAGAAAATCGTTGACCACGCATTTTTTTCTCGATGTGCGGGAAAAAAGGAAGTCATTGGGTGCCAAGTCAGGGCTGTACGGTGGATGACCCATCAATTCGACGTTTTGGCCGGTCAAAAAGCGCTGGTTTGAGCCGATCCGTGAAAGCTCGCATTGTTATGGTGATTCGTTTCTCTTGTTCGTTTTTCGAATTTCTCCGAAGACTTCAGGCAAACAAATTGTGGTGTACCACTCAGAATTGACCGTCCTACGTTGCTTAAGCGGAATAGTCGCCACACGATCAGTCTCGATTGCTGTTCCGCATAGAACCATGATTCGTCACCTGTGACGATCTTATAAACGTTTTTTGAAGCACCGCTATCGTATTTTTTCAAAATTTCTTTGCACCAATCGACACGAGCCTTTGTTTGAGCGATTATAAAATTTGCGGGATCCAACGGGAACAAACCTTTTTTACGGCCAGGTGTCCATGCAATATCGAATGATTGCTGATGGAAGAAATGCCCAAGGATGCTTCTATCTCACGGTATGGCACATGACGATCCTGCATTATCAGTTCACGCACGGCATCAATGTTCTCTGGCACAACGGCCGTTTTTGGACGACCTTCAGGACCTTCGTCTTTGTGCGAGCGTCAGCCACGATTGAATCCATGAAACCAGTTTTTCACAGTGCAATAGGATGGTGCTTCATCGCCATACAAAGATTTAAGTTCATCGATACACTCTTATCGTGATAATCCACGTCGAAAGTTGTAAAAAATGATCGCACGAAAATGTTCACGAGTTAATTCCATTTTTTTGGCAAATTAGTCACTGTAAACAACACAAATAATGGTCATACGTCAAAACATTTTGAATACGTTTATGCTAAAAAATGTCAAACTTTCCAATGGAAATGTCAGATGGCGCCAGTCAACACTTAGTGTTGCCTAGGCCAGAAATATATATATCAACCCTCGTACAGAATTGAATGAATATAGCAGAAATGTGGTTACTGTTCGATAAATGGTAACTGATTAATATTTAAAATAGGCTAAATAGATCAAGGGAATATTTTCCTATACAAAACTTATCGAATTTTTTGTATATTCCCAAAGGGAGAAAACGGCAAACTGATCCCACGACAGCAGGTTCTACGCAACGGATCGACCCAAAGCACCAATTCTTCGGCCAAGGGCTGTCACCCCGGTACGGTTTGCCGCTACAACAACAACAAGATTTGCGCAGTTTATAAGAGTTAATATTTGTCCGATATATTTTTATTTCAAGGTAAAAAAAGATTTTCTTTTTGAATTGCTCATTACCAGAAGGAATGTACGAGGGCGACCGCAAAAGTACCGTTTTTTTGGAATTATTATTATTTATTTTTCAACATAATCTCCTTCCAACTTAATACACTTCATCAAACATTTTTCAAGTTTGTAAATTCCATCCGAAAAATAAGATTTTTCAAGACCTTCAAAATATGCCTCAGTTTCAGCAATAACCTCGCTATTGGACGAAAATTTTTTGCCACTGAGAATTTTTTTTAAATTTGGAAACAAGAAATAATCAGAAGGAGCTAAATCTGGACTATATGGTGGCTGCGGAGCAATTTCAAACCGGCCAGTTTTTGTTGAGTTAAAAATGCAGTGTGTGAAGGAAAATTATCTTGATGAAAAAGAACTTTTTTTTGCTAAACGCGGTCGTTTTATCTTGATTTCTTCACTCAACCGATCCAATAATGCACAATAATATTCACTATTTATAGTTTTTCCTTTCTCAAGATAATCAATAAATATTATACCCCTTGCATCCCAAAATACTGTGGCCATTACTTTTCCTTTGGGACCACTTTTACCAGCTTCTATCCATTGTTTTGACTGTTCTTTGCATTCTGGGATGTAGTGATGGATCCATGTTTCATCAACAGTTATGAATCGGCGCAATAACTCTATTGGATTACGCTGATAAATCGCTAAAAGCTCCTCGGAATTGGTCCAACGGATGATTTTTTGGGGCAAAGTCAACAAACGCGGCACATATCTTGCGGATAGCTTTTTCATGTGGAGTTAATCATGTAAAATACTTTAAACTTGTTTTTCGTGTATTTTAACAATATCAGCAAGTTCTCTGAGCTTTATTCGTCTGTCTTTAGTCACTGCATTAAATATTTTTCTAATGTTTTCAATAGTAGTAGCAGTTTCGGTCTTCCAGAGCGTTGTTCATCTTCCGTACTTGAACGACCCATTTTAAATTGTTGAACCCAGGATTTCACGGTGAAATATGATTGTGCATTATAACCATGAACAGAATCCAATTCATCTTTGGGCAATTGTGGCGTATAACCTTTCATATAAAAGTGTTTAATTACCGCACGAAACGCTTTATTTTCTATTTTTCAAAAATTATAAAACTTGTTTACTTCAATCACCTGTAACAAAGAAAATAATCATTAAATATTTCGAATATTTTGACAGATGGCATATAAAAGATTGCTTTTAAAAAACAAAAAAAAAGTTGCTAGTAAAACAGAAAATGTGCCAGGCCAGTTAATTTTGCGGTCGCCCTCGTATTCCTTTATTAATACGCATATTTAAGATTTAATAGCAAATATCCTAAAATGTTTTGTGCTAAAGACGTGAACATTTATAAGTGTCAATAATGTTCGGAGAAACTTATGGCGCTGTACTGTGCAATTTAAGTTCCAATTTTATTAATATGCACAGTATTCTTCACTATTTCTAAAAAAGAAAAGGTTTAACGTCAAGTAAATTCAAATTTGTTATTTTTTCCCAGCCGGGATCCCGCTTTTCAGGAACACCTTAAATTACCAGGAAAAAAATCTACTACTGACTGATATGACATGAAAGAATTTATTAAGCGCATAAACCTACTATTTTAGATACAAAATTTCACTCTTTACTTAGAGCCTTCAAGGAGCATTGTTCGAGTGCGGACAATAAATACGTTTTTAATTTAATTTTAGAGTCTTTAAGATCAACATTGTAAGCAAATAGTGTAAATTGTTTTCATGTCTATACAAAATTGTAGCTTTGAGATGTCGCCTATCGGAAGGGGAAAAGATAGGTTGTCCGGAAGTTGTAAATAGAAGAAAATGCACTACGGTCGAAAAATTAATTCGATCTGTAGTGTAAATTGCGGTCAACTGGCCAATGAACGGGAGTGAATTTCTAAAAAGTCCTGCATCCCTGCCGAACATTCTGACGTCAGGAGTGAGTCGACGGATGTCTGATAAACACACACCACGAGAGATACAATAAAGTTGAATACCCTACTGTCACCCCTAAAATAGCTTGATGAAAAGCTATCAAAGAAACAATAGAAACGTTCTCAACGCACTTATATTTGTTACTTTATTAAAACTACAAACCTTGGTAGGAGTGCTCAGCAGTTTGCACTCCTAACATAGTTGCAAATTTTAGTGAAAACACGAACGGATGTTGTGTTTAATACAATTTTAAATTCTGAATCCTGAAAAAAGTCCCCTTGAATCGGGCAGCGAAAAATCAGCTAACTTCCCCGGACTTTTTTCGACTCTTTCCGAAACCCAAACTTTATATCCGCGTTGCACGAGTATACAAAATAAGCTATAAATAGTTTACTTAGAAAAATAAAAATAGAAAAGTCCATTGATTTCGAACGTCATTTAACCCTAGAATGGTAAACATATTTTCTAGTTCTTTTAATGGCAAACTTCTTCTGCTAGTCGACTTTTATGAAAAAAAAAACAACTTTTACCTTTAAGAGCACAAACATATATTAAAACATAAACAAAAACTTATTTATTATATATTAATTAACAACAGTAAACAAAATTAATTCATTTTTTTAATGCCTTTAAGATTTTGATGGCTTATTTGTAAATCACATATTTTGTTTGATGGTCTGTAGAGATCTTTTGCGTCGCCTCACAGGCTGTGTTTACTATTCTAGGGTTAAAAAGACAAGAGCACAAACAAAATGTATCTACAAAACTTTGGCTTAAGAGCTGATATCGAAAATATAAGTACAAAAATTTAAATCAAGTGTGGAATCTTTATTGGTAATTTGAAAGGAAATTTTATGCAATTTTTTTTTTGAATAAAATTCCTTCAAAAATTTACCGCAACTACGCTCTAGGGTGTCCATTCTGGGTATGGCGTTAATGACACGCATAATGTTGGCTTCCAAAACCTGAATCGTAGCTGGTTTGTCAGCATAGAATTTGGACTTTACCTAGCCCCAAAAAAAATCTTTAGGTGTGACATCACACGATCTATGAGGCCAACTCACCGGTCCAAAACGTAAAAGTAGCTGCTCTTCAAAATAGATTTATTTTTTCTGCTGCTGTATGACAAGTGCCACCGTCCTGTTGAAACCAAATGTCGTCAAGAATACGGGCTTTAATTTCAGGCAGCAAAAATGGACTTTAAAAAATCTTTAGGTGTGACATCACACGATCTAGAGGGCCAACTCACCGGTCTAAAACGTAAAATTAGCTGCTCTTCAAAATAACCATTGTTTCTGCAGCTGTATGGCAAGTGCCACCGTCCTATAGAAACCAAATGTGGTCAAGAATACGGGTTTCAATTTCAGGCGGCAAAAAGTCCGATATCATGGCGCGATAGCGAGCACCATTCACGGTTATTAGCTGCTCTTCAAAATAACCATTGTTTCTGCAGCTGTATGGCAAGTGCCACCGCCCTATAGAAACCAAATGTGGTCAAGAATACGGGTTTCAATTTCAGGCGGCAAAAAGTCCGATATCATGGCGCGATAGCGAGCACCATTCACGGTTACGATCCGGCCATCATCATTTTTGAAAAAATATGGAGCGATAATTCCACCAAACCATAAACCGCACCAAACCGTTGTTTTCTCTGGGTATAATGTTAACTCTGGAACCTCTTCTGGTTGCTTTTCAGCCCAAATGCGATTATTTTGTTTATTGACGTTGCCGTTGAGCCAGAACCGGGCCTAGTCACGGAACAAAATTTTGGTCGAAAACAGTGGACCTTCTCAATTGGAGACGTTGTTGCGGTGTTAGTCTTTTTCATGATAAAATGACAAATAATACTGAAAATAAAAAAAATCAATGTCACTTTGCCATTTTGTTAAAAACTTGTCTTCTATTTAAATATAGAAGCAAGAGGTCTTGAGCCGGTTTAATCCCTGTTCAATGTGTAAAAGCAACAGACCGAAATAAAACAAACGAGCTAAACAATAAAAAAAAGTTAATCGTAATCTGTGAAAAAAACCCTATTGAAAAACTACCTCTAGATCACCCGTTATTTACTAGTTTAACCTTTATTTCGTAAAACAGTTTGCATCTTGTGCGCATTAGGTCCATCAAATACAGGCAAGTAATTTTTAGAATATGATACCATGTGTATTCTTTGTTTCCCCATAAGTCGCCCTTATTCCTATATTTTCTAAAAATATTCTTTAGCATTTCTATAGGCATACAGACAGACATTCACTTAGTTAGTCAGAAACCTTTTTTTCTGCAAGTCCCGCAGTGTTGGAACATTTTTTGCAGGGCATTATCAATTCTGAATAGGGCAGAATCACTTCGCGCAGGATACGGTAGTATAGATTTTTATCCATGTTTTTCGTAGTCCATTGTCTGAACCATACTTCGTGACTAGAAAAGCATCTCAAAGCCCTGATACTTCTTCAGCCACGCTTAAAAGTTTTATGGTTAGCGGAAACAAAGTTCTTAATTTTAAGACTGTCTTACCTACGATTTTCCTCATGACAAAGTTCAAATCTAACCATTAGACAGCATAGTTAAACGAAATAGTTTTTGTTTTATATGTAAAAAATCAATCAATTCCTGATGATGTCTTTCAAAGAGGGACGAAATATTGAAAACAATATGGAAAACAAAGATAATAAATACAAAACTACGACCTCAAGCTTAAGTATTCAATTATTTCATCACATTACAAAATAATTTTTGATTTTTGATTCGTCTAAATTTATTTCAGATTATGACTAGTCTCTTAATTTTTTTCCAGTAGCTTTCCCAATAAGTATTATGCGATTTTATCGCTGTCGATCTTTTTACCTATGGGACTTTCCGAATTAAATGTTTTTAGTAATCAACTCCTACCTCTGATTTAAACGCTACGAAAGTTTAACAATTGTCTTTTAAATTTCGAATGATATTTTCTAAATTTCACTGTCCTACATTACATAGCTTGACCCATATTTTTGCTACTCGTACTACTTATTTTGTGGATAATACTATTTTAAAAAAATGTACTTTACATTTTTATATTTGCTCTTACAAAGAACTGTTTGGGACCACAAGTTGTTATTCCTGTAAATTATTTTATTAATGAAATTTGCTGGCCGCAGCTGAGGTTGACGTTTCTTATATTAGAAGATGTACCACAGTGTTTTAAATATTAAGGCGTTGCTAGATTATAATTTTTAAAAATTCTCCAACCAAAACATTTTTAAAATTTAAAAAAATGTGTCCCAAATTTTGAAAATTGTATGAATATTTTTTGTTACACTATTTTTTGTCACTTTATACTTTAAAGTGTCTCAGATCAATATTTCGTGGTGTAACAAACGGAATGACAATTTTAGTAAACCATCCTCTTCGGTGGAGGGTATAAAAAAATAAGTAGAGCCATTGAATTTTATTCACCTACCCTCCTTTTTTATTTAACTTTTCCATAGATGGCAGTTTATCCGATACCGCTCAAGATCGGAAAAAAGGCGCTGCGGACCAAGAACGTTCCCCTAAAGGAGGCACCGGCATGGGAAAAAAATCCAACTCCACATCACAACTTTCGGCAACAGGTAAGATCTTCCTTATGTTCTAATTGTTTCCTCTTTAGTTACATTGTAAATACAGTAAAAAAAAGATCACGAGCTACTAACACCTTTATTACCACGATAGAAAAAAACATATTTGAAATCGTCGTGGCCGTTATTTAAAAACAGCTAAAAAACAAACTTCATTTCCTTATTAAATGTTTAATTTCATCTCTCAAGTTTTTCGTTCAATTAGAAATCATTTTTTTAGAATATTTTTGTTTTTTTAATTTGTTGTTTTTCAATTTTTATGTTCTACAATGAAACAAAAATGTTCGCTTAAATTCGATTACTAACCTTTGAATGTTTAAAAAAAACTTACAAAAAATCGTTAATTTTTATATAAAAACAACCAAAACAAAACAAAATAAACAATAACAAAAAGGTCGTAAAAGACGTATGGGCTTTGGAAAAAAGGGTAAAAGCTCATTTACGGTGAATCGCAGTGAAGAGGTCTTACCAGGTGAGATACGAGGGGTACTGTCACGTGGCTCATCTTCTGAAGCCGATGGCGGTCCGGAAGGCTTAGGTCCCGATCCCGGAGCCAATAGCGGTGGGGACAGGTTCGCAAATAACTTTTCTTAAACAAAATGTTCTTACTTTTTTGGTTTTATTTATTTTTTTATAATTTAATTTTTTTGATCTTATGAATTATTTGTTATCTTATGATTTTATTTTAAAGTTTATAAGTTTGACGAAAATATAAAATAACGATGATAAACATTAGCATTTAAGTCTTGTACAAAGAAAATGTTAAAAACTCTACTAAGCTTTAAGCTCTAACCAGCTTTTGTATTTAACTTTAAGAATTATGGCATAAGTATGCAAAGTACGTTACGTTATGATGAGAATTTGCGAAACCACTACCACATCCTTGATCCAAAAATCCAAAAAAGGAAAGACAAAAAATGAACCATTACTATCCCAAAACTCCAGAAAAATTAGAACATAAACTTAAAATCAGCAACAGTAACAACACCACCATGTACAAAATTATTCCCCTTCAAATTGTTGATAACAAACCAAACCAGAACCAATTCCAATCCAAAGTCGATACGTATTTTTAGGCTTTTACTTTGGCTAAAATACTACAAATCTAACCGAAAATCCACAACAAGGCCAAAGGCAATTCTTGAAAAAAGCTTTTCAAAAGCTTTAGTTCTCTCTTCCATACCCAAACACACATCCTCTTTTTTGTTTACAATTATCATTTCAAACGGGAGGGAAATAATTATGTTTGAAAAGCTTTTTTTCTCAAGAGTTGCCCTACAGAAAAACTTTTTAAACGATTTTGTGCTTAATTTTGTTCCCCTTTTTCTTTTCCAGCGTATTTTGTAAAATGCCACATTAGAGCTTTCCTTATTTCACTTGTAGTTTGTTTAACAAATTGTAAAGGGAATTACCCAAGCTTTGGGGTTGCATTTTACACACTAGCCACATTCAAAAGAAGCTTTATATTTTTGCATACCGCTAGATTTAAAGATATTTATTCCCTTTTGTTCTTTTGCTCTCACTAACATTTTGCTCCCATTTAGTTAAACACATATTCGTTATCTTCAGTTGAGTTGTTCTCCTACGGCTACATACCTTTACACCACCGCAATATAGTTACGTTTAACTATTTTCGTTACTAACTTTTTATATTACTTTATTAAACAGTTTTTGCATGTCAATTTGTTCAAATTTATTTAATTTATCCCAAGTTACTTAACAACAGCTTCAAATGCAACTTTCAGTTTAGCTATACTGAACGGAAATGAAAAGCAAGAAAACAATTATGATTTTGTTTCTAGCTGAATGACCAGGAATCGTATCGGTAAGCTTTATTAAATCCAATAACTTCACTCGGAAAAGCTTTTATGGAAAATGTCTTGCAATAAAATCTGATAAGTGGGAGTTATTTAAAAGACCGCAGAAAAGTAAACAGCCGACCACTGAGCCCAATTATTGAAGCGCGATTATTTATTATATTGAAGAGCAAAGCAGCTTAAAAAGTTTATGGAGAGAACCCCAATTAAATTGCGCTATTTAGCACTTTCTTTTATCAGCTATGCCATGCGACCACGGACTTTAAATAAACCTCGTCTCTATTAAATAATTTCTGTGGGCCTGAACAATATTACTATAGTATATAGAGAAGTACCATTAAAAAGCTCTGATGTCTTGGTTAGGCTTATAAAGCTAAAAGTTGTATTGAATCCATAGTAAACTGAATACGATTTTTAAGTGTTTACCATAATATGTCACGCCATAACACCAGATCACTTTAATAGTACTGCTCAAGTGTCTAACTTTTTTGTGTGGCACTTAAGCGCAAAAGCTTAAAACTACTCTGTTGACACGTCATACGACCAGAGCTTTTAATAGACCTTCTTTATACGAGTAATTCATATTCTTTCAAGAAAAATCCATATTTTAATGGGTTACTACTTAGTAGAAACATAAATACTGTTACAACATTGAACAAACCCATTTCAATAGTAGAACTGAACAGACCCCGTTAATGTCATATGGGTTTTGAAAGCTAACCTCAATAGCGTTAGTCTGTAACGGGATTTTAAAATTGTTTCAACTTTCATCATGGAGTGGTCAGATAATGAGAACCGTATCGCTGTAATAGCGCTTTTCAAGTGTGAAATGAAAAAAGCGATATTTTCAAAACGCTCCGGCCACTAGGGATTAGCCGCATGTTCGCCTACCGATGCATAAAATTGTTTAAGGAGACTGGAGATGTAAAGGACCGCTAACGGTCGGGCTGCCCACGCTCTGTTCGAACACCGCATGTCATCAAAGCTGTTAAATCAAGAATTCACAGAAATCCGCTTTGAAAACAGAAAATCATGGCCTGTGAGATGAATATCACGCAAAAGTCGAAACAATAAAAAAGACTTGGGACATGGGACTTGGGGCTTTCATACGACGTACCGGACATTTATTGACTGCAGCTTAAAAAAACAATAGGATTGAAAAATGCAAAAGTCTTTTGGTGAAGCACGCTGATTACTTGCACAGAAAAATGTTGTTCCCCTATGAAAAAAAATTTTCTGTTCAGGAAAAATTTAACAAGCAAAATGATAGTGTATGCGTGGTCATCTAAGGAAGCATCTGAACTGATCCCAAGGGTGGAAAAAGGTCATCACCCAGCTTCAGTCATGGTTTGGTGGGGTGTCTCTTAAGATGGGGTCCCTGACCTGCATTGCTGAGAAAAAAGGAGTCAAAACATCGGCCAAAGTTTACCAAGAAACCGTTTTGGAGCTGTTGTGATGCCTCTCAACAATTCCTTCCTGGACTTTCCAGCAGGATTCTGCGCCGGCCCATAAGGCTAAAACGTCCCAGGTCTGGCTTCGAATCAATTTGTCAGCGTTCATTTCCTCTGAAGAATGGCCCTCAGGCAGTCCAGATTTGAACCGATTGGATTACAAATTCTGGACGGTTTTAGAGGACAAGGTTTGTTACAATAGTAGATACCCAACATTGGATCTCTTAAGACTGCTTTGGTTCGAGCTGTGGCCACTTTTCCAATGGACAAGGTTAGTGCAGCTATTGACGACGTGTGTAAAGGCAAAAGGCGGACATTTCGAATTAGAAGATTCTTTTTGGATACAATATACATCAATAAATGTAACTGTATTTATGTCCCTACTAAGTTCGTAAATGCAAAAGCTCGAAAATATCTATTTGCTCACTACAGCTGGGATTGGCACACTCATACAGCCTTACTTTGTGCTTGTATGGATGAATTGCAGCTCTCCCTCTATCAATGCGCTGATAGAAATGTGTCTGAATTGTTCTCATCAAGAAAGCAAACAAGAGATGTAATTCCTGTGCTAGAATCTAGGTCGAACATTTCGTTCAGTGTAACTGCAAGTATTAAAGCTTAAGCGGGACTGAATGCAGTTGTTTGTTTTCGTTCAATTTGTGAGCTTACATACGTGTGAGAGAACCGCTCATGAACGAAATCACTAAAAATATAGAATAATTAAGTTGTGAAATTATTCGTAATATAGATTAACTTCACAAGCTGATGTGCTTTGTCCAGGTGATCTTATTTTACGATATTCTAGATTCTTCGGTTGCCGATCGCTACACGATACATAATTGTAGCAAAGTTTTACCTTTATTTACCACTCTAAAAGCATAGAGCTTTTATAATAAGCTCGCATAAAACGATCGCGTTAATTTTTGTAGAAAAAATTGTTTAGCACTAAGCACGCCGAAGCGGGCGTTTAATGTAACTATCTAGAGCAACAGGTCTTTAACCCTGTAACCCCTGAGTTTTTTTTACAAATCTTTAAGGTTTATTTAAATTTTGAAGGCAAATATAGTTATAATGATAATATCTAAGATGTTAGGGTTACATGAGAAGTCGGAGATCCTTGCCGTTGTCCTGGGATATATAATCCCAATAAGGTTTTTCGGTAGGATATTATAACCCAATAAAGCTACAATAACAAAAAATTACTTTGATCAATTTTAATTTTCCTTTATATTTATATTGGTATTATATGAAAAACACCGGAAATTCAAATACTTCAATCACCTGTAACAAAGAAAATAATCATTAAATATTTCGGAAATTTCGACAGATGGCTTTTAAAAGATTGCTTTTAAAAAACAAAACAAAATAAAGTTGCTAGTAAAACAGAAAATGTGCCAGGCCAGTTAGTTTTGCGGTCGCCCTCGTAAAGCGCACCAAACCGTGGTTTTCTCTGGGTAAAATGGCGCCTCTTGTTGCTCTTCAGCCCAAATGCGGCAATTTTGTTTATTGACTTTGCCGTTGAGCTAGAAATGGGCCTTTTCACTTAACAAAATGTAGGTCGAACAGCGGATCTTCCCGTTTCTCACCGAACACTCCTTTCCATAATACATTTGCCAACACTTGAAGGAAATTATTTGCGAAAAATAATTGCCATAAAATGTCCTTTCAAATTACCAATAAAGATTCCACACTTGATTTGAATTTTTATATAAGTATAAGTATTTTTTTTTGTTTTGAATAAATACCTCTAGATGGATCACCCTATAGAAAAAAATTATTTCCTTGTAAAAATATATTACTTGGTGACAAGGACAAATGTGGTTCGCATCTGTGCCCATTTTGGTTTTCAATCTAAAAGTGACTCAATTATGCAATAAACTAAAAAAGCTAACAAAAACAAGTAACATCGTCGTTAAGTTCGGCCAGGCCGAACCTTCTACACCAACGTACCTGAGCCGCTAAAGCGCCAAAAAATTGGAACATTTTTTAGGCCATTTCGGCCCAAACATCCAACCCTGATCCCACTCAAACCATAAAAATTACTCAATATTTGAATTGGTACACAAATTGCTTTAATTTGAGTACCCATATGTCCACATTGACTACTAATCGCCCGTTTTGATCAAGCGGGACGTTTTTGACGGATTTAGTGTGTACCGACTAACACTACACATTTCAACCAATGTCTGCCTAGAGATAACGATTTTTCAACCCCGTTGACCCCAACTAAAGCTTAATGGGCAACATTTTTAAAGAACATATAAATACTCAAAATTCCAGTTAAAAAATCCTTTTTAAACTAGTCTTGAAAAAAAGGACGAAAATAATAAGCCAAACTGGGAGATGGGATGTTGAAATGATCTACTAAAATAATGTACAAACGATTTCACCATAGATATCTTACCACTTTATTTCATACGGTATTTTATTGCATAATGAAAATGAAACCAGGACCATGTCCTTCTGGGGATTTACTATACTAACCTAAGTCTATCATAACCACCCCCCTCCCCCCCGGAAAAGTGTTGCGCCGTGTATTCAGCTATTTAAACATATTGCAATGTTGATATGAAAAAAAATTAAAAAAATTAAATGTTTTAAATCCTCTACAAAATTTTTGCAAAAAAAGGACTCTCCAATACGTCGCTAAATGGACTTTCTTTAGAGATGTTTTCTATTTATATTAAGAAAGCTTAATTTTTTACTTTTTTTTTATTTAAAAATTATGGAAAATTGTAGACCCTATGTGTGGCATTATACGAGGGCGACCGCAAAACTAACTGGCCTGGCACATTTTCTGTTTTACTAGCAACTTTTTTTTTTGTTTTTTAAAAGAAATCTTTTATAAGCCATCTGTCAAAATTTCCGAAATATTTAATGATTATTTTCTTTGTTACAACAGGTGATTGAAGTAAACAAGTTTTATAATTTTTGAAAAATGGAAAATAAAGAGTTTCGTGCGGCAATTAAACACTTTTATATAAAAGGTTATACGCCACAATTAATCAAAGATGAATTGGATTCAGTTCATGGTGATAATGCACCATCATACTCCACCGTGAAATCGTGGGTTCAGCAATTTAAAATGGGTCGTTCAAGTACGGAAGATGAACAACGCTCTGGAAGACCGAAAACTGCTACTACTATTGAAAACATTAGAAAAATATTTAATGAAGTGACTAAAGATAGACGAATAGAGCTCAGAAAACTGGCTGATATTGTTAAAATACACGAAAAACAAGTTTGGAGTATTTTACATGATGAACTCCACATGAAAAATCTATCCGCAAGTTATGTGCCGCGTTTGTTGACTTTGCCTCAAAAAATCGTCCGTTGGACCAATTCCGAGGAGCTTTCAGCGATTTATCAGCGTAATCCAATAGAGTTCTTGCGCCGATTCATAACTGTTGATGAAACATGGATCCCTCACTACATCCCAAAATGCAAAGAACAGTCAAAACAATGGATAGAAGCTGGTAAAAGTGGTCCCAAGAAGGCGAAAACTGTTAAGTCAGCAGGAAAAGTAATGGCCACAGTATTTTGGGATGCAAGGGGTATAATATTTATTGATTATCTTGAGAAAGGAAAAACTATAAATAGTGAATATTGTTGTGCATTATTGGATCGGTTGAGTGAAGAAATCAAGATAAAACGACCGCATTTAGAAAAAAAAGGTTCTTTTTCATCAAGATAATGCTCCTTCACAAACTGCATTTTTAACTTAACAAAAACTGGCCGAATTACGATTTGAAATTGCTCCGCATCCACCATATAGTCCAGACTTAGCTCCTTATGATTATTTCTTGTTTATAAATTTAAAAAAAATTCTCGGTGGCAAAAAATTTTCGTCCAATAGCGAGGTTATTGCTGAAACTGAGGCATATTTTGAAGGTCTTGAAAAATCTTATTTTTTGGATGGAATTAAAAAAACTTGAAAAACGTTTGAAGAAGTGTATTGAGTTGGAAGCAGATTTTGTTGAAAAATAAATAATAATTATTCAAAAAAAAAACGGTTCTTTTTATGTTAGGCCAGTTACTTTTGCGGTCGCCCTCGTAAGCGCTTGAATTTGCACTATAAAAATGTTCAGTAAAGAAACAAAATAAATAAAACAAAAATTTGATTTTTTGTATATCAATTAGTTATTTAAATAAAACAACTATTAAATGAAGTAAACTTAAGCTCGTTGATTAATTGATGACAAAATTTAAAAAATATTTTTTTTTCTTTCTTCCAAAGGCCGTTACAAGGATTTTACACCTTGTGAACGAAAGTACAGCATTGACGGTAATACTTATTTTCTGTACCCAAACGAATATTGAGATCTGCAGTTTGCACAATTTCTGAAATCAAGAATTGTTGTACCTAATTTATTATTTTCATTTCCGTGGCTAATGGATAAAACTGTCTTGTCCTTCAACTACCTCTATTAAAATACATAATTTTAAATTCAAACACAAATTGAAATTTGAGATTCAATTTGTTCAAAATTGTTTAAATTTTTGGTATGGACTTCATGTTGTATAATGATTGATATATTTTTTAAGTGGGATAAAAACCTAATTTATTGAAAAATATGCATAGCATATTTTAAACGAAATATGCACTAAAACCTATTATTAAAGTAAAACCTATTATAAAACAAATTATTATTATTGAATATTATTAGACAGTCAATCCCGCGACTGTCGGCTCTATGTATCGGATAGATCCGAAACAAACACTCTTCGGCTAGGGGCAGTCACCTCAACAATATGTGTTTTTTGTTCGTCTACTTTTTCTTCGTGGGAGCAGCACTTCCCGGAATGCCTGCTCCGAATTTTACTGGTCCGTGCTGGGATCGAACAAAACCCCGGACGGTTTGTCAGAAACGTATACAACATCGTGCTACGTCTATAAGATGTAATCGTTGCATGGAGTGGGTGCACTTCAAGAGCTGTTCACATCAGGGAGTATATACGCAGAAAAAAAGTATGGTTGGGGTGACAATATTCGAAGGGCATCATACTATTGTTGGGTATATGGTTGTGGCACAACAATATTATGATCCTCACAACAATAGTATGATTCACACACAACCATACTATGATTCTCACAACCATAGTATGATTCACACTCAACCATACTATGATCCTCACAACCATAGTATGATTCACACTTAACAATACTATGATCACCACAACCATAGTATGATTCATACTCAGCCATACTATGAACCCCACAACCATATTATGATCCTAACAACAATAGTATGTTCGACATACAACCATAGTATGGGTCACACGCAACCATAGTATGATCCCACTCAACCATACTATGGTCCTCAAAATTATTTATTAGGATTGGGTTATGTTGTCAACAATAGAGGTTTTTATTAAGTAAATAAATTAAAAAAACATTAAATTTAAAACAATAGGACTGTTTATTTAACAGTAGAAAAAATCCATTTAAAAAAACGTAAGCGTTTTTATTCAAAATATTTCAGTTAAACAAATCCAAAGCAGTTTGTTTCAAAAATTGTAATTCCTATTATTATTTCATAAGATTCGTAACAATAACATTGTTGTAAAACACTTACTCAAATTAAGAAAAATTACAATCATACAGTATGATTGCTGTAATCATATTATTGTTTACATAAAACTTAAAAAAACAATACTTTTGTCGTACCAACCATATATATATTGTTGCTGCAACCATAGTTTCATTTTAAAATTTGGCAATAATACTATTGTTACTTTTCAACAATATTAACACTTTTGGAATCATACTATTGTCAACATGAAATTCAAGAAACAATACTATGGTTGCGACGATCATACTTCTATTGCAGAGAACATATTATTGTTGCTGTGCCAATATAGCAACCATATTTTTTCTTTGCGTGTAGCGAAGCGGACTTTGTTGCCTCGTGCAGTATCAACAAAGTTAGCAGTGGATCTCTGGATTTGGTGTCATCATCCCGTCTACATTTTCGTTGTCGTCGTCATCATCATCCAACTACGAGACTGCTCCGCAGTCGCCCTCGCAACAGCAACAGCATCAACATATACTGCATCTTACACCACAGATTGCTGTTGCCACTCCTGACAGTGCATCAATTTTGCAATTTAATTGCAATGGCCTACGCAACAAAATCGGTGAGGTAATAGAATTTATGAGTCGGAGAAATATCATTGTAGCTGCGGTCCAAGAAACAAAGCTGAATGCAGCTTGTACAGTTGTGACGGATACAACGTGCTACGTAAGGATCGCACCAGAAGTGGAGGTGGGGGACTTGCTTTTCTGTTACACCATTCTGTGCAGTACAGACCTATTTCGCCTGAACTTGACTCTAGAGACCCATACATGGAATGTCTGGGGATAGCAGTCAAGTCTGGAACTACCGAGATAAAGCTGTTCAACGCCCCGCGTTATTTGCCTGACGTTAGCAATCTGTTACAAGGCAATAACCGCTTGGTCCTAGGAGACTTTAATGTTCACCACAAACTGTGGCATTGTCTCCTAGACAACGACCAGAGGGACATAGCTTTCGCAAAGCAAATTGATAGCTCTGCGTTCAGCACAGTAAATGAGGACGCCATAGCTCGCTAGACATTACTATAGCATAGCCTGGTCTGATCTACGACGACATCTCACTAGGACCGGACCACCTTCCCATAATTCTCTCCATAAATAGACCATCCGACTTCATAACCTCTGAACGCCGTGCGTTTCTCAATCAAAAAAAGGCTGATTGGGAGGCCTTCAGAGAAGCCACCAACGAGGAAAAGTTCCGGGCCATCATCAACGCAGCAGCCGCTCGCCATATCCCTGCTAGTCGAATACCTGAAGTACGACCAAATTTCCCAGCAGAGGCAGCGGGAGTCGCAGACGAGCGTGATGAAATTTGCGCTCCAACTCTACTGACCCTAGAATTAGGGATTAGGGAAGGGACGGGCCATCATTAACGCAGCAGTCGCTCGCCATATCCCTGCCGGTCGAATACCCGAAGTACGACCGAACTTCACTGCAGAGTCAGTGGGACTCGCAGACGAGCTTGGTGACATTTGCGCTCCAACCCTACTGACCCTAGAATTAGGGAAGGGCCATCATCAACGCAGCACCCGCTCGCTTTATCCATGCTGGGTGAATACCCGCAGTACGACCAAATTTCCCAGCAGAGGCAGCGGGAGTCGCAGTCGAGCATGATGACATTCGCCGCTCCAACTTTACTGACCCTAGAATTAGGGATCTCAACTATAAGATCAGTAGGTTGGGCAACGAATATAAGCGGATCAAATGGCTAGACCACTTAAAGCAGTGCAACTTGAGTTGCGGAATTTGTAAGTTGTGGACAACGGTCAAATCGCTATCTAACCCTATCACATTCCGTGATAGAACAGTGACAGATCCGAAGCGGTGCGCGTGTTATTTCAACCGGCTTAAGGCGCAAAGAAGGGAATTGCGTCGTATCCCGCTCTCCGGACGGAATCTTAATACTGATGTTAAAGCACTTGGATACCCCGGGAGTAGAGAACATGACCAAAGTGCTCAATCTGTCGCTAGCCACTCACTTAGTTCCCGATGCATGGAAAATGGGCAGTAATTCCACTGAAGCCAGGCAAAGACGCAAGTAAAGGAGAATTGTACAGGCCGATCTTCTTGCTTTCTCCAGTAGCAAAGGCGATAGAGGCACTGCTCCTCCCCAGCCTGAACGAACACTTTCCTTGTGCTGATCATCAGCATGGGTTCCGCAAGCAACACAGCACAAGAACTGATTTACACACCATCATAAAAGCCTTCGACACGGTCAATCATGCCACTCTGTTCGAGGACATTGAAGAAACGTCCTTCCGCCCAGTTTGAAACGTTTTGTCGAAAACTATATGTGTGGGCGCAAGTCATATGTAGAATTTAGAGACAGAAATTCGAAGCCCCGTAGAGTTGAATAAGGAGTTTCCCAGGGTGGAGTGATATCCCCGGATCTGTTTAACCTCTACCGCTCTAAAATTCCAGCACCACCTGACGGCGTTAAAGTTGTGTCGTACGCCGACGATTGCACAATTCTGGCGTAGGGACCTTAAGTGGATGACATCTGCGAGAAAATTAACTCTTACCTCAATGACTTAGCACACTTTTTCACTGCAAGGAATAAGAAAATATCCGTCTCTAAATCATAAGCCACACTTATTACCGCATGGACTGCAGAGGTGCGGCTGTCACTCAATGTGAAAGTCGATGACGTCAACATTCCACCTTCCAACTAACCCATAGCCCTCGTGGTCACATTGGACAGCTTTTTTCGATCCTCTGCACATACTACAGCTGCGATAAGCTCAAAAGTAGGAACAGGGTACTCAAGTCACTTGACGGCAGTACTTGGGGAGCCGACAAAGAAACCTTATTGACCTCTTACAAAGCGATAGGTTGGTCGGTAGCAAACTACGCAGCAGTATTTACTAAAAGATACTTTTAGACTAACGACAACAAATATGAATTTGCATAGAATTCCGATCACTATGCATAACATTATGAAATGTTCTTTTTTATAGGTAACAACAGGTGTGCAAACGGGAAAAGTCTTCATACTGCAAATAAATTTCTCTCTTAGCTTTAGTGGGTTAACTTGGAGCTTTTAATAAGCATTAGTCGAGTCAGAATTGACCGTCCTACGTTGCTCAATCGGAACAGTCACCACATGACCAGTTTTGATGAAGAAACGGGCGACCATATGCTTCGAAGTGCTTCTTCCACGAAACACTTTCGTTGGATTTGGCTCGCCTTAGAAGGCCCACACGGTCGATTGCTGTTTTGTTTCGGGCTCATACGCCTAGATCCATGATTCGTCCCCTGTGACGATCTTATAAACGTCTTCTGAAGCACCGCGATTGTATTTTTTCAAAATTTCTTTGCACCAATCGACACAAGTCTTTTTTGAGCGACTGTCAAATTGTGCGGGATCCAAAGAGAACAAACCTTTTTACGGCCAGGTGTTCATGCAGCATCGAATGTATGCTGGTGAAAGAAATGCCCAAGGGTGTATCTATCTCACGGTATGTTACGTGACGACCTAGCATTATCAGTTCACGCACGGCATCAATGTTTTTTGGCACAACGGCTGTTTTTGGACGACCTTCACGACATTCGTCTTTAAACAAGCATCGTCTGAGATTGAATTCATTAAACCAGTTTTTCACAGTGCTATAGGATGGTGCTTCATCGCCATACAAAGATTTAAGTTCATCGATGCACCCTTGTAGTGATAATCCACGCCTTAGAAGGCCCTCACGGTCGATTGCTGTGTTGTTTCGGGCTCATGCGCATAGATCCATGATTCGTCACCTGTGACGATCTTATAAACGTCCTCTGGAGCACCGCGATTGTATTTTTTCAAAATTTCTTTGCACCAATCGACACAAGCCCTTTTTTGAGCAACTGTCAAATTGAGAACAAACCTTTTTTACGGCCAGATGTTCATGCAACATCGAATGTATGCTCACGGTATGTTACGTGACGATTTTGCATTATCAGTTCACGCACGGCATCAATGTTCTCTGGCACAACGGCTATTTTTAGACGACCTTCACAACAATCGTCTTTGAACGAGCGTCTTCCGAGATTGAATTCATTAAACCAGTTTTTCACAGTGTTATAGGATGGTGCTTCATCGCCATACAAAGATTTAAGTTCATCGATGCACTCTTGTCGTGATAATCCACGTCGAAAGTTGTGAAAAAAGGTCGCACAAAAAGGTTCACGAGTTAATTCCATTTTTTTTGCCAAATTGATTTTTTCAAGTCACTGTAAACAACGCAAATGATGGTCGTACATCAAAACGTTCCGAGTTCGTTTATGCTAAAAAAATGTCAAACTTTCCAATGGAAATGTCAGATGGCGCCAGGCAAAACTTGGTGTTGCCTAGACCAGAAATATTTATATAGCAACCCTCGTAGTTGACCTTTAGCTTTATTATATGTGACGCGCAAAATAGAAAGGGACCTAAGGGTAAAAACCATCACTTTTATAAAACGCGCATATCTCTGGGAGGGGAAACTTTTGGGGCATGGGATCGGTCTCATTCGATGCTCAGATGTTGTCCACATCAAAAAAAAGTGAAAATTGATGTTTTTACCCTTAGGTCCCTTTCTATATGCGCTGTCACATATTTAAAACATAATTTTTCAGTTTGTGGTCATTAAATGAAACTCGATGTTATGTTTGGTGATGTATGGTGTGTTATAGCCTTGTTAATTTAATGTGAAAAATGTATTTTACTAGTTTCACCCCTGCAGACAAACCAAACTAATCAAAAACTAAAACATCAAGTGCATAGCCTAGATGGAGGCTTATAAGTTGATAGTTATCCAGTATAAGTAAAAATAGGCGAAAGAAAAGCCTTTTCAATTGTTAAAAAAGTCAAGTACTTAGTAGGGACATAAATACTGTTACCCACGTTTTATGCTGTAAAATAAAAAGTACTAATTGTTTGTGGACCAAATATTTTTTAATATATTTATTGATGTATATTGTATCAAAAAATAATCTACTTATTCGAAATGTCCGCCTTTTGCCTTTACACACGCCTTAAGTCGCACTGGTCAATCGTCAATAGCTGCACGAACCTCGTCCATTGGAAAATTGGCCACAGCTCGAACCAAAGCAGTCTTAAGAGATCCAATGTTGGGGTATCTTTTGTGACAAACCTTGTCCTCTAAAACCGTCCACAATTTATAATCCAATGGGTTCAAGTCTGGACTGCCTGAGGGTCATTCTTCAGAGGAAATAAACGCTGGCAAATTGTTTCGAAGCCAGGCCTGGGACGTTTTAGCCTTATGGAACGGCGCAGAATCCTGCTGGAAAGTCCATAGCTGGTTTTGGAACAGGGAATTGTTAAGAGGCTTCACAACAGCTTCCAAAACGGTTTCTTTGTAAACTTTGGCCGATGTTTTGACTCCTTGTTCGCAGAAATGCAGGTCAGTGACCCCATCGTAAGAGACACCTCACCAAACCATGACTGAAGCTGGGTGATGACCCTTTTCCACCCTTGGGATCAGCTCAGATGCTTCCTTAGATAACCGCGAATACACTCTATCATTTTGCTTGTTAAATTTTTCCCAAACGGTAAAAATTTTTCATCGGTGAACAAAATTTTTTTGTGCAAGTTATCAGCTTGCTTTACCAAAAGACATTTGCATCTTTCAATCCTATTTTTTTTAAAGCTTCAGTCAATAAATGTCCGGTACGTCGTTTGAAAGCCCCAAGTCGCAAGTATTTTTTAATGATTCGACTTACGGACTTTTGCGTGATATTTATCTCACGGGCCAGATTTTCTGTTTTCGGAGCGGATTTCTGTGAATTATTGATTTAACGGCTTTGATGACATGCGGTGTTCGAACAGAGCGAGGGCGGCCCGACCGGTGGCGGTCTTTTCCATCTCCAGCCTCCTCAAATAGTTTTATGTATCGGTAGACGAACATGCGGCTAATCCCTAGTGGCTGGAGCGTTTTGAAAATATCGACTTTTCATTTCACACTTGAAAAGCGATATTACAGCGATACGGTTCTCATTATCTGACCACTCCATGATGAAAGTTGAAACAATTTTAAAATCCCGTTACAGACTAACGCTATTGAGGTTAGCTTTCAAAACCCATATGACATTAACGTGGTATGTTCAGTTCTACTATTGAAATGGGTGTGTTCAATGTTGCAACAGGATTTATGTCCCTATTAAGTATGTATAGGGTGATTCATTTACGACTGGTCTAATTTCTCCAGCGTAATCCTTGGCTAATTTGAGGAAAATATGTCTATCTACGACCACGCCCGAAAATCCAAGGGGGTAAAATGGCAGCGGTTTGAAAATTTTCAGATTCTTGGTCGGAGGGTACTAGAGTATAATTGCTAAGTTCTGAACGAGCGATCGGATTTTTTTGGGGATTAAAATTTTCATTTTACAAATATAAGTAAATAAGGGCGTTTTTATGAATAAGGGGGTACGATTTAAGAAGGTTTGACTCGCTTAAACGATGTAAGAATGCAGAAAACCATTGAACCCTTTCACCATTTAATATTAAATGATGATGTTTTTTTCGCTGTATCATCCATTATTAGTCAAGTTGTGAGTATTTTATAAACGCCATTGCTTTCCACAACATGGAAGGAAATTTACCTAAGCTGATTTCCTGTTGTAAACTCAAATGAAAGATGCCCAGAATAAATGTCGGACACAGCATGATGACTACCGGATATTTAAGAAGCAAAAGAGTAGAGTCAGGCGGGGCCGACTACATGATACCCGAATTATAGAAAAGTAAGAAAAAAGGTTAGCCAGCAAATCATCGATAAATATAACTTTGTTTTTATGATAAATTTTACAAATTCGTTTATTTCACGTTTCCCCCTGTGTCTGTTTTTGTAATTTGTATCATTGCAAATGTATCTAGTAAAGTATGAATTTTGCATTGCTTTTGTGTCGGAGCCAGTTTGTATTTTACAGATGTGAATTGTTATTATTGCGTCCAAGTTCTATTCCCTGCTAGCAAAAGTCTGTAAGACTTAGGATTTCTATAAACATTACTAGTTTAAACGCAAACGAAAAACCGTTGAACCAGAATCGTACTTGGAGGTACGAGTGCTACCAAAAGGTCAAGTCTAGTAGAGGTAATGCGTTCAGAAAGATGACATCAATATACTCTACTTCGCTGCCATTTCGCCCCTTGAATTTTCGGGCATGATCATAGAGGGTCATATTTTCATGAAATAGGCCAAGAAATACCCTGCTGAAATTTGTTCAGTCGTGAATGAATCACCCTGTATAGAATAAGTAAATGGCTACAAAAAATTACTTTTAGTACTTCTTTATATAGTTTTTGAAGAATTTAGTACTTCTGGAATTTTCCTTTAGATGCGAACAAATTTCCGGTCGAATTTATTGTGGCTTAGCCCAAAACACTAATACATATAACATTAAAATTAGGAATGGAACGGAAATGGCTTTACCAAAAACAAATATTGAAATATATATTTGCTACGAAAGGGAATACTAAAATATATTTGTTGCAAAAGCTAATATTGAAATATGTTTTTTGCGAATGAGAAAGCGTTTATTTAAAACTTGGTTTTGCGCTTGCAAAAGTAAATAATTAGTTTTAAATTTTGAACATTTGCAGGAAAATTAAAAAAAAAATACAATTGTTTGCAGAGTGCCAACCCCTTTTGCATATAAAATGTGTGATTTAGTACAAAGTTTAAGAAAAAACAAACATTTGTAAAAAATAATTCACAAAAAGTTTAGTTCTGAGGTAACTATTTACTTAACCGAAATATATACTCGTACTTATATTTGCGAAAAATTGGTTTAGCGAATATCCCAAAATTGGGTGTTGCGAATGCTAGTGTTCAATATGATGCTAATAATTCAATGCGAATTTTCGTTACTACTTTAATTAAAACAGTGCAGTAGAACATTTGGTCTATTAATAAAGTCGATTTTTAAATTGTTTCATACAGAAATGGTTTCAAATTTTGAAAATATCAATTTTAATGTGTAAAAGCAACAGACCGAAATAAAACAAACGAGCTAAACAGTTTTAAAATATTTAAATTTTCAAATGAAAGCAAATCGTCTAGAACCACATCAACGATGGTGGGCATATAGCGCATTCAGCTCTTAAGCTTCCATAAATGAATACCCCACCGAAACACCAACGTGTAACATCGGTAGACATTTTGTCCAAAGACAAGCTACCTTTTTGTATGGGATGCACCATGGCGCACTAAATTGTATGGGTCTTGGTAGTAATTTTAAAGGTTTCAGGGAACTGACTTACTAATAATGCTTTCATTAGCGGTGATTTTGAGTCGGTAAACTAAAAGCATGTTTCAACGTGTCATATTTTTGATGACATGTGAAGAAAAGTGGTACATTGTCGACTAAATAACACAGTGTGACAGAGAAAAAATACCTGGGAAATGATATTATTTTTCTTGTAGATCTTGCTGAGTACAACAAGAAACCGGTTTTGAAATTTCCCAAACACCTTCAAAATCTGGAGTTACGGGTAAAAAACCGGATTTTCGGATCTTACGCACGTATATGCCGCTAACATGGTTGAATATCAATCGATTTTAAGTTTTTCTGCTGATTTGGAAAGAAGAACTAAGGCCTTTCGAATGGTATATACACTTTTAAAATATCACTGAAAAAAATCTGTGTATTTTTTATGTAAACTCAATTTTTAAACATTTTTAATTTTTGATTCGTTTTTACACAGAATTTTTTAAAAGAAACTGAACAATTTTTGTACTGAATGAAAAAGAAAGTGTTCTTACGAATACAATTCGGTGTAATTTTTAAAAATCCGTTAGAAACTGATTGAGTTATTCAACTTTTATTAAAACAATTTTTTTTAAAAAAATACAATTTTTTGCCGAACTACTCAGAAATATTTGTTTGACCGTTTTTTTTTCATTGAATATCTCAGTATCCATGTATCCATGTAAACATAATGTTTTAGTTTTGGTTCACTTTGAAACTGTATTAATAAAAATGTTAGCAATTTGATAATAATCGAGTGTAATTAACCAAAAAAAATGACCGATAAACGGAATAACTTTTGTTGCATTTGTGGTCTATTTAGGGATATCCGTCATAGGCGTGATTTTAAAAAAAATATTGTTGTGTTGGAAGTACTCGTATACAAAGAAAGTCTTCAATCGTTCTTTCAAATTCAGTCGCTGGTATGAGCCAGAATTAATTTGAGAAAATTGCTATGCAACATTAAAAAATACAAAGTTCAACCTCCAATTTCTTTGCCCTTTTGTACGCCTATGACTTGGCATCATCAGCTCTGGCATAAACTAGATGATTGCTACTTTTCTGAACAAATATTTCAGGGCACACTTTTAAAATCCGCAAAAATGTAAAGCATGCATATGTTGTTAGTGTTACAAAACCGATATCTGGTAATGATAATGTTCCGACAACGAGCATATGTGGTTTTGAAGCTGAAAACTATTTGGAATTATTATTTTTTTTTCAACATAATCTCCTTCCAATCAATACACTTCATCAAACGTTTTTCAAGTTTTTTTAATTCCATCCGAAAAATAAGATTTTTCAAGACCTTCAAAATTTGCCTCAGTTTCAGCAATAACCTTGCTATTGGACGAAAATTTTTTGCCACCAAGAATTTTTTTTAAATTTGGAAACAAGAAATAATCAGAAGGAGCTAAATCTGGACTATATGGTGGATGCGGAGCAATTTCAAATCGTAATTCGGCCCGTTTTTGTTGAGTTAAAAATGCAGTGTGTGAAGGAGCATTATCTTGATGAAAAAGAACTTTTTTTTTCTAAATGCGGTCGTTTTATCTTGATTTCTTCACTCAACCTATATAATAATGCACAATAATATTCACTATTTATAGTTTTTCCTTTCTCAAGATAATCAATAAATATTATAATCCTTGCATCCCAAAATACTGTGGCCATAACTTTTCCTGGTGACTTAACAGTTTTCGCCTTCTTGGGACCACTTTTACCAGCTTCTATCCATTGTTTTGACTTTCTTTGCATTCTGGGATGTAGTGATGGATCCATGTTTCATCAACAGTTATGAATCGGAGCAAGAACTCTATTGGATTACGCTGATAAATCGCTAAAAGCTCCTCGGAATTGGTCCAACGGACGATTTTTTGGGGCAAAGTCAACAAACGCGGCACCCATCTTGCGGATAGCTTTTTCATGTGGAGTTCATCATGTAAAATACTCCAAACTTGTTTTTCGTGTATTTTAACAATATCAGCAAGTTCTCTGAACTTTATTCGTCTATCTTTAGTCACTTCATTAAATATTTTTCTAGTGTTTTCAATAGTAGTAGCAGTTTTCGGTCTTCCAGAGCGTTGTTCATCTTTCGTACTTGAACGACCCATTTTAAATTGTTGAACCCAGGATTTCACGGTGTAGTATGATGGTGCATTATCACCATGAACTGAATCCAATTCATCTTTGATTAATTGTGGCGTATAACCTTTTATATAAAAGTGTTTAATTGCCGCACGAAACTCTTTATTTTCCATTTTTCAAAAATTATAAAACTTGTTTACTTCAATCACCAGTAACAAAGAAAATAATCATTAAATATTTCGGAAATTTTGACAGATGGCTTATAAAAGATTGCTTTTAAAAAACAAAAAAAAGTTGCTAGTAAAACAGAAAATGTGCCGGGCCAGTTAGTTTTGCGGTCGCCCTCGTACAACGGAGCGACATTTTGTTTGAAATGCAGATTTCTGCGATCTCGTTTGCGATTTAATTTTGTCAAAACAACAGTCTGAAATCTCTGGGTCGCGATTAAGGCAATGGAATTTGGTGGAAGAAGATTTTCGTGTAACTTTCTGTAGAAGAAGTGACCGGACATTGTTATTTGAAGAAAGTTTAAAGACTGGTGAAAATGACAGTAATCTCATAAATTGCGCTGATGCACCCAAACTTTTTTAGACATTAAGTCACAATTATAAGGCAGGCGAATGGCGACTTTTCATTGACGGTTCATGTAAAAGTACGTATTCAACAAACATATTGATTTTTAATAGATTTTAATTTTTCTATACAAAATTTGTAATGCTATTTCTAGGCCTGAAAGCTGTTTTACTGCATAACAAAAATCTGTGACCATCTGTTCCAAACGCATATGAGACTAGTACAAAATAAACGTATGAAGTTAAGAACCAAATACTGGGATTCGTCAACTATGACTTGCATAAATGAAAAGTCGTCGCTGATTTAAAAGTTTTGACAACTTTATTTGGTATGCAAGGTGGTTAGACAAAATATCCATGTTATATTTGTGAATGGGATAGTCGTGCACCAAATCGCTACGATCGCTAGGTATGGTCATCTCGTGACACATATCTAATAGACAGGAAAAACGTTTTAAACGCCCTATTAGTTACAGCGGATAAGTTTGTTCTGCCACCACTGCATCTAAAGTTAGGATACATGAAACAATTTGTAAAAAAAAACTTGATGTAAACGGTGAAGCTTTTTGCTATCTTTGAGCGGTGTTCCCGAAATAAAGCGAAGCCAAAATAAAAGAAGGTATTAATTTCATCACAGATCTAATATTTGTTACCGCATTTATCAGTTCTGATAAATTTCAGGTATATTCATTGGACCTCAAATTCGTAAATTTATGAGACATGAGAATATTATCAACAAGCTCAGTTCCGTTAAAAAATGCGCATTGAGAAGTTTTGTTGCACTATGTGATAACATTCTTGGTAATCACAGAAGCGACAACTATCTTCGGGTCAATCCGGTCCATAGAATCGTCTGTCGTGGGATTGAGTCAGTGCGTATGGTGAAATGGGCTGCAACATGTCAATTAAAATTCATTTCCCTCATTCACATCTAGACTTCTTTCCAGAAAACCTGGACCAGTTCAGTGATGCACAAGGCGAACACTTTCATCAAGAAATAAATTCAATGGAAAAACATTTTAAAGGAAAAGAAAAATGATTTCCGAATATTGCTGGTCACTTAAACGGGATACTGATGAAGTTCAATTATAAAGAAAACGGTCAAACAAACATTTATATGTAGTTTGGCCAATAATTGTATTTTTTAAAAAGAATTTAGTTTTAATAAAAGTTGAATAAGTCAATCAGTTTCTAATGGATATTTAAAAATGATACCGAATAAGAACACCTTCTTTATTACTCAGTTCAAAAATTGTTCAGTTCCTTTTAAAAAATTCTGTGTGAAAACGCATCCAAAGTTAAAAAAAACTACAAAAAGTTTTAACAAAATGAGTTTACAGGAAAAATACACAGAGTGATTTTTAAAGTGTATACACCATTCGAAAGGCCACAGTTTATTTTTCCCAAATCAGCCAAAAAACTTAAAATCGGTTGATATTCAATCAAGTTACTGCATATGAGTGCGTAAGATCCGAAAACCCGGTTTTTTACCCGTAACTCCAGATTTTGAAGGTGTTTGGGAAATTTCAAAAAACCGATTTCTTCTTGTACTCAGCAAGATCTACAAGAAAAAAACATCACTTCTCGGGTATTTTGACTTCATTCTTTTTGTTACACTGTGTAATCTTCAAATAGCGTTTAAGTATGGGCGATGCCCTGGGAACCATAAACATGGATCAAGGACAATCTTAATGTTGCTGATTTGAAATTAGAAAATAATTGATTTTTGTGCTTCCAGTAAGAGTACTCCGCTAGTTTTTTAAAAAAAATTCAAGCAAGTATTTCACAAATATTTAAAGTATTTAAAGTTGTCGGGTTTTTTGGGCCCATAAAGAGGCATTTTTTACTTTTAACGAAATCTCCTACACCACAGTCAAACTCTTTAAAATACGCGTTTGTCTCGAGATAACCTCCTCCTTTGAATTGTATCATCCGTTTCATGTTGGGAAACAGGAAAAAGTCCTGATTTCCAACATGCCAAGGCAGGCGAGTAAGGTGGGTGCGGCAGCAATTTGTAGTACAGTTCATGCAATTTGGCCGCGACAATTTTGTATAAATGTGCTAGTAATGATGGGGAAACATCACTTTTTTCTTAGCCAAGTGAGGACGTGTCTATTTACTTTTGCCTCGAATGGGTTATCGTGCTTTTGTTCTTTTTAAAGTCCATGAGGATTATTTCCTTTGAATCCAAATAAATTATGACCAGGACCTTGATGGCCGATGGGTCCGTCTTTGCCTTTTTGAAGCAGATTTGCCCTGAAAAATTCATTGCTTTGGCTGTCGCTTGTTCTTTGTTGTATAATAATTGATCCAGGTATCATCAACGGCGACGACTCGACGCAAAAACTCCTGCAAACTTCAGGAGCCGTCACAGGTGGCATTATACGACAGCAAAGCCGACTTCTCTGATTCGCCTTCATATACTCCATGTCTTGGTAGAGGGCATACAAAGTTGGAGAAGAACCCTGCGTTGATATATTTTCAGTCATCTACTGTGTATTTTTGTAGACGTTTGACGCAATGCTGTAAAGGCAACATGATGTCTCTTACATCCTCACTTTAGGAAATAAAAGTATAAAATGATTCGAGGGTTGGATGGTATACTAAATTTGTCATTCCGTTTGCAACACCGCGTAATATCGATCGAAGACTATATTATCCAATAATATTCAGTCGTAAAACTTGAAGACGAACTAGCCATGTCCGCCCGTTTGTCTTTTATATTAGCGTTGAAACTTATTACCCTAATACTCTGAAATCTTGCATGATGTAATCGGTACAGAGGGGGAAAGTTTTCCTTAAAGAGACTAAGGGTATCTCGCAAAAAAGTATTTTTTTCAGTATTTACTCATATCTCTTTGTGGAAGGATAAAAAGGTTAAAATAGGTTAGTTGGGGTGCACTTAATACGAGTATCTGAAATAAAAGCAAGAGTTTGGAGCCGAATCAACTGAAAACGGCAGTGGACAGCCGCCGACGGATATTTCATTAGCGTAGCCACTGCCGCACAGTGGTTACAAAATCGTTTTTTACTGGCCAAAACTCAGTAACTTTTGAACCGATAGAGATATTTTAGTAGTATTTTATTCGACTGATAACACCTTAAGCTTATCCAAATAAAATCGGTGACAGAAGTTATTGAGGAATTTATGGTCAAAGTTGAACTTTTGAAAATAATAAATAAAGAAAAATAATAAAATAACAAATTTTACAAAACTAAAAAATGCTAAAATAAGGTTAAAATACTTTAAAATCATGGTGTACATACATACGAGGGTATATCAATCAATAACAATAACTTTTCCAACTTCTCTCGCAGTTATATGAAACGCAACACTGCTCCCATCAAGCACCATCTGTCAATATTCAAATTTTGAGAGAGTTCCGTCATTTAGTTTGTGTTTAACAGCTGTTCAAAACATACAACCTCGTGGATTTTTTAAAAATGGAAAAAAGTTAATTTCGAGGGCCCATTAAAATACTATAGGGACTCTGCCCCATCGATTGCATTCTAAAAAAGTGGTTTACTGACTTTCGTTGTGGTCGAACAAGTACATATGACGCTGAAAGTTCTAGACGGCCAATTGTGGTCAATACACCCGAAAATGTCCAAAAATTTACGCTATGATGTTGGCCGTTGAAAGAGTAAAAGTGCGAGAGATTACACTAGTCAACAGTCAAAATGTACTCGGGATGCGATAATTTTTTCTGTGTAGATAACCTTGACATGAGCTCGAAAAACGCAAAAAAAAAAATTTTTTTCGTTTGGTTTTTGTTTTATTTATTTTTTTTTAAATTTTAAAAATTTTTTTTTGGTTAATTTGTTTCGTCCGGCATAACTCGGGAACCACTAGCCCGATTTAATTGAATTAAATTTTAAAAAAAAAAAATTCATGTACTCCGGATGCGATAATTTTTTCTGTGTAGATAACCTTGACATGAGCTCGAAAAACGAAAAAAAAAATTTTTTTTTTCGTTTGGTTTTTGTTTTATTTATTTTTTTTTAAATTTTAAAATTTTTTTTTTGGTTAATTTGTTTCGTCCGGCATAACTCGGGAACCACTAGCCCGATTTAATTGAATTAAATTTTAAAAAATTTAAAATTACAATTCCCTTAATCTGTTCATATATTGTTTTCCTATACAAGCAACAGTTTCCAAGTTAAAAATGAATATATAAAGGAAAAAACTTATTTTTTGCCTAAAGATTAATTTTTTTTTTTTTTAAAAAAATCCATAAAAAACCAAAAATGAAAAAAAAATGTCAAATCTTATTACTTTTACGTAAAGTCACATAACCTATGAGCAAAATGAGACAAAGATCATGAAAATCGATGCACGCGTTTCGCTTTTATTCGCAATTGAGTAAAGGTATGAATTTCAAAAATTTGCTCGACATATGCACAACTTTGTCTATGGTAAGGTTTTTTCTTTTTTATTACAAAAAAATTAAAATTTGTTGGGTGACAAAAATATATGACTTTAGCATCGATTTTCATGATCTTTGTCTCATTTTGCTCATAGGTTATGTGACTTTACGTAAAAGTAATAAGATTTGACATTTTTTTTCATTTTGGATTTTTTATGGATTTTTTAAAAAAAAAATTTAAATCTTTAGGCAAAAAATAAGTTTTTTCCTTTATACATATTCATTTTTTACTTGGAAACTGTTGCTTGTATAGGAAAACAATATATGAACAGATTAAGGGAATTGTAATTTTAAATTTTTTAAAATTTAATTCAATTAAATCGGGCTAGTGGTTCCCGAGTTATGCCGGACGAAACAAATTAACCAAAAAAAAAATTTTAAAATTTAAAAAAAAATAAATAAAACAAAAACCAAACGAAAAAAAAAATTTTTTTTTTCGTTTTTCGAGCTCATGTCAAGGTTATCTACACAGAAAAAATTATCGCATCCGGAGTACATGAAATTTTTTTCATTTTGTTGAGTAGTGTTATTGATGCCATACACATTTCATATGGGAGTGTGGTTTCGATATTACATCATTAGTTGGGTTTAAGAAAGCTGTCTGCAAGTGGCTGCCGTAATTGACCATACACGTAATCATGTGACAACTTCAAACGATTGTTTAGAGTTGTTTTTAACTGTGGAGGAAACATGGATCCATTATAACACTCCGGAGACCAAGCAGAAGTCTAAACAATGTGTTTTTCCGGGTTAACCGGCTCCGAAGAAAGCCAATGTGATTTTGTAGGCCAACAGTTTTCTAGATGCATGCGGGATAATCCACATCGAGTTCCCTCAAATAGGAAAAACAATAAACGGCGAATATTATGCCAACTTATTGTACCGGTTTAACGGTTTTAAACAAACGACCCCATATGGCCAAGAAAAAAGTTCTTTTTCATCAAGGAAATGCACGGATGAGCTTTCTCAATGGCAAAATTGCATAAACTAGATTACGAATTGGTACCTTACCTTATCCGCCATATTCTTCGAAATTTAGCCCCCAGTAACGATTTCCTATTTCCAAACCAAAATAAATGGCTAGGTGGAAAGATTTTCAGCTCCAACGATGGAATTATTGATCAAACAAATACCTATTTAATGGGCCTCAAAATACAATTTTTGGAAGGGATACAAAAATGGGAAAAGCGTCGGACTAAGTGTATTTTGCTTAATGGAGATTATGTTGAAAAATATTTTTTTTCTGTAAATAAATGTGTTTTATTTGAAAATTCACGGAATAATTGATATGCCCTCGTACATATTCATATTAACAGGTTAAATAAAAAAAGAAAAACAATTTTTACCCCGAGTATTTTCATTCAAATTAAAAGTGTTCAACAGACGGGTTAAGGAAGGTATACAATGTATACTATACATATATGCACTTAAAGAAGACACCTTCACCTTTCTGCTGGTAGGAAAATCGCTTTAAATAATTTTTACCTTCAGAAGTTCACTTCCCGTAAATCTCTAATTTGACTTAAATATAGTTCCTGTGAAAACATATATTAATACACCACTTGTTAAACAAGTTAAACAATACAGTATGTCATTTCTACAATCCGACAATCCGACCTACAGAACAAAAAATTATCCCGTTATCGATGATCGTCTGGGAAAAATGCCAACTTCCTCCTTCGCAAATTTACAAAATACCTAGCATACCACGCCCACAATTACAAATGTTTTGATGCAAATTGTCTGGCTACCTTAGTTTTAATATGTTTGCTATTGAGTGGCTGAACAATTTTAGAAATCGTTGATGAAAAAAATTTAACTTTTGGCCAGGAAAATTAAATTCTAAACCACCGTGCGCATGTTTGAAAGGCAGAAATACTTTACATACATTTAATAAGGAACCAAGCCGCCGCTACCAATCAATACTCCGGTACTGCAACCGACGGCAGTTATTCCATATTGGCTTTATCTCTGCATACAACTTATTTTTTTGTAAGTCGATTTAACACAGAATTCTCTAATTTTCCCAGGCGTCAAAGTAGACAACCCTATTGCCGGCTTAGAAGTACGTTATCGTGGCCGCTGCCAACGTATTTTATTCAAATTTTTAGTTGTTAGTCGAATATCTTTAAGGGCATTCGTAAGTCCTATAGCACCATATGCAATAAAACTGTAGCAAAGATCTCCACAAAGCTTTGGAACAATTGTCCAAAAAACAATCTAAAACTTAAATCCGAGTTCTTTGGGTTTTTGTTTAGGTATGATCACTTTTTGTTATTATTGAAAGGGTGAATTGCTCCACTAGCTAATTATTAGATCAGGTTTGTTGTTGTTTGTCATATAGGGAAAGAAAGAAAAAGTAAGTTAGCGAAATTAAAGTTGTATTTTACCGTTGGTGTGGGATGGCTCTTTGGTACCATATATGTGTGCTGCCGACAAGGTCTCTACTCATTTAACGATCTATATACGAGTATACGAGTACGAAATATAGCTTGAAATATAGGACAGAGGTGACTCACTGAAACAATTCCCACCATATTGACATACAGTCCGACCGACGTTATTTTAGTGCGAGAACATTTTACCTTCCTTCCTTGCGTGTGTATGTCGATAATTTGAATGTTTCTATTTATAGAACAACGATGTTGTTGACTCTACAATGAAGGCGGGCTTTCCTTATTGTTTTTTCGAGTTGTCTTCGAAAAAATATGTAATTATTAATTAAATTCCGCTAAGGCCCTTATATGAATAAGTCCTGTACTTAGTAGGGACATAAATACTGTTACACACGTTTTATGCTGTAAAATAAAAATTACTGAATGTTTTTGGACCAACCATTTTTTAATATATTTATTGATGTATATTGTATCCAAAAAGAATCTACGTATTCGAATTGTCCGCCTTTTGCCTTAACACTCGCCTTAAGTCGCACTGGACACTCGTCAATAGCTGCACGAACCTCGTCTATTGGAAAATTGACCACAGCTCGAACCAAAGCTGTCTTAAGAGACCCAATGTTGTGGTTTTTTTTTGTGACAAACCTTGTCCTCTAAAACCGTCCACAATTTGTAATCCAATGGGTTCAAATCTGGACTGCCTGAGGGCCATTCTTCAGAGGAAATGAAAGCTGGCAAATTGTTTCGAAGCCAGGCCTGGGACGTTTTAGCCTTATGGGCCGGCGCATAATTCTGCTGGAAAGTCCATGGCTGGTTTTGGAACAGGGAATTGTTAAGAGGCTTCACAACAGCTTTTAAAACTGTTTCTTGGTAAACTTTGGCCGATGTTTTGACTCCTTGTTGGCAGAAATGCAGGTCAGTGACCCCATCGTAAGAGACACCTCACCAAACCATGACTGAAGCTGGGTGATGACCCTTTTCCACCCTTGGGATCAGTTCAGATGCTTCCTTAGATGACAGCGCATATATTCTGTCATTTTGCTTGTTACATTTTTCCTGAACGGTAAAATTTTTTTCATCGGTGAACAAAATTTTTCTGTGCAAGTTATCAGCGTGCTTCACCAAAAGACGTTTGCATTTTTCAATCCTATTTTTTTTTTTAAAGCTGCAGTCAATAAATATCCGGTACGTCGTTTGAAAGCCCCAAGTCCCAAGTCTCTTTTAATGATTCGACACCTGGACTTTTGCTTGATATTCATTTCACGGGCCATGATTTTCTGTTTTCGGAGCGGCTTCTGTGAATTCTTGATTTAACGGCTTTAATGGCATGCGGTGTTCGAACAGAGCGTGGGCGGCCCGGTCCGACCGGTGGCGGTCTTTTACATCTCCAGTCTTCTCAAACAGTTTTATGCATCAGTAGACTAACATGCGTCTAATCCCTAGTGGCCGGAGCGTTTTGAAATTTCGCTTTTTTCATTTCACACTTGAAAAGCGCTATTAAAGCGATACGGTTCTCATTATGTGACCACTCCATGATGGAGGTGAAACAATTTTAAAATCCCGTTACAGACTCACGCTATTGAGGTTAGCTTTCAAAACCCATATGACATTAACGGGGTATGTTCAGTTCTACTATTGAAATGGGTGTGTTCAATGTTGTAACAGTATTTATGTCCCTAGTAAGTACAACTAGCTCTCTGTAAAACATGTTATGATAGGTTAATTTCATGGCAAATGTTTGTAACTACCAATATATTTCAGCTAGACCAACCTTTATTCGTATAATCACCTGCTGATTCCACATAACGATTTCTGTCTGTCCGTCTGTCCATCTAAAGCTTGAAACAATTGTTGTCCGATTTTTCTGAAATTTTAAGATTAAAGATTTTCTTGAAAGTGAAGAAAATCGGTTCAGATTTAGATACAGCTTTCACATATAAGTTCTTCGGTTTTTTTTTGACATTCAATGAAATTTTACCATGAATGAAATTTACCACATGTAAGTTTTATGGACCAAGGAGGACACTATTGAAATTAAAGAAAATCGGTTCAGAATTATATTTAGCTACCGCTCACATATGTTCATTCGATTTTACGTTTTCAATTTAAGATGCCATATATTGCATCCAATCTTTGGACCAAGCCCTGAAGCTATGCAATTTTTGCACCAAGGACGGCCGCTATCGCAATTACAGAAAATCCATTCAGAACTAGATTTAGCTCCCACACATACTTTTATCCGATGCAATTTGGCACAGTTTAAATTATTGGACAAAGGGCGGTCGCTATTTAAATTGAAGAAAATCGGCTGAGATTTGGATATAGCTCCCACACATATGTTCAGGCGATTTTATGTTTTAAGCTTTAAAAGCCACATATTACATCTAGTCTTCATAAAGTTTGGCACAAGTTTCTCGTGCCAAAGGCGAACGCTGTTAAAATTTTAATAGCGTATATAGTTTGGTATCAGCTCTGTTAAAATTGAAGAAAATCGGTTCTGATTTAGATATAGCTTTCACATATTTTCAACCGGTTTTACGAAAAACAATGCAATTTTCTCGTTTAGTCAACCCGCCCGACTTAAGGGTTTTTACTAGCTTAATTTATTTTTATACCCAACACTAAACTTTAGTACAGGATATTATGACTTAGTGCTGTTTGTCTATGTTTTAATGTAGCCACATTTCTAAACTAGCTTCCGGCTTTATGACTAACCGACATATGAGGGGGAAACTCATTAAATTTTGATTACTGAGATCTGCTGGATGGTTGGTTACATACGAATACATCCTGATTTGGGGTCTAATCAAACGAAGAATTAAAGATTTCACCAAATTTTAACAATGTTTGGTTTGAGGCGTTGGCTGTATGAGCTCTGTATATAGTCTCTAATTTGGGACCTAGCCGACCTACGAGTCAAAAATTGCAGCAGATTTAAATATTATTATATTTTTGGAATTTTTTCACATAAATCGTTTCGCGTTTAAATACAATACTCGTATTTTCGGCATAGGACTTTTAAATACTTCAGCATACTGACTTTGTGCGATGTTCAATAGATCAACTAGAAATATTACTGTTCGACTTGGATTAGTATTTTAAATCGCTTTGGTTGAGTCCGTCTGTTCAGCAGCTGTTGAGGCGATCTCTCCCGCAATAAACCGATAAAACTTTTCAAATTACATGAAAGGTCGACAGTGGAATTGGACGAAATCGAACAATCCCCATACAAAACTACGGCTGGTTTGGCGCTTAACCAATATTTCATGAAATGTCAATGAAATTTAGTTTGTGGGCAAACATCGCTAAAAACAACCAGATGGATACATTTATTTTTTATAACAAATGCAACTTTCGATTTGAATCTAGCCGACAAAATGACGCCAAATTTAAATACTTGTATATCGGAAGATGTAATGAGATTTCACGTTAGCTTGCAAGATCGGGTCGGTCCATTTGTCCTATTTGGGATATTACCACCCTGAGGACTGACAATTACATCAGATATCTGGTGGACACGATAAAATTTAGGAGAAATTTTGATGAATTTGAAGTTGTATATATGCCCACACACACACGCAGAGAAAATATATGGTTACTATATGGTCACCGCAACAATAATATGTTCTCTACAATAAAAGCATTGTCGGCGTAACCATAGTATTGTTTTCTGAATTTTAAGTTGACAACAGTATGATTGCGGCAATACTAATATTGTTGAAATGTAAAAATACTATTTTTGCTATATTTAGAAATGAAAATATGGTTGTACCAGCCATGTAAATATTGTTGGTGCGACAAAAGTATTTTTGTTAAAGATTTATGTTAACAATAATATGATTACGACAGTCATAATGTATGGTTGAGACTATGAACAGAGAATACCAGGTTTTAAAGACTATGTTTTTTTTGTTATACCAAAATTTCGCCATGAGATGCAATCGGAAGGTAGTTCCAGGGATTTTTATTGTGTTTACTTTGTTCGGTGAAATACTCTACTACCGGCTGGTTCTCGTTTATTTAAAATCTGCCTGCATTTAAGTAAAGTATATAGCCATTGATCATGATAATTAATAATTAAATAAATAATTTTGGGGATCATAGTATGGTTGAGTGTGAATCAAACTATGGTTGTGAGGATCGTACTATGGTTGTATGAGAAACATACTATGGTGGTGAGGATCATAATATGGCTGTGGAGATAATAGTATGGTTGAGTGTGAATCAAACTGTTGTTGTGAGGATCATAGTATGGTTGTAGAGATCATAGTATGGTTGAGTGTGAATCATACTATTGTTGTGGGGATCATAGCATGGTTATATGTGAATCATACTATTGTTGTGAGGATCATAATATTGTTGTGCCACAACCATTTACCCAACAATAGTATGATCCTCTTCGAATATTGTCACCCCAACCGTACTTTTCTTCTGCTTGCAGATAAAAAGTCGATGTGTGTAAACGTATACACTCGGAACTACCTTCTTAAACAAAGTAGGTAGGATGCTTTAGAATGAAATGTTATTTAACAAGATTATGTACTCGTATGTATTTGAAATGAGAAAAATTATTCCCGTCCTGTGATTTGTGACAAAATACTTTTCGTATCCCGGGAAATAGAAATTACGGGGAATTGCAAACTCTAATTTGGACCTAAAAACCGGTAATCTTTACCTAAAAAACCCATAACATTTTGTCACGAATCCGAACATAACATTCTTTGAAACCTATGAAACACAAACACGAGCTTGATCAAATATGCACCAACTTTTAAGATGCGTCTAGATTTTAGGCCCTTCTAGGGACCGCAAAGTTGAATCCCCTTCAACAATGCACATATAGAGACATAGAGAGAATGAAATTTTCTCATAAATATGATATAAATTATCAAGACATATAGACCAGCAATCATAAACCCCTATTCTTCTAATGCCATACTGGAATGCAATCTATGTGGAGAGTTTGAAGGCTTTGACCCTCCATCATTGGAGAGGGTATATATACTTTGAAATTCCGCTTACAACACCTCAAAATACTGGTAAAATTCTAAGATGATCTATCCATGTCCGACAGTCTGTGGAAAGCAAACTAAAGTACAGGTCGCACTTTTGAAACATGCTTTACTTACTTAAGTGCCACAACATCCCATTTAGCTACAAGGGGGAACTTCTCTCAATTCGGTGAGCTGTGTGAGATGTCCCGGGTTTGAACCTGGGTTTGATCCGGGCTCATTGTCGTGCAAACCTCCATCACACCAAGGCGGCCTGCGACTAGGTGGCTAAAATTTTGTTGTTGTTATAGCAGCGCACATAGTGACGGGCTAACAGACCTTGGTCGAAGAATTACAGCTTCGGTTCAATCCGGCTGTTGTGGACTGCTGAAATTTTATAAAAACATGTGCTGATGGACTGAAACAATTGAATTTGAAAATGGGTGCGAACTGGACGTTCGGTTAAAAAAGTGTCATACAAAAGGACTGAGTAAACTTTTGGAAATATCAACAACCCCAATCGTAAAAAAGACAATTTCTATTAACTATTAGAAATATGCAATGCTATTTAAGGCACATGATGTTGAATTGGATCGAAACATATCCTTTAGAAAAAGAGGGAGGTGCCTCGCCCCTTTAAAAAAACGCAGTTGTGGCCAAATTTATAGACAATATTGCGTTGAAATTGGATAAAAGAGTGTGGCAACCCTGAACTTTAAAAGACCATATCTCGTGAACTCATAATGATATGACGATAGTAGTTGGTGTACATGATCCCAGCGGAAAAATGTGAAAGGCCTTCTCATACGAGACCCTTCAGAAGCGTTAGATTGCAGAGTGCTTCTTTCTTTGTTTGCACAGAAAAAATATTCCCCCACACCTTTATGTTGCTTTCCTAAAAAGGCCTGCTGGAAGGCCTTATAATTAATCCTATACTCATTCGGTGGTGCTTTAATATTTTCAATAATACGAGGGCAGATCAATAATTCCGTAACTTTTCCAACTTGCTCGAAGTAATATGAAATGCAACACTGCTCCCATCAAGTACCATCTGTTAATAGACTACTGTCACATTTTAAGAGAGTTCCGTCATTTAGTTTATATTTAACAGCTGTTTAAAACATACAACCTCGTAGATTTTGTTAAAAGTGGAAAAAAGTAAATTTCAAGTGCTCATTAATCATTAATTTTTTGCTCAAAAATTGTCAATCAAACCAAGGAAAAGCTTGAAAATACAATGGGAATTCTTCGCTATCGAATTCAATGGTAAAAAAATGGTTTACTGACTTTCGTTGTGGAAGCACAAGTACAAATGCCGCTGAACGTTCTATACGGCCAATTGAGGTTGGCCGATCGAAGAGTTAAAGTGCGTGAGATTTTTGATGCCGTACGCATTTCATATGACAGTGTGGTTTTGTTTTTAAATGATCAGTTGGGTTTAGGAAAGCTGTCTGCAAGATGCGTGCTGAGATTACCATTTCATCAAGATAATGCACGAGTGCACACTTGTGCAGTCTCAATGGCATAATTGCATGAATAGGGTTACGAATTGGAACCTCATCTGCCAAATTCTCCGGATTTAGCATCCAAACCTAAGATAATGTCTCGTTGGAAACAGATTCAGCTCCAACGATAAAATTATTGATCAAACAAATGCCTATTTTATGGACCTTAAAAAATCCTATGTATGGAAGAGATACAAAAATTGGAGAAACGTGGGTCTAAGAGTGTTAAGCTAAAAGGAGACTACGTTAAATTTTTTTTTTGCAAAAAAAACTATGTTTTATTCGAAAAGTCACAGAATTATTTATATGCCCTAGCAGTAATTCAGTTAACATTTCAGGCCTTTTTCTTGTAGGAGGCATGGTACCTTATCCACAATTTGGTTCGGTGTGCCTGTACGTAGCATATCGAAGTATCAGCCTTAAGGTCGGTCGTAAGTTCGAATTCCAGTGGAGGGAGGCAAACCAAAAAAATAATTAAAGTATAAAATTTTTTAATTGAAAATACGTGCCTCAGTTACAAGTTTTTAAAGGCATTCTAGAAGATTATTTTCTGCAGGACGGCTTCTCCGCAATCTAACCCTGTGTAAATTTGAAATGAGAGTAAAATGCAGCGAGCATGCCTAAAATGACTTGCTGAGACCTTATTTTCCCCGTTGTGATGTTGGTATGGAAATAAAGACATGTTGATAGGAAAAAGGCTAGTGCCATGTCCCTTGGCAAAATTTTTATATTGGTGGGTACATAAGCTTCAGCCCGGTCGAACTTCTTGTGTCTACAAGTTTTAAATTGTATCGCCATTACTCCGTTTTTTTCTAAGAATCCGCATCTTCTCACTAGGAAAAAGGGTGAGTGGCGATTAAACAAATGTTCGAACATTTTTTAAAATTTTACAAATTAATTGCTGTGTTAATGTGCTGACTATTACTAAGCGAACTTTTTCGAAACCTGCATTTAATCTGCTCTGTTTATTATTCTGTAAGGGAATCGGAAAGTGTAAAACGGCCTTAAGAATACTTAAAAAAATAAAACTAAAAGTAACTGAAACCATCATTTAAATTAAATTTATTTCTTGGTACTCCTAACAAAACTCTTGAAAAATGCATGCCAATGTTTATCATCTTTATTGCAATTACAATTAATTAATCAATGTATAATTTCATATTCTCTTTTCTTAACCAACAACAGGGAGATATAGGTTTTCAATCAATATTTAATACGAAAAGAAATTATTCTTATAACATTAACAAACCACACACACTCAAAAAACAAAAAAATATAATCTCAGTAAAATAAAAACCGAAAAATTGGCTTAGATCAACAAATCCACAGTGGGATTGAAAATAAATTTCAACACTTAAAAGGTTTTACAGATCCATTTGAAAATACTTGTTCGACAGCATTTTAAATGGGCATTAATTAAATTACTGCTGCTACAACTACTCAACTAATGATCACCAACTTGTTACGAATTTGTTATATATTTTTTAATGCTAATTTGCTACATTTGATTTTCGTTTAAGAAATATATAAATTTATTGTATATTTGTTTGTAGCTTGGTTTTTTTCCGTTTCGTTATTTTGTTTTTCTTTGATCGCTATCACCCCCGTCCTCTGTAAATAAAACATATTTTTGGTATAACGGCTGCTGTAACAACATGTAAAGGATGGCATACCTACGACGTTGCTCTACACCATTGTCAGGAAAGGCTAAACTTAAAGTCTAGAATTTTAATTTAAAACGGCGGCGCCTCTAACTACAACCAATACTCAATTAGTAGCTTTCCATAGTACGCATGTGTCGGTGCCTTAAAAAAGCACGGTTAGTATATCTGTATTTATTGTAAAGTGCAATGTTCGTCCTTCAAGAGAGAGGACATTTCTTAAGCCCAACTTACAATTTGAAAATAATTTTTTTAACGAAAAAAGTATTTTGTTTAAAAAAAGAACTTTGTTTTGTCGTTTTATGTTTCAAAGTTTTTTAAAATAAACGAAAAGACGGTAGTCCCAGTTTCTCCTTAGTTAGTTAAGCCAAGGGTGTTTGTGGACGTTGATTTTACACCGGATCTTTGGTTGTTATTTTTCTTTGAAGTCAACGTTGGAGATAAATAGAGTTGGGGAATTATTCCCGATATTGGCACATCTCGATATTTTCACCAAAGGTACCTATAAATTCTAGAATCTTCCGATTAAATACGTAGGTAAAATTTTTTACTATGCTTTAGTAAGTTATCTGTTACCAGGATAGGTTGTATATACCTACTGAAGAGAGTGGTTTCGGAACGTCGAAGAGAAACATATTTTCTAACAGTTAGTATAGGCCAAAGTAACACCTTTTAGCTTATATGATTCTTCGATAAATTCAAGACTAGCATAATTTTTTGTAGTTCGGTTACCATTAAATAGCTCAAAAATACGCCCAAGATCACCTTGTAAACTTTTTCGCAGCGTTAAATTTATAACGTCTTAATACATACACCTGTGCTTGTGTCTGATGTCAATATCTCTCCGGGTTATGCCAGGCAGCGCTGCTTTCTGAACAGCATTCTTTGCATCTGCAGCTGGTTTATGTTTTGAGGCAATGTCCTTAGATAATAGGATTATATTTCCATTGCACACTGATCTCACCAGAGAGCAGATTCTTCTGCTTCTTCTTCGGAAATCATTTTTTATAGTTGAAGGTGTATTTGGCTGGATACTGGCTAGGCAGCCCAACAACGTCTAGCATTCACTATGCACCGCTACACCAAACATTTTGAATTACACACGTAGGCCTATGCTATGGATGTCTTAAAAAATGTTGTGGTAGATATGAGACCGCTTAGGCACCTCAAACTGTAGCACTTTCGTACGAAAGAAAATCGCTAATACTTTCCAATTATGATAAATACAAATTTCGACCATTACGTTTTAGTGGGCCATCTATAAGCATTAGCAAGAATCATATTTATATTACTAATACTATTAGCAGTTTAAAATGATCGAAATCTTTTCCGAGTTCCTGGTGTGGAGTTTTTAAATTACGATTTTCGATGTGTTTAGTTTTATTTACCATTTTCAAAATAAATCTACAAAAGAAGAAGCCCTCTATGACTTTTGCCTCTCCCTGCATAAAGAAAGTGTTAAAGCATTAATAGTGAATCTATTTTTTATTTAAAAAACGCGAGTTAATTTAGTTCGAATCCTTGTTAGTTTTCCAATTTCTCCTCATTGGAGTGGTCTACAGTAAGTTATCTTAAGCTTACCACTATCGTATGTCCACTTGTAGCTCAGCTCACAAGAAATTCCGAAAGCTAAGAGTAAGAGACATTTTTTAATCATTGTTAACGCTTAACAAAACTGGGAACTTTCATTCGCAATGGTGTAGGGTAAAACTCGTACCAACAAAGGCCATCAGTATGTATATTCGATATTAAAAACAAACATGAAGTGTATAGTAAAAAACAAACAAAATTTAATTCCCAGCTTTTTCTATGCCCTGGTAAAAGCTCAATGACAATCAAAATCGAAATTCGCCAATTTTTTTTTTATTTACAAACAGACCAAAATCGGGCACAAGTTAGCACCACTTCCACAACCAACAATAACAACACCTCCTCAACCACGAACACCACAACCACATCGTCCCATCATCATCATCAATTGCATCCACTTCATTATCAGCGTCAGTCACGTGGTTCGGCTGGTAGTATACAAAGATCCGTTGAAGTAACGCCATCTACATCTGTAATGCAATATCGTGCCGGTAGTATACATTCAATATCAAGCTCTGAAGGCTCATCGTAAGTTTACCAACAACATTACACGCATATAAACGAGAGCTCCATCAATAGAAAGCTCTTCGCTATTTCCGCTGCCTATGCTGTCTATCTCTCTCTTTCTCTACTATCCAACTGTCTCTGTCACTCTCTTGAAAAATACCAACAGCTAAACTTTGTCTTGCTACTCAGTGTGTGTAAAAAAGAAATAAGAGAACATTCGCTCTTTCTTTGTGTCCAACTTTAAACAAACGAAACATAACGAATTTTTTGATGGAATTTTGTAAATGATTTTGTGTTCATTTAAATTTTATTTTTTTAATCTGAACTTTACCTGTTTGTCTATGTGTAAATCAACTTAAAAGAAAATATATAAATACAAAAAGTTCTCTCTGTCTGTCTCTTTCGCTCTCTAAATGTTTTTGTTCGAAACTGTATACGAATAGTCGAAACTTTGACACTTCTTACGTCTGTTGTTGTTGTGTGTGATTGATGCTTCTGAAACGATTAGCAAAAAAATACAACTCTGTTCTTTTTCCAAAATAAACAAAATAAAAAACCTAATACTTTAAATGTGTTTTGCGCCAAATTGTATTAAACAAAAAAATATATAAACTGCCTTGATTTTGTGTTTTTCGTTAAGCTTTAATTCACATTTCATAAATTATTATTTCATTATTTAATAATTTATTGATGTGATTTGCTTTGTTTTCCTTTCGGTTTGTTGTATATCTTGCTATCTTGTGTTCATTTATTTAAGTTCTTAATTTTTGTTTAGCATTTTCGTAAAAAATGTTTCACACAATTCACAAAGACTCTCACATTGTGCAAAATCTATGTAGCTATAAAAGACAATTGTCAAAACTTCACCCATTTTAGTGTAAATCATATCAGAACTTGTTTAACATTACCATTTGTTTCAGAACTGACTATAATCAAATAGTCGATATACATATATGTTGACGTATTCCTTTAATGTATCGTAGCAATCAATACCCCTCTCTACCCTAAGTAAATGTAATACAGATAGTTTTGTGTGACAACATTGGATGTACCTATTATCTTATGATTGCATATATGCAAGAGAAATTGTACATATAAGAGAAATTGTACTACAGAATATTATTTTATGCAACAAACAAGTAGATTTAAATAATGTCGTATCCATGATTAAAAACTGTAGAATATCAGCAGAGATTTCCTCAAGTTTGGACATTTTAGCAAGCTCGGTATTAGATTAAAACTGAATTATCATTTCACCAGCCAAGCATTCACAATTCAGATCTATATAAATAGAATATTTTATTCACTAAATTATAATTTTTACCCAAACAAAAGTGTGATAAGTAATCATAAGCAATTAAAGCACGAGCCGAAACAAAAAAATAGGAAACTCAAAGGAATCTCTTTAAAAAATTCATACTCTTAAACTAGAATGCCCTTCAGTCCAACGCATGGTACAATAAAGAAGGTAGAGTTGTGATTTCAGCTGGTTTACAATTTTTTTTCTCGTAGGTATTTAAACTTTCAAATTTGAAATTTGACGAAGACAATTCTTGAAACTAAAAATTTGGTACAATAAACGAGGTGTAGTCAGTAGCCCAACTCAAATAAGCAGTGCGTTGTACTGTCAAAGTCACTTGAAAGAAAATGCTAAAAATAAATTTTTGTGAGTGCTTGATGAGTATTGTGAATGTTTGATATAGAATTTTAGCTGTACAAATTACAAATAATTGTCTTTTTTTAATCATCTGATAGCATAAAGGTCCGATTAGTCTTGACGGTGGACGGTTGATTCTGCAACCTGCAGACGTCTACCGTCGTCAACCGTCAAACTATAGTTATCTCACTCTAACACATGCAAATTGCAACCCCCAACTGAAATAGCTAATTGCCTACCTCAACCGTCCACCGTCAACCGTCAAGACTAAATGGACCTTTAAGGTCCAATTATTCTTGACGGTGGACGGTTGATTCTGCAACCTGCAGAAGTCTACCATCTTCAACAGTCGAATTCTTGTTATCTCCCTCTAACACATGCAAAATGCAACCACAACTAAAACAGCTGATTGCCTACCGTCAAGACTAATTGGACCTTAATTAACTCTAACTTTTTTATTGTACCATGCCTAAATTTGTATATTAAACATTCACAATACTCAGTAAGCATATACAAAAATTTGTTTGTGGCATTTTTGTTGTTTTTGGGAAAGTGACCAGTGTTGCCACTATGAAAATTATTTTCCTACCAGATTTTTAAAAGTCCTAACAAATTGAGTGAAAACCTACCAAAATTTGAAACGTTAGTTTCATAGCAAATATTTGTATTTCAGATATATTAGAGCTGGACCCTTTTTGAAGTGTACCGATCGACTCAAAAACACGAGCTGAATATATTTTACGATTTCTGTCTGTTGCCAATGTAAAGTTTGTGATCTAAATGAAGGTCCAAATTGTGGTCAAATCTTTAAAAAATAGGGCAGAAGTTATTTTTTGAAGTAAGGGCGGACGCTGTAGGCTTTGAAAAAACTGTTTAGGAGTAAGGTAGATGCTGCACCCACACATACATATGTATGTTCAAACGAATTTATGCCTTTAACTTCAAAAGCCGCAAAATACAGTCATTATGGATTAAGTAAGAGTATGCTTGACAAGTAAGCAGTTCATATAAACAAGATTAATATCGATTTAGGTTTTGATGGAGCCCCAGGGCAAAGGTAACACCCGATTTAAAATACAACAACCAAGTGGATCCAAATAAAAAGTAGTGAAAACTTCTTATTTCAACTTACTCGCAAAGTCACTTGGTAATGTGAGTTTTTTGGGTATGAATAAAAAATAAAATTTCTAATTGTCCAAAAAAAAAATGGGTCACATGTTCATATTACGAGTATAATTTGTAGAGTCGAGATCACGGCCATTTCAAACATGCCAATTGAATAACAAAAATCCAAAGTAATTTCTTTAGGAATTCCAATATATCATTGCTTAAAAGGCTTGGCTTAATATGATGCCATCTTCAAATATGGGCAAATGCAAAGCCCACCCAATATTACAGAATTTTCATATCTATTCAGTTATGTACTAATTTTTAAGATTTTCCTAAACTTGGTCTGGACTTCAAAGCCCTATGGCCTTACCACCATCGATAAATGGGTGAATATGATGATACGATATTAACGAGTTAGATTTATTTGCGGACAGGGCCAACAAATGAAAGTTTTTTTAATCCTTTTGGTCATCCTAATGGTTCTGCATACATTCAAAGTCCATACTTTATATTGGTAGAAAAAATCTAATTTGACTTCAAGAACATTATGTATATATTTATATGTATGCTAAATCTACCAAAATGAGACTTAGCCTAATATCCTACCCTACGGAACAAAACCCTACCAAATTTGGTAGGAAAAGCCCAAAACGGCAACACTGCTAGTGACTATACCCCGTTCATTGTATCATGGTCCAACCAAACAATCTTATTGAAAAAATGCGATGATAACAACCTCTAAACCTTTTTGAATTAAAATTCAAAAGGTCAGAGACTCCATCTGATATTATGATATGTTGTAACTCAGCGTTTTTCTTACCTTCCTGTCTGTCTAAAAACCACTGAAATATATGTTGAACATTGTCCGCAATGTTAATCCCTGCCATCAATTTCTTGTGAGGTTTGCACGGTTTTTTCAATGATTTTTAGAAAGTTGATAAATACGAACAAAGCTTCAGTGTGTCTGAGCCTTTAAAAAATTCTAGTTTAAATTTAAAAAAAATCAATTGAAAATCAGAAGACACTAATTGCAGTTTAAAGGATTTCATTTGAAATTCTTAATATTTTATAAAAATTTATTTATTTTTTTTTTACAAAAAATTGTAATAGCAATTTTCTGAATAAGATTGTCGGTAATGAACTGGTTTTATACTTGTTTCATTGTATTTGTAAGCGAAGCTGTGACGTTTCCTTTCACAAACGTGAAATGACATTAATATGGTACAATAAAGGTAGAGTTATGCTATCACCGATTTGAATTTCTCGTAAAAATTTAAACTTTCCAATTTAAAATTTGACAAGAAAATAATTGACGATTGCAAAGCTAAATTTCTTTACCAAACATACACAATACCCATCAAGCATTTCAAAAATTAATTGTTGGCATTTTCTTTTAAGTGACTTTGACAGTACAGCAAACGTTTATTGAACCATGGACATTAGAGTTCAAAGTTCCTCTCAACATTTAAACCAGCAACTTTGGCAATAGCGTTGTATACTACAAAAACAAATTGCCTGTTGTTATAGCTGATTACACTACCTACAATAATGTACCATGAATTAGTGCTTTATCAATTTTAAATAGAAGTTACGGATTTCAAATGAAATTTTGACATTTTAAAATTGCTATTTTCTGAATTGCAGTTAGGAAATAACGACGTTGTCAATAGAAATTGAAGTTAAACAACAAAAGGCTTAAGATATCAAAAGGTCTTTAAATAGATTGGATACTTACTTAAAATGGCTTCACAAGCTCGTGCTGGTCTGTTTAATAATTTACCAATACTTCAGTCTTTTGCATACCATCAGTTTCTTAAAGCACCAATTAACGCATATTCCTTCACTTGGTCTGCGCTTTCCCTGGTAATTATCGTCTAAAGCATCTTCGGTTGAAGTGTTCGCATCTGTTTGATCGGCATGTTTTAGCAGCTGTATTTCTTAAGAAGCTCACGTTTCGTTTAAAACAACAAAATGCTTAAGATATCAAATGGTGATCAAATGTATTGAATACTTACTTAAAATAACTTTACAAGCTCGTGTTAGCCTTGGCCTATTTAATACATAATTTACTTCAGTCTTTTGCAGGCAACCTTCAGTTTCTTATAGCACCAATTAACGCATATTCCTTTACTTGGTCTGCGCTATCCGTGATAGTTATCGTCTAAAGCCATTCCGGCTGAAGTGTTCATATCTGTTCGACCGACATGTCCTAGACAATGTATTTTTTGAGCAGCTCACGTTTCGTTTAACTCCTGTAGTCGTCCACGCAGATAGGCCCGTAACGTCACGAGTACCAATTAATCTTCTTCTTCAATTCACCACAATATTCTTTGTTGGATTTTACAAGTACACATATTTCAAAGTCATGTAAAAACACGGATATAAGTCTAATATTCCTCGTTCAAAAGAGTATGCTGTTCTTAAGCTGTTTACCGAGCCATCAGTTATTTACCAGCACGATCCTTCTAGTTATTAAAGTGCTGACATTGTTTCTTTTGGGTTATAGTGAATCCAAGGTATACATATTTGTCTACTCATTTGCTCTACTACCATGACGCAGCAACTGCCACCCAAGACTATCTCGCATTACATACGCGGCTGCGTCATTAGAGTATGCAATATTGCATCATTCAATTGATCGACACAGCTTCGCTTCGCATCAAGCAGTTCCATTCTAATGGTTCACTAACAGAATCTCAAATATTGGCATCAAGCCAGTCGAGACTATTGACTAGAAGTATAGGTCCCAAGAAAGCCGGTTTTATTCACCGGATCGACCAGAAGCAGCAGTTCTTTTGTCAATGATTTCCAACCCGACAGTATGTGGTGCTAAAACCACAACTATAAGTAGACGTAGCGCAGGAGACAGCCAATGGATAAATGTTTGGCAGGCATTACAATTTTGCTTATTGCGTCCGATATGATTTTTTGCCAGAATCCGTTTTACCAGCCAGTATTTCCTGCTCACTATTACCAATCTGACGAAGTTGTCTTCCAGCTTCTACATTTTGAGTCTCAAATCCAGAAACCAAAATAATCAAATAAGCCAATTCAACTATGCTGGGTCATCATAATTACTTCACTTTGTACCAATTTCTGTAGGATTGTGGGTCATAGGTGCAAAACAGTGTTTTCATGCTCCCACTATTCTCCATTGCGTAGTTAATAGCCGAATAGCTTTGACATCATCTGAAAAAAAAAGAATTTAAAAAAAAAATCATTACAGTTTGGTCATTTTTTCCATTGAATGTGGGACTTCTACTGCTTGTCCACTTCTTTTATCATAGAAACTTCGACTATAAATAAGAGACTGATCCAAACAAGGCAAAATTTCTTTTTCGAAACTTAATAGTGATTTTGAAGTGTACAACCAATTTAAACCGAAATTGTCCAACATACCAGACTATCATTAACCTAAAAACAATATACTGGATGGAGACTGAGAAGAATTTGAGGAACTCTACTACATTAAAAAAAAACAAGGCTATTAATCTCATACGATACAAAATGTTATGCTTGTTTAATGCAATCATACCCATTGATTACTTTTTTAAAAGCCATTGAATTCCCCTAAAACATTTTGTTTCTACGAAAATAAGGTAGGTTTCCATCCTTGTACAAGCAGTTCATAGCCCAGTGGAAACGTTTAAGAGGCCTAAGCGCATATTTTGGTTGCCTTAAGTCACCAAACAGAGAGAAATCGGTTCGAAAGCTTCTGTTGCGGGCAGTATCAGAAAACCTATAAGGATCAATTAAGCGCCGATAAGCTTGATTGGACATCGACAGAGTTAATGCGGCTAACTTGGTTGTTGGCTTGGTGCAGACATTGAGTAAACGCAATATTTGAAGCCATACTTTTATAGACGATGCCGTGACAAATCTTGGTATACAAATCTTCTCAGCCGAGGCCAATTTTTGACTCATCGGCTTCGGCAACAAGTATAATTTAGGTTCTTGGACCGCCAGCGTAACAATGTTTGTTTGGTGCTGTTTATGGTATGACAGTTTTATCAGTTGTTATAGTACTCGATGTTAACAAACGTTCTGAGATCAGAGCTCGATACAAGCCTATCTGCGGTTGCAACAACATTGCGTTACAATCCAAATAAGCGACACAACGCTCAAAGATGTGATGGAAAAATTTGTCGGCGTGGTCACCAGACACGGAAAATTTTCGATTTTATATTTTACTGTGGCTACTCAAAGCAGACAGCCACAATAACGCCGGAATAAGGGCATACAAATTGAACAGACCGCACTGCCAACCGAGGCGTCCATCTCCGGAGTAGATATAAAATAAAGCCGAAATCAATTTGATATCTCACAGCGTTGTTGTTAATTTTACATTTTTTTCCATTGTTATTTGGTCACCCTGTAAAATTCTTACTTCCCCTAAACAAACGGTAAGCTGATGGTACAATTAACGAGGTATAGACACTAGTACAACAACAGTTCGATGCCAAAAAATAAACTCTTCTTAATGTTGGATGTTTATTGTGAATGTTTGATAAAGAAATTTAGCTTTACAAACTTCAAAAATTGTCTTTGTTAAGTTTGAAATTTTGAAAGTTTAAATCTCTACGAGAAAAAATTTTGGTGAGCTGAATGCATAACACTACCTTCATTATTGTACCATGCGAAAACTTCTTTCAATCCCATGAGATTTTTACAATATCATTTTTTCGAATCGTTAACTGCGTTCTTTTTATTTTTAAGGTAAGAGATTGCAGTGTTTACAGTCGTAAAGATTGTAAATGATTTTGAAGTCATAAATGATTTTAAAGTCATAAGTGATTTTAAAGATTGTAATCTCCACATGTTTGAGAATTGTTTGGATATTTAATATTGCAAAAATCCGTCGTCAAAAGGAGCCATATGATGTTTATTTAGCACTGCACCGAATCGTCCGGGCTCAATATTAGTAACGACATTTTAAAAATGAATACCTTAATTCCTTTTGCTGCGGTGCAGCAATAAATTTCTTTAAAACAAATAGAATGATTTTAAAATTGATTTAAAGATTCGTGACATACTTGTGGTCAGGTTCCCAAAAACTAAAATAATTTCATTTTAATACAGGGCTAGGAAGTGTTACCTGTTTAAATGACCATTATTTTTTGGTTGAACTTATTTTTTAATGAAAAATTACAAAATGCGTGAAAACAAACAGAATTTCAGAATCCATTTCGATGTAGCCACCTTGACTATGGTCTTCAAACGTAAACAGAATCGAACACGAATATGATATTGCGGTATTTTAGACCATTCCTGTACAATGGCTTTCTACACCACATTCCTTCTGGCATATTTTTGTTCTCCAAAATGACACAGATAGGTAAATCAATCGGATTTGCTTTTGGTGAATTCGAAAGCCATGGTGTGAACGAATTAGTGTCGAACATGGTTTTATTACCATTCTGGTTTACACTAGAGTGTCAAAAACCAAACAGAAAACTTACATTCTGGTTTTTATGTTCAAAAATAGATTATACCCGACATGTCGGTATACCCGTTTTTTTTTGCAGGGTGACAAATTTTTTAGTGCAGGGTGACAAATGTTTGTAACTACCAAAAATATTTGAACTAAACCCACCTATCAGTGTACCGATCGACTTAAAAGTGCCAGGTGATCGATTGAATTAATTATGTTTGGCCGTCTTTATTTTGCCCATCCGAAAACAAATGCAAAAACTGGTTGCCATTGTTGTCCGATCTCCATAAAGTTTGGCAGAAATAGTTTTTAGGGCCAAGGACGGCCGCTATTAAATTAAAGAAAATCTGCTTAGATTTGTTATAGCTCCCACATATATGTTCAACCTATTTTCTGTCCTTGGCTATAAGCCACGTTTTTCATCTAATGTTGTTAAAAATTTATAACAGTTCATTACGATCGATCAGTAACCGGATCAGATAAAATGGGTCATATCGGTCCACGTTTTTATACAGCTCCAGAAAAGTTCCTTCCCGATTTTCTGATAATTCTGATTGCCATGGACAAACAATCGATCTTGGACCATAAAGACCCATTTTATTGTTAAAAAAGCGACTTCTACATATAGATATCAAACAGCAACAATTAAAAATTATTTGCCATTTGGCTAATAAACATGGACCAATGGGTACTACTCAGTTATGACATTTTCTCACAAATTTTAATCTTACATCATTTTTTAAAATCTTGGAAAATTAAGAGCTTGTTCAAGGGTTTTTAAACCCCATTTTGTTTTTAATTAAAAAAAACGATTTTCGTCGCAATTTTTAATTGCGTCTTAGAGTCTTTAAACTGAGTCAATCTTTTTTTTTTTGAACGGGAAAATATTTTCATTCGTAGGCAAACCGAAATCTCGGTTAAAGCACGGTTTTGAAGAAAATCCGAAATGCCGGTTTACGGAAAACACCGGTTTTTATTAACACTCTAGTTCACACGAGCTCTAAAGCAGCACCCAAAACATGTTCCCTATAAGTCTTATTGACTTTGACACCTGGCCCCTACCATGTAACTCGAAAGTAATTGTTATCGAGTTCGGATCGTTTGTGCTATGTTTCTCAAATTCGGATTAATTATTTCCGACAATCGGTTTTATTCCGTAGTTTCGGGTATGTAGCAACTATCTGAATCGATTTTCAACGTCAAACTCCTTCGAACTGCGCTAACGAAAAGGAGAACATTGAAATTTTTTGAAATTGCTATTGTGGAATAATAAATATAAAATTACAACTTGTGACAAGTCATCTAGAAGCAAAACGATGCATATCAAACAAAGTAATTTTAGTGTAATGATAGATTCTATGTTTGAGGATATATGCCAAAATGGTGTCTTAAATTGGACAACGTCTATCGGTTGTCACAGCTGCCCATACCATTTCATGAGATGGAAAATTTCTGTGGGTGGCTTTTGGTAGGCTCAAAATTTATTCAGTGCGTTTAGTTAAGTAACCAGAATAAAATAGAGTTTTTTAACTTTATAATAGGAAAAATTTTCATCAGAGAACGCAATGTTTGGAAATCTGCAACGTTCGTGCAAGCGTAACAACTCATTTGCTCTTCCAAGTTTTATTTTTTTTGCTTTGATTAAAGATCGTGTGCCTTTGGAACTTGTAACACTTTACCTTGAGCTCATTTTGAATGCTTCGTTGGAATATTTTCAGTTGAATACCACATGAACATAGATTGCTTTAAAGTCGAGCCTTAACTTTTTGCAGCATTTCATGTGATGTTGCGATTTTTTTTAGTCCACCACTTAAGCGTTTAACAATGCTGCCTCTATCATTATTTTGGTCCCTGGTGCGACACGCAAATATTTAATTTACTTTGAGGTGGCTTAGAGCACGAACAATAGCTGGTTGTGATTTCCATGCCAAATATATAAGTAAAGCAATTACGTTTGAAATCCATTTCAAATAACTTTTGTTCTATTTAGCTTTTATGTAAATGCTTGTAAATACTTATAAAATACAGAATTGTCATTAGTGTTAATTTGACATAGCTGGCACTATCGGTTCGCAAGAATTGCCAACGTGTTACGTTGGCAACACTTCAATCGCTTAGGCCTGTACATACTTTAATCAGCAATAAAGATGTCTATTCTCTTGCAGTACTTCTTTGATTACACATTCACATTTATTCATCGCAACATAGTGAATGTGGCAATGAATGAAATGCGTATCTATACTTTACACAATATATAAGGTGATCCATCTAGAGGTATTTTTTCAGAATAGAAAAAATATCAAAATTCAAATCAAGTGTGGAATCTTTATTGTTAATTTGAAAGGAAATTTTATGCCATTTATATTTTGAATATAATTTCCTTCAAATGTTGGCCGCAACTACGCCGTTCTGAGGGTCCAATTTTGGATGACTCGTTCGAGCATTTCGACTGGTATGGCGGCTTTAATGGCACGCGTAATGTTGGCTTCCAAAACCTAAATCGAAGTTAGTTTGTCAACATACTTTGGACTTTACGTAACCCCAAAGAAAAATGTGTAAAGGTGTGATATCACTCGATCTCGGCGGCCAACTCACCTGTCCAAAACGTGAAATTAGCTGCGTTGCGAAATGACCTCTCAATATTTCCATTGTTTGAGCAGCTGTATGGCAAGTTGCACCGTCCTCTTGAAACCAAGTGTCGTCAAGATTACGGGCTTCAATTTCAGGTAGCATAAAGATCGATATCATGGCGCGATAGCGAGCACCATTCACGGTTACGTTCCGGCCAACATCATTTTTGAAAAAAATATGCACCGATGATTCCACCTGCATATAAACCGCACCGAACCGTGGTTTTCTCTGGGTATAATGGCATCTCTTGAACCTCTTTTTGTTGCTCTTCAGCCCAAATGCGGCAGTTTTGTTTATTGACATTGCCGTTGAGCCAGAAATGAGCCTGATCACTAAACAAAATTTTGGTCGAAAACAGTGGATCTTCCCGTTTCTCACCGAACGCTCATTTCCATAATGCAGTTGGCAACATTTGAAGGTAATTATTTTCAAAAAATAAATTTCGTAAAATGTCCTTTCAAATTACCAATAAAGACTCAACACTTGATTTGATTTTTTTTATATTTTTTTGTTCTGAAAAAATACCTCTAGATGGATCACTCTATATAATTAAATAAATCTGTGTTTCATTTTAAGCCATAATTTGTCCTTATCTAATGTATTAGGAAAATAATTGCCTTGACGACATCAGGTATTGTAAAACAGGTATTGTTACCCTACGAAAAGTTATAACAGCACAAATAATGCTCCAAATATCGTTTTACTATTTTTGTCTTTTAACTTCTTAGCGAGGGAAGCTCATAAACTGGTAGTGACAATAACATCGCGACTCTGTAGCATTACGTGAAGTTGTTTAATCAAGTCCTAACAAATAGTAAAAGCCAAAAACGTTCTATAAACAAATATTTGTTCGTTTATATATCTAAGTCCCAAATCCAAGAGAATACTTCAACAATAATGGTCATATTTACAAATCAATCATATCACAATCAATCACAACGTCATTCACCTTTTTCTAAAAAGCCTATAACACTCTTTTTACTCATAGCAATTTAAATTAAAGCCTTAGTTATTAAAACATATCTCATTTTTGAGTCTTCATGCCTTATTTTTATTACAATTAATTTAAGCTATTTCCCTATATCAGCCAGTCAAAGGTGCTAAAAATGCCTGTTAGTACAAACCGAGTACCAATTTTACTAAGCATGCTGTACAGAGCAAAAATACCTACACTATGCAACAAAAGTAATGCACGTTTAACAAAAAAATACAAAAGTAATTCTTTAAAATTCCAAAAAAAAACGTACAATAAAGTTTGCCTACTATATCTCCCTGTGTATTATACATATACATTTTAAAAGATTTGAGTTAATTTCTTTCTATGAATCTTTCTATTAAACTTTAAACAATTGCCGCCCACTCAAGAAATACTTTTATTAATATCGCTTATTTTTATGCCTACGTTTACACACAAAAACGAACAGATTTTCACCCACCATTCGTGCTGATGAACAAATCAATCAGTTTGTCGAGGGCTTGGGTCCTGGCCAGTTGGTGGGACGCCAGGTGCTGGGAGCACCCTCACTGGGCGATATACAATTGTCACTGTGCTGTCAGAAGAATTGCCTAGAAGTGGAGGTGATCAGAGCGAGGGGTTTGCAGGTAAGTGTTTAGAAATGATAAATATTCTTTAGATATATTGCCTATTTTTTTGTCGTTCTGATTTTTTTCTTTATTTTTAGCAAAAACCTACATCGAAAATGTTACCAGCTCCCTATGTGAAAGTATATCTGGTTTCGGGTAAAAAGTGCATAGATAAAATGAAAACCTCTACAGCTCGAAGGACCCTGGAACCGTTGTATCAACAACAATTGGTGTTTCAACATTGCAACACAAAAGGCTGTGTTTTACAAGTAAGACATGCAATATACAGATTTTTTAGACATATAATCGTATTTAGCATAATTTTGTAAACCATGTGCCAAACATGTTTTTAAGCTGTGTTTCTTATGAAAATATTTCGTTGGCCAATTACGCTTAAAATTATTTTTTTACTAGTGACATTTAATAAATTAAACTTTCAGCATTGAGTAAATATTGTTTTATTTTATTTGCAGGTTACCGTGTGGGGCGATTATGGCCGCATCGAAAAGAAAGTATTTATGGGCGTGGCCCAAATAATGCTCGATCAGATAGATCTCTCCAATGGCATTGTGATTGGCTGGTACAAACTGTTCGGCACCACCTCTCTGGTCAGTTGTCCTACCAATACAGGTTTATCTAGGCGCTCATCACTAGCATCGCTTGAATCACTTAATTTAAAATTCTAAACAACTCAACTATTCCTCGCCCAATCTCCCTCTTCTCACATTTGAACTTTGAGCATCTTGACCTTAAACCAAAATCTACATGATCACTACAAAAATACACACGACAAAATCGCAATCAGTTGAAAATGTTACAGACAACAACATTCAACAGAGGATACATTTACCTTACAATGTTAAACTTTACATACATACACGAATTACTTAAAAGTAGTTTTGTTTCACCCTAAAGTACTCGTACATGCGTTCACAAACTTAGTTTCGTTCCTCAATCCCAGTAAAGTCATACTTATTAAGCGAACAAAAAAGAAACAGAAAAAATGTAATATACCGCCGCCATAAAAATAGATATCCCTACATTCTTCATCTTGTTATCTATCTACTAGAAATTACTTTTTTGGCATAAAACTCTAGATAGAAAAATTAAAACATCTACATACAACGTAGTACATTTTAGGTATGTTTTCTTCACTTCTTCTTGTTCATCGTATTTATTATGTTCCCTCTTAATATTCTGTGCTGTGATCAAAAAAAAAGCGCTTTTATACATGGAATTACAAGCCTATTTTCTTCCTTTTTGATTATATATGAATTTTTATTAATGCATGTCTATCTTTAATTTGATTTTATAATCATAGCCGCTGTAAATATTTTGTTTCGAGTTTCTTTTTTGTATAGTCTATAGAAAGCTAATTTTGCAAGCTTTAAAACTAATATCTTCGTGCCATAATGGAACACTTTAGATAACTTTATGCTTACTAACATGGCTAAGCACAACTCTAACCGAGCCTTAATTCCCTCAACATCACATTAAGTAGCAATGGGAAACTTGTCTCAAATCAGTGAACTGTGCAATATAAAATGCTCCTACTCGCTGTGCGAGACTGGCTGTTTAACGTTGGCTCCGTACGTCTAAGACATTTTTATAAGGCTTAGAAGTGGATCTCTTACCAGTAAACTTGCCGACATTTACTAGGTTTAGTTGCAGTTGGTTTCTAAATTTTAACAAGATTTTTTAGGTCTTCTAGTCTTGTCAACCACCCGCGAACTTGCAAGCGCAATTGTTATACAGGGAACCCAGATAAGAACGATAGGAAAAGTATTTTAAATTAAACAACGGTATGAGTTTCAAATTAGCTCTAAGTATGGAAACTAAATTTTGTCATTACGAGTTTGTTTAAAGTATCAAATCGTCAGGGCTGCTAAGTTTCGCAAAAATCGGACGTCTCCGTTCCGACTCTAAATTTTGGTGTTGGAACTTCGGACTCCGAGTTTTATCCGACATTAAATTTTTATTTGCCTTATAGAATGCAAACCGTTCAACTAAAACTGATTAACAATAAGCTTCATTTTAAAATCAGAACTGAAGCCAGCGAGTTCAACTAGGAGATTCAAAAATACTCAGTGTGCGAAACCGCTTGTGTTTCCGGGCCATTGAATAGGTATGACGAAAGGCAATCAATGGAACAATGTTCACGGGTGGTATACTGATGAAGTGAGACCTATAATGCCGAAAAAGATTATCATTTTACGGAAGGCTTTCAGAAGTCCACATAATGAAAATTTGTAGATAAGTTAAAAAAATTACTAGACAGCGCTCAGAATTGAATGTTACACGTGCTGTGCCCGAATATAAGGTGCTTGAATATAATAAGGCTACTAAGGCTACTGTGTCCGAATATAACAAGGTGCTTGAATATAATAAGGCTACTAAGTCTACTGTGCCAGAATGTAATAATAACACTGTAGGACCTAATATTGCAAAAGCTTTTAAAATTGTCTATAACGGTGACAGTGTAATCCATTGATCATACACTAACCGGATAGGGACGCCTGGTACTGTCGAACTCCTGGCACCAAAAGGTATGTCGACTAAACATTGAAAAATCCAAAATATAATAGTCAAGTAGGTTCTGAAGCTACTCCATGTAGCGTGGAGTTTACCAAATCGTGGATGTGTTTATGAAGATGTTATTCTGTTCACATTTATGTGGGGATAAATATAACCTAAAACAGCCCTATATTTACTATATTTGGATTTGGGATCGTAGTAAAATACCAGGGACCGGTACAGCAGACGAGAGATAATATGCATGCCTAATTGCGTCTATCAATTAAGGACACTGTCTAATAAGAAGGCCTGCAATGAGATTTAAATGTGGCTACAGCGTCTTCTTTATGAGAACGAAAAGGACTGCATAAAACACCTTTCGTTCACGTGTCTTTTTCTATCGAATTTACTGGGAGCGAGCCGACCCTGCAGATATCGATATTGGCTACCTGAGGATCTTCATACATAACGAAAGGAGCTTTCCTTTCTTTTTTGATGATTTTTTGATACTTTGAAGCGAGCTAATTTGAAAAAAATTGCTAGTTTTGGTTGTATTAGCTTGGACGGTTGAGACTTAGTGAGTCTGCTCGTAAAAATTTTTAATTTTACTAATTCAGGATAAATCGATTTGTACTTAACGTTACGTCTATGAAATTTCTTTAAAATATGATTTTTTAGCTTGTTAAAATTAAAACCTTAATCCGGAGTAAGAGTCGAGCACATTTCTTTTACTCCTGATTCGACTCCGGAAAATTTTCAAAACTCTCGACTCCACTGCCCTGCACGTCGTTTGATTGACCGCTTCTGAATGTCTGCAGCACATTAAGTATTCGTTTCAAGTGATTTCAAACTCGTTTCAAGTGATTTCAAACTCAGTGCAATATGAGTGACGTTATTTCAGCCATAGATTTTGGAATGTTGGCAAAATAGTTGGCTTTATAGCTAAAACTAAAGCTTTAAAACGGACACAGAAAAAAATAAGCGGAGAATGTTAAGTCCATAATCGCGGCAGCCAATGGATGAATGCTCACCGTAATATGAAAAATTCTCCCTTCACAATTTCGTGCGTTGTGTCGCTTGCATGCCAGCTATCGTTGCCTTATTGAAACCACAGTTCGGATATTTTGTTGTGCTACATAGCTTTGATCAAAGAAGATGCGTCAGCATCAATTTTCATTAAATTTTCCCAAAAGTACGTGTAGATTCCAAAAATAAATATGGTCCGAGTGACGCCATGTCTAAAACGTACTATAAGGTCAATCTTTGTGGATACAATGACAATTATTCGAATACCTGATTGTTTGTACTTGCTTCAATATGCACATTTTTCGCTTAGTGACTAAGCCGCTGACAAAAACTGGTACTCGTCCAAGAGGTTTTTTCAAATTCTGAATCTCTGGGCAATATTTCCATCGACCAATTAGCAGTCTAACGGCTTCTTATATAGCCGCCGGGCTTTAATTTATGTGTCAGTGTGATATTGTACCGATGTCAGTCCAAATACAACTGCAATACAAGCCGGTTTGACTACCGGCGACATCCTTTTGGGGAGATCATTTTTAAATTGTCATTTCTTCGCACACATCTTGGTCTGGTTGGTGGCTTAAGTTCCAAATTATGGTAGAACTGTACAGATAGGCGTAACGACCACATGCCTCGATTTAAAAGAGGCTGAAGTTTAGTTTAAGGCAAGTGATGGAAATTTTAAATAAAAGTATGCCGTCTTCAGAATGGCTTGAGTATTTCGGAAGTAATGGTAGAGAATGTGTGCAGTAACACAAAATTGATTGATTTAAATGTTAAATTGCGTGGAGACGCCCATTTTCTAAAATAATAGAAGACGAAATAATTAAAAAAATATTATTTTCCTCTGTTTTAAAGAATTTCACCTAAATTCCGGGGATACTCGTATTGATCAGTTGCAATTGGCAGAAGGCTTTATAGTCTCGAGTCCCTAAACTACGCCTATGCGCAGCTGAAAGTCCTCAAAAATTTGTTCATAATTTTTCTTGAAATACTCGCTGAAATGGACGCTGCATTTTTGTCTTTTTTCGTGCTGATTTATTGTGTTAGTCGGTCTACTGTTACTTTCTAATGAAAGCGTCACAAAATTGCTCGATTGACCAGCTGAAGACTTTTTTCATTAGATGCCATTTTTACTAGAACGCTTTTGATTAATCCAATCTGTTCTATGCTTTTTTACTCACAATACGCCGAAATTATAATAATTATATATATATTTAGTAATCAGAAATTTTTGAAATTAAAAATACTTTCTTAAAATGTAATGTAAATAAAGAAATCCCGTGTATCCGACCTTTTTTAATTTCTGTTTAACAACAGCCAGCGAATTTTCATGCTGCTAGGAAAGGGAAGAGTTTGAAGCCAATACAAAGTTATATGCGGCGGTGCGGCTGTTTTACATAGGCGGCTTTATTTAAACATAATTTAAAAGCCGGCGTAAGCTTGAACTAATCGAAAAATTAGGGAACCGGCTGCGGCTTGTACTTGGGCGCCCTTTTTTATTCTGTTTTTCACCCTCAGGCAAATTAATAACATGTAGGATGAGCCACGAGTTTTTCGAATTTCGTATTTTTCGCGCTGGTTTTCTCCATATAAAAAATTAGAGATGCACACATTTTTTTCTTGTAATCCTGGTACCAACACCCTTTAAACCGAACCGCACGCGTTGCGTTGTTTTCTAGATTAATTATTGTTGTTGCAAAAACCATTATCATTGAAAATATCGAAAACTTTTGCTTTGAGTTTTGCGTGATTAGATAGCCTTTTAATGTAAAATTGTGTCAAACTCCATAAAAAAATTATGTAGAATTGAAGTAAAGAATATCCGCACTCAGTTGTACAAATTTTTTTGGTTAAGCTGGGTGTTTTATTTGACAGGCTAAAAAATCAGCTTATTTTTGTATGTATGGAATTTTTTTCTTTTTCTAATATAGTGTTTTTTCTTTTCTCCACTGAAAGCCGTACGGTGATGTAAATTGTTGAGTTTTTTTTAATGTTTTTTTATCAGCCTGTGCTTTTAAGCATAGTACAAAAAAGTGTTGCTATCATTTATTTTGAATGTTACTAAAGAACAGGCACATTTCAATCAATGGAACATATAAAGAAAAAAAAGGAAGCTAACTTAAATCTCACTTAAATATTGCTCATTTTCGTTGCGTACATTTATAACTTCCACAAATGGAAAGAATTCATATTTTCTTCTGTTTAGTCGTCTAAAGAAGATTATGCAGCAGGAAAACCCATTTCATACGTAAGACTCAATTAGTGCATCTCCATTTTATGTTTTAAAGTTGTTTGTGAGTCTATGGATTATTCGTATTAATTTTTGTTGTTTAATATAATTTTGAATAATTATAAGTTTTAGTTTGACGTTTCGATCCGTTCTTTCATTAAAAATCCCTCAACTGTACTGTTTACAATTATCTTTTTGGCAGATATGCTCGTGTTGCCAAACTAAAACACCAAAATGACAGCTGGAAAAGCGTTATCACTTAACTAGCGAAATTTTTAGTTTGTCCAATAAAGCACGCCTAACGTACATGTTTATTAATTCACATACAATTTCTTTTGGAAGACACGGATTTATGAGTTTTACCTAAATGGACTAAGTACCAAGCTTAATTCAGAAAATATAAGTTGAATTTCAGAAATTTAATTTGCATTTCATTTTAAAACTCGAAAATACAGAATACACCTATTAAATTAAAGAAATTCCGTTTGAAATTCAAAAAGACACCAACTAAAATTCAAAACATTCCCTTTAAAACTCATACGAAAAACTTCCATTTGAAATTTAGAGTATTCCATTTGATATTCAGAATACCATAATTAAAATACAAAAGACTCCATTTAAAAAGTACTTCGTTGTATTGTATTAATATTCTATAAGTAGTCCCATTCCTTTTGAAATTCGATAGACACCAATTGAAATTCAAACGATTTCATTTGGACAATAATTAAAATTCTTATGATTAAAGACAATTAAAGCAGATGAAAAACCTCCGCTTATTTCGTTACTTGTGCTCTTGACGTAAACATTTAGTTTACCTTCAACAACACACATAGAGTTCTTCCTTTTCGCTCAAGACCAATTTTTATACCTAAACTTTCCACATTAATTTTTTCTGGAAATCAAAAATCCTATTGGTTTTTTGTCTTTAATTTTCTTGGTTTTATAATTTTCTTTTTCATTTTTTGATTTATTTTTAAAATTAAAATGAAATGTTTTTCGTTTAAATTGACAAAGTCAAAGAAAGCCAGTTAGACAAAAAGTTGCCTAACATTAACTTTGTTGGGTATTTGGTATGCTTTGACATTTCGAAGCAAATATTGTTGTTTATTTTTCTCAAACATATTGAAAAATGTACCAAAAAATAGAAATTAAAAATATTAAATAACATTTTGGAAAACTGACCAACTTTAAGTCAAGAGACGTGAAAAATCTGTCCCCCAGGCAATGAGAAAGTTTTATGTGTAGAGCACAAATTATGTAAGATTTACATGCCAAGAAAGAAAGAAGTTCAGGCTTTCTATCTGCTTAGGCATTTTGGTCCTCTTCAGACTGGCGAAATTTTGAAGTTTGCCATGTCGTTTTCCATACAAGTCCGAAAAATTGATGGTAGCTCAATTTTTTTACATTGAAAAAAAACGGGCAAAAAACTTCTGCATAGGTTTGCTCAGTCTTAAAAGGCTGTAACTGATTTAAGTTGTGTTCATTTGGTCCTACTGATATGTAACTAATACCAAGTTAGTTTGCCATATAATATTCTGGCATTATTCAAAAGTGAAACGAATGTGGCAATATTGGACGTGGTTTATTTGAAATTGTTTCACAAGTGGCAAACAAAACCCCATTTCAAAGTTTATTTATTTGGCATCACACTAGTATATCTGTCAAATTTCTAATTTTAAGCAAGACATTGATTGAGGTTGTATTTTTAGTAAAACACAACATCGAAAGGTTAAATACAAATTTAAATTCATATTGAATTAATAAAATGAATAAGTATAATGCAGAAATTAACATTAAATTGTTGAATATAATAAGAAGATAATTGATCATTAATTTACACTAGACATTCTTCTTTAGACTGCGAAACGGAAAGAGAGATAAATTCCTTCAATTTGATGAAGTCATACAGCGATAATGACTAAAAAATTTATTTTGGTAGCGTCGTCTTCTGATAGCTACAACAACTTCAAGCTTTAATTTCGCTCTAAGCGACACATCAAGCGAAGGCCAAAAATATCGACTACTAATTAAGGATAAACGAAAAATTCCATCCCTAAAGAAGTTGGGAAATTCGTCCGAAACGTCGAATTGGAAAAAATCAGGGCTGCCACGCCATGAAAACCAATGTTATCGGTTTTATCAGCAACAGCTGATTCGAACATTGGTTTTATTTACATTCGAAATGGACAAAACCAACTTGGTTTCATGACACCAAATGAAACCAACATTGGTTTGCAAAAACGACAATTAGAAAAACCGACATGGTTTCTATGACAGCCCTGAATAATCTTTTATTTGCACTGTATAGAAGTTATATATATATAAAAACAATAAAATTATATAATATATATATAATTATATAAAATAAGGTCGACATGATAATTTAAATTATAAGAAAAAAAGCTCACACAAAAAACTAGAGAACTTTCCGTTTTTCAAATGAAAGACTATTGTTTCTTTTTTTGGAGTTCGTCAAAAAAAAAACAAATTAAAAACTGTCAATTGTAATAAAAAAGCAAAAAAAATTATATTAAATATATTAATTTCTTTACTTTTGCAAGAATGTGCAACATATTTTCGATCCTTTCTCGTGCACACCGAACCGTTAATAGCACTTGTTTATTGATTCTTTATTTGTATGAAGTATAAAGAACAAAAAACAAATGATTTTATGTAACCGAGTGTGTCATGTTAAAGTTTTTGTTGGACAAAGAAGAATGGCAACTCTAACTTGTTTCTTAAGCGATTTGAAAATAACTCGGTTGCGTAATTTCCATTAAAATGCTAGCTAGGCAACCTCGAACAAAACTGGTATTTGATGTGTTTTTGGTTAGCAATCGATAAAAATTTTTTATGGGAATCTAGGCCTTGATGGCTTAACTTAACACTGGATAATTATCCTTTCTTGTTGTCGAGTCTAAATCGAAAAGAACCAACCATTTTTTCACCAAATTATGTAAGAAAGCCGGCCGGCTTTATAGCAAAGATTTATTTTATTTTTTTGTGCTCTTTTATTGACGATATTTATGGGAAAACGACTTGACCACTACAAATTTCCGTCAGTCTGAAAGGGATTTTATCAATAGGTGTGCGCTTTTGCTGCTCGGCTGTTAGGTGAGAAGATGTCGCTAATGCGATAACTTCACGCCGTTGTACAAAAATAGAAATGTGGTTTGGTTTATAAAAAAAACAATTTACAATTTGCGTCATAAACAGTTTTTTTGCAAGTGATTTTAACGGCATTATTCATAAAAATGCAGTAAAAAACGTTTGTTGTTTCGTTTTTTGTTAATATTTGTGTCTTATAATAAAGATAAGGCCAATTTTAATTGATTTGAATCGATAAATATCTACACTGGCAGAGTAAAATCACTGGTGTCATCTCCCATTTCATCATCTACATTTTTGAACAGGCCTGACGTCTTTTATTCAAATCCATTTGTCGGATGCATCCACCTTATCTTGATTGGGGTTTTACAGTTCCATCGAATCTTCGTTGTTACTGTTTTGACGATTTTTATCTGCTAGACCTTGGAATATTTATCTTATTGTTAATTTTTTATTTATAAAATTTGTTTTAAATTTTAAAGACGTTTTTAATTTCTCGCTTCTATTTTTAATAAATCTTTTTTACAGATTAATGCATTAAAAAATTAGTATGCTTACTTAGCCCATTTTTTAAGATAAATAGTCGTGTTAGCTTAAACTTTCTTAGTCCCATGTAACCCCTAACCAATTGTAGATATTACCAAAATAACAGTCCACATTTAATATACTACTAACTAAATATCATTAGCATTATCAAAATCTGTTTACCCATTTAACATTTCAGTATGTGTCATTTTCACTTGATGTCGTCCTCCTACGTCTAGAAAAAATATATACCTACATACATACATAATTTGTTTCAACTAGAACTTGCGTATATAAAATGGCTAGAAATCGTACTAGATAGACTTATGAAGGGGGAAATACTCGCACAATAACAAGCAGTCGATATTTGTAGATAACGCTAATCTCTACACATGTTTTAGGTTCCATCTTATGGGTAGGGACCTAGATTACACATTAGATCTAGTACACGAAGATCATCATTAATTATACCGCTGCTGCCTTAAGCCTACTTGCTTCTCTATAATAACTTTAAACATTTCGATTCTTTAGGGTCGCCCCTGTGTGTGGTTGGCTGGTGATTCAATACCGGAAGAAGAAGAATATCAATAGAAAACTCAAATCAAGATTTTTTTACGCTTTTTTATATAAATAACACACACACTATGGCAGTTGTAAGTAAAACACGATAGCAAACAAAAAAAAAACGAAAACACCTACAAAACAACATGCCGAAGAACACAAAACAGAATTAAAACAAAGGTTGTCATTCCACAGAAACTTAAATAACTAAAGTACGACCAACGGAAGCACCCTATACATACAGCGATATATTCGTAAAATACACATATACACACATTTGACAGGAAACGGAAACGTGAGTTACACTTTGATTTTTTGTTAAGAAATACATTAACTCTTTTAGCTAGAAGAAAAACAGCACTGTTCATTAAGCACAACTGGCTGAATTTTTTATATTTTAAGACCACATAATACAAAAAGGAAAAAAAATAATTAAATTGATTTTAGAAGACAAAATAGTATGACCCACGGTATTTGTAAAACTAAGATTAGTTATTTAGGTTCGTCCGCGCCAAAAATAAAATACCCTTCATTGTCAATGCAATTACTATATTTGGTACACCTACTTACTAATCGTCTGTCTTGAAAGCATTAAAATGTCAAAATGACACGTCCTTTTGTCTAATATTGATTATATACTGTATTTGACATACTTTTAGAATTTACCACTACTTTGACTAATATGATTATTCTTTAATTGACCGTAGCACCGCCCACTTAAAAAAAGTGGATATCTCTTTCCATCCCACCATCATATGTACAAACTAGCAATAGTGCTTAGATATACTCGTAGTATTTTAAAGTTTAGAGTTGAATGGGCGGTGCTACGCCATTTGCACCCTACATTATAAATATACCTGCTCGCTTGGGCTTACTAGCATAGTTAGCCAGTTGTTTCTCAAAATGGTAACCTGGCAGAATTCAACAACATTGTTTCCCTAAGTTGTAGATCCAAAAGAAATTAAGAACAAGTGGTTTTTTCGGTGAATTTGTCAGTTAAACAACAATAAAATGTGGTCAATCTATAATTTTCTACACAATTGCTTTGTTAAAATGTTTATAGTTTTACTTATCTCCTTATCTATCTTGTGCAGACGTACGAAACACGAATTCGCCGTTGAGACCAATTCTTGGTTGATAATTTTTTTATATACAACATAACAAAACCTCATATGCTTTTATATACAGTATTCCCTGCTTAAGTAACTCCATGCTTAATTGCTTTTCACGGCTATTTGCCTTAATATCTGAACAGCCGCTGTTTTTTTTTTACTTTTTTAACACGAAAATTCGCGGTTAAGTATCTCTCTCTTTTAAATTACCCATTTCGTTTACTTACCCACATTTCTCTCCCCTAATTAAGCTACCACATACTTCAATCAGTTTAAATTCATTTTTGTTTATCAAGGAATCACTTTTTTTTAGGTTTGTTTTATATAATAGTATTTCGAATTAACCATAGGAGCTAATTAACCCAATTCGAATAATAACCGATATGAGTTTATTCAACAATCCCCTGTTATTACATTATTCGGATTATTACCCAGCAATCTTGAGATTTTTAACAAGGTATTTGAGATGGGTCAACTGTATAAGTGTCTTACGTTTGATTTTTGGTTAAACAATAAGTGTGGTGCGAGTATCCCTTACTCGATTCCTCTGCGTTTTGAGGCCAACTCGCTTGCTAACCAGAATGAACCAAAAAGAACGCATCAATTAATGAAGTCTATGAGATACAAACTCATGCACATTTCATTTTTAAAAAAAATTTAACTTCTAAAGCCTGTTATTCACCTAGGACGAAGTTTTCGCTCTCACAAGAAATACATAAACCAAACGAAATTTACCGTTGGTAAATTCCGTTTAGTTATTTTCGTTTGGTGGTACTCAGCTGAAACGAAAAGGTTTCGAAATTTGGAACTGTTACAGGGAAGATTTTAAGAGCAGTGTAGACTAGGCCTATAGCATATTAATCACTAAAACAAAATTTTCGCTTAGGAGTTTTGCATGTAACACTACACGGAGGACTTGTATTTAAGAGCCTCGTAGAAAAATCAACCGTTATTATTTTTCAAATTATTAAAATCAATATCTTTTAAATACCCTCGAAAACGACTTCACAACATTTGTTAGCTTTTTTTTGCAAAAGTCAAAAAGTACTTGCCCAAACTATTCTCAGAACATTATTTTTTTTTTTAATTTTCCATTTTTTTCGTGAAAAAGTCTTCACTGCTCTAATAACCACCCCCCAATGTAACAGTTACAAATTACGCCACCTTTTTGTTTCAGCTGAGTACCACCAAAAGAAAATAGCTAAACGGAATTAACCAATGGTAGTTTTTTTGGCTTTGCTACATGTACTTCTTATAGTAGCGAAAATGTTGTTTCAGACTAGTCTTATAACGAAATTTTCGCCAAAAAAGAGTCACCCAAAACAGTTGACAAAAGTGTTGAAATAGATAAACTTGAACTAAGGTTTCCTACACTATACTGTCGAGTTACTACAAAATTAACACTGGTCGCATTTCGATTTCGACAACAAATGTCGTAATTTTTCAGCCAACAATCAAACAAATTCTAGTACAACACTAAAAGGAGAAGAAAAATAAAAAATCGTTTGCGCTTTTTGTAAACAACCTCTCAATCAAAACAATTGCGATATCATTTCTTCTCACATAATGATGCGCAGAAAATAACAGTTCAGTCCATTTTACTCCTACCGAAAAAAGTACATTTAAAGCTACCAAAAGTAAAATAGAAGTGCTGCCAAAAAAATGTTATTCGATAGTATTACGTACGATGTAGGTGAACACTTTGTGCACCCAATTCCTGTTTAAATTGAAAAAACCTATTGAACTGTGTTTTCTTTCTAATCGAATTATTTACTAAGAGCCCTAATACAACGCAGTCTTGAAGTGATTTGGCATTTAACTTTGGATACCCGCCTCCTAATCAGTGGGTTGAGGTCATACAAATACTTTGTTTATAGGCCGACATTCCTATACATATTTATTTAAATTCAAAACTCTTACGGAAGTAATGTTTCTAGAACTTTTTTTAAACTAATATTTGCCTTTTCCAGCCATTTTATACATACATACGATGATAAAAAAGTATTTGTATGATGTAAATATTTTTTCTAGACTTTTGAATTTTTCTTCATTTGTATGTTATGTACGAACAAACAAAATGATATATTTTTAAATTTAACATTTTTCATTCACAGTAACCTTTACAGAGGGCTGCCACCATAGCGGCCCAATATTAAGCACGAGCATTCAATGAAACTTCGATGACGATGATGATAAAGCTTTGCCAGCTGTTTACAAAATTTGAAATTTTTCACCACAGCGAATCATACAAAACCATTTTAATGACAAATGTCATTTTTTCAAAGAAAGCATTTTTGTTTAAACATTATAAGAAAATAAAGCGAATATATATGTAAATATATATCGTTATTAAAACAATATAACAAATCAGGACATTTAAAGGTTTAAAAAATCTGTAATGAAGAACAAATGATATGTAATAGAGTAAAACATTAAAATGAAAAAAGAAGAGTAACAAAACATACAAGAGAATTTTTGACGAAGATGGAAAGAAAAAAAAGAAAAATGCATTTAATACCACAAATTAAATTTAGTCAAAACCAACTGAAAGTAAAATTAATAAAATTGAAAAAGAACAACAACCACTCTTCAAACCAACAATTGTAATATACATTTATAGAACAAGACAAAGCCTAGGAAAGGATAAAAGAATAAATTAAATTAAATATTTGTTATTTCTTAAAACAAAAAAGAATGAATATATATCTTTATTACTTCTTAACAGAAAAAATTAAAAAAAAACAACAACAAATTAAAAGAAAATATTATTTAAAACAAATAATTGATAGTTAATATTTATTATTATTATGAAAATAAAACAAACAAATGAAAAATAATAAACAAAACTATAATAAATTATACTTATTGAAACAAAACAAAATGAGAATAAAAAAAACAATATTTTTAAGAAAAAATAACAAAATCTTTAACAAAAACGACCATTCTTTAATGAACAAAAAAGAAAACAGAAATTATAAATAATATTATTATTAAATACAAATAAATTTAAACCAAATGAGAACAGAATGTGGACACTATTCTGAGAAACTTTAACTATAACAAAGAAATTTGCTAATAATGACAACAAATAACTGAAATACATCTTAGCACTTGAAAGAACAACCAAAATTCAATAACAAATTCTTTATATTTATTAATAAACAAAAAAAGGAATAAAACCGAAAAAGATGGCAAACCACAAACAAAACAATGTAAATAGTTAATTTATTACATAGTCTATATAAAAAAATATAAACAAAATTTAAATTATATGCAAACAAAAAATCATACTTAATTTAATTTAGTTACCAAACAAAATAAACCAAATATTACAAAACAAAAACAAACTACATTAAAAAAAGAAATAATTTATTATCATAGAAAAAAAATAAAAAAAAAACAAAACCAACACACAATGGACAAACCAAATATTTGTATCATATTATTATTATTACAATGAAATTAATTATTATTGACATTTCAAAATAAAAAAAGTCCAACATACGATAAATCAGAATTTACTTGCCTAGGATCCAACATCATTTTTCCAACACTTTTGTCGGTACAACTCTCAATCGATAGAATTTTGTACTTATGTGTCATAAAATTAATTTATACTGAAAAATAAATTCGCCTATGTTTCCTTGTTTAAATCTATTTTTTTATATTTCAATTGACCTTTTTGTTTTGCATTAAATTATTTATTTTGTCGAGAAACGAATAATGACTTCATTTGAAAAAGCCCAACCGAATGCATTAGAGTGTCAACGGTAATTTTGTAACTCTCCTTTATGGAAATTCTTATACACAAACGGAGTAAGATGTTGTCAGTTCGTAGAACTTACGATTTTTCCAGGAAGAGTCTTTTATGTATGCCTAACTTGTACACATTTTGAGTTTGAATTACTACTGATCACACCTTTTTTATAGCGTTCTTGGTCATATTAAGTACATATAATAGCAAAATATGAGCATGACGAAAAAATTAAAATTTTCTCCCTCGGACTGAAATCGCCTTTGTGTTAAACTTTATTTAAAAACTGTGAATTCACAGTGAAAATCTTTTTTGATCAAGAACGAAACTTTTCACGGAATGGTAATCTAACACCTAAGTATAAACCAATTCTTCATTTGAAAATCTATTTTATCATTTCGATTTTTAAAGTCATTTATTCGGAAAAACAAATCGACTTTCAAGCGTTATGCTTATCAATTGTCAATATTATTTAGGACGCTGGAAATAGGATTCTACGAGTACAATCTTGATTTTTTCTGTCGGGATAGTTAAGCTTGTATATTATATCTCCCCCAATATTTTAACTTTATGCACAAGGACCATAAGGAATAAATTCGAGCTCAATAGCCCAAAATAAAGCTCCAAATAAATTTAAATTTTTCCAGAAACACAAATATGCATTACATTTTTCGTAGTTTGAATTCATTGCTTCAGAATTCTTTTATCACAAAATTATAATTTTGTTTTTTAAACAAAAATGTATCTCTTATCGGTGCAAGATTTTTATAATTTCAAAATAAAATTTAATAACTTAAGAACTGAACTTAGAAAAAAAAACGTTTCGTAGTAATTTATTTTTTTGTGTACATTGAAAAAGTTTCCTAGCATCGACGGAAAAGCTAGATTCATTTTTTGAATGGGAATCAACATCGCTTTTAGTTTAGTTTGTAGAATTTATTTTCTGCAACTCTGTTCTTTGCTTAATCTTTTGGAATCCAGAAGTGATTTTTAAACGGCATCGGATATTGTATCTATAGTTATGATCAATACTGCTTCTAACGCCAAAAAATTTATTTTAACATGATAAATTATTTTCATTTGGTGGCAAGGACAACATACTCTTGTTTTGTAAATAACTCTTATAAAGCAATAATTTGTGTAAAGCGCGTTTTAATATTTGGCAGGGACTTTATTAATATTAAATATTTTTTTTCTGGAAAAATATAAATGATATGAGCAAAAATATTATTAAAATTATATGCATAAAACCTTTTATTTTAAATCCGAAGAATAAGGCGGTCAAGATAATACTTTAACGTCCTGAGCCCAAAGCCAATCCAGTCAAGCGTTCATTATTGAAGACTTAAATGATTAAAGATTAAATTACCCCAGATCATTAAGCCTCCTTCTCTACAATGATGGCTGCTCAAACACTTTTCTTTCTTTGTCGTGAAAATCAAAAACGATAAATTGGGCAAGTTTGGCGATTTGAGCTTTATCGAGAAACAGAAATGAGTTAAAATCTTTTTTGGAACACTGCTTTTTGTGTGTTTAGTGTTTTTTGTATTTCAATTTTGTCTGAAAAAAGAAAAGCCGAAAATTTTGTACGTTCTACCTCCTGATTGAATTGAAAAAACCTATTGAATTGTGTTTTCTTTCGAATCGAATTACTTACTACGAGCCCTAATCCAACGTAGTCTTGAAGTGATTTGGCGTTTAACTTTAGATACCCGCCAGTTTCTACAACTTTTTAAAATATTATTTGCCTTTCCAGCCATTTTATACATACATACGATGTATAGAATTTTGTATTTCTTGTCTGGAAAAAGAAAAGCCGAGAATTTGTGCGTTACTGAAGTGTGTTTTTCTACATTATTGCAAAGAAGAAACACATCGTCCATCTTGTACAATTTATCGTCTTTGGTGGAAATAGTAATTAAAGCCATCTGGATCTTCGCCATAAAAGCGCTTATCGTTCGTAAAAATTACCCTGCTCTCAACGTGCAGATGTCGATTGTCGTGTGCACCTTTGCAAATTACAACTTTCTTACGTTTAGAAAATCTAAGAACTTTATTATGTTGTGGATTGCAGTTTTTCTGACTTTAGTTAAGCGGTAAATATTTACCCAACGTTATTGATGAACTGGAAGACAACTTAAGAATTTGTTTGGGCAGTTCCTTTGTATGGAGCTTATTCATCAGGAATAACTCTTTAGATAATTGTTAACTTCTTTTCCACATCAAGGAATTTTTCGAAATTCTATAAAAAATCTGGTGTAAATTTATCAACAATTGACAATTTTGTACTGAGGCTAACCGAAGATAACACAGAGTGGTAAAAACTGCGCATTATAACAAGTAAATGGGGATACAGATCGACAGGGGATATATAAGTCATTAGATAAATGATTATCATGTCATAAATGTTTTATATTATTTCATATGCGCTAGTTGTTCTCGTTCTAAATTTTGCCATGACACTTTGCTGCCGTTGGACAATTCGAATGACTGTCAATATTTTAAACTTGGCTTGTATTATGTGACATTCTCATTGGAACTCTAAACACTTTCGAATTCAAAGGCTGGTACTAATTATGCCTGTTCACGCGAAAGGCAAGAATCGCTTTATTCCTTTCTGAAACTAACATTACCATACCTTTGATTGTTTTTTTGCGTCTTTTGACGCTAATTTACATGAAAGTATGACACTGTTGGCATCATTGAAAACAAATTCATCATTTTTGTTCTTATCATTCATTTCATTGTTTGTAGTTGCCTTTCTTGTTTTTAAAATTTACATTTTTTTGAGCATCCCTGTTTCTCTGCTCTGTTAACACCTTTTTCATGCAAAACATTGGTTAGATCCCGTATACAACCATGTCGTTGTCTTTTGGCAAATAACTCTATTTCAAGTATTTCATATGGGCGAATGCCTACCAAGAAAATAAGAATTATTTTCCGTTTTTCAATTACCGTTGTCGACAAGACATAATCTTAAATTCTATTTTATGTCGTTTTTGACGATTTTCATAGCCACTAATTTATAAAAAATTTATATGTTAGAATGTGGTTTTCACTTGTATTTTGCAATCATTATATTTTTTTCTCAACTGATTGACCTATTCTGGCATATATCATTGAAAAAAAGTCAATCCTTTTTTGATCAAATGTAGTAAGAAAAATATATATCAAAATAAATTGTTTTTCACAGAAAACGTCAATCGGTAAGAAAAATTTCATTAGTAGTTCGTTATGCGACATGGTTGTGGTAGGGCTATTAGGTATATAATTTAGCATCAAATATGCAATGTTGGCAGAAACAAATTTTTGAAATTTTAAGGACTTTGAACTCAGTATGTACTGTTTTTTTCACAGCTTTTCAGCAGCAAGTTCAAATAATTTTTTTTATGGTGGTTAACACCATTTCCAAGAGAACACTAAACTTAGTACCAGCCTTGTAGCAATTCTACATTCATTTGGAAACTACAAAAAACATTATGATTTAAAGTCATTTTAAATACCTTATTTCTATATCTGTTTATTGGCTATTTTGTTAAATTAAATTTGTTCTTCTTTCTGGTTTCGGAAACAATAATCATTCTTAATCGAAATATTTTACTTAAAGCAAATATTTATAACAAAACAAATAATAACTGAAAAGAAAAAAGTTGAAATGTACCTAAACAAAAATATAGAATGAGCTGTAAAAAGAGATACCTGCTTGAAAGTTACAAAAAAAAACAACCGAACAATATTAAGAAAATTTAAATAAAAACCAAATTCAATAAAACTTTTCCCACAGTTTTTATAGTCCAATTTCATACTAAACAACAATTACAATAATCAAAGAAATATTTAAAATAAACTGAACTTGAGCAAAACAAAATCGAAGAAGACAAGAAGCAAAACATACATAAAACACATTTAATCGAACTTTAAAAAATTTCATTAAAAATATCATTTTTAATGTCGGCGGCATATGTCAAGAAAACCAAATAGCGTTGATTATTGCTCACATAGCATAGAACTTTAAAGGCAGGACGACGAAAGGTGGTGCACACGTATCATTGTTTAAAATCCAAGAATTCGTACACAAATGATATATTACTCGTAAAGTAGCATTTGCGCTCGATTTACAGTCGTCCTGTGTTAAACGTTTGTATAGTAACATTTGTACAGAAACATACCAGAGTCATATGTAGCTAAATGAAATTAACCTAAATTAATGGTTTTCCTATAATTACAAAAAGAACGCACAATTATAAGAAATGTTTATGTTTTGAAAATATCCAAGCCCTTATTGAAGATCAAACAATAAATCGGACATGGTCGGTCACAAATCGACTAAATTATACTCTACACCACTGCTTACACATTTGTGGTGTGTGCCAAAAGTAGGGAACAGCGGTGGTCTATTTGTGTTGTTTGTTGCGAAAAAAATATAAAATCGTTAATAATACTATGCATCACCGACATCCTACCAGGATAATAGGTATACCCCCTCTAAACTTGATGAAATTTTCAAGAGTAAGAGGTCTACTCTTTGTTTTGCCATTATTTGCAATCTTTTAGTTAATTATACGCAATTTCGAACATTACATAATACAATATATGTAAAACTTTTGCCTGTGTAGGTGTTCTTGAAAACGATTCTGCACAAATTAGCGCTTAGCCTTTCCGAGTATTTTTGTCACGCGAAATCAAATAGAGTCGGTTTTTGGACTTGAATAAATACATACACCAAATAACCTCTGTGTTTTTAAATATTTTGCAGTAAAAATAATGAACTACAATTATTGAATATTTATATACACCAATTTTTCTGTTGTATAAACGATGTTTTAAAAAGATGCCGCTAGGTAAAAAAGATACACAGAAATAAATCACTAGCAGTGTTCTTTTGAGGCAATACCTTTAGTTACCTAGTTAGTTTGCAATATGTTAGTCTGGTAACATTAAACAAAATTGTGAGTAATATGGCAACATTCATTCATTAACGAATTTGCCAAGAGCAGCCTATTAAAATGTATAAATTGTAATAAAATAATCAATTAAATGCACACTTTTTGTATAAATGTGTAAAACTTCGTTGAACTATCTTGTCAAAGTGACTTATAGTTCCACTTTTCCAATCTGGTGCAAATGAACCCAATATGTATTCGCCAATGAATATTCTTCTTGTTTGATTATTTTTTAGAATACATAAAAAAAACAAAGTTTTTATATAGCAGGGTGTGTCATGAGTTATTTTTCCGTATGATAAATAAGTGTGGTAACTCTAACACGTTTCGATAGCGTCAAACAACTGCTTTACTGAGTATACTGAAAAGAACACAGATATTGTCAACAAAAATTTTTGCATTACCATATTGACACCATCTACACGCAGAAAATTGCCTTAATGCTGCAAACAAATTAACGTTTGAATTATCGAAGTCATGTACAACCTCACTTTCCAGTCGAGATTGCTACCTTATCCATTCAGCACCGATAAGAGCCATAAACAAGTTGACCAGACGAGCCACAAGTGAATTGCTAAGATAAACCATATGCAATTTATGATAAAAAGAGTAAGCAATTCATCCTGACGATTTGCAGAAGAGTCGCAAGAGACGCTGATGAAGAATTGGTGGCGAGTCGCCAAGAACTGACATACTTTTAGATGTTACGCAAACGAATTGTGTAAAAAAGTGATGATCGTTTGTTAACATGGCGCTGGCAATTCGAAAACTATTTGCACCTTTTATAATATAAAGAAAAGAGAACAAATATATTCCCATTAATGAGTTATCACGAAAGTAACCCAACTTATGAAATCTTGGATTTAACCAAAGTTACTTGTTTCTTCTTCTTTTTTTTTAACTTTTTTTCACTTGTGTGTTGTTTATTTTTTCACTTGTGTGTTGCCCGAAGTGTTCCTTTTGAAAACAGAAACTATATGAAGTAACATAGCGCAAATACGAATGACACGAAAGAGAAACGTCAAAAATACCCATAAAACTTCGTTTCGTGTCCTCCTCATCTTCTCTCGCATAAAAAACTAAAACAGGGATGTACGAGAGCCAGGGGAAAAGTCCAAGTCTAATAGGGCTCTAAGTGGATACGATTTTCACAAGCAATTTTTTATTAATGTTCTCTCGATGTAACATCAATTTTAGATTTATTTCCTACATTATTTCGTACTTCGTACATCTGATAGTTATTACTTTATGGATAAAATGCACAAGTAGTTAGAAAATATTAATACAGATTCGTTTATTCAAAATTCCTTTTTAAATTAATATTTTTTTTAATTCATGTAGAAATAATTTTAAAATAAAAACTAAAATAGTAATTAATCTTCGTACATATAAAAAGAAGCTATCTAAAAGTCCTAAGAAACTATACAGGGGTTGGGCAACCCTTTAAGGCGATTTGGCGTTGATTCCACAAGTTTGGTTGGTAGCTTGGCTTTATTTTCACCTATTCCGCCCGAAGAACAGTTTTAAGCCGAAGTTTCGAGCTACATAATGTGATGTGTGCTTTTCAAGCAAAATCGACATATTTTCAACGGTGGTGAACGTCAAAGTCAGCCTTGTGTAATAGATGTGTGCTTAAACTATTTATATGTAAATAAAAATGTTCAGACAACCTCATTTTTTAGTACTTAGTTTCAAATTTCTTCTTAAAATAGAATTACAATCTTCGAACTGTGCGTAAAGCAATCTTCATAGCGCAAAGTCATTTTCACCAATTCTTGTTCGCATGGGCTGTTCAAGTCAGAATAATGATAAAAGACCGAACAAATGAAAGCAAAACAAAAAAACCTATTATATTTAATTTTATTCTATTATGTTCAATAGATGGTACACAATACTTTTATTGGCAGCAACATTTAATCAAAATGTTGCTAATACGAAGTTCTCTTGCCCGTAGGTAAAGTTTGTCCCTTTAATTGTAGAAATTTTATAAAATTACCAAATGCGTCGTTTTTAAAACTTTCAAAACACAATTCACGTCCCTCAAACACAGATCTTTCTTTACAATTTCAAAAAAATCGAGTTGCTTTTTTTATATGTGTTGCTTAATTTTTTTTTACATCCAATATTTGTTACGATGATTTTCAAAATCTTCGACTTCTATGTTTTTATAAAATTAATAGAATAGTTGCTTAAACTAGATTTTCGATAAATGGTAATCTGCAAACGATACATTTATCGATATGATTAATTAATATATAAAATTAATCTACAACGCTTCAAAAAAAAATTGGAAAAATACGACATATGGTCCAAGCAGCCATAATCCGGTGAAAAGAAATACTTTTTCATCATAGAAAATGCTTTTCCGGAAAACTATTGTGGCTAAAGGCAATTCATTATAAAAACGAACTTTTCTCTCTGTGCGTACTTAACTCGGTAACGATACGACTGTCGCAGCGCAATCGCCTAAAGGTAAACACATTTTCTATACTACGTTTTTTTCAAGAAATGTGATTTCGTATGGCTTAATTCGCCTGATACAAAATCCCGCTGTCTAGATTAGTCTTTTCTATTTAAATAGACCTGGTACCAAAACTAATTTTTCCAAAAAGGGTCATACTTCACGAAAGTATTATTTTAACTTATTTCGTGTAAAAGAACAAAAGCGGTGCAGAGTATAAGTCATTGGCTCTATAATATTTATCTATGAACAAAACTGAATAAATCAAAATACATAGAAATATTTACATACATACATATATATTTTGTTATTGCATATCTTTCTCCGTCCGTTTCATGTATAGTCGTACACAAATCCACAAAAATCGGTTTATTACAGACATTTTCAATACACTCAGATAAATAAAACAATTCAATCATATTAAAGACACTGCGTATATAATATAGCCAGCAAACTACAACCAACATTTTTCATATACATACATACGTACATATATACAGCATACATAGCTTAAGGACGAAGAACATATATCCATCCATTCGCAAGAAATAAGTAACTAAAATGAAAATTTCCTACAACAAAATAGAAAAATTTAAAAAGTTTTATTTATTTTTATTAAAAACATAAAAAACCTAAACAAAGCAAATATATCGAGTTTTAATAAAACTGAAAATTTATTGTAGCAAAATAGCTTAAAAGACATTAAAAATGATATTTTTTCAATCTTTGTCTATTACTTTGAAATTTTAATGTTTTATTTTTACTCGCAGAAAGATTTCGCAGATATAAGAGGAAACAAAAGATTCTACAAAGCTTTAACCCTTGTTCGCACCAAATTTCGGTTGAAGTACATTTCGTTCGTATATGCGAACTAGGGGCTAGATCATTTTTCAGTTTTCTTTAGTTGTTTGCAAAACAAGTGTTAAAGTCCTTTGAATAAAAATTAAAGATTTTACAATACTAATTTTAATTTAAAGCAAAAATGTTTAAAGTTATTTAATCGAACAAACTGATTAAATAACTTCAAATATTTTTGAAATACTTTCCACATCTAGTTATGATTGTAGTACCTATTGTTCCCAAAAAGTCTTAATTTTCGGCGAGAATTTTTAATTCTTTAATAATTTTTCAAGAAATACGCCAACAGAATATTTTACACCTTATGTTAGTAATAATTCACTCAATTTCAATTAATTATTTTAAACACTGTGATAAATAAAAATAGTGCTATTATTTTTATAAAACTTCTAAAAAATACGGAGACGAAAAGCATGGCATGGCACAAAAAACAAGATATATAGTCACTAGCGCAACAACAAATAAACATTTTGTTGTACAAGTAAACATTTCTTAATTGGGAATGGTTTCTATATATAAATTTAGCTTAAGAAACTTTAAGAAATTGTTTTGTCAAACTTCAAATTAAAAGTTTAAATTGTAAATCAGCTGACTGCATACTCTTCCCTCTTCATTGTACCATGAGTTGAATCCGAGTGAACTGAACTGTCACAATTCAAAATGTAAATCAGCTGCCTGCATACTCTTCCCTCTTCATTGTACCATGAGTTGAATCCTAGTGAACTGAACTGTCACAATTTCTTACATACAGCTGTAACTTCAATGATAATCTCCATGTAAAAGAGTTTATCAGGTGTGCAAACATTTGAAATTTAAAATTTTTGTGTAAACACTGAACACGTGCGATATGTACAGCTATGCACATATAAATAGCACAAACTGAAATTGCGTTAACATGTGAGTATTTTTCAACTGGAAATTTGTAAAAATGCAAGTTTTATCCATTCAATTTGTTGTTGAAAGGGTTTTAAGTCTCAAAGGCAGTACTCGCGTAATTATTAAATATTTTGTGTAGTTGAAAGAGGTTAGAGTAAAGTAAAGAGTAGATAAGCAAAAAGTGTAGTTCAAACAGTAAATAATTATTATAAATAGAAAACATACTAATTTTAAACACGGTTGCCACAAAGAATTTTCGAAAAGTAGGACATTTGTGCTAAAAAAAAGGAGGACATTTGGGGCATTTAATAAGAGCCTCTAGAACTTTCGGAGGACACACTTTAAAAATTTTCAGTAATTGCTACAAATACAAATTTTATTATGATCACCATTTCAATATAATTTTGTTAAAAAAAAGATCAAGTCCTGTTTACATATGAATAAATTGCATATGGATAAAAAGACAACAGAAAAAATAAGACTATTTTTTAGAAGAACTAATTTTTTCAGTGGCGATGGACGAAATAATTATGTAAAAATGAAAATAATAATAATAATGTTTTGTTAGGCATCGATAACATAGACTGGATAGCAAAACCGCAATAACTTGATCATGTTTTGATATTTTTTGAAATTTGGATCATATCTTTAGAAAAAGTTCTACTGCAGCACATAAAATGTCAACTCCTTCTCGTGTGAGGTTTTCGAAGTCCCTATAGAAACAAACGTTATGCCATTTGGGTTTTGATTGTTTAGCAGCTTCATTTTTATTTTGGCTAAAATGTATTTTCTCAATGCAATATCGTTTGAACTCAATAAAAAATTTTGTTTTCCTGTCTTCGGCACAATTGTATCTATAGACTTGAAGAAAATGGTTGTACAACAAACTAACCCGATAAAACTGCACCTAGTGCTTCAAAATTGCTAAAATGTCGATTTGTTGATTTTTGTATATATGTTTTTACCATTTGTGTCTTATAGGCAGCTATAAGACAAAAATGGTGGCTAGTCCGGTGAAGTAATCTGAAGTTTTTAATAATTCGCAATCCTTAAGAACATTATAAATGTTTTTTTCACATTTCCCAATTTGTAATGGCTTTTATGCACTTGCAATAACGCCATTTATGGAGGCAGCATTTCACATTGTTAAACCTAAAATTTCGAATTTTCGATTTAAAATACAGCTGGAAAATATAATTAATGCATTTCTACTTTCATAACTTTCTAAAAAATTATAATTGTACAAGGAACATAAGTATGTAGCTAAAGTATGGCAAATTTAACTTTTTAAAAAAGGAGGGAGGTCAAAGAGGAGGACATATGGTAACCCTGCTCTTGAGGATAGGCAGAGCATATGGAATATGCAGTAAGATGGGAAAAAGTCGAAGACATTATTGCAGTAATGCATAATTCTAAGAATAAAGATTACAAAGCATTTAAATCATGCGCTGAGAATCCGAATGTATTGATTAAAGCCAATAGTCGGAAGCAAAAACCTCGAAAAAACGATGTCCGTTTATAGTAAAAATGGTGAAAATTGATACATTTAAATCTTCATGGCAGATATTATCTGAAATTAATGATTCTTTGAACATGTAAATATCAAGCAGACTTGCTAGGAGAAAACAAATAAGTGAAATTTGTTTGGATCCATTTTCAAACAAAAAACCACTGCTCTTAAAAAATATTCCGAGAACCCGTAGAGAAAATAACATACATTTTTTGGAAAAACATCTTATGGAGTCATGAAACAAAAATACATAGAATAGGACCAGATGGCGGTCTTTAAGGCCTTGGATTAAATTATTGGGGCAATTAGAAGACGATTAAACACGGTCTTGGCTGCATTATGGTTTTGAGTGCACTTTCTTGGCATGGCATAGGGCGGCTTAAAAAAAATTTTTTTTTTAAAAAATGTACAAGTTTTAGGATTTTTAAAGAAAAATATGGAGCCGTATGCATTTTTTCGTGAGGGGGAAAATCTTCATGGGATTCCAGATGTTTCTGGATATGTCAGATTCTTACTGACTAAAATCCCTCCTCCTGCTTCATTCCTATTTCCCCACGGAACTGCCATACGGTATTACTTCGCGGGGTGCGGTCGGCCGCCAGGCCATTCTCGAATCAGCTGACCTGTCTCATTCAGGTGGCATCGCCGCATTCTTTCGGGCTTCTTCTTCAGCCCGTAATTCCTTATTCATACATGTGATGAAGGTATTAACTGCCTCCCAGTTTCGCTCACTGCTCAGCATCGTCTCGATCACGTTATCTGCTTTCAGTCTTACGCCTATGTTCATCTCTAACTGTGTTCTTGTATAGGCGAACAGAGGGCATCAAAATGTCACGTGCTCGGCTGTTTCTTCATCGGTAATGCATGCTGGGCACATTGGGGATTCATTGTATCATCCTGTATCCTCCATGCCCAGTAAGAAATTGGGTTAGGTTGTAGTTTGTTTCTCCGAAGTATCTGTTTACCCACTTTTCTATATTAGGTATCAGCCTGAACGTCCAACGGACTTTCGTAGTGCATTGCCACCTACGTTGCCAGTTTTACATGGTCCAGTTTCTCTCCTCAGTTTTAACGGTTTCGCCGTCGATCTCTGGGGTCTCTTTTTGTCTCCGATAGATTGCTGACTGTTCTCTCGCTGTCAGGTCGATTGGTATCATGCCTGCCACCACTGCTCCCGCCTCCAATGATATTGTGCGGTATCCACTGCACACTCTCAGGCAGCTTCTTCGAAATATTGAGAGTATGTCCTTGCTAGCCTTGCTCTTAAGTAAGCCATATGCATTTAACTTCATGCCAAATATGTGGACATACATACATGCAGGATAATGACTGCAAACACTCGTTCCGACTAGTACAAATTGGTTTGGTGCGCAGAGATCGACGTTTTTGATTGACCAGCCCACAGCCCTGTATGAAATCCAGTAAAGAAACTCTAAACGAAGTCAAGGTTGTATTTGCAAAAAAACTACAAAAAATATGGAGATCTATGGTCAGCCGCTCAGGAAGCTTGGTCTTGTCATACCCAAAACAAAATGTTAACAACGCATGAAAAGTATGGGTCGCAAGTGAGAAGCTGTCATCAAAAACAAAGTATTAGTATAAGTAGATACCAAGATATTGGATAATTTCAATTTTAATACCATTTTCCTTTTTTTGAAGGTTGGGCCATTTATGTGTCCAGCTTATTTTGGTGGTGTTCCTTTTCTTATCAATGACTTTCTTTTAATATTGATTAATTTCTACTTAAGTTTAAATAAATTTTAACTACATATTTTAGACCGTTGGAAAGAAACAAATATTTGTTGAACAACAGATATTGTTGCGTAAGAAAAAACTCATGGTAAAATGTCCCATTTATATGCCCATAGCTTTACATATCAGAGTACCGGGAAAGAGTAACGTTTACGTTTAAATTCACAAAAAGATTGCATAAACTTATGAAGAAAGTGTAAGCCTCGGCCACACTAAAGCTTTTTATTTCTGGCAATTAAAAAAAAAATATGCAAAAATGATTGACAGTGCTTTTCTATGCCGACATGCAGTATGATTAACAGAGTAAAAACGCAGCTTAAAAATAAAAAGCTTCATTGGGGCTAGACCTTAAAATTGACATGACAATGACTTTTAATCGTTTTAACTCCAGAATGAAAATATGTAATAAGTCCCTAATATACTCCTTGCATTCCGATAAGTCTTATCAGCTTTTTGGACACTTTAACAAAGAATCAATAAAAATTACACTAGATTATGATTTGTGCTAAGATTCTTTAAAAATTTACCTGGTATTAAAACATCGAAAGTGCTGGCGACTCTCTTACTCATAAATTTTCCGACAGGTTCGAAAATCCCCCACTGAAAAAGATTAAGATGTTTTTATTCGGATTTGACGCTGGTTTACTTGTTAAATACTTAGTAGTGCACACTGAAAAATACAGTGATAACAAAGTTTGTCAAATTTAAGGAAAAATTAACTTTTCGTTTAAAAATTAGCGAAATCGGAGTCAAAAAACCGATTTTTTAAAATGTGGAATCGATTGCAAAGAATCATTTCTGAATGTTTCGAATCGATTTTCAACCAATACAAAATCGAAGTCCGCAATAACTACGTCACGCTCTCAACCCCTTCACTCTATGGCTAGACAAGAGTTGTATTTCGTAAAGAAAATTGAATTTCGTAGAGAAGATTTAATCCCTTCCACCCAAAATAAACATAGCTCCAGTAGTTTGGCAGAGTTTTTTTATAAATAAGGCCCAGATAATATGTCCGGTTGCTTCGCAATTAGGTACCTGATATTTGTATAAATTAAAGTATTTTTTATTTTGATTCCTTGAAAATATGCAGACAACTACTGGAGACGAATGAAAGAACGATGTCGTACACAGACAGCTCACATATTTGGGAGAAGTTCCCTATTTGTTCCCAAATGGGATGTGATATTAAAAATGCCCAAAATGTAAAATACTCATACTTTTAAACGAAGCCAGCATAATATCAGCAATAACATTATGAATGTTCCCAGCTTTTTACAGTTTTATTTGTAGAAACTTTTAGCAAATTTTTAAAAATAATAAATAGTTTGACATTTAGGGCGCGCTCCTATTTCAATTAAAATATGAAAATAAGCATTCTGCCAGTTTTCTCAACTTTTTGCTCATAATCTAGCCCTCTTCTACCCATTTTTATTTTCCATTTGGCCTGTTTTGCTCTTTGATTCTTGGCAACGCTGGCCAACAACAGATGGAAAGACTGAATTCAATCCTCTTAGCTAACGTATGATGTTTTAAAAGGTTAATTTGTATGGGGTATTCATCTGAACTTAGACCGATTTATTCAAATTTCAATACCGACCGTCTTAAGACGAAAACAAAATAATATGGCACGATTGCGAACTACCACAAACATGAAAACTACACTAAATCGATTGGTATAATTTTAATGGGTCACCCCTTTGGGTTTGACAAACATCAGTATGGTAAGGGTATAATGTTAAGAATTTTACCAACCGTAATTACTGTTTAATATCTCTGTGTAGCGGGTTGTAAGAATATCTGCCAGTCTTTATGCTAGGTACGCACTAGGCAACCGTCGAGAGCAACGTGTTGCAGCAATTTTATTTTTTTTTGTTCACAACGTTTGCTTTAACTTGGCTGTATTGCTGCAACGGTAGCATTGTGTGTATCTAGCATTAACATTTATTGAATATTACTTTAAACCTCCTAATAAGCGCTAGTCCTGCAATATAAATCTTACCATTTCCGCGTTGCCGACTATGTTTTATTTCATCACAGTGCTCGATTAAATAATTTATTATTTATGATTATGGCATTTTTCTTTTCTTGTTATTCTTCGTTGCTAGACTTTAGATAATTAAATTTTATTAAAATTATGTACTAACATGTGTTATATAGTATATTCACAACAAATGACTTAACCGATCGACGACAAACAAAAAACCCACAACTAAAACCGACAACATTTTAAAATTCCACAAGAATATCACAAAAACTACAACAACATACTAAAGGGGTCAAAATATCACCAACTAAAATAATTTATGTATAAAACAATTATAATTGAATTGAGACAAATGCCCGGCAACAAATGCAGTCAAAGAAAGCAACAGTTCTTTTTTATTTAGTTACTTAAAGTTTACAGTGTTTCAAAACCGCAGTAGAACATACTAAGACAATTTTCTCTCAAAACTAAAAACAACCAGAAAACACACATACACCCTACATTATTTTTTATTACATAAATAAATATATACATACATATTATATTTAATTATTATTATAATAACAAAACATACAAACAAAACAAACAACCACAAAACAACACTTATTATCTCGACCATGAATCGATAGTCGAGAAACGACAATAAACTGTGAAAAATTGTGTTTAATATTAAAAGAAAATTATAAAAAAAAAACAAATATCTTATAATAAAATTCACAAAAAGGAAACAGATATAATAACAAATTCTCTTCAAAACAAAATTAAACTTATTTCATTATGTCTTAAAAACAAACCAAATAAATAAACCAAAAAAAAAACAGAAACTCTAGAAACAAATGACAAACCACAACAACAAGAAAAAATCTCATTAAAAATGTGAACATATTGCATTGAAAAGAAAATATAATTAATACAATAAACAAAAAACTTATAAAAACAAATTATTATGAAAAAAATAAAAGACAAAAAAATTGTTTTCTAATAAAAATAAAAAAAGAAAAAAAATAACAGCGTCTTTTCCTTTATGTTAAAACTCTAGTGGACGAAGGTCGTCTGCCTGTTCGATGTCCAGTCGGTCCATTGAAGATAACTCATTCTTCTATCGCTTCCAGGGACGGTGAAGCAAGTCCGCCATGTGTTGTAGCAATTATTACTCTAAGCCTTACTCAATCTCTTAATTGGGATTGCAGCAATTTTTTTCTGTGTCTAATCTTTGTTCATTTGTCGGTCTAGTGATAAGATTTCTTCCAGAGTAAACTCATTATTTTCTTACGTTTTTTTTTGTTTTACGAAATTTGTTTTCCGTTTATGAATTAATTTCATTGTGCCGAGATTAGAGCAGTTTTTGATGATGACTTTTGGCGTGATCGACTCATTATTATGCTACACCAGTAAGGCTACTCAGACCTTTCGTCATCACTTGGACTTTTACTACGAGTATAATCACTTTAAACGCAATGCAAGCTGAAATACTAGGTTTTCAAAATATTAAGCTAAGTTGTTCAAATAATCCTATCTTGTAAACTAAGTAATGTCAAGTTGGATTAATTCAATTCCAGCATTATTTTTAATCTCAAGGCCTTTTTACGCTGGCAAAACTTAGCAGTTTTCGCGTTTCACTTAAAAATTTTAGAGTTGCCAACCATTTGTAGAATTTCTATATTGTAAAACTACGCGAAAAGCAACTAATTTTCGTCAGTCTAAGAAGGCCCGTATACGAGTACCTAACTTCCTAAACGTATATTTACAATGTATCAATACAGTATTAAAACAGTGTTTATACATTGTGTAGTTACTTCTTTAATACGTTGTATAATAATACTTTGAAACACTGAAATTGTTTAGAAATATTTATTATTATGCAATGTATCATTCATATCAATAAATAAGAAACAATGCTTACTTATTTTCCTTGGTCGCCATTGTGTTGTGTGTTGAATTCGTTTTTCATCTTCTTTTATTTGGATGCCTTTGTAGTATTTTCTTGCGTATTAACTACAACAGTGTTGCAAAAAGGAACAAAAAACATTGTCAACATTTTCAGGCTTGCGTTTACGAACACCCTGCAATGTATTACTACAAACCAACATGCGTTTAGGAAGTCAGCTACACTTTTTGGTGGACAGAACTAGTCGTTGTCGTGCTCGTAAGTCTTAGTGCATATTCAGACGAATGAAATGTAGTAGTTTTTCCCTATAAATTCGATATATGGTTGGCAGCTCTAATTTTTTATAAGGAAAAAATAAGATCATAAGCTACTAGATTTTTCTGTCTAGAAGGCGGGTTTATAAAAAGAAAGTGATAGTTGTCAACAAGCGCTCAAGTTTCAACCAGTTGAGCTGACTTGCATACATAAAACCCACTTGAGACACCAGAAATTATCCAACATTTTTGAAATAGGGTTAGAATATTTAATACTTACCTAATATTATTTTTTCTCGAATATGCATCGGGTACCGATACTTACCAGTGTTTTACCCATAACTTCAATAATTAATGCGGTCCAAAAAATCTTACTGTTTTAAATTTGTTAGACTTTATTTTTTTAAAGATAAATCGGCGAAAATACTTATATATGTATGTATAAAGTTTTTTAAAAAATTCAAAAGTGTTTTATAGGGTGATTTTTAAGCGTGGGGTTTTCAATTACGCTATACTTTTTTCGGACTTTGTGTTTTTAACAACTGTCACTTGATTTATGATCAGTTTGATTTGCCATTTCATAACACAGTACAACATTTCTCAGGTGATTGCTTCGGGACTCAATAATTGTTTGTGAGAGTAGCCCCAAAAAGAAAACTTCCGCATCACTCGTTTTGGCAACGTACATCAAATAATAATACTTAATTTGAAGTTAGTGAGTATCGTATAGGGCAATTTTCACGTTTTAGGCTCTTTTGTTTGTCATATCTCGAGAACCACTAGTCCGAATAAGCTGAAACAAATTTAAAAATTACAATTCCTTTAATCTGTTCATTCAACGTTTCGCTACATAAGCAACAGTGTCGCAGTTATAAAAAAATGTATGAAGAAAAAAATATTTTTTGCCTAAAAAAATATTTTTTTTTAATTCATAAAAAATACAAAACGGTAAAAAGTGTCAAGTCCTAATACTTTCACGTATAGTCACATAACCTATAAATAAAATGAGACATAGATCATGAAAATCGATTTAAGCGTTTCGCTTTTATGCACAAGTAAGTGAAGGTATGAATTTCAAAAATTTGCTCGAGATATGCACAAAATTCTTTGGGGAAAACACTGATGACTTTTTTATGACTCTCAGAATTTAAAGAGAAAAAAATAAATAATAAACAAAAGGTTATTTGATTTTTATGATTGTTAATAAATGTGCGTGGACGCTGTTCATTTATGATACCTTATCCATTCGCTGTCGATTAATTGGAAAAAAGGAAATTGCACCTAATTATGTGTGTTTTACCGTTGGCTACCTGCATGAATACTTACTGACTTCAAATTAATTATTAAATTATTATTTGATATGCCTTGACCAAACGAATGATGCAAAAGTTCTTCTTTTTGTGGCTACTTTCACAATCAATTATCAGAATTGAGTCCCGAAATCATGTGTTGTACTGTGTAATGGATTGACTTACTCCGGAACAACGCTTGCAAATCGTGGTAATTGGGCTTAAAACGTGATGGCCACGATCCTGATTTTTACAAGAACATTTTGTTCAGCGATGAAGCTCACTTTTGGTTGAATGGGTACGTTAACAACCAACATTGCTGTGGCATTTGGAGTAAAAAAATCAAGCCATTGTTGAGACGTCGTTTCATCCTCAAAAAGTCACTGTTTGGTGTGCTCTATGGGCAGAGGGAATCATCATCATTTTTGTGCCTAATTTGGAGGATGTTGACGACATTAGTTTCCTTCAAGACGGCGCTACTTGCCCTACAGCCAACGAAACAATCAATTTATTTAAGGAAACTTTTGGTGAGAGCCTTATCTCGCGTCTTGGGCCTATGGCGTGGCCTTCAGGATCGTGCGATTAACCACCGCTGGACTATTTTTTGTGGGGTTATGTGAAGTCGCTCGTCTATGCGTACGCATTGGAAGAAAATATTCAGCGCGTTATTACTAACATACCAAATGCAGCAAAAATTGATCGCAAGTTGGGCCTATCGGCTGAAATTTATTCGAGCCAGACGCGGCGTCCACTTGCCCGAAATCCTTTTTAAAAATAATGACAGACACTTTAAATTCAAATTCTTTGCCATAACATTAAATTGTATGCGTTTTATTTCGTCGTGAAAACCACACGTCTGAAAAAACACCCCTCAAAACTGCTAATGCAAAATTTATAAAAGAATGAAGATTAAAGTAAGTTTTAAAAAATGTTAATCTGAAAAAAAATATTGCTGAAATTATCCAAAGTAAAAAATATTATATACTTTCATCCATAGACGATTAATTTCAAAAGGAGATGCGGAATTTTGCCACTTTTTCCCCGCCTTGAAACTTTTATGCCAATGTTTTTATTGTGATACTATTAAAAAAACTTCATTATTTCATTAACTTGTCTAGGTTTTCATTACATTACAAAAAAATGCATCAAACACTGCGATGATGTTTGTATTATAAGTACATTCAGCCATACACCATCTAGACGAAACTTCGTACAATCGCCCATCTTACGGGTTTCTTTGTCAATTCAATTTTTGGAATCATCTTCATTTACATACTCGTATATGTATCTTAGTAAGTATTTACTTAGTTTCGAGATATTAATATATATTACAGCGAATAATATTAAAAATTAAATAAAGGAGTATGGATATATCTTTGTCGAAAACGAAAACTGTTATAAGAGTTTTTTTATCGGACCATAGACTATATTAAAATTTAGTAAATGTCTTTATATAGCCTCGATGCAAAGTTTTTTTTTCGAAAAAAAATCTAAATTCTAAAATTCGTTCAAAACCATTGATGTGTTTCCTTGTTCGATCTCCAATCCGCTTTCATATGTGGAGTGTATAGAAGACGCGTTGTTAATAAGAACTAACATTTTGGTGACCCCGACGTGATCAAGAAATGTCACCAGTCATCATCTAATAATAATATTACAACGGTGTTAATAAGAACTTACGGTTTGGTGACCCCGACGTGATAAGGAGTTCTTTCAAAACCATCGAAGTTTTTGGTTGTTGGATCCCGGCTCCGTTTACATAACACAACAGGTTATATGTATTACTTTGCCCTATTTGCATTTGAGCCCAAGTTATGCAGGAAGCCACATATTTAATCCAAACTTTCCCAAATTTCGTACTGACAAGTCAAGCTGAAATTTATTCATAAAAACCCTTTTCTTAAATGCAACCCTTTGCATATGCCTAAGTTGTTTTCTTCAGGATAATCCGAGAAGTGATGTGTTCCGAATTAAACTTTTATGACCCATAGCATATTTACACATACGAGGTTGCTATATATATTTCTGGCCATCTGACATTTCTATTGCAAGTTTGCCATTTTTTATCATAAACGTAATCAGAACGTTTTGACTTACGACCATCATTTGTGTTGTTTACAGTGAGTTGAAAAAATCAATTTGGCAAAAAAAATGGAATTAATTCGTGGACATTTTCGAGCGATCATTTTTCACAACTTTTGACGTGGATTATCACGACATGTGTGCATCGATGAACTTAAATCTTTGTATGGCGATGAAGCAATCGTGGCCGATGCTCGCTCAAAGACGTCCAAAAACGGCCGTTGTGCCAGAGAACATAGATCATACCGTGAGATAGAGGCATACCGTGAGATAGAGGCATTCTTGGGCATTTCTTCCACCAGCATACATTCGATATTGCATGAACACCTGGCCGTAAAAAAGGTTTGTTCTCGTTGGATCGATTGGAGCAAAGAAATTTTGAAAAAATATGATCGCGGTGCTTCAAAAGACGTTTATAAGATCGTCACAGGTGACGAATCATGGATCTATGCGTATGAGACCGAAACAAAACAGCAATCGACCGTGAGCCGAATCCAACGAAAGTTGTTCGTGGACACTGCGGCTGCGGCCACGGAAACCGGTGCGGCAAGAAAATGAAAATTAAATGACGACGGGTGCGGCGACGGTTTTTGTAGTCATTTTTCAGCAGTTTTTATTTTTAATTTGGCCTTGAGTGATTTTGAAAACAATACAATAAATTTATTTGCAAACAAAACAAGTATTGTTTTGAAATTTTCAATTGTAAGTTGCATAAACAATCATATGTGTCCATTTAAATTTATTATAATTTTCTTATTTTGGTCTATTGTTGGTCTATTTATTATTATTCTTCTTACTGCAAATATGCACAAAAACTTTTAGCCCATACGTGTTTTGTTTACAAAAAACGTGAACATATGGCAACATATAGAGAGAGACAGGAGAAAAAATTGAGAGCGCAGGAAAATCCGCAGAGAAAATAGAAATAGATTTAATTCAGTGCGGGTTTGCCACTCAATTTTCTATATAAATTTGACTATCGCAGCCGCAATGTTGTGTTTTTACTCTTATTAATAAAAAAGAGTCTCCCGTATTAATCATTTGATTTGTTGCCAAAGAAATCGTTGTCAAAGACTACCTGGCAACCGTAGCAAATACATTTTACCAATTTGTTTTTGCGTTGATTCTGAAAAAGAAACGACAAAAAGGACTCGAACTAGAATAAAAACTGTTCAAGTCATAATAATGACAAAAGACAAAACAAATATAAACAAAAAACTAAAATTCAAAACTTTTAGAGATTTAATGTAAAGTACGGGAAGAAGTAATACGTACGGGAACAGACTTATCGCAAAACATTTATGTGAACGTTAAGTATTTTGCAATGTAAGCTGGGATAGTACCATTTGTAATGGTATTCTTATGGCTTCAGTTTCCTATCAACAATATTTTTGATTTCGTGAGCATTATCGAATCGGATCAAGTGTCCATTTAATCGTAAGAGAAAAACCTCTTAATAATACCCTTTACTCTCGATTTGATATGTAATACAGTACAGTTACTACTCTCAGTTAAAATCTATATTGTACAGCTGCAGATTGTAGAGTACTCTGCAGTACCCTGCATACACACGTACATTATGCACAGACAATATTCTAATCGAATCTTGTTCAATTCGAATCAGTCATGATTTCAACGTTAAACGGATTAGAACGATTTTGAAGAAAAGAACAAATTCCACACACAAACATAAGTTCGGTACCGGAAAAATGCTATAAACTCTGGATGCGCACAATTAAAAAATAAACAACTAAACTTAAAAATGGAAAATATTTTGAAAAAGTGCTTATTGGTTTTGTTTGTCTTAATGACATTTGAAAAATGTCTTGCACGAAAGCAATCGCCCAGAAAAACCAGACAAAATGGTGTGTACAAGTGTAATTTTAAAGACTCATAAAAACAATTTTTTTCCGCGAACATATTTAAAAATGTCTTCTAAACAAACCGCTACGAAATTATGTTTTTGAAAATTTTGATTCAATTTAAAGTTTTACTAGCAAAAAATCGTAGCTCCTTGTAAAAGGGGTTTCAACGGTTGTTATTTGACTCATCTCACACTGAGATACAGTTTTACCTTTATCTAAGATAAGAACCTGTTTCCAAGAAGGAAACATGCTTGGCTGAAGCCAAGAAGAAAGAGAAGAAGAAGGTGGAAGAACCTGAGGAATCTGACGATGATACGGGCTTCGCTCTTTTTGACTAAATCGACAAATGTTTGTTTTTATACCTCTGATGAAGTTCGTCACGGACCCGAAATCGCGATACAAGCAGTTTGCAGCCACGAAAATCAATGCCACTTTGCCGGTTAATCCCAGTCAATATCAGAAATCTCAGATTTTGTATATTAAAAAAAATAATTTAAAAAAGAATGTTGACATATTGTCATCTTTGCTATTTTCTAGTTAATTGATTCTATTATCAGTTTTTTCATACGAGTATTTCCTTGTTCTACATTCCAAAATTTGACGCAAGTCGTTTTATCGTTTTTCTCCCAACTAACTTTGTGGGATGGGTCAAACCTGATTTCAGTCAATGATATAATAGCTTGTCAAAATATTAAACGTGCTTCCGCCGGAAATGCGAAAACTGTTTTAATTTTATATTTAATTTGTCTGTTCTTCAACCTTAAGACTTCTTATCAAAATGTTTTGAATTAATTTCATTATCAGCATAATTTTGACATTCACTTTCAAGGATAGCTTTTTAGGTGTACTCGTATGTTAGACACATCGCAGTAAAACGTGGCAGTAGGATGATTACCCTACTGAAGGGATAAGGCTTCATTCGTTCAACATTAATTTTTGGCAAGGGACTTCGACAGTAGTGCAAACTATTTATTTGTCACCTGAAAGCATGGTACAATACCGAAGGTGGAGTTATGCATTCCGCTGATTTAAAATTATTTTCCAAAGAAATTTCAACTTCAAAATTTTAAATTTGATAAAGGCAATTATTGAAACTTGTTAAGCTAAATTTCTATATCAAACATTCACAACAATCGTCAAGCATTCGCAAAAAAATATTTTTTGGCATTTTCTTTCTTAGGAATCATTTTAAAGATATAGGATATATACACTGCTTCACTGCCACTCATCTGATTTGGTTTGGAGTTTTTGAAACATAAAATGTGGGTTTTCTCAATTTGTGTTATAAGCACACCAATTTTTTTGCTGTCCATTGCAAGATTATGTGTGACGCGCAAAATAGAAAGGGACCTAAGGTTGAAAACCAGTTTTGTTCAGGAGAGCCATTTTAAAGATTAGGTCCCTTTCTATTTGCGCACTTTCATAAAACGCGCATATCTCTGGGAGAGAACACTTTTGGGGCATGGGATCGGTCTCATTCGATGCTCAGATGTTGTCCACATCAAAAAAAGAAAAAAAATTAAAATTTATTTTTTTACCCTTAGGTCCCTTTCTCTAGCGCTGTCACATATATGTACACTCAACTGGGAGAAAAATCTAACGGTAAAAATCAACCGTTATTTTCTTGCATTGTTTTTAGCTTATTCTTCGGTAGAATCATAGCAATTTTTTGGCTCATCATAATAGGTTCGAAATCAAAAGCTTTATTTTTTCTTAGTGAGCGGTAGTCAAAGCATAATAATTTGTTGAATTATTAGGCATAATTAAATTTAAAAATGGGTCGAGGTTAATCATTGACAGACGAAGAAAAGGGCAAAATTATAGCCTTTAGTGAATATGGCCTAAACCATCGGTATATCGCAACAAAAATTGGACGAAGCCAAAATATTGTGAGCAATCATTTAGGAATGAATCAGAATATGGAAAAAATATGAAAGGAGGTACATGCATAGTCACTACGAGTGCTGATAGGAGAGCCATCATCAGATCTGCTCCTAACTCGCATGATTCTGCTTCAAAAATAAAGGAAAAAAACTGGTGAAAGTGCTAGTCTGGCTACAGTTAAACGTGTTATTCGCAGTGCCAATCACTTAAAACGACTTAAACTACTGAAAAAGCCACCGCTTAACAGCACTCGCAAGGAGGTACGACTTCACTTTTGTCGTCAGCATATGACCTGGAATAAAGAATGGCAACGTGAGGTCTTTTCTGAAGAAAAAAAAAATAATTTAGATGGTCCGGATGGATATAACTACTACTTCCATGATTTGCGCAAGGAAGAACATCATTTGGCTCGTCATCATAGTTGTGCAGGTGGTATGGTGGTGTGGGTAGCCATTTCCTATTATGGAACTTGTGAGCTGCAGTTTCTGACATCTAGAATGAATGCGAATAGCTACAACATTTTTGGACCCATAACGTGGACTTATCAGCATGATAATGCTCCCATTCACACTGCGCGGGTCGTAAACAGGAATATTATTGAAAACATGTGGGGAATGCTGTCACGAAAAGTATACGAGTCCGGTAGACAATTTGAGAATAAGGAGTGCTTAATACGTGGTATAAAAACAGCTTGGGCTGAAATTTCTCTTCAATATATCCAAAAATTATATGATTCAATTTCAAATCGAATTTCTGAAGTAATTTCAAACAAGGGCGGGAGTACCCATTATTAATTAAGTTCAAAATATTCCTAATTACACAGTACAACAGCCAATCTGGGGGGTGAGAAATTCTATGTTAGGGTGATGGTACTAGGTCAGTATATTAAAACCCTCAAAGGGTTTTGCGTTCGTATGTGCCAGTTTTTTTTATGACCTTTTACATTTTTTCCTTATCTTGATGTTTTTTCGCTTTTAAAACATATAAATCCCAAACGGAAAAACGTGTAGAGTCTTATAACTTTCACGTAAAGTCACATAACCTATAAACAAAATGCCACATAGATCATAGAAATCGATTAACGCGTTCTGCTTTTATTTACAATTAAGTAACTTCACTTAATTGCAAATAAAAACTTCACTTAATTGTAAATAAAAGCAGAACGCGTTAATCTAAATCGATTATTATATGTCGCATTTTGTTTATAGGTTATGTGACTTTACGTGAAAGTTATAAGACTACACGTTTTTCCGTTTGGGATTTATGTTTTAAAAAAAAAAAAATTTTTTTTTGGCAAAATTTTCTTCATAAATTTATTTCTAATTGAAAAAATGTTGATTTGGTAGAGAAACTGTATATTAATGGATTAAAGAAAATGTAATTATTAATTTTCTTAATTTATTTCAGCAAAATCGAACTAGTCGTTCTCGAGTTATGTCAAACTACGTTTTTACCAACATTTTACAACTAAGCGAAAAAACATCAAGATAAGGAAAAAATGTAAAAGGTCATAAAAAAAACTGGCACATACGAACGCAAAACCCTTTAAGGGTTTTAATATACTGACCTAGTACCATCACCCTGACTTGGAATTTCTCACCCCCCAGACAATAACCCCAAAAATGTTCCACAGTGTTTTTATTTTTGTAAGTGGAAATAAGAATTAATTTTTTGCTCCTGAACCTATTCTGATGAACCCAAAAAATACATCATTTTTCAGCGAGTTGCCAAATCTGTGTTTTTTCGAGTAATCCTAAAAATAAATATAAAATTTTTTCTTTATAAAACGATTTCCAATAGGCTAGTCTATAAACGACATAAAACAAATTTCATTTCACTGCTTATTGAAACAATATCATTTGAACACAAAACGATTACTGAACCTATTCAGATGAGCGGGAGTGTACTTATATTATAAACCGAAGGATCCAAGAAACGGGCCTCTATTTTGAACTTTAATAGTCAGGGTGGAGGCTTGATAAAGTTCGACCTGGCCGAACTTTACGTCGTTTTTACTTGTTTAAATTTCAAATGAAATATTCTGATATCCCAACGCAGTCTTAAATTTCAGTGTTGGTTATTTTCCATTAAATTAAATGTACTGGCCTTCGAGGCAAAAGGTCCTTAAATCGGAGGTGATTTTTTGTATTGGAACAAGGAGTGACGTGGAACACTAGGAATTGGCATTAGTCCACCTTAGTAAATTGTGCCTAATTAAATCACTCCACTTTTGTTGCTTGTAGAACGTGCGGTCTTAAATCGCGATCGCCCTTTGTGTGGGGCTATTCCAAATAACAGACCTATGTGACCAATTTTATTGGATAACATTAATTACAAAACAATGAGAAATGTATCGACGATATTCCTGTATTCCTATCACGATATTTGTTTGCCTTAATATTCTAGCTTTCACTGGACGTGAATATTACGATGAAGATGAGGAAGACGATTTTGTACCCGTCGAACCTTGCAATGTTGTTCGTCCCGGTGACCCCGACCTAACCACCTTCGATATTCTGCATTCGTATCGTTTCGATGAGTATATGTATGAGGCTCAGGGTGTACAGCAGATAGCTGGCTCGACCAGTTATCAGCAGGCCTATCACGTTAGTGAGTATTCGAATATGACCATTGAGTCATCGAGAGCTTTCCCCAAGGGTGTGCCCAATGAGTTTTCCTTCGAGTGTACCTTCCGTGTGCCGCAACAGCAGCCTCAGTATGAGTGGTTCCTGTTCGAGCTGAGCGATTACGAGTTTGAGTCCCAAATGAGTGTTATCATAAATCCGGCCATAAATGCCATAGAATTCTCATTACCCAAGTACGATGGATCCATACAGACGGTTACATTCGAGGAGACAGAGGTGAGTTGAAGACATTGAAAGCAGATTAGATGCTTTTAAAATGGAAATTGTTTTTATTTCTTTCCCTGTAGATCTTTGATCGTTCTTGGCACAAAGTCATGCTGGGTGTTGGACAGGATGGTGTACGCTTATGGGTCGATTGCAAACCGGTTCCCGATACTAGTGGCAGTTTCACAGCTCCTTTAGATGTTCGTGGTCACATAGATGCCACGGAGGGTGCCTTTACCGTGGCTCGCACGTGTACCACCAAAGAAACTGTGCCGGTTAGTCTTAGAAAGATCTGAAATGTAGCAACAAACCCTTGTGAAGTTTTGCTTTTTTCTTCTTAGATCGATCTTCAATGGATGATTTTCAGCTGCGACAAGGATAAACCGGTTACCACTACCTGCGAGGATTTGCCCCAGTATATAATACGTAACAAGGGATCAGACCATTATGAGTGGCCAACAACCACCACCAAACGTTACGCTCCGGATGTAGAGACCACCACCCCGGATCAGTTGGATTTGAAATTCCTAGACTCATCGACAGACAGATCGTGGATATTAACCAGCACGCCCTCTTATTTTACAGGCAACGATTTGTTGTCCTGTCCCGAGCAATGTCCACGTGGACCTCCGGGTTTGCCCGGAGCGCCGGGCCTAAGGGGCTCACCAGGTAGTCCGGTATGTTGTATTATTGGTCGCTAGAAGTTTTTACTAAATTCTTATTTACTCAGGGCGCACCAGGCATTCCTGGAACTCCAGCTTCCTCTTTTAACCGCTTAGAAGCGGGGGGTGAAAAAGGCGAGAAGGGCGAACGCGGTGCAATAGGCGCTACGGGGATTCAAGGTGAACGTGGTGAATCGGGATTTCCAGGCGCCCCTGGTCCTAAGGGTTCAGCAGGCCTTCCGGGACCCCAAGGTCCACCGGGATTCGGAGCACAAGGTAAAAACAATACAATTGGACATTTTTAAATGTAGAATGGCTAACGTTGGTGTATCTTGTAGGACCTCCCGGAGAGCCTGGTACGGCTGGCCAAAAAGGCGAAAGAGGCTTACCCGGCTTAGATGGTGCCGATGGTCAACCGGGTCCCGCTGGTCCCCCAGGACCTCCAGGACCATCAGGCCCATCAACATCGCACATATCAGGCTCGAGCAATGAACATGGTTCGGAAACCTATCAGCAAACTTATGGTCTTCCCGGGCCAATGGGTGCCCCGGGATTGCCAGGACCTGCCGGACCTCCTGGCCCACCTGGTGCAACCGGCCAACCCGGCTATACTGTTTCTGGCAACGGCGGAAGTATTAATATCGACGAAAACCAGATAAGAGACATTTGTATGGGCGTAGTTCGTGACTATATCAGTGAGATATCTGCAACTCTTGTTGGTCCGCCAGGACCACCTGGTCGTAGAGGCATAACTCGTGCTGGACCACCAGGACCGCAAGGCATACAAGGTGAGTGAACTGTTGAAATCAAATTGTATTAAAGGGATTTAACAAATTGTACAAATGACCATTTTAGGTGAACAAGGTCCTCGTGGACCTCAGGGTGAGCGAGGTTATCCTGGTATTAATGGTCATCCCGGCTCTCCCGGCGAAATGGGCCCCCGGGGCCCTGAAGGCGAAAAGGGTGATCGCGGCCAACCAGGCGAGGGCCGCGAAGGACCCATGGGTCCGGCTGGACCACCTGGGCCACAGGGTATCGGTATCGATGGCATGCCGGGCAGGCCCGGAGATCGTGGAGAAACTGGCAAACCAGGTTAGTTAACATATTGCACTTGTTCGACAAAAAAGTAGGGGGAAAAAAACTCGGTAGAGGAGAAAAACTGTTTTCTTATAAAGTTGAAGTATTTACATTAATTTACATTAACATAAAGAAAGAACCATTATTTTTGGTCGAAAGGGAAAAAGATAACCATGGCAATTTTTTTTGGATCAGCGTTTTTGTATAAAAGTCGGAAATTAAAAGTTAATACCCTTTTGTTGAACAAGTGTTATATTTTAGTAATTTGAGAAAATAATCTACTAAAAATATATGTTTTACTTAATTTTAGGTGAGCACGGTTCACGTGGACCACCTGGTGAACCTGGCAACTGTCCGGATTGTTCTTCGTATATGGCCGCCTACACATATCCCTTGCAGTTGGCCCAACAGCAACAGAACAACAAAGGACCTCAAAACTATTACAATAAGGGACCTCCCAACTATTACAACAAAGGATAAATAATAAATAAATGAGAATTATAAACGTAAAGTAAATAAAATAAAAACTATCGCGTTATAATCAAAAAATAAGACAACAAATGGTAATAGCTGGTAATTCTATCTTACGAATAGTTTTTGGGGTGCAACCTGGCAGGGGAGTTCGAAAAATGTTTGACAATCTGTTTGGCATTTCTGTAAAGGGCTCTAAGAAATAGACTACACACAATTGACATTTGGGGACAATTAAAAGCTTCACTACACATAATGCTGATGACGGAACTCACAATACCCAAAACAAAAATTTTTCAAGATTTTAAATATCTGTGACAATTAAATTACGTCTTTACTCACAAAATCTAAATTTTAATAAAATCAGCATCTTTAATCGTGTATTTATCATTGTCAAATCTCTAATAGTTCATGAGATATTGCCTTGATTTTAGTTCAGGGTTGTTGATTAAAGTTTAGGGTTGTTGATTTTTTCCTGAGGTTGACTCAAGGACTGAGTCAACCTCAGGGAAACATGGGGGAAAATGGGGAACATTTTTTCCCTTTTGACCGTGGCGCCTTTTCAATACCAACCGCTTCAGTCCAGCAATACATGTTCCTCTGAAATGTCAGCCACCTAGCTTCAATAGTGCGTACTGTAGTTTGCTTTCCACAGATGGACCGACGGACATGGCTGAATCACCTTAGAATTTTACGGCGGTTCAGAATATGTGACAGCGCATAGAAAAAGGAAACTAGTCTAAAAAAATCAATTTTCATTTTTTTTCTTTCTTTGATGTGGACAACATCTGAGCATCGAATGAGACCGATCCCAAAAGTGTTCCCAGCCAGAGATATGCGCGTTTTATGAAAACGCGCATATAGAAAGCGACCTAATCTTTAAAATGGCTCTCCTGAACAAAACTGGTTTTTAACCTTAGGTCCCTTTCTATTTTGCGCGTCACATATATATGCCTTATGAGGTTTTCGACCCGTATTACAAGGTCTTGCAAACGGAATGACAAAGTGAACGAACCCTCTATATATTCTATGTCGGAGGGTATACAAATATAAAAATACTTATTCTATAAATATGGCGACTTTTGACTCAGTTCATGTATGGGGACAATTTTTGCCCCCTGACCGATCTGGCTCAATTTTAATAAATTTGTCAATCTGTTTGCAGCTATGCAAAATATTCATCGGAGACTGTATAAAGTATATATATTATTGAACGTTGTAAAACTAATGACAATCTAACTATGTTTGTCCGTCCGTGTGCCTTTTGAAGGCTGGGTAGCGATGCAACGAATTGACCTAGGATTCTGAAACTTTGCATGATGACGGCTTATGGTTTAAGCTGTTAGGGTTTAAAAATGTGCTAAATCGTGCCAGGGAGAATAAGTCATCATACTTTTTTGTAGACATCGTGGACTGTTAATCGGTTAAAAACCTCTAAAAAGTGAAAAGTTTTTGGCAGTTCTTGGGGAACCAGCAAAGAAACCTTGTTGACCTCTTACAAAGCGATAGGTCGGTCTGTAGCGAACTAAGCAGCACCGATGTGGTCGGCGAATGTGAGTACGACGCAGTGGAAGAAAAGTCAGACTTGTCAGAATGCCGCCCTAAGAACATCAACAGGCTGCCTTCTTAAGTCTTCTGAGGACCATTTTTTCAATTCAATTCAATTTTTATTTTGTTAATATAACTATTTAATTTTTCTTATTATCTACAATGACAAAGAGTTTAGGTTTGTATAAGCCTATGCTACTTAAATATTAGTAAACAAATTTTGATATATTGTGATGAGGTTTAATTAATATCGGATTTAATTGAAGGAAAATTCACAAAAAACCTTTCTGAATGGCCTGACTAGAGTTTCACATTTTCAACTTGTTTTCAGTAATAATATTTACAACGATGGTAGATCTCTTATATGAATAAAATCAGACGCTTGGCATCTGATGGCAAAATTTTCTTTAAGTCTTGTCAATCTATCATTTACTAACTCCACTTTGGCAACTTCGTGGAGACATGTTGTTGAGTAATGTCTAGGAAGCTTTAAAATCATTTTCAAAACTTTATTTTGGGCTTTCTGAAGCTTCTTAACATGAGTTGAAGCCACACTGCTCCATGAAGGACATCCATACAAAAAAAAAACAGCTTGAAAAACTGACTTAAAAATAAACATTTTGTTTTTACTATTTAAAAGAGAGTTTCTATTGATTAGGGGATAAAGAGTCGTATTAAATGATTTATTTTATCTATATGGTCCTTCTGTGTTATTAAAAATGAGGCTTCTCTGGGGAATATATATTGGTTTTCTTTTTCTGGTAAAATAGATCACTTTAGTTTTTTCCGCATTCTCAAATATTATCCATTTGCAGAAATATGTTAGGAGGACTTCCGCTGCTTCTTCGAGTTTGGTTATAATGTCTGCAGCAAGAGTGCCGGGGCAGATAATTGCAGTATCCTCTGCGAGAACTGAAGTTTTTTCCCTGAATGTACGTTATGAGACGAAGATCCTTATCGTGCGCACACACAATTTCCTGTTGTCTTCGCAGTAGACATTACAACCACCATCTAATGGAAAGGATGCCTCCGCCCAGCAGATCACTAACGTTTTTTATGATCTGGAGAGACGGGTCCAGCGGTAAAAGAAGGATCCTTTAAATCAACGAAAGAATCAGGCTGGTCTTAACGACATTCATTTTGCTATTGCAATAGCGTGAATGTATTGCTATGGAATGTATTGCTATGGCGATTTCACCAGAGTAGAAGACGCTACCACAGCTGACGCGCGTGCTTGTGGCTCAAATGAGATCTGGATAGTGCAGCCGCCTAAATTCGTATTGGGCGCGAATTGCTGCTACCGTTCGGGACGTTTGACCCGCTTGTCAGCAGGGTCCACATGACGTGCTTCTTCTCTTTAATTGTCCGACTAAGCCCACTCAGCTGACCCCCAGGTCTCTTTGTAAGCACCCAGTTCAAACGGCTCGTTTCCTTCACCTGGATTTTGAGCAACGCCGATTTCAGCTAAAGCTGATGTAATATTTTAATGTGACTAATTTTAAAATGTTGCACACTGATGTCTCTTAAAAATGGTTTTGTGTTTTTCCCAAAAATGATTTATACTTTTTATATCTTGCACCACTCTGTGGAGTAGGGTACTATCGGGTGATCAATCTAAAGGTATTTTTTCAAAATAAAACTAAAAAATCAAATAAAATGTGGAATATTTGTGGTTCTTTCGAAAGGACGTTTTATGCCATTTATTTTTTGAATATAATTTCCTTAAAATGTTGGCCGCAACTACTCTTCAGGGTGTCCATTCTGGAGGTCCAATTTTGGATGACTTGTTCGAGCATTTCGACCGGTATGCCTTTAATGACACGCGTAAAGGTGGCTTCCAAAACCCGAATCGTAGCTGGTTTGTCAGCATAGAATTTGGAATTTGCGTAGCCCCAAAGAAAAAAGTCTATAGCTGGGATATTACACGATCTAGGCGGCCAACTCACCGGTCCAAAACGTGAAATTGGCTGCTCTTCGTAATGACCTCTTAATAGGTCCATTGCTTGAGCAGGTGGAGCCGTCCTGTTAAATTTAAATGTCGTCAAGATTACGGGCTTCAATTTCAGGAAGCAAAAAGTCGGATATCAAGGAGAGTAGCGAGCCCCATTCACGGTTTCGTTCCGACCATCATCATTTTTGAAAAAATATGGACCGATTATTCCACCAGCTCATAAACTGCACCAGACCGTGGTTTTCTCTAGGTATAATGGCAACTCTTATACCTCTTCTTGTTGCTCTTCTGCCAAAATGCGGCAATTATGTTTATTATCACTGAACAAAATTGTGGTCGAAAACAGTTTTTCACCGAACGCTCAATTCCATTATATAGTTGCACAATTTTAAGACGATGTTTTGGTGTAACTCTTTCCATGATGAAATGGCAAACTATACTGAAAAATAAAAAAAATAAAGTTGAACACAACTCACGCGAAATCTGTGAAAAAGGCTTTTGAAAAAAACCCTTAAGGTCGATCACCCTATATAAGTTAGTTATAGTACCCAATTGTACTAAAAGTGGGTCCAGCTGTGAGTCCGTCCTTCCGTTTATCTAAAGCTTGTAATCAAACTACAGGTGGCAATTGTTGTCCGATCTTCATGAAACTTTACAGAAGTTTGTCAAGGATGGACGTTATTGAAGTTGAAAAAAAATCCGTTCAGATTTAGATATATGATATATGAAGTGATCAATCCAGTGGTATTTTTTTCAAATGACTCGTTCGAGCATTTTGGCCGGTATGGCGTTAATGACACACACCACGGATTTCGCGGTGTAAGTCCATTTTATTCCATTCCATTGGCAAGCAATACTGAAAAGCAAAAAAAAAATTAAAAAAATGTATTTGAAACTATAGCAGCGATGTGAAGAAATATATTTGTATTTAAAACAACTATAAATTTCGCCACGAGATCGAAAATATTATTTATTCTATTATTTGAATATATTTGAAGTCTTGGCCCATAGGACAAGGGATTAAAGAGTGACGAAAATGAGGTTCCTTCAAGCATCGATATACGAGTACCCCTCACTAATCTCAATATGTTTTAACTTTAATATTTGTCTAATTTTAAGGCCTGAAAATACTTCAACAAAACAATGAAATTCAGGAATCTGAATAAGACAACGGTCTTAGGGCCCCAAAATTTTAGTTCTGTCAAATATGGATCCACCCCCAACAACCGTGTCCTGCCAAGATAGTCAATGTCATGTTATAACGCAATCCGTGGAGGAGAGTATACGAGGGTTGCTATTTACATTTCGGGTCCTGACAATACTAGTGTTTCCAGATGCAAACTGGAACTTCCATTGGAAACTTTGACCTTTTTTAGCATAACTTCACTTAGAACGTTTTGTCATTTGAGGGCGAATTGTTTTGTTTACAGTGTGTTGAAAAATTCATCTCAGTCAAAAAATGGAATTAACCCGTGAACATTTTCGTGCGATGATATTTTACGATTTTCGGCGTGTTTTATCGAGACAAGAGAGTTTAAATCAACTTGTTTTGACTTTTGGCGATAAAAAAAAACCATCAAAAACCACTGTTAATCGCTGGTACCAAGAGTTCAGTCTCGGACGCAGTTCGCTTCTGGATGAATTTCGTGAAGGACGGCCAACTTCGATCGCTTTGCCAGAAACCATCGATGCTGTGCGTCAACTGATTAAGCAAGACCGTCATGTGACGTACCGTGAGATTGAGGCATCCTTGGGCATTAGAGTGACAAACATCAATAAGATAATGCATGTTCATTTGCTCGTTGGATCCCTCATAATTTTACGAATGCTCAAAAAAAGGCTCGTATGGATTGGTGCAAGAGATGTTGAAAAAGTATAACTCCGGAAGCTCAAAGCCAGTGTATACTCGTAACATTGTCACAGGTAACGAATCATGGATTTATGCATATGAACCCGAAACAAAACAGCAATCGACCGTATGGGTCTTTCAAGATGATCCAAATCTAACAAAAGTTGTTGGAAGAAGTACATCGAAGCAAATGATTGGGTTTTTTTTCGGTATAACCGGCCATGTTGCCACAGCGAGTTGAGTGGAACGGTCAATTCTGAGTGGTATATAACCTTTTATTTGCCAACAATGTTCGAAGAGATGAGGAAAGACAATAAGAGAAGACTGATCATTTTGCATTACGACAAAGCGATCTCACACACATCAGCTGAAACGATGAGCTATTTGACCACTGAAAATGTCGAATTGTCCATCCACCGTACAGCCCTGATTTGGCACTTCTTATAATTCTCTAGCATCAAGAAAAAAATTCGTGGTAAACGTTTTCATCGCCCAAAGCAGCTGTTGAAGCGTTCAAAAATCATGTTTTGGAGGTGTCTCAATCGGAGTGGAAAAAGTACTTCGAAAATTGGAGAAAGGGGAATATTTTGAAAAACAATAAAACCATTTCCAATGATAAATTATTGTGTTTTTGTTGCCGTACCCGAAATAAAAATAGCAACCCTCGGGGTTGCCCTTCGGCGCGAAAAAAGTTAATTGTTTTAATAACGATTTGGAATTTTCGCCTTACTGTTTTTTTAAGCGAATTTTCGCTTGTCAAATAAAACACGTCTAAAATTTGAGTTGATTTTGTTGAGCATCTAATTCGCCTGCCAACTGACCGCTTAGATAGCGTGATATTACACCTCCGGATTTGCATACTCTTATGATGAGGGGATTACGACTTTGTGTTAAAGAGCGGCATATTGCAATTACCGGTTCCATGCACCGGATCGTCCTAGAACAGCAATTCATTGGCGAAGGACTGTCTTCCCGCCACGTTGAGTCGCTATAATAACAGATTTCAATGAAATTTGGTTTGTGATATTAGTTTACACATAGAATAACTCAGGTTTTGACAATTTTTAATGAATTTCTTCAACATTCTAAAGGAACAAATGGGGGGGGGGGGGGGTAGTTCTCGATTTTATGTGACCGCTTAATACGTGTGATACTGCGTTATATTGAAAATAATTAAATGAATTCGAAATCGATCGGCGTTTACAAGGTTAAAAAACACCCCATTAGATAACTATACTGCCGTCCTATAAAAGAAAGTCACAAGCGCCAAAATTAAGATAATGGATGGTTCGGAACCGTAATTGAGTTTCTGTTTTGTAGTAAACATAAAATACCAATTTCCTCTGAAACTGACTGAAAAACGTTAAGCAAAATGATTACATCTACCACTGCTAGCGTGTTTAGTAGTCAAAAAGCTAAATATCTCAACACTACTAAAATGGAGATGTGACTTTTTGTCATTAGAACGGCAGTCAATATTGTAACGATTTGTATTCACTATCGCCTTATAAATGCTACCATATTTGTTTTCAATACTTCCTTACTTTTTACGATTAAAAACGATGCCTGTTTGATTTTTTTTGTAATAATTTTGTATGTTATTTTATTATTATTATTTTATTAATATCAATAAGTTTTTGTTGTTGATTTCTTTTTCATATATTTAGTACATTTCTCATAACATAAAGTTTTGTTAACACAATAATAACTAAACGAATATTTAATACAAAACAAAAAATTGCACAATTTTTGGTAAATGTTAAAAAAAAATAAAAAATGATAAAGAAAAACTAATTTTTTTTAATAAAATGTTATGAATGAATAGAATTTACAAAAAAATGGCACATGAGCTAATAAAATTACATAGAATACTTTTAAAAATAATAAACGAGATAAAACATAAAACTAAAAAAAAGTAATTAATTACATTCGTCAATGGTGTTTTCGTTTGTTATAAATAAGTAGTATCAAAAAAAATGTACAATTTTTTTTTATTTTCAATTTTATTTGGTTTTAAAGACAATATTTTTTGTTATTTTTCTTAAAGGATTATCTTGCCTAGAAATGCATTTCTTATATGTTTGCCATATGCGACTATCAATCGCTGTTTTACAATATCCTGTTTTCAGTTTGACTTTTGTGTTTTAGGAAAAGTTTCTTTGAATTTTTCAGTTTTGCTGGCAATTTCTTTTATTATTTCATAATATTTCGAGTTTTTTGTTTTGAATTTCTGCAAAATTTCTGTTGTTTTATATTATTGTCCTTATATTAATTATGGAATTAAATATGCTTTGTATGTAGTTAATTTTATTGACGATTAAAATAAAACTTAGTAGATGCATTCGTATTTTTTTTTGAGATTGAGAATTTATAATTAGAAAAATTTGTTAAATAAAAAATGTATATAACCGAAATCTTTAATGTAGATTTAATTAAAAAAAATCATGTCGTCAGTCTACGAATCAAAGAGATTATTTATCTTTAATGTAGATTCAAATCTCATTTTGGTGTATGCTAAAAAAAGAAGTGTCAATCGTTTTCCCAAAGACGTTAAATTGTACAAGATGGGCGATATCTTCTCTGCAATATCATGAAAAACAGCATTCACTAACGCACAAATTCTAGGTTTATTTATCCATTTTCGTTTGCGCCAAATCACAAAAAACGCTAGATGGTCAAAATTGAAACGCAATAAACACTAAATTCGCACACTTTAACTACAAAAAACAGCTCTGCCAAATTGTTGTGTTTCTTTAATTTTATTTTACGCCGCTCAATAAATCATATACACTAAGGGGTCTCTAATCAATATTTCACGATGTTTTAAATTATGTTTACCATTCACTCTACGCTAAGACCGATCGAGCTAGACCCAAAAATAAAAATTTGGATGTTGAAGAAATTTCCTTTATAATCTATACTTTTTGATCCGGGCCTACTGCATTGCTCCAAAAGAGTATGAGCTTTCGCAAATCAGATTTTACTGCCTTCATTTCGATTGTTTAGAGCTACGATATGTTACCGGAGTTTTTCTCAAACTCATTCCTGTAATATTTTGCTTCTAGTTGGCTGCATTCGTCCGCTGGCCCAGTTTCAAAGTACCACTAAAAATGCAATTTTCGTCAATAAGACAATAAATTTTATGCTTTTGGTTCAACAAATGTTCCAATATAATAAAATTTGCACTGAGCTAAAGTAAAAAAAAATTTGTGAGCAATTCTTTTTCAATATATCCTTTATAATCTATACTTTTTGATCCGGGCCTACTGCATTGCTCAAAAAGAGTATGAGCTTTCGCAAATCAGATTTTACTGCCTTCATTTCGATTGTTTAGAGCTACGATATGTTACCGGATTTTTTCTCAACCTCATTCGAATCTCTAAATGTTTACTTTTTCGACATTGAGATAACGAAAATTTAAAAAATTACGTTTTTTTTAAAGTAATTTAAATTGAAAAAAAAAATTGCCCAAGTGTAAAATATACATATAAACGAAGCCAGGGCAATATCAGCGATAACATTTTATATATGTTCCAAGCATTTAACAATTTTTTTTGGAAGAATTTTCAACAAACTCTCAAAACTAAATATTATTTTATTAAAAATGTTACAGAGCTGTTGTAACTCGTTGAAACTTTACACATTTTGTAATTTTTGGCTTCCCTAAATGCCACATAAAAATGCAATTTTCGCCTTTCCTAAATGCCACATAAAATAAGGTTTGACCTTCATGCACGTTTTTTTAAAAGAGCAAGTTGCAAATACGTTAAAGTAGCTTCATCATACTGATGAAAAAGGTTTTACCTTGCACTTGAAAATGCTTCGTTCGGAATCAGCAGACTACATTCGTTCAGAACCGGATGAGATTGATAAGTACATGCCAAAAACTTGATCCGAAATGTATGTGGGACTTTTAGAGAAGCTGCGCTGACTTTCGAAAATGTATTAAACAAATAATTGTGTAGTTTTGAACATGAAGTATTAGTTTAGCATGACGCATAACTAATAAGTAAATCAGGCTTCAATCGTGTCTCCTAGCACTAAAAGGGCTGCAAGAAATTGTTTTCTAAAAGACAGGTACTATTCGACGATTCCTTTGGACATTTACGTTTTTGTTGAACAGTTGTTGTTATCAAGGCTTCCTTAAAAATAAATTTTTTAGTTAAGTTTTGTATGAATCCTCGTCACTGTAAAATATGCATTTGATAAGTCACTTGTTTACAAAAAGGTGAGAATTTTGCTCATATGTGTAGGGAGCAAATGTTTTTTGCTTTCCTAAAAGAAACACCAAATAAAACGACCTTAACACGAAAGATTTCTTCAAATGAAAACTGTGACTTTCTAAGAAAGTCAAGGCGGCTTTTTAAAAGCTATCAGATAGTTTTCGAAATTGTCAGCTGTAACACTGCTCCCATGTTGACAAGATGTGCTACAGTTAGTTTACAGTGCTTGGAAAAAAAGAGCACGTCCCTTTCGGGTTCATTAAAAAAGTTCAAGGCCAAAGTTATAAGCAATTTCTCGATTTCTGCGTCGGACTAATGTTTACAAAAAAGGCCAAAAGGGCATATGAAGTGCATATATGGTGAATCTTCGGATGTTAGTCCAAAGACAAGAAAAGGGCTCACAATGAAGACTATGACGTTTTTTTTTCTTGATTATAACCAGAAAAAATAAGCATTTAAATCAAAAAAAGCACTGGTGGCAACATAAATTTCATTTGCTTTTGGTTTTAAAATTGAATTATTTTTTTTTACTTTTTCTTATTGTTTGTGTACATTAGAGAGTCTCAAAAGAAAACGGCGTTAAAGACAAAAGGTCGTATAAAGTGCACATCTGATGAACCTTCGGATGTTAGTCCGAAGGCAAAACCTTTTTTAAGGATGTTCACAATGCAGACTAGGAGGGTTTTTCTTTGATAATAACCCAAAAAAGTAAGCATTTAAATAAAAAAATCCCGAGTGTTAAAATAACTTTCATTTGTTTTAAACTTTAAAATTGAATTAATTTCATTTACTTTTTCTTATTGTTTGTGTACATTAGAGAGCCTCAACAAAAGTTTTCCTCAATATAAACTAGAATTGCTATAAGTAGAATTCGTTAATTCGAAAACATCAATAATTCAATTTTAAAATTTTAAATAAATTTCATTTGTTTTAAATTTTACAATTGAATTAATTTCATTAACTTTTTCTTATTGTTTGTGTACTCAAAAAAAGTCGTTTCCTCAAGATACAGTAGAATTGCTATAAGTAGAATTCGTTAATGCGAAAACATCAATAATTCAATTTTAAAATTTAAAATAAATTTCATTTGTTTTAAATTTTAAAATTGAATTAATTTCATTTACTTTTTCTTATTGTTTGTGTACTCAAAAAAAGTCTTTTCCTCAAGATACAGTAGAATTGCTATAAGTAGAATTCGTTAATGCGAAAACATCAATAATTCAATTTTAAAATTTAAAATAAATTTCATTTGTTTTAAATTTTAAAATTGAATTAATTTCATTTACTTTTTCTTATTGTTTGTGTACTCAAAAAAAGTCTTTTCCTCAAGATACAGTAGAATTGCTATAAGTAGAATTCGTTAATTCGAAAACATCAATAATTCGCAACAAACTGTCGGTGCCTTGAAAAAATTGCATTAATTCGAAAAAATTCTATACATTTTGGTCCCCTCGATTATTCTAATTTTTTCTGCATATTACCTATTGAAGCTCTTATAAATCGTAATTGGTTTTTGATAATCTGCTATAATTCGCAATGGATTTGTAGGTTAACCATTTTTTTTATTAAAATATGCAGAAACATTTGCCGTTCACTTTTTTTGGTGCGATTTTCTGCGATCAGTTTGAAAAGCAAATTTATTATGCAGACATCTTTACGCAGTCTAGTAAATCGCTACAATCACCTTTAACGTCCGCTTAGTTAAATACATTGAAAACCCCATTAATTCGTATTTTTCTATTGATTCTCGTCAAATCGAAATCTTCTTAAATCGGAAGCCGTCGTAGTTTGTAAAAAATGGCTGGTTCCTTGTGATTACAAATTATCGGGATTCTACTTTTACTGAGCATCCTGTAAGATTCTGCTTCTAGTTGGCTGCATTCTTTAGCTGGCCCAGTTTCAAAGTACCAGTAAAAATGCAATTTTCGTCAATAAGACAATAAATTTTATGCTTTCGGTCCAACAAATGTTCAAATATAACAAAATTTGCACTGAGCTAATGTAAAAAAATTTTTGTTGTGAGCAATTCTTTTTCAATATATCTTTAGGAAATTTGTAACACACTTTTAATAGCGTTTCGAAACCGGCCCAGCTCAAAAAAAAAAATAATATCTTGTGGAAGTCGCTTTTAAATATACATCAGTATTTTAATTTCTAGATGGACACGTTAATAACACTTTTTAGACACTCCAATGTACATGTATATGAAGATACAACGGATTCAAAATGAGACCAACTGATATAAAACAAAACTAACTTTTTTTTTTTTTAATTTCTAGAATAATTTATTTTTTCTTATTGCAGACTCTAAATGTGGTGGTGAAAAATTAGACAGCAAGACACCCGACTTTTGGGCAATTAGCCACACAAAATGCTCGTTTAAATTATCATTTAAACAGATTAAACGCGTTGCCATTTTTGTGGTTATATCAATATGCAAAACTGCAGATTGTGGGCCCCCTAAGTCCAAGGGCAATTCATCAACCTCAGTCACAGCCTATCAGATGCACTACAAAAGTTATCGAGCCATCGTTTTTTTTATTAAGAACTGAAAAAAGGTGCCCCGGGCTTCTTATCGCACAATGATGGACAATTTGTTGCCTCTAATAGTAAAGCAACATGCTAATAAGCAAATGCGCAACGACTGCTAGGCGATGTATAGACGACGTGCTAGGTTTCATTTGGACCACAGAGTAGAGGTGTACATTAGAGCGTACCAGGTTACAAGTAAAAAAAAAAAGTTCGCCGTACACCTTCGAATATGAAGTATTATTGAAAGGTAGTTTCAAAAAATTTTTTTTTATTTTTTTATGCCGAACGTAGGGGTCGCGCTTTTACATTTTTCTATATAACTTCTGCATTTATAAACGGATTTTAAAGTGTGATACATCGATGTTTTTGTCTCGACGAGGCCGATTTTTTTTGTCTTTGAAGTCATTGAGCTCAAGCACCCCGCGCGAACTTTAATTTTCTGATATTAGAGTGGTACATTAGGGTAGTAGCAACTGAGATATGGTGGGTAAGTACCAGAAGGGGGTGCTTGTATCACACTTTAAAATCCGTTTATAAATACAGAAGTTATATAGAAAAATGTAAAAGCGCGACCCCTACGTTCGGCATAAAAAAATAAAAATTTTTTTTTGAAACTACCTTTCAATAATACTTCATATTCGAAGGTGTACGGCGAACTTTTTTTTTTGAGGTACGCCCTAGTGTACATGCACCCATAATCCAATTGGCCATGTTAAGGGTATTAACTTGAAATTGTAAATTTTTTAGAATAGGCAACTAATTATTTGATTGTGCCTTTAAAGTATTCTTTAAGCATTCAGACTGTCACGTCGTTTTTTTTTGATAATAGTGTGGATATGAACCAATTTCTTACATAAAGTAAAATTCTGAAATATTTTTCTTTGCAGCTTTTTGTCGAATTAGTGCTATATGGTTGATTCTGAGATTATGGGCCACTTTGTTGTCCTTGGTATACAATAAATCTTTATAGGACCGTTAGAGTCTTTAAAATTGTTTTTTAAAAAAATTATTTGTTCTTCAAAAAAAATCCTACCAAAGTGTTCAAATATCATTACCCTGGTTGTCCCTAGCACTACTTTCAATTGAAAATTTCTCAATTTTATATGCACCCATAATCCAATTGGCCATGTTAAGGGTATTAACTTGAAATTGTAAATTTTTTAGAATAGGCAACTAATTATTTGATTGTGCCTTTAAAGTATTCTTTAAGCATTCAGACTGTCACGTCGTTTTTTTATGATAATAGTGTGGATATGAACCAATTTCTTACATAAAGTAAAATTCTGAAATATTTTTCTTTGCAGCTTTTTGTCGAATTAGTGCTATATGGTTGATTCTGAGATTATGGGCCACTTTGTTGTCCTTGGTATACAATAAATCTTTATAGGACCGCTAGAGTCTTTAAAATTGTTTTTTAAAAAAATTATTTGTTCTTCAAAAAAAATCCTACCAAAGTGTTCAAATATCATTACCCTGGTTGTCCCTAGCACTACTTTCAATTGAAAATTTCTCAATTTTATATGCACCCATAATCCAATTGGCCATGTTAAGGGTATTAACTTGAAATTGTAAATTTTTTAGAATAGGCAACTAATTATTTGATTGTGCCTTTAAAGTATTCTTTAAGCATTCAGACTGTCACGTCGTTTTTTTTTGATAATAGTGTGGATATGAACCAATTTCTTACATAAAGTAAAATTCTGAAATATTTTTCTTTGCAGCTTTTTGTCGAACTAGTGCTATATGGTTGATTCTGAGATTATGGGCCACTTTAATGTCCTTGGTTATTTTTTACTATACAATAAATCTTTATAGGACCTTAAAAGTCTTCAAAATTGTTTTTCTTTAAAAAAATTATTTGTTCTTCAAAAAATTTCCTACCAAAGTGTTCAAATATCATTACTCTGGTTGTCCCTAGCACTACTTTCAATTGAAAATTTCTCAATTTTTTACAAAAATTTTAATTATCTATTTAATAAATCCAGTCCACAGTAAAAAATAATATTCAATTAATTTTGCTGCTATTAACGATTATAAATTTTTTATTCAATTTATATTTTCATGGATGTTTATTTTCAGTCCCTGAAAATACACAGTATTCCCCTGTAAAATCTAATATTTGCTAAAATTCAAACTCTAAACCAATCCTGATTTCAAGCAACTCAAATATGATTGAACATTACTTGAAGTGGGTGCACATCTAATAGTTTTTTCGTCAACAGTCTTATAAACATTAAGTAAGTCGTGTTTTGTCACGTTCACACTTAAGTTGGTCATTCCCCTGTGTTGTTTTTTAAAAAGATTATTAATACTTTTTTATAATTTTGCAAGTGTTTTATGTGTTTATTGCAAGTATATACTTCCAGCTCAAGTCAATTTTGTAAGGGTAAGTACTTAAATAAACATTTCAGGGGGTTTAGTAGAAATTTATCATTCCCCTGCCAAAAGTTTTCACAGGGGATTGACGATTAGCAGATTTTTTCTTTTATTATTTTTACAAAAGAACTGAATTTAAATGAATTTGTTGATTTTAAAGAAGAAAACACTATAAATTTTATTGTCTTCGTCATTTCTCTGTTCAAAGAGTCATTACCCTGGAGGTCATATTTTTAAATTGTTGCATGATCCGTTAAAAATTTAAATTTTGATGTGTACCTTTTAAAAATGACTAGTCTTTCTTAGAACTAAGACATCAACCTGAATTAAATATTTAATTCTGCAAAAAAAAACGAATGCCAAAAATGATTTCGAAATTGGCCCATAATCTCAGAATCACCCATATGTTATTTGTTTTGAATGCTTCGTTGTCGTATAGAGATGGCGAGAGAAGCCTTTCAAATACTACAAAGTACTAACCAGCCATGGCATCGGTCTCTGAACATAAGTCCGATTTTTTAAATGTGGTCTGTCCTATTATATAAGGCAGAAGAAGTAATGACAACAAAAACGAGGGATGCCAAAGAGCTAGAAGCCTTTGAAATATGGATATACCGAAGAATATTAAAAATACCATGGAAGGATCGAATCAAGAATATTAAAGTCTTAAATAGAATGAATTAAGATAGACGATTAATTAAAACTGTCAAAAACAGAATAACCGCATATCTCTGACACATAATGAGAATCGATAAATACCAATTTCTATAGGCTATGCTAAAGGGAAAAAATTGAGGAAAACCTGCAAGAGATAGAAAAGAACATCCAAGATTGAACTGGTTGTCATGACAAAAGGAACCTTCTGAATTCTGCTAAAAGTAGAGAACTCTTAAATCTGTAACTCAATTTTAAATCTGTTATCTTAAACAAATATGTATTTTTCAATGTAAGATCGCTTATATACGTTAAACGGATGGGCAAATAAAAGAAGTTGTTTTTTAATCAAAAGTTTATCCACCCAAGGACGGATAAAACCGCTGCGCCAGTCAGAGTCCACCACCGGAATCCTTCCCTATATACCCTTCTCCCCAGCGGGGTGAATGTATGGTAAAAACCACTAAAAACGATTTCGACGAAATTTCTTACATGACCAATCGATTGCAAAAATTTTAAATCGAAATCAATTAAAATGGAACCACTTCCATTTAACACGTGTACAAAGCTGCTGTACTGAAAATATTGCGATTTGTTCAATTTGAGTCAATATCTTGCAGTAGAGAATGATAATGAATGTAGATAACGAATTTAGTCAGTAGCCTAAAGGTCTTGGATCAATGCCAGTTGGTTTTTAGAAAGATCGTTTGAGTTACCAACGAGCAAAAGTGGAAATGGTACGAAATGGTACATTTATGTGGGAGGTACCCAAAAGATACTGACAATTCTAAGGGGGATATATATGACGCTAACAGCTAGTGTGTTAGTGTTTTCGAATCTAGAGCACTGTCTACAATATTATTTTCATATTGAAGCGCAAATTAAAGGTTTCACTTAAACTGGTCTTTATATCGGTTTAAGTGTATCACTACGATACAAAATTTAGCACTTTACCAAAATCGCTAGATTCTTACCATAAACTTAAAATGTAGTTGACTGAACAATTTAAAAGGTTTTAAAACTGACACATGATTTTTAATAAAAGAGTATTAATTTAGAATTCGGTCGATGGTCAAATAAAGAAGCGCTAAAAATATTAGCGGAAATCATGCATACTTCGATGAGAATTTTTAGCATAAGTTTTCGTTAAAATTTACAATAGTTTTTTTTGTAGGTTTTTGCTTAGTTATGGAAAAAAATATATAATCCGTTTTAAATAGTATAACTTAGCCGAAATTAAATTAGCTTATATAACATATGTACAATTTAAAAAACAAATAATACATTATAAACATATCCAAAAGTGTGGGCATTTTTCTCTTAGAAAATGTTGGCCTGAACCCTAAAATCTAGATTTGCGTGTATATTTAAAGTCCCTATTTAAGGCTTATTCTAGTGTGGTTTTTCTTTTCTTTCCCTTTCAAATATTAAATATTGATTGATCTTAGACTTAGAGATTTGTTGTAAGCTTACAAAAAAAGTGGCTTGTGTGAGAGTGTTTTGTTTATAACTAAATAACTTATTTACTTCTATGTATGTATGTGTTTAGGCGTATGTCTCACGAATACGTATTTAGTAGTAATTAGTTTTGCAGTTGTTTAATTAATAATATTTAAAATAATTTTTGGTTTTGCAACAAACGTTTTTAATGTTTCGTTTTTAGTCACTTTTTCTCTATTCCTTATTCGTTTGGAGTAATGCGATGAGACCGTTTTATGATCCCTTGATGGGGGGGGAGCGAGGGCGGGTTCGGGTGCACGTCAATCTTGAGACATCACCTTCAATGCTCTGTACTGACGGTCTCGTCAATATTACTGTCCCAGTTGAACTCGGTGACACCCTGCTTGTAGTAGATGTTGCCCAAATTGGCAAAACGTTTTTCAAAATCGTTGTCTTTAGCTTTCAAATGTTCGAACCTGTAAGGGCGAAAAAATCAAAACGATAATTAGTAATAGTTTTAAATAAGTCCAATGAAATTTTTAATCCAAAATGTGTATCTGTTTCAATTTCGAAAAAATAGAGTAAAGAGCAGCCATTTATTTGAAAAATGCGAATTTTGTGAACGTTAAAGGCTAAAAGAGTGCCTCTAAAAATGACGATTGATATATTTTTCAGTGAGTCCCAGCATAAGTTAGCCCTAGCTGACTACATTCGCGAGCTGGAATTTTCACTCAATAACGACATATTTTTCTTTATGGTACATGGACTCTGTATTAAACTGTTTTTTAAATTTGTTTTTGGCTACAAGATGCTTATAGAGCAGCCAAATTTTTTCAGTTATTAAACGATTTTTCATGAATTTCTTTTTCCAGACATTTATTTCAGTTTCTTTCAAACGATTGAAACTGGTAACAATCTTAATAACTCATAGATTGAATATTTTCCCGATCTTTTTCATTTACCTGGAAAGTGGAACAAAATTTTAAAATTTCTCGGATCCCTGCCGGGAAAAATAAAATTTTAATTTACTTGACTTTGGTTCGTGAAGGTTTTTTTAAAATTCCCGCGATCTCGCAAAAAAAATCATGAGAAATCGATAAACGTAAAGGGCTGGAATTCCCAGGACGGGAATATCGACCTTTTTTGTTTCATATTTACATTAAGATTGGTACAGGGTGGAGCACGAATTGTGCTACAGAAACAAACGTAATAACATTTTTCTGTGAGAGCAATCGGATTATTCTTTATTTTATTTGGAAGGTGAGGATTTCGAATTATTAAAATGAAAGCTTGGGATACCGACAAGAGGGTTTGGATAGTGCAGCGCTTCCATGCTTTGCAGTCCTGCATTCCTGTCCAAAGGCAATTAAGGAGGGATTTTGGCGGATCTCCCTCGAGTAGATGGACCATTATGAAGCTGGTAAACATGTTTGCCGAATCTGGAACCATCGTTAAGGACACCATCACTGCTGTAGCATCGTCAATTTAGGCAAATCTAAGCGTTTCGACTCGAAACTTATCAGCGCACATTACAGTTAGCACATGGTCATTACAACAAATAAGTTATGATGACTTAAACTTGTTTCCGTACAAAGTCCAAATTACAAGCAAGTTAAACCCTTTGGCTTTACCTTTTCGAAAGGAGGTTTGCCAAAAAATTATTGAAATAGCGGATGAAAACAACAACAATTTGATAAATTGTTTGTTTATGTCTGACGAGGCCCATTTTGATCTAGACCGCAATGTAAACAAGCAAAATTGTCGTATATGGAGTGAATCTAATCCACCAATACTCCATAAGACAGAACTGCGTCCAAAAGAAATTACTGTGTGGTAAGCAATTTCATCAAGCTGCATTGTGGTGCCATACGGTGAACAGTAACTATCAATGGGGATCGCTGTTTGAAGGTGTTAAAGGAGTGTTATTACCCAGAACTGCGCTGAAGACATATCCAATGCAACAGCATTTGGCTCCAGCAATATGGAGCAGCAGCACCTATAGCCAGAACGGTAGAGCTCCAACAAAAAATCCCAAAAAAATAAATATCCAGAATTTTAGCTTTCCGCCAGCAACCAAGCGCAATGGACTGACCTTTTTATGGGGTTATGTCAAGCAAGAAGTGTACAAAACGAAACCAAGAACATTTGACTGAATTGAAGCAGTTCATTAAAATAATAATTGAAGCGATCCAAACTTCAACCCTTCAGGACGGAATAAATAATTCTTTGATCAGGAGGTCATTTAAGGTCTATTATCTTCAAAAACAATTAGTCATATAAAATTTAATTGAATTTTCTATACTATAAAAAAATGAAATGAAATACATTGATTAAAAAAAGTGTTATGCATTTAATATTGTAGCACAATTGTTGCACCACCCTGTACAAGACTTTATTTCCTAATACTGTAATAAGTTACAGGAGTTGATAGTATTTAAAGAACACATTTTAACGGAATAAGGAAAACTCAAAGAAATATTTAAAATATAATAAAAATCATTTGAAAAATTACGAAGAAAGTTGCACAAAGCATTTAATATCTCGAGCGTAAAAAAAGTTTCAACGATATTTTAATGCAGAGTCCGCGTACTGGCACCGTTCTATAATATTTGACAAAATATGTGAACAATGGTATAAAATCAAAGATGTTATTGAAGGAAAATTCAATTTTTATTTTGAAATTTATACAGCTCACGAAGTCAGCCGGCCAAATCTGATATTTTTTAAATAAACCAACAACCGTTTCAAAATGATTCAAATACTCTCTCCAAAAAAAGTAAATTATGCCCAAAACAGGGGTTTAAGATGCACTAAGCAAATTATAATGTAGTAAGTTTTGAATTTATTTAAACGAGTAGCAAAGATTTTAAAAAAATAAAGTTTGGCCATCTCAAATAAATAACCATTTTTAAAATCTCGTATAGTTTTGCTGAGTACTAGATTTTATCACTTTGTGCTGATGTTTGTGATACCTAAACAAGAAATTCAGACAAATTTTATACTTATCAGTCATATTGACTCAGAATCACTGTCAGATTCAATTTAGCTATGTACATTCGACCGTATGGCTATCTGTTACTGTTATAAAAGGGCAGCTCATTTCGGGCCGAGAATGATCCTATAAGGTCCCTGTTTCGGCTACCTACAAAGGACGTCCCAACGATGTGGCATAGTAAGTTCCCATAAAAAGGCTTCTTCCGACGTAAGGCCCTGACGTACTATAATCCAAATATGACGCCATATATCACAACAATTGGCATATTTCATTAGAACGATCTTAACGACATTTGATCTTTTCATACAGCCCTCATACATACAAAGGTCATTTCGATTACAATCCGAACTTTGCAGAAGCCACATATTCAAAGTAAACTTGCAATAGTTTCGTACAGACTTATTGAGTTTTTGAAAGTTTTTCCTTTGTTTCTTTTCACAAGGTGAGCGGTTAAGAACGATAGAAAAGTAAATTTAAATTAAACAGCAGCGGAGTGCTGCTGTTTATCAAAGGGTTGGTCCAAACATAATGCACGATGTTAATTGTGAGTCATACCTTAACGTCAAGTTTTGTGCACAACTTCATTTGACATTTTTTTTTGTTTCCGTGTTTGACAAATTCAACCATGGAGAGGTGCATAATTTAGGAGCGCGTTAAGATTGTTGAACCCTTTTACGAAAATAGGCGTTCAAATCAAAAAGCATTTCGTTTACTTCGTGATTTTTTAGGTCAGCACTAGCGACCAAATGTATCCACAATCGGGAGACTTGTGCTCAAATTTCAGCAAACCGGGTCTGTAGGAAATGCAAAAACACCTGTGGATGCTCGCCCAGTTCGTTCTGCAATTGGTCTGTCATTGGGCCGAAAATGAGATCGGCCAAGTAGTTATCGTGAATGGTGTTCGCTATCGGGAGTTGATAACGGACTCCTTGTGGTCAGAAATTAAAGAAATGGACCTGGACGATATGTGGATCCAATAGGATGGTGCCACTTGGTTCTTGGTTCCTTTGCTAGAGAATTTCAATGACCGTGTTAACTGGACGCCAGGATCAAGTGATTTGACACCGTTGGACTTATTTCTTTGGGGATATTTAAATAGAAAAGTGTACGCCAATAAGTCAAGAACAATTCAAGGCTAAATAATAAGCTAATTCGGCACATAAAGAAAATTGAACCTTCATTATGTCTCAGTCTTTAAAAGATAGACCAACGGATACAGGTGTGCCACCAAAGCCGTGGGAAGAATATGGCCTCTACTTTGTTTCATACATAATTATCATAGATCCTTTTATTATAATAAAACATGTTAAATAGGTTAAGTTTGGCTGTGCCGAACTTTGGATACCCTCCACCAGATTCCCAAATAAAACCAAATTTGGTGCGGAAGTGTGTTCTATATAGAAATCTGTGCAAAATTTCATTTCGATAGGTCAAGCTTGTGGTGAGTTATCGTCATATTATTTCTCAAAGCCCATGAGACCGTTAGTGTGGGAGGTACCAGTAGGACTTTTCCGATCTCAACAGAATTTGGCGCAGAGGTGTGTTCTATATAAAAATCTTTATGTAGAAAATTTCATCTCGATAGGTCAAGTTTGTATTATTTTTCAAGGCCCATGAACCCGTTTGTATGGGAGGTACCAGTAGGGCCTTTCCGATCTTAGCCAAATTTAGCGCAAAAGTCAGTTCTATATATTTATCTTTATGCCGAAAATTTCGTCTCGATAGGTCAAGTGTATGGTGAGTTATTGTCATATTATTTTTCAAGGCCCATAAGACCGTTAGTGTGGGAGGTACCAGTAGGACTTTTCCGATCTCAACCGAATTCAACGTAGAAGTGTGTTGAATATAGAAATCTTGATGTGTAAAATTTTATTTCGATAGGTCAAGATCATATTATTTCTCAAGGCCCATAAGGCCGTTTGTATGGGAGGTACAAGAAATGGTGGACCAATCTTAACCATTTTTACTTGGATGATTGCGCCTATATAGAGATTATTATTTGCAAAATTTCTGTGATGTTGCTCAAGAAACTGGACGGATATTTCCAAATACAAAACTAATTTTTATGAGGTAGTGTCGGTTGAGGGTCTCCAACACCAACTTCCCGTAGAGCTGTATAGCCCATTTTCTAGGTTAACTACACATGTTTGTGCCAAATTTCAGCTCCCTAGCTGTTTTCATGCAGGCTCTAACTTGTTTTCAACAGACGGACAGCCGGACAACATGACTAGATCGTCTTAGAATTTTACGAGGATCAAGAATATATCTCCGATGATTATTTCATGGTGTTACAGACAGAATGACAAAACTAATATACCCTGCATTGTATGGTGGAGGGTATAAAAAACATTAAGATGATTCTCTGAAAGTTTCTTGTTTGCTTTACAATTGACATGGTGCGTTTGAGTTGGACCACCTTTTAATTTTTTGCCATTCTATAGGAAAAATCACGCTATTAAAATGAACGCTTCGCCATTACGGGCTGTGCTGTAAACTGTCCGTTAAAGAGAATATCGTATGTGGGCTCGTCTAAATTGGTGAGCTTGTTAGCATAGACTACGATAAATTAGTCTAGAGGTATAAGATCGCATAATCGCAGTGGCCAATGAAAAACTCTTGCTCTTTACCTATGATCGTTGCCGGTATTTGTGTCTCCCAAGCTAGAAGTTGCCATACCTTAATTCGCTCCACACAGTCAATATTTGTGGGTGGACTAATGATTGGTCAAACATATGTTGCGTTCGCTTCATTTCAATTTCTATGGAAACTGATCAAATTCTCAGTTTTTATGTAGGTCGGTCGGTTAAGCACCAAATCAATAGACATATTGTTTAGAAGATATATCATAATATGAACCGGCCTTTCAGTTTATAAAGGTTTCGTTTTATAAGCAAAAAACTTTTATTAAAATCTAATGGGCATTTTCTTTATTTGGTTTGTTATTCCCCGAATGGACCATGAACCTATTCGATCGACTTAAGGTGCCGTTGGTCCTATAAGCAAAGTCAATAACATTACGTTAGTCACTTAAGATCAGTTCAAACCCACATCGTTAGATACATATAGTCCATTTCAATAACTCTTATGTACAACTATTTCAATTAAATTTGTATGTGATATATTTACTGCTGGAAGCTAAAGCAGAACAATTGTAATAAGATCGAGATTTTACTACAAACCGAAGTAGGATTTGATAACAAGGATAGATGAACAAACGTCTTGTAAAAATAACAAAAAAAAAATACAGAAAGTCAATCTAAACCGATACCTCATTGGGGTGAGGTCATAGTTAAATGAAAAACTTAGTTCACGCTTGTGCTACAGTACTTCTAGTTGGCTCTGACAAATCAAAAATAATGATTAAATAAATAAAAATATTCGCATTATGATATCGATATCATTCAGACAATGTTGTATCAGTGTAGCAGCATTTTTACTGTTTAACAGATCCCCCAAAAGTGTTTAAAATGTGTAACTAAGAAGAGACGATAAGTTATTTGTTCGCTTATGCTAGCCTCCAGCAAACTGACTATTAATCGTTCTGAAATTTTTTTGAAAAGCCCCTATCCAACTTCTTAGGGGGCTTACAGTAATTACCAGCTATTCCTAGGGGCTTAAATTAGACGACCTTAACTTAAAAGAAGTCTGAGTCTTTGTATTCAATTGGTTCGTCATTCTCACTTTTCAAAATAGCGCAAAAAGGGGGCTTTTTGGAAACAAGAGGGACAATTTCCGTATTTCGTTTCCTTCTTACCTTTCGAACAATAAATTTTTGGCAAAAGCATATAATTCTATATCTAAACTATTTAATTCTTCTATATGTCTCCTCTGATCCGCTCTGAGATTGTGTATGGCCGAAACGGATAATGTGGTATTGTGCTGCTCAAAGGGAATGGCGAAGCGTAGGTTAAAGGTCTCCTCGAAGATATACTGCGACATCTGTGAAAGACAATTGTTATTAAAAAAGGTCCACCATCTTTTACACATCCTCCTACCTTCTGATACTCCGTCAGACCAAAATACGCCATAGCCGCCAGATTTCGCTTGGCACTGGCCAACATCACACGATCACGTTCGTGCGACGGCATAGCCGATTTGTTGTAACAACCCACCAGAGCCAAATCGGCCAACATTCTTGTCTGGCGATTGGCAGCCAAATTCGATTCGCATCCGGCGAACTCATCAATGTCCACATCTAACCAGTCTTTGCCTTTGTAGCAGGGTGGCAATTCCTGTTGTGTTGCCTGCTTACCCAGACACCAGTGACGGGAACCCTTCCACGTGGCTCCGCGCTTAACATGACGATATTCGGACATATATCGTGCTATGGGCTGGCGCAGCAATGATATATAGAAATATCTCCGTTTAGCGGACTCGCCCTCGTTTTTGTCCAACTCCTGGTCGACACAACTCGTCAACTCTGTCCAATCAGCGTGCAGGCCACACTTCCAGCCAGTTGAGTAACGCGAAAAGAGCCAATTTTCATTGCGATGAGGACGGAAGCAGTAGCAACGTTTGCGTTGCCTTTGACACTCGCAGGGTCTCTGGAAATAAAAAAATAAATGTAAAGCGAATGTTAGTAATGTGAGGTACACTAAGGCATATACAGGGTGATCCATCTAAGGTGTTTCAGAACAAAAAAATATAAAAATTCAAATCAAATGTGGAATCATTATTCGTAATTTGAAAGGACATTTAAAGGCACAAATTTAATAGCGTCGATTCAAAGAAACAATGAATGAATAGCAGAATAATTGGCAATAGACAAGGTCTGGGCTCTTCACTCTAGCTGACTGGTAGAAGATCTTCACAAATTCTTAGTATGCGTCCCAATTAGATTAAAACTGATTGTTTTCGGGTCCAAGAAATCGACTTACTTTAAAGATTTACCTAAAAAAGGCCCTTATATCCAAAGCAAACAATCAATCTTCAATATGGAGAAGATAATTAAAGCAAATTACACAACAACCACGAAACTGAGATAGGTTCTTGGACTCATGGACCCTTGGGAACCAAATAATGACCCTTATAGTAAAAGCAAAAGATCAATTCTAAATATGTGACAGCACATAGAGAAAGGGACCTAAGGGTAAAACAATCAATTTTCATTTTTTTGATTTGCACAACATCTGAGCATCGAATGAGACCGATCCCATGCCCCAAAAGTGTTCCCTCCCAGAGATATGCGCGTTTTATGAAAGTGAAGTCGACGATTCTAAGCGCAAATAGAAAGGGACCTAATCTTTAAAATGGCTCTCCTGAACAAAACTGGTTTTTACCCTTAGGTCCCTTTCTATTTTGCGCGTCACCTATGGAGTATGGGTTCTCAAATAAAATAAATTTCATAATTGTCATGTTTCTATTGAACTAAATATAATCTCTATCACACATTAAATATTTGGATTTTGTCTTAACACAATCGCTCACATCCATCTTAGTTTTGGCCACAGAGAGCTATAGGGGATCAATAGGGCAGTCGAAATTACATGTACATTGTCTTATTTGAAAATGGGACTTAAATATGGCCCCTGCGACTACTTAAGAAAGTGTAAGGATGCAAAGTGGGGCAAAATAAATCTTCTTTCTCTAACTGAAAGATTTAATACGAAGGAAATAGTTCGACAGGAAGAACTCCCATTTCTGAGCTTTTCTTTTTATAGCCTACACCACACTATGGAACAAGTTTAAAACAGCTTAGTGATTATGTTCTAAACAGCTTAAGGTTCGTTCTGGTCTGTTAAGAGCTCACAATTTGATGTCACCCCATTTCAGCGAAATTTTCTTTTTTTTGCCATCTAATTAATTGTCTTCTCCAAATGTGGGCAGGACTTGCTCTTCTTTGGCACCTTGGGGATTCCAATCAAGTGTGACACATGTGAGGTAATCCTGTTGTCTACGCAGCGCGTGTCCAAGCCAGTTCCAATTACGTTTGAGAATTTCTATTGCGATAAACGATTGTTTTTGACGTTGGCCATAAGTTTGAGATTCTTGCTGGCCAAAAAGTCTTAATTATTCTGCTTAAGCATCTGTTGGTGAAGACTTGAAGAGCGTTTATTATCAGCCGTACAACAAAGTATCATGTTTTGCAGCCGTAATACAAGGTTGAAGATAAAATGGAGATAGACCCCATGTTCGGTTTACCGAGGGATATACATCCGTCCGTCTGGCCATCTATCGCAGTAATGAAAGAGCTGGTCGCAATCTCGAACCGAGTTTCACATTCTCCGAGTTTAGACCGAGGACAAACAAGCCCTAATGCAATTGGTTCCTTTTGAATTTATGAATCTGGACTATATAGGTCAATATTATTGTATAGCCCATATATAATTGTCCATTCCGAATTAGAATTTTTAATTTTTCAATTCTAAAAACCACATAATATATTTAATTTCGACCAAATTTCGCATGAAGCGAAATTTCTCAGGTGCAATTAGACCGAAGGGTCCATGTCTTCGAATAGCCACCACACAAAATCCCACTAAAAAAAACAACATTTTATATAAAATTTCGACCCAATTTCTCATGTAGCGTTAGGAGCGACAAACACAAATCTCAGGGAAAATAAGACCAAAGGGTCCATGTCTTCGAAAAACCACCACACAAAGGTCACTCCCAATAAAAAAAATTGTGTAGCTCAAGATACCCCAAATAATGCCGATTTTGCTCAAATTTTGCATTGGTATGAGCAACCAATTATTTAATATGGTGAAACTGGACCATATAGGTCCATATTTTCATATAGCTCCCTTCTTAAGTCATTTCCTACTTCAGAGCCCACAGCTCAAAAAGCCACATATTACATTGCAAAAATTAAGAGCGAACTACACATGACTAATGAAATAGAACTTATTATTTCGTTATTTCGAATAGCCCTAATACAAAATTCTGAAAACAGATTGGTGTAGCGTATCCCATAGTCCATCCGCCCGACCACCCCACTTAAACTATATTTACTAATTTAGTTATGATATTGGCCAAATATTGTTTGTTCACATTGCAACAATTTAAGTGTAGCCAAAATCAAACCAGAGTCGAACTTTTCGAATTTTTCTTCCAGCCAAATTTTCTAAGCTTCGATTTTAAATCAGACTTTACTTTACAGGCTTACAGGTTTACAGGCTTACATGTTTATTGCCATGCAAACTGAAAATTTATTTGCAGCAGGTTTCAAATATATCTATATCCCAATACGAGTATGTTAGATAGGTTTCTCCCCCCTTCCAGAGAGTGACTATTTTACCAGTCATCATAGGGTAGCGGGTATACGAGTCTGCACCTTGTCATTCTACTGGTCGGAGGCCTCATACAGTTTACGTATATATTCTGAATTGTCATAAAATTCTAAGATAATCTAGTCATGCCCGTCTGTCTGTCTTTAGAAAGCAAACTACAGTTCGCATTATTTAAACTAGACGGCTGAAATTTTGCAGAAACTTGTCTCGATGGACTGAAACTGTTGGCAGTGAAAATGCCACACAATGACTTTCAAACTTTGAAAAAATCAACCACTCTGAACTTAAAAACACAATATCTCATGAACTATTAGAAATATGACGGTAATATTTAAAACATATGGATCGAAACACATCCAGGTGGAAAAGTAGGCGGTGCCCCCTTAAAAAATCGCCTTATGGCCAAAGTAAGGCGCCGATCGTTATATTATTTTAGCATTATTAAATCAATGACAAGCAAATTATTTTAATTTATTGAACAGGGATTAAACCGGCTCAAGACCTCATGCTTCTATATTAAAAAAGAAGACAAGTTTTTAACAAAATGGCAAAGTGACATTGATTTTCGTGGCTGCACACTACTTTTATCATGATTTCGGGTCCGTGACAACCCTCTTCAGAAAGCCTTGCTGCAATTGTTGAAAGTAAAACCGAACTCTATAAGGCCAGGCTCTCCCCAAACGAATGAGAACTACTGTTGTAAACCTTACTTTTCAAGTTTTCTCCACACAATTACCCACGATAATACAACTCACTTTAATTTATGCCAGGAAATATTTTGGTCGAGGCACTGCCCATACAACCCTGAACACAAAATGACAATATATTAAGATCTATTACAGACAAGATCTATTAAAAAATCGCACTTACAGCCAAACTAATGACCCATCGGTATAAAATATTTAACAGAATAAAACCAATGATTTTAATAGACAATATTTTTTAAAATTGTACAAAAGAGTGCGGCCCCACAAATATTGCAATAAATTTTAAAAAAGCTTTATCTCTTGAACTTTTAATACTTAGTAGGGGCATAAATACTGTTACAACATTGAACACACCTATTTTAATAGTAGAACTGAACATACTCCGTTAATGTCATATGGGTTTTGAAAGCTAACCTCAATAGCGTTAGTCTGTAACGGGATTTTAAAATTGTTTCAACTTTCATTATGGAGTGGTCAGATAATGAGAACCCTATCGCTGTAATAGCGCTTTTCAAGTGTGCAATGAAAAAAAGCGATATTTTCAAAATGCTCCGGCCACTAGGGATTAGCCGCATGTTCGTCTACCGATGCATTAAACTGTATGAGGAGACTGGAGATGTAAAAGACCGCCACCGGTCGGGCCGCCCACGCTCTGTTCGAACACCGCATGTCATCAAAGCCTTTAAATCAAGAATTCACAGAAATCCGCTACGAAAACAGAAAATCATGGCCCGTGAGATGAATATCACGCAAAAGTCCATGAGTCGAATCATTAAAAAAGACTTGGGACTTGGGGCTTTTAAACGACGTAGCGGACATTTATTGACTGCAGCTTTAAAAAAATAGGATTGAAAAATGCAAACGTCTTTTGGTGAAGCACGCTGATAACTTGCACAGAAAAATTTTGTTCACCGATGACAAATTTTTTACTGTTCAGGAAAAATTTTACAAGCAAAATGATAGAGTGTATGAGCGGTTATCTAAGGAAGCATCTGAACTAATCCCAAGGATGGAAAAGGGTCATCACCCAGCTTCAGTCAAGGTTTGGTGGGGTGTCTTTTACGATGGGGTCACTGGCCTGCATTTCTGCGAACAAGGAGTCAAAACATCGGCCAAAGTTTGCCAAGAAACCGTTTTGGAAGCTGTTGTGAAGCCTCCCAGTTCCAAAACCAGCCATGGACTTTCGAGCAAGATTCTGCGCCGGCCCATAAGGCTAAAACGTTCCAGGCCTGGCTTCGAAACAATTTGCCAGCGTTCATTTCCTCTGAAGAATGACCCTCGGGCAGTCCCGATTTGAACCCATTGGATTAAAGTTGTGGACGGTTTTAGAGGACAAGGTTTGTCAAAAAAGATACATACCCCAACATTGGATCTCTTAAGACTGCTTTGGTTCGAGCTGTGGCCAATTTCCCAATGGACGAGGTTCGTGCAGCTATTGACGATTCGTTAGTGCGACTTAAGGCGTGTGTAAAGGAAAACCCCGGACATTTCGAATAAGTAGATTCTTTTTGGATACAATATACTTCAATAAATATATTAAAAAATATTTGGTCCAAAAACATTCAGTACTTTTTATTTTACAGCATAAACGTGTGAAACAGTATTTATGTCCTTACTAAGTATGTACGAGTATGATGCTGGCATGGAAAGAAACTCTCCCTGATAGAGGGCGGTGCTACGGCCGCTTGACAATTTGTCATATTGGAACGTAGTCCATGATGGAGGGTATTTAAGCTGCGGCACGGCCGAACTTAATTTGTCTACTCGTTTTTCAGTATATATTTGTTTCTCCCGTTTTTATTTGCTTTCATTGTAAAATTCAAATTCACTTTGCAATTTTCTTCAATAACTTTAATATAATTGACGACATCATTTACATGTGCCTACTTGAATGTCCCCACTTATAACCAAATAAGAACCGACTCTATTACTTAAACAAAATAAAATAAAATATTTTAAAATGCACAACAACGCCCACGCAAACAATTTATGTTTGACATGGGCTAAGACATGCGACAACCAAATCCTGACCAGATTTTTTAAGTAAATTTTTATGCAAATTTGATGTGTTCCTTTAAACGAAAAAGTCTGTATAAGAAAACAGAAACTAATTCACTCGCATAATATTAAGGAGGAACAAATTGAATTTTCAATGATTTACAAAAAAGGATAACAAACAACAAATGGCATCAGCAGCAGTTTATAAATAAGAAAAACCGACCAGCAAAGCGAACAAAAGAACGATATTGCGCTGAACATTCAAATGTACCATAAACAACTGGCGATAATGCCATAAGCTCATAACCTGTCATCATGGTCTGGCATAATAATGAGGATTACGAGCCCGTCCCATATGAAATGGATAATATTGTAAAGAACTGCAGCACAGAAACAAACTCAGATAAAAAATACCCTGTACTTTAGTACCTACACCACTGGTGAAATGCCAGAAAACGCTAAAAAAAAAAGTTCATTATGCCGGTGATGTCTTTGGCCAGTTCCTGGAATACGTTTAAACCGTTGACCATGAAACCTATGGCAAGTGTTTTTTTTTTTTAACAAAATAGCACAATGTAAATATTCAAATTATTCTAAATTTCGTTCTTTGTTTGTGATAAGACATAAAGCGATCTGGACTTTTTAGCAAAAAAAAAAAACATGACTACAAGGATTTTATCAAGTGATAAAAAATTTAAATTGTAGCTGTCCTGTTCAGAAATCGTTAGGCATGGATGCTCATTTGTATAGGATGGGCCGTTAAAAGTTTTAAATTTGAATCGAATGTAAAAAAAAGTGCTGATGATTTTTTTTTCCAATTTTTAGTTTTATTTGAAAAGGTTGAACTTTGACATCTGATCGCCCAGATTATTTGGCAGGAGATGAAGAATTTTACTGAAAAATCATGTTTTGAGATGAAGCTCACTTTCATCTCGGTACCTGTGTCAATAAGCAAAACTGCGACACATATGACGCGCAAAATAGAAAGGGACCTAAGGGTAAAAACCAGTTTTGTTCAGGAGAGCCATTTTAAAGATTTAAATACGTGTATCTTTGGTGTACCATCACTTTCATAAAACGCGCATATCTCTGGGAGGGAACACTTTTGGGGCATGGGATCGGTCTCATTCGATGCTCAGATGTTGTCCATACACGCAGAGAAAATATATGGTTACTATATGGTCACAGCAACAATTGTATGTTCTCTGCAGTAAAAGTATGGTCGTCGCAAACATAGTATTGTTTTTTGAATTTTATTTTGACAATAGTATAATTGCGGCAATATTAATATTGTTGAAATATAACAAAAGTATTGTTGCCAAATTTAAAAATGAAAATATGGTTGGTGCGACAATATAAATATGGTTGGTGGGATAAAAGTATTGTTTTCATGGGTTTTAAGTTAACAATAACATAATTACGGCAATTAAACTGGCAATACCTTAATTTTTTTTTTTTAATTTGACAATGTTATTTTTACGATTCTTACGCAATAATAGTAATAAAAATTATATTTTTTTAAAAAAAAAACTACGGATTAGTATAACTAAAATATTTTAAATAAATGATTTTTTTACTGTTAAATAAATCACTCCCATTGTTACATAACTTACTTAATAAAATTCTTTATTGTTGAATAACAACGTATTCCACTCTTTACAAACATTTTTGGGGATCATAGTATGGTTGTGCTTAAGTTATACTGTGGTTGTGAGGATCATAGTATGGTTGTACGTTAAACAAACTATGGTTATGAGGATCATAATATGGTCATGGAGATCATAGTATGGTTGAATGTGAATAATAATATGGTTGTGGGGATCACAGTATGGTTGTGTGTAAATAATTATATTGTTGTGAGGACAATAATATTGTTATGGGGATCATAGTATGGTTGTGTGTGAACCATACTATTGTTGTGATGATCATAATATTGTTGTGCCACAACCATATAACCAACAATAGTATGGTGCTCTTCGTATATTGTTACCCCAACCATACTTTTTTTCTGCGTGTATACAAAAAGAAAAATGTGAAAATTGAGTTTTTACCCTAAGGTCCCTTTCTCTACGCGCTGTCACATATGGGGTTCAGAGAAACCAAACGTGACTTTTGAGAAGTCAATGGAGTGGATTCTGCGATGGCTGCTTCATTGGGACATTTTTCTGATAACGAAAATGGTGAGCGTTACCATTGTTTCCAAAAATTCAAAAGAATGACAGGTTTCAACAAGACGGGGCCACATGCCAAACAGCCGAGGACTAGATTCGACCCGAAACATTTAAAAATGTACTGAAAAATTGGGTTGATCGAATGATACAAATATTGGGTCCTATTGTTAAATGGCAAAGTTCAACCTTTCAACAAATTGTCAGTACTTTTTTATACAGCCGATTCAAAATTAAAATTTTTAACGGTCCACCCTATACAAATAAGCTTAAATGGCATCCATGCCCAACGATTTCTGAACAGTAGAGCTAAAATTTAAAATTTTATCATTTTATTTTTTTGTTCAATAGCCCAACTTGTATAAAGCTATACCCTTGAAATTATGAGCGCCCGGATGAAGTTTTAATGCAGCTTGCACGATTAACGCAGAAAGCACGGCAGCAGTACTTGGGCTGACGAAAATGCGAAGCCCTCTAGCCTCAACAAAATGCTACTTAAATGAAAGGCTGTAATCCCACTAGTCCAAATATATGTTCACTTTACAAATCAGATTTCCGCTAGATCTTTTTAATTGAAAAGAAAGCAATCTGGCCACACCTTTTTTGGAGTTAGAGTTGATGTTAAGTTTGGTTTGTCATTTCATAATGAATCGACTTACTCCGAAACAACGTTGCAAATCATAGTCAATGGGCCCAAAACGAGATGGCCAATTTTGCCCACTGAGGAAGAACACTTTTCATTGAATGGGTACGTTAATAACCAAAATTGTCGCATTTGGAGTTAAGAAAATCCACAAGCCATTGTTGAGACGCCGTTACATCCTCAAAAAGTCACTGTTTGGGGTGCTTTATGGACAAAGGGAATCATTGGTCCATATTTTTTTTTCAAAAATGAAGCCGGCCATAATGTTTCATTCAATGGGGAACGCTATGGAGCCATGATTAATGATTTTTTGTGCCTAAATTGGAGGATGTTACAGATAAGCCCGATACGATTGACGCCATGGAAGAGAATAATGGGCGCGTTATTGCTGACATAAGGCCCCAAATGCTGCAAAAAGTGGTCGAAAATTGGGCCTTTCAGCTGCAATTTATTCGAGCCAGCAGCGGCGGCCACTTGCTCGAAATCATTTTTAAAACATAATGGGAAACCCTTATCTTTTTAATAAAGCTAAATTCTTGGCGTTTTATTTCTTCTTGAATACCACACGTCTGAAAAAAATACCCTTTCATATTATTCCCTAAGAGACTACCTTTAAACCACATCATTGTGCGTCGAAATATATTTACTTTATCCCAAGTTTTGAAAATTTGAAAACAATGTCCTCTATTCCTCATTGAAGGTTAAAATGGCGAGTTGCGCGGTAACGGCGCATCGGCTCCACCGTTCACTTACACTGCAAAAACAAACAAATTCGGGCGGGCCCCTCTATGGAATACCCTACACCACTCTGTTGTTCGAAAGATTCGAAGTATTTGTGGGGGCTATTCCAACATATAGACTGATTTGCCCAAAATTCACCGTAGATGGGTGCTGGTCGGTCGTAACGCTCCATGGGAATTTTGAACGGATGCAGCTTTTAGAGCTGTAGTTATTGAAATTGATTAAGAAGGAACTTTGTATGAGAGCTATACGAAATTTAGAGCTGCAATTTGTGAACTTGGGTAAAATATGGACGGATATGGACCAATTTACAGAGACCGTCCAAACTAGAAAATTCGTTGAAATCGTTTCTAAAGTGCGACCTGTACTGTGATTACAACCATAGATGGGCGAACGGTCAGACAGAAGGACATCGCTTAATTGAATCAGATTGTGATTTTGAAACGATTGATATAGGTGTTGCAAACATCAGCACTAAGTCATAACATTCTGTATCACAATGTGTTGTAGGGTTAAAAGTCAGGTTAAAACACCATTTGTATAGCCCCCGCCAAAGAGTGGGAATTAAACTACATTAAGACACCACGAAATATATTTTGGAGACCCTATAAAGTGTATATATTACACTGTGCGACAGCCACAATCGGTTTGGGATGAAACCACCGGGGAAAGTTATATCGGTCAAAAAAAGGTCATACGTGTCCCAGCGTTTCGTTGGGTCTCATCTAGGAATCGAGATATATCGATTTGAAGTTAGTAAGTATCGTATAGGGGAATTTGTCACGTTTTTGGCTCTTTTGCATCGATTTTCATGATTTATGTCTCATTTTGGTCATAGGATATGTGACTTTACGTGAAAGTAATAGGACTTGACACTTTTTACCGTTTTGGATTTTTTATGAATTAAAAAAAAAAAAATTTAATTTTTAGGCAAAAATAATTTTTTTTTTTCATACATTTATTTATAATTGCGAAACTGTTGCTTAAGTAGGAAAACGGTTTAAGAACAGATTAGAGGAATTGTAATTCTTAATTTTTCTAAATTTGTTTCAGCTAAATCGGAAGAGTGGTTCTCGAGTTATGTCAAACAAAAGAGCCTAAAACGTGACAAATTCCCCTATACGATACTTACTAACTTCAAATCGATATATCTGGATTCCTAGATGAGACCCAGCGAAACGCTGGAACACGTATGACTTTTTTTTTTACCAATATAACTTTCCCCGGTGGTTTTATTCCAAACCGATCACTGACCCTTACCATTTGTCGCAGAGTGTTATTGATCTTCGTAAACTTCTAAGACCATCAAGCTATGTCCGCCCGTCTGTTGAAAGCATGATAGCGGTCAAACGAAGCAGCCTAGGACCTAGGAAATTTTGCATTATTAGGGTCATCCATCTAGAGGTATTTTTTCAGAACAAAAAACAATATCAAAAGTCAAATCAGGCGTGGAATCTTTTTTGGTAAATTGAAAGGACATTTTATGGCATTTATTTTTTAAACATAATTTCCTTCAAATGTTGGCCGCATCTACGCCTCAGGGTTTGCATTCTGAGGGTCCAATTTTGGATGACTCGTTCGAGCATTTCGACCGGTATGGCTTTAATGACACGCGTAATGTTGGCTTCCAAGACCTGAATCGTAGCTGGGTTTTCAGCATAAACTTTGGACTTTCCGTACCCCAAAGAAAAATGTCAAAAGGTGCGATATCACTCGATCTAGGCGGCCAACTCACCTGTCCAAAACGTGAAATTAGCTGCTTTTCGAAATGACCTCTCAATAGATCCATTGTTTGAGCAGCTGTACGGCAAGTGGCACCGTCCCGTTGAAACCAAGTATCGTCAAGATTACGGCTTTCAATTTCAGGTAGCATAGCGAGCACCATTCACGGTTACATTACAGCCATCAACATTTTTGAAAAATATGCACCGATGATTCCACCAGCTTATAAACCGCACCAAACCTTGGTTTTCTCAGGGTAAAATGACACCTCTTGAACCTCTTTCTGTTGTTCTTCAGCCCAAATGCGTCAATTTTGTTTATTGAATTTGCCGTTGAGCCAAAAATGGGCCTCATCACTGAACAAAATTTTGGTCAAAAACAGCTGCTCTTCCCGTTTCCATAAAATAGTTGCCAACATTTCAAGGTAATTATTGTTAAAAAATAAATGCCATAAAATGTCCTTTCAAATTACAAATAAAGATTCCATACTTGACTTGAATTTTATATTTTTTTTGTTTGAAAAAATACCTCTAGATGGATCACCCTATATACTTAAAGCATTGTCGTCTCGTAGACCTCTACTGATTAAATTTAACTATTAAGCAAATCCGCAAGGAATTATAAAGTTTAAGCCAAATATTTGTAACAATGCAAAATACTACGTTCTTACCGGGATGCTGTTTATATTTCGGGTCCGGCAATAAAAACACAATAATTTTTTATTAGAAATGGTTTAATTGTTCAAATATTCTCCTTTGAGATCAATACACTTTTGCATGCGCACAAACCAATTTTGAAGCACTTTTTCCACTCCGACTAAGACACCTTCAATACATGATTTTTAAACGCTTCAACATCTGCTTCGGGCGATATAAAACGTTGACCACGCAATTTTTTTGATGCTAGGGAATAAAAAGAAGTCACTGGGTGCCAAATCAGGGCTGTCCGCTGGATGGCCCATGAATTCGACATCTTGAGTGGTCAAATAGCTTATCGTTTCACTGCCTTTGAACTACCGCAGTTATACTTTTTCAACATCTCTTTGCACCAATCCATTCGAGCATTTTTTTGAGCATTCGTTAAATTATGTGGGACCCGACGAGAACAAATTTTTTTCACGGCCAAATGAACATGCAATATCTTATTGCTGCTTGTCATAGCAGCCTTAATCTCACGGTTATCTCACGGTATGTAAATGGCCCCGTTTCATTGTAGCTTAGAAACCACATAACATGTCCCTTAGTGGATGAAATTCGCTTAAACTGTGAACGCCGTAACATCTTAGTACTCGGATATTTGGCAACTGGTTGACACGCCCCATTCTGGTATCTCCTATGTAATGTACTTTTCCGCCCACTTTTGGTTTTCTTGCATAAGAAGAGAGTTATAAGGTTAACTTGGTGACAAATTCCTAACCACGACACTTTTGTTACCACCCACACAAATGACCCTGTTTCAGTGTAGATTAGAAACCACACAATTTGTCTCCTAGTGCATACAATTCGCTTATTTTAGAGACTTTTTAATATTTGTATAACGGCTTTATACACGCGTATAATAGAGTGGATGACCCGCCCTATTTGCAGATGACCACACCGCCCACTTTTGCGATTTACATAATAATATTAATAATATTTATACGATTCTAGTGGAAATTAGTAATTAGATAGAGATGGATGGAGTAATTTGATGGATTAATGGAGCCTTTGCCACGCCCCACTAGTACCTTCCTCATAAACTACCCCCACATTTCAACCTAATGCAAATATTTTGCTTGCATTTTGTAATCTGCAATATTTTTGTTTCACCAGCGTATAAGAAAAAGTTGTTTCCTATGAACCAAAAGCTTCCACATAAATGCCCGTTAACGAGATGACAATGGAGGAGAATCGAAGGAAAGTTTAAAATCCATATGTGACGCGCAAAATAGAAAGGGACCTAAGGTTATAAACCGGTTTTGTTCAGGAGAGCCATTTTAAAGATTAGGGTTCCTTTCTATTTGCTCTAGAATCGTCGACTTCACTTTCATAAAACGTGCATATCTCTGGGAGAGAACATTTTTGGGGCATAGGATCGGTCTCATTCGATGCTTAGATGTTGTCCACATCAAAAAAAAATGAAAAGTTGATGAAAAGTGTTGTTCAGGAGAGCCATTATAAAGATTAGGTCCCTTTCTATATGCGCTTAGAATCGTCGATTTCACTTTGCGCATATCCCTGGGAGGGAACACTTTTGGGGCATGGGATCGGTCTAATTTGATGTTATGATGTTGTCCACATCGAAAAAAAGAAGAAAAATTAAAATTGATTTGTTTACCCTTAGGTCCCTTTCTCTATGCGCTGTCACATATATGTAAGTAGGATCAATCGATTTTTTTTTGAATATCCGCCACGCCTCTTTTACTAAACTTCAGCCGATTTGGCCAGGCCAAATTTCATTCTGTTTTTACTTGTTTAAATCATAATCTCTTAACAATTACAATAGATAAAACATCAAAAAATCCCGAGACTTTTCTCGGGAACCGAAAAGTCCTACCGTAATATTTTATAAAAAATATTACGATAGGGCCGACGTTGCACTTCTTTCACCATCCACGTTATTGTTCCATTAAAACGAAATCCATTCGTTTTGAATAAATAACCAAACCATACTCGTACAAGTTTACAAAAGAACGCCACCACAGCATAAAACAAGAAAGCCATGAATGGGATACATACCTTTAAATCCAAGTCACGCACTAAATGACGACCGAACGAAGTTCCACCCGTTTTCTGTATGTGCAAGAAGACCATCACATCATGACCATCCATATCGAATTGGAAATCATCATTGAGGACATCATCATAACTTAGGCCGGCATTGGCTATAATAATATTATTCTGCTGAATGCTTTTCGTGGAGGCCAAAGCCGAGGGATGCTGTTGCTGTGGCAGCGGATGTGGCTGATGAACTATAATCGCACCGGTAGCCGAAGCCTGGGCGGCGGCAGCTCCAACGGCACCGGGCGGCGGTGGTGCTATATCATTGTAAGGCGGTATATCTGGTTGCAAAATCATGCTACGCTTCGATAAGGCACAGACCTGCAAACACGGAAGAAAGAGGGGAGTAAACAAAAAATTAACAATGAAATGCGAAAGGCAAATACGATAAAAGTGAAAAAAAATAATCCTTCAGCGAGTAAAATAACGATTTTTCACTGCTTGGCACTTTCATATGCAATTCAATTAAAATGTCCCAAAAAAAACTAGGGAGATGTTGGCCAGGAGGTGAATGGGTGAGTGAGTGAGTGTGTTTCTGTTTTTGTTATATAATTAAAATTTTATTCTGTTTTTAAATGAATTTCGAAACAAATTACTGGATATACGGCAAACTCCGCCCGCAAATAGTTATTACCGAACACAGTATCTGGAAAAAATACGAGCGGGATTGCCAATATAGATTTCTTCCCGCTAGATTTATTGGTTTTAGAACGGGTTTGGCGGAAAGATTTTGCAATTATGATTACCGAACTACCTTTAGCCTTTTAAACTTGTCCCCCCTTGAGCCGATTTCGCACCGAGGCTTATGATAAAATGCAAAATTCAGGATTCCAGGTTGATTCGTTTGACGTTCAGACATGGCTAGATCGTCTTAGATCTTTAGTACGATCAATAATATAGGGTGGTCCATCTAGAGGTATTTTTTCAGAACAAAAAAAATTTAAAAATTCAAATCAAGTGTGGAATCTTTATTGGTAATTTGAAAGGACATTTTTTGAAAATAATTACATTTATTTTTTGAAAATAATTACCTTCAAATGTTGGCAACTGTATTATGGAAATGAGTGTTTAGTGAGAAACGGGAAGATCCGCTGCTTTCGACCAAAATGTTGTTCAGTGATGAGACCCATTTCGGGCTCAACAGCAAAGTCAAGCAAAATTGCCACATTTGGCCTGAAGAGCAACAAGAAAAGGTTCAAGAGGTGCCATTATACCCAGAGAAAACCACGGTTTGGTGCGGTTTATAAGCTGGTGGATTCATCGGCGCATATTTTTTCAAAAATAATGATGGCCGAAACGTAACCGTGAATGGAGCTCGCTATCGCCCCATGTTATCGATCTTTATGCTAGCTGAAATTGAAGCACGTAATCTTGACGGCACTTGGTTTCAACAGGACGGTGCCAATTGTCAAACAGCTGCTCAAACAATGGATCTAATAAGAGGTCATTTCGTAATCTAATTTCACGTTTTGGAGAGGTGAGTTGGCCGCCTAGATCGAGTGATATCAAACCTTTGAACATTTTCCTTTGGGGTTACGTAAAGTCCAAAGTCTATGCTGACAAACCATCAACGATTCAGGTTTTCGAAGCCAACATTACGCGTGTCATTAAAGCCATACCGGTCGAAATGCTCGAACGAGTCATCCAAAATTGGACCTTCAGAATGGAATCCCTAAGGCGTAGTTGCGGAAAACATTTGAAGGAAATTATATTCAAAAAATAAATGCCCTAAAATGTCCTTTCAAATAACCAATAAAGATTCCACACTTGATTTAAATTTTTATATTCTTTTTTGCTCTGAAAAAATACCTCTAGATGGATCACCCTATATGTTGATTACTTAATTCCCAATTTTAGAACCGTTATCAAACAGCTTGCGAGATTATTCACTTGTAAATAAAGTAACTTCTAATGTGAAATTTGCCTAATCTTCGTAATCCCAATAATCCATTATTTTTAAACTGAAATACCTCTTTCTGCAATTGTAAAAAAACAAAATAATAACTCAGAAAAAAAGATTTACCGATTTTTTCCAAAATTTTGTTATTTAAATTTTTTGAGAGGTTTTTAATATTGATAGACATTTAATTGTCTAGAAAGTCTTAAAACACGATTCGGTTGCTGGACAGATTCAGCAACAGCGCCATCTACAGTTTGGCGACGTAGCTGAAGCCAGTTGCAAGTGTTTGGCAAAGATGACAGATGCCTTAAATTTGTACTAACTGAAGATGGCCCCTATACCTCTGAAAAAACATAAACATATGATTATCTTGGACCTGATTGCGACAAAATCTATAAAATTGCTTTTGGAAGATCCTGATGAAACTAGTGGAAAACTTTAGTTCGGCCCAGTCGAAGCTTATATACTCTCTATCATGGATTCCGATCCAATACAACCATTTTCTCAAGGGGGCTTGGTGTCGGCCCAGTCGAAGCTTATATACTCTCCGTCATGGATTCCCATTTTGTCAAGGAGGCTTGGTGTCGGCCTCTTTTTCATTAGGGTGTGTTTCGTTCCACACCAATATCATGTATACCAACTACTATCGTCATATCGGCATTAGTTTACGAGATGTGACGTTTCAAAGTTTAGGGTTGTATGGCGGTGCCACGCCTTTTTGTCCATTTTTATATTTACATCTTTATATGTAAAAAATTGTCGTGTCACAATGTTAGTTACCTTACTCCTCCGAAACGGCTTTACCGATTTTTACCAAATTTTATACGCATATTCTGCAAGTCAGAGAAACGGCTACTATCTATTTTTCATGCCCTTAAGTGATAAGGGTCGTTCACCCTTAACAATTTTTTTTAATTTTTGGACAACATTTTTTGTTTTTATTTTTCTATAATGTGGCTTAAAAAAATACTTGCTCCGGAGATTTTCATCAAACGCTTGCCGTCATTCCGAAATCTACTGCTGCCGATAAACTTATTGCGCGCCTGAAATCGTGGTCCTTGTGGCGGAAAGTCAAGAAGTTGATATTGACCCTGAACAAGACAGTCGCGTTGCAGAACAACTCATCAACTCTTGAATTCTCGAGACAACTGCTAGCGCTTGGCAATGGCCAAATTCCCGTTGGTCTTTCCACTGGGTTGATATCGTTCCCGCTAAATTTTTTCAAGTTCTCATCGTCGAAAGAGGAACTTATCACTAAAGTGTTCCCGGCAACGCACAAAACTGTATAAATCTCGATTGCATTATTGAAGGGCAATAAAAGCAGCGTTACCTACGAGGGTGAAGCGACAAACTAACCGACGGAATTTCGGAATTTTTAAACTCGATTATTGTGCCGGGAATTCCGTCGCATAGTTTACAACTTAAGGGCGGATCGATCATAATCATGATGTGATATCTGAACCATTCGACATTGTGCAACGGTACGCAGTTATCTGTCAAGAAACCGTTGAACAAGGGCAAATTCAAAGGAGAGGAATTCCTTACCCCACGAATTTCGCTTAGTCCAGCAGATCTTCAATTTTAATTCAAGCGGATTCAGTTCCCCGTTCAATTGGCTTTTGCGATGCAATCAATAAGTCGCAGAGATAGTCGTTGGAAGTCTGAGGGATTAATCTCGAATTTCCATGTTATTTTGCACGATAAGCTGTACGTGGCCTGTTCGCGTGTTGGGAAACCGTGTTTGTTGTTTATTTTTGCTCCGGAAAAAAATCAAAAAACAATGTTTTTCATAAAGCTCTCTACTGATTTCGAATCCATTCACATAATTCGCATTGAAATTTGAACTATCTGTGTTTTATTATTACTCTAGAGTTTATCTGAAGGCGTTAAATTGAGGTGAGTCGAAGTTCGCCGGGTCCGCTAGTAGTCTATAAATATATGCTTCTTATCGATTCAATTCTGTTAAAATTGTATAAGGATCAGTTCATTATTTTTACCATAAATCCAATTTTTAAAGCGGGCGTGGTACCGCGAGGGGAGTATTTTTACCTCTAAACCATTCGGCCTCATTTTCAATACCATCTGTTTCCGTAAATTCCCACATGTTTTGGTAAAATTTCCGCCTTGTAGCGTTGATAGTGCGATCTGTAGTTTGCATTCCACAGACAGGCAGATGAACATGACTAGATCGACTTAGAATTTTACGGCGATTCAGAATATATGTATATATTTACTTTATGGGGTCTCCGACCAGTATTTCGAGGTGTTGCAAAGGGAATGACAAAGAGATTATCTATCAATCTATCCAATGACTTGCTACACGCAGAAAAAATAGTATGGTTGGGGCGACAATATTCGAAGAGGATCATACTATTGTTGGGTATATGGTTGATCCTCACAACAATAGTATGATTCACTCAGAACCATAATATGATCCCCACAACCATAATATGATTCACACTCAACCATACTATGATCGTCACAATTATACTATGATCCTCACAACAATAATATGATTCACACTCAACCATACTATTATCTCCACAACCATATTATGATCCTCACAACCATAGTATATTTCTCATACAACCATAGTATGATCCTCACAACCATATTTTGATTCACACGCAACCATACTATGACCCCTACAACCATAGAATTATTCACACTCAACCGTACTATTATCCCTACAACCATAGTATGATTCACTCAACCACACTATGATCCCCAAAGTTATTTGTTAGGATTGGGTAATGTTTTTATTCAAAAATAGAGATTTTTATCAAGCAAGTTATTTTAAATCTCATTACACTTAGTTCATAGCCAGATTTGAGGCCATGCTTTTATTGAACATTTCATTCAAGAAACAAAGACATATATTCCAACGGCAGTTTAAAATACTTTCAGTTGCCAGCAGGGGTGAATGCTATTTCACCATCCGTAGACCCCAAGTAACGAATGTTATTAAACCACGATCAATGGCTATATACTTAAATGCAGGCAGATTGTAAATAAACGAGAACCAGGCGGTAGTAGAGTATTTCACCGAATAAAGTAAACACAATAAAAATCCCACAAACTACCTTCCGATTGTTGTTGTTTTTTTATAATAGACAACAACCATGCACTGTATCGTGTGTGTGTTGTTTAGTATATCAAAAAAAAAAAACATACGCACACACATACATATAAGTATATGCTCTATAAAACCTGTTTTGTTATGTTCATAGTCGTAACCATACGGTATGATTGCCATAATCATATTATTGTTGGCGTAATTGTATTGGTGGCGTAATACTTTTGTTGTACGAACCATGTTTATATGGCTGATACACCCATATTTTTATTTCTAAATTTGGCAATAATACTATTGTTACATTTCAGCAATATTAATATTGCCACAATCATTGCGAGAACATGCTATTATTGTAGAGAACATATTATTGTTGCGGTGACCATATAGTAACCATATCTTTGCTCTGCGTGTACTTACTAAGTCCACCCCAGCAGCCCCTAAAGGAACAAGGAGGAACTTCTCTCATATTAGCGAGATGTGCATGATTCAATTCTTATACTTAATAAGTACACTCACTGACTGGGACCTACTTTTTAACTCCGGCTCCGAATGGCCAATGCATTTTATGAAGAAGTTTTTACATGGCTTACAGATACATCTCTTACACGTAAAGCTCCGGCATTTGCGAGGTGGTAACCTGCCGCTGAAAAATTTCTAGATGTTCTTACCCGGGGTTTAACCTGGGTTAACTGGCATGATAGTCGTTCACACTTTCATCAAACCACGACGGCGGCCCACATATATCTGCCTTTCTACCCAATGATAGACGGTATAAAAAAGTTTCTGGTTTTAGACTTTAAAATTCCAATATTTTTCTCCTCCAAACATAGCATTTCGCACCACTATGACGGGCTTTTTTGACCTCACCCACGGCATCATATGGCAGATCCGCTATGAACACAAATACGTACACACCAAAAATGTTTTCCATAATAATGATGGCAACATATTGTGGTTATTTAGTACAAAAGTGAGACGAAAAGTGCCAGCAAGTGGACATCCGCACGAGTATACCGAGTAAGTTACCGCTAATAGCCCTCCGCCCGAACTTAATTGAATAAAAAAATATCACATGTGGCGGCGGCAAGTTACGGAATTGGTATTGAATGGAAATTCAATTATGGTGGCTTTTATTTTCACATTATTCACAAAGCCAGTCAAATATGCTCACACACATACACACTCACACATGCGCGAAACCCAGCAAAGAAAGGTGCTTACCGTTCAACAGGTTCGTAAGTGAGAAAAGACACAATCAGCTCAAGATGAGTTGCTGGCAGCGCTGGTAAGTTTACACCAAAGCGATTATGACTTGATCCAGGGTTTAAAATGCTAACGAAATTTTAGTCAAAAGTACAGAATTTGTCAATTAGTTTTAGCATAAAAAAGTCAAAACTAATATGCGAACAAATGCTAAAACTAAATTAGTCGTAATATTCAGTTAGCGTTAGCAAAATAAACTAACGCTAACCAAAATATGCATATATTATTAGCAATGGAAGAAGAAGCAACTGCTGATTTTGCTAACGTCTTTGCTAAATTGTGCTAATTTGATGACTAATTTCGACTTGTGTGTTTGGTTCGGTTTTTGTGTGTAACCGAAAATTGTGTTCGGCTCGAGTACGGTGTTGCCTACCTTTAATAGAAAATAAGTTGTGTTTTTAAAAAATCGCATGAAACAATATTGCTGTGCGTTTCTGTAGCTGTTAAAGGTATATATAAAAACAAGTGAAATTAATAGCACAGATATAATTCGAGGTAGGTACTCGTATATATTTACATATTGTTTATACATATAATATAATGTTATGTACAATGACTAATAAATCACTGCATCTTCCAACGGGAATGTTATATGTTCCACATTTAACATTGGATTGAGGAGATGCATAACGAACTCTGAAAATGCTGAAATAATAAATATTCGTAGAATAAATAGTATGACTGTTTAACCTAATATTCTCAATATTTTTCAAACATACATATTGAGCGTTTTAATAGAAAAATAGTCCATCATTTCGCGTTTATTTAGGGCATTCGTTCAGAAGTTATTGACACTGTTCGAAAACGGACAAAGAGAGAAAGCGTGCTATTGCTCTTTTGACTCATTGAAAATAGTGGGAAAGAGAGAGATAATCAGATTGTGTGAGAAAATGAGATTTGGGGATTCACTCCACACTCAGCGTAGAAGTAAATGTGTGTTTGGAAAAAGCTAGGTCTACTTTAAAGACATATGAAACATTGTTTGGAATGTATACAATTTTGTGAAAACAGCTTATGTAGAAAATGTCAAAGCAAAGCTTATTTAACATTGATGATTATTTTATAATTGAGAATAACAAAACGTTGTGTTAGATGTGCAAACCATATCCGAACTTGACCTTTGTGCTGATGAATAAATATTCTGTACAATAAGATTCCGTTTATTATAAAAAAATAAATCATTTTTATTTTCCATATTCAACTAATCTCATTTCCTTTTGAATGTTCTTTCAAACTAAAATAAATTTATATTTTTTTTTTCAAATAATGTGTTTAACAATTTTTTTAATTTTTGAAGGCTATTTATTTAAAAAATCTTGTATCAGAAATCCCCACTACGGTACCACTATTGGATACTTTGCGTCATGTTCCGTTGACAACACTGAAACCAGCTCAAATTTTTTGCTAACGAAAAATGGTTAGTCAAAATTAGCAAATTTTTAGCAGCACATTATTCAATTGTGGTTAGCAGAGGTGTGTCATATTTTTGACTAACGCTAACGCGAGCTAACGTTAGTCGGACATTAGTTTTAGCTCTGGCTTGTGGAAAAGATTGTTAGCATTAGTTTAGCAAAATGATGCTAATGGTTAGCGGACTGGTGCTTTTAAACCCTGACTTGATCTAAAAGCAAATGCTATATTTACTTCCTCCTATAAAACGTGCTGAAGTGTAATCAAGTTGTATTCAAGAAAACAAGCAAACTATTTTTCCATCATCAACTGTCAGAAAGTGAATGGGAACAAAACGAATTAAAGGAAATACCAAAAATTGCTGAAGTTAGATCTAACATTGCTATCGGCTTAGTAATTTTTTGCTGGGTATCATGCAGGTACATATGTACACCGCTTTGTACATAGTACAGCATTATCGATAGTCTATGGAATATGCAAATTAGTAGGACAATTGTAAAGCAAGAGAATATCAAGTGAAGGGAATAATTTCGGTGATTGTTTAAAATCATAAATTTTTAAAGAGATTCATTTGCGCCGGATTTGAAATAGGTCCAAACAAAAATATCACTCATGTAAGAGTCGAAACATCTATGTCCAGATAAGCCTAGACATGTTTTACGGCTCAGGGCCCACTTAGTGTTATTATTAATTTTCACCACTCTGTGGAACTGGACATGAATACGCCTGTCCGTCCGGCTACTATTCATCCAACGCTTGTAACTTAGTTGCAGATAGCAATTGTCCGATTTTTATGAAATTAGGCAAAAGTAAGTTTTTGGGCCAAGGATAGACGCTATAAAAGTGGAAAAATCGGTTCAGATTTAGATATAGGTCCCAGGAATTGCTCTACAAGCCACATATTACATCTAATCATGGAGAGATTTGACATAAGTAGGTTTTTTGGACCAAGAACGCACGCTATAGAAATTAAAGATCTATTGCGGACATAACGTACCAAACGTACCATTTTTTCTCACTACTTATTATTGTAAATAAAACAACAACAATTATTAACTTCAATGTTCTTTAAGACAAAGAAAACTAATTTAAGGCAACTCCCTTCGTAATTTTAAGCAATGAACCCTGTTCTAGTGCAGAACCATCCGAATATAAATGACTTGTTACTTTGGCACCAATATTTGGTGGTGACAACAGATACATTTTTTATAGCAAGCAAACTCCGCTTTAATGGGTTATCTCCAACATCAAAATATATACTCTACACAAAGAAAACAATATATGTGACAGCGCATAGAGAAAGGGACCTAAGGGTAAAATAAAATCAATTTTCCCTTTTTTTGATGTGGACAACATCTGAGCATCGAATAAGACCAATTCCATGTCCCAAAAGTGTTCCCTTCCAGAGATATGCGCGTTTTATGAAAGTGAAGTCGACGATTCTAAGCACAAATAGAAAGGGACCTAATCTTAATAATGGCTCTTCCGAACAAAACTGGCAGATGACCCATCAATTCGGCGTTTTGGCCGGTCAAAACGGCGCTGGTTTGAGCCGATGCGTGAGAGCTCGCATTGTCATGGTGCACAATGATTCGTCTTCTCTTGTTCGTTTTTCGAATTTCTCCGAAGACTTTAGGCAAACAAATTGTGGTGTACCACTCAGACTTGGCCGTCCTACGTTGCTCAAGCGGAACAGTCGCCACATGACCAGTTTTGCCGAAGAAACAGGCGACCATATGCTTCGAAGTGCTTCTTCCACGAACAACTTTCGTTGGATTTGGCTCGTTGGATTTGCTGTTTTGTTTTGGGCTCATAGGCATAGATCCATGATCCGTCACCTGTGATGATCTTATAAACGTCTTTTAAAGCAAAGCAATCGTATTTTTTCAAAATTTCTTTGCACCAATCGACATGAGCCTTTTTTTGGGCGCTTCTCAAATTGTCGGGATCCAACGAGATTTAAGTTCATCGATGCACTCATGTCGTGATAATCCACGTCGAAAGTTGTGAAAAATGATCGCACGAAAATGTTCACGAGTTAATTCCATTTTTTGGCAAATTGATTTTTTCAAGTCATTGCTGTAAACAACACAAATGATGGTCGTACGTCTGTGTTAAATAATGTCAAACTTCCCAATGGAAATGTCAGATAGCTCCAGGCAACATCTGGTGTTGCCTAGGCCAGAAATATATATAGCAACCCTCTATACTTGCAAGGTAGTTTCGAAAATTTTCTTTTTGGTTTTTTGCCGAATGTACGATCGCGCTTTTACATTTTTCTTTATACTTTATCTTCTTCATTTACTGCCGGATCTTAAAGTGTGATAGTACTTATCCATTATATCTCAGTTGCTACTACCCTGCATTGCACATACGGGTTTTCCATTAAGGACATAATAATTTTATATACGAGTATTAATTATGCACCGAAATTTTAAGATATGGAGTTCAAATTTAATCCAGGTGTTGTGAAAATGTTACATTTTATGAACTAAATTTGACTTCGGTCATACGACCACCGCGAGCACTTGTACAGCTATCTATATTTAGACCCAATTTTCCACCACTCTTGTACCTATTACGACCGGAACTTTGGAAATTCGCGTTCGATGTCTAAAGTTGTTGGCATAGACCAATGACTTGATGTGGCCCCATAATAGGAAATCCAATGGTGTTAAATAGCATGAACCAGGTAGCCATTCGAGATAGCACGGTTACCAAATTTGCGTTGTAGTTAATCGACTGTACGTAACGCGTGCTGTGTGGCTAGTGGCACCGTCTTGTTGGTACCACATATCGGTGTTGTCGTCAAGCTCATTTAATTCTGACCAAAAATAATTTTCTTATATTTCACGATAGCGCTCTCCATTGACGATTGCTTTCAATGACGAAAAAATACGGCCCAATCACACCGCCGGCATGAAAAACACACCACACAGTCATTTTTTGCGAATGCAATTGTGACTATTGAGGCACATGTGGGTTTGTTAAATGACAAAACCACTCAGCCAGAAATGAGCTTCATCGCTGAAGATGATTTTGCGATTCTGATTTTCTTGAAACTTTGTCAGAGCTCAATCGGCGAAGTTTCGGTGATTTAAATGATCAAGTGACTATAGTTCTTGAGTCAGTTTGATCCAATAAGGATGCAGGCCAAGATCTTTTCGCAAAATACGCCGTGTTATTTGAGAGATGCCCAATTCCTGACAACGATGTGAAATCGACTGATTTGGCTCATTTTGAATGGAACCACTTACGGCTGCGATATTTTCGTCGCTTCAAGCGATACGGCGTCTCGTTAGCGTCGGAACATACAAAAAGGACAAGTTTTTAGCCAAATTTATCCACTATAGCTCACGCAGCCTGTCGGGTGGGACGATTATTACGGGCGAAAATTGGATGGAGTAAGCGCTCTTAAAGTTGCGACCAACGACTCAGAATTTCGGTAGTAATTTTTAATGATTTCCAAACATTGCTCGTATGTGAACTTTTCAATGATGAAAATGTTAAATTCGACTTACGTTTTGACTCTGAAACATCATTGAGGGTGCGTTGACATAAAGATACGAAATTATTATGTCCCTAGTGGAAAACCGGTTATAAGAACTGAACTTAAAACCGACTTATCTACGAATCCAAAAATGAATGCACTTCACCAAAGTATCCTCAAACTAATCCAAGTATACAAGTATATACGAGGGCTCCTTTATATATTTCAAGCTTTGGCAACACTAAGTGTTGCCTGGTCCATCTGGCATTGCCATTGGATAGTTTGACATTTTTTTTTGGCATAAACGTACTCAGAACGTTTTGACGTACGACCATCATTTGTGTTGTTTACAGTGACTTGAAAAATTCAATTTGACAAAAAAATGGAATTAACTCGTGAACATTTTCGTGCGATCATTATTTACAACTTTTGACGTGGATTATCGCGACAAGAGTGCATCGTTAAACTTAAATCTTTGTATGGCGATAAAGCACCATCCTATAGCACTGTGAAAAACTGGTTTAATGAATTCAATCGTGGCCGACGCTCGCTCAAAGGCGAAGGTCGTAAAGGTCGTCCAAAAACGGCCGTTGTGCCGGAGAACATTGATGTCGTGCGTGAAATGATAATGCAAGATCGTCATGTGACATACCGTGAGATAGAGGCATCCTTGAGCCTTTCTTCCACTAGCATACATTCGATATAGCATGAACACCTGGCCATAAAAAAGGTTTGTTCTCTTTGGATCCCTCATAATTTGACAATCGCTCAAAAAAAAAGGCTCGAGTCGATTTTTGCAAAGAAAATTTGAAAAATACGATCGCGGTGCTTCAAAAGACGATTCTAAGATCGTCACAGGTGACGAATCATGGATATATTCGTATGAGCCCGAAACAAAACAGCAATCGACTGTGTGGGTCTTCAAAGACGAGCCAAATCCAACAAAAGCTGTTTGGGGAAGAAGCAAATGGTCGCCTGTTTCTTCGGCAAAACTGGTCATGTGGCGACTGTTCCGCTTGAGCAACGTAGGACGGTCAGTTCTGAGTGGTACACCACAATTTGTTTGCCTGAAATCTTTGGAGGAATTCGAAAAACGAGCAAGAGAAGGCGAATCGTTGTGCACCATGAGAATGCGAGCTCTCACACATGGTCTCAAACCAGCGCCATTTTGACCGGCGAAAAAGTCAAATTGATGGGTCATCCGCCGTACAGCCTTGTCTTGGCACCCAATGACTTCTTTTTATTCCCGCACATCAAGAAAAAAATGCGTGGTCAACGATTTTCGTCACCAGAAGAAGCTGTTGAAGCGTTCAAAACCCATGTTTTGGAGGTGTCTCAATCGGAGTGGAAAAAGTGCTTCGACAATTGGTTTGAGCCCATGCAAATGTGTATAAATCATGCTGAATACTTTGAAAAACAATAAAACCATTGTTGATGATAAATATTCGCATTTTCATTATTAGGCCAGAGATATATATAGCAGCCCTCGTACTCGTATAAATTCTTGATCATTGTAGAATTTTAAGACGATCTATGCATTTCCTTTCGTCCGTCTGTCTGCGGATAGTACGGTAGTGGATAATCCAATAATGACGGCTTATAATTTGGGACTGTTAATTGGCGAACTCGGACAGGGGCAAACAGTTTTAAATTAAGGCACTTGACTAGCTTGCTCAGCGGTGGAGAGGATGTCATATTCAGGCTGGCAGAACTTAACGAGGTTTTTTTTATTAGTTTTAAGATTCAACTGTGACTCATGGACACTTGGGGTCCACGTGGTTTATAAGACTCCACTTGGCCTCACGTATGTAGTTTTTAATTGTTTTTCTAAACTTGTAATTTTCCTCTGTACTCGTACACTCACTCGTTAGGTTAAACAAGTCACGAGGGATAAGAACAATTCTTAAGGGGTCTTACAGTGTGTGAAGGATATGGCGACAATAGCACATGTCCTTTCGTGCCATTCTACTCGATTTCATTACGATTTTTTTTCCGACGGCTGTTTGCCATTTGATATGGCGCCGGCAACAACGAAGTTGATGGCGACAATGATGGTGAGATTGGCCCGATGTTATTGGCTAACCCGGATGATGATGCTGATGATGGTGTTGTAAATGGTGTGATGTTGTTTTACTGGGGTAAGGGTGATGATGCTGATGTAAGTCTCACAACATTAGATTTGTGCTTTTGTTTATACATCGAAAGGGATGCCAGACGAATTAAGACCACAATGCTCGTGGCTGATGTCAGCTATGTCGCATTGGTTTGCCGCTCACATACACAGCATAAAACATAAGGGAAAACGGCGATTTATGATGATGACATCATTTGAATAAAAGGGAGAGGCCGAGAAGAAAAATCAAAGATGACACCGCAGATTATAGGATCGGCGTAAGGAAGCACTTAAAAGATTGAAAACATTCTGACATGGAAAGTTAAGTGCTGACACAGAATTGTCAATAAAATGTAGCCACAAAATTCTGTTTTTATGGGAGGTCAATTTCATGCATAAATAAAAAAACAGTATTTATTAGATTTAATTAATCCAATCCTTGTGAAAACACAAGGCCGTAAGTAAACACAGAGTATATATTTGTTACCACGTATTAGTAATGTATTCCATCGCTACAACCGAATGTTGATTGAATACACGACAATTTTCAGGTAGGGGGAACTGGTAGTATCGGTTGAAGAGACATTGAATCGGCAACCCTAACTAATAAGGATGGTTATTTAAACATAAATTGTATATGTATTGGTTCTTGCTATAGATTATTGGTTATAAGAACTCTATTGCACGTATTAGTTATGTATTCCATCGCTACAAACGAATTTTAATTAGGTACACAGCCATTTTCAGTAGTGGGAGCTGATAGTATCCGTTGAGGAGACAATGAATCGGCAACCCTAACTAATAAGGATAGTTATTGAAACTGAAATTGTATATGTATTGGTTCTTGCTATAGATTGTTGGTTATAAGAACTCTATTGCACGTATTAGTCATGTATCCATCGCTACAAACGAATGTTAATTAGGTCCACAGCAATTTTCAGTAGTGGGATCTGATAGTATCGGTTGAAGAGACAATGAATCGGCAACTCTAACTAATAAGGATGGCTATTGAAGGTGAATTTGTATATGTATTGGTTCATGCTTTAGATTATTGGATATAAGAACTCTTGAACTCGGTTGTCTTCAACACGAGCATTTGTTAACTGGACCAACTGATGGTTATGACAGCCGAATTTGCAATTTATAACAACAACCACGATCTAGCCATGTTGTCTGGCTGTCCGTCTGTTGAAAACAAGATAGAGCCAGCATGAAAACAGCTAGGGAGCTAAAATTTGACACACACATGTGTAGTTAAGCTATGGTTGGTATTGAAAATGGGCTATATAGCTCTACGGGAAGTTGGTGTTGGAGACCCTCAACCGACACTACCTCATAAAAATTAGTCTTTTATTTGGAAATATCCGTACAGTTTCTTGAGCAAAATCACAGTAATAATAATCTCTATATAGACGCAATCATCTATGTAAAAATGGTTTAGATTGGGCCACCATTTCTTGTACCTCCCATACAAACGGCCTTATGGGCCTTGAGAAATAATATGACTATAACTCAACACAAACTTGACCTATCGAAATGAAATTTTACACCCCATGGGCCTTGAAGAATAATATGACAATAACTCACAGATTTTTTTATAGAACACACCTCCGCGCCAAATTTGGTTATATTTGGGAATCTGGTGGAGGGTATCCAAAGTTCGACACAGCCAAACTTAACATTTTTTACTTGTTTTTTTTTTTTTTATTTTAACAAAATCCACGAGGGTGTATGTTTTAAACAGCTGTTAAACACAAACTAAATGGCGGAACTCTCTCCAAATTTTACAGTAGTCTATTAACATAACTATGAGGGAAGTTGGAAATGTCATTGTCAATTATTGATATGCCCTCGTATTGACTTGTACCGGTACACTCGTACCTTCAAAAGTTGATACGCGGAACACTCGGTGACCCAAAGTGGGATCTATTGTAATTGTCCGTAATTAAACAATATTTCAGTTTATAAAATGTATTTGTGGAATGCGTTTCTTTTAAAGATGGAATTCGTACTCGTATATTAACCCAATTTTATATGTGTTAACGAAAATCTCCGATAGTATTGATTCTATCGATTCAATTGATTGACTAAGCCCAAGGACGATAAAGTGTACATGATGGACGATATGCTTCTTCTTTGCAATAATGTAGAAAAATAGCACACAATAGTCCAGAACTCAAAAAAGCCAAAATTGAAATACAAATAACACTAAATTTGCACACTTTAAACGCAGAAAAAAAAGGAAAATGATTTTTTCTTATCTCTGTTTTTTGGTTTCACGAAAAAGCTCTTATTACCCATCTTGTACAATTTACCGTCTTTGACCAAAACCATCGAAAAGTGCGAATATCGATAGTTTGACAGCTAATATGTCAATATTTTCTAGAGGTAGCTTGTTTAAACCAAAGACGATGAAGTTTACAAGATGGTCGATGAGCTTCTTCTTTGCAATAATGAGGAAAAAATCACTTAAGTAACGCACCAATTCTCAGTTTATTTTTCCACATTCGTTTGCACGTTGTGAATTGAAAACAAAAACAATATAACAATACAAAAAACACTAAATTCGCACTCTATAAACACAGGACAGCATTTTTAAAATGATTTAACTCATCTCTGTTTTTCGACTTCTCGATAATGCTAATTTTGCCCAACTTAAACAATTTATCGTCTTTGGTTTACACACAGACCAAATTTTAGCAAAATCGTAAACAATTCACGTTTAGATTTGTAACGAAATTTGGGTTAATGTAAGTCCGTATTTGCAACTGCTTGCTTAATGTGGTCATGAGGATATTCTTGGCCCCATATGGACCTTACAAGGGTTGCTTTTTATATTTCGGGTCCTGACAATAATAGTGTTCCCAGATGCAAACTGGAACTTCTATTGGAAACTTTGACATTAGGCAAAACTTCATTCAGAACGTTTTGTCATTTGAGGGCGAATTGTTTTGTTTACTGTTTGTTGAAAAATGTATCTCAGTCAAAAAATGGAATTATCCCGTAAACATTTTAGTGCGATGATTTTTTCCGTTTTTCGGCGTGGGTTATCGAGACAAGGGAGTGTTTAAATCCACTTGTTTCGACATTTGGCGATGAAGCACCATTACGATACTCGGCGTGGGTTATCGAGACAAGTGAGTGTTTAAATCCACTTGTTTCGACTTTTGGCGATGATTCACCATCAAAAACCACTGTTAATCACTGGTACCAAGAGTTCGGTCACGGACGCCATTCGCTCCAGGATGAATTTCGTGAAGGACGTCCAACTTTGGTCACTTTGCCAGAAACCATCGATGCTGTGCGTGAACTGATTAAGCAAGGTCGACATGTGACATACCGTGAGATTGAGGCATCCTTGGGTATGTCAAGCATCAATAAGATATTGCATGTTCATTTGGACGTGAAAAAAATTTTGTTCTCCTTGGATCCCACATAATAAGACGAATGCTCAAAAAAAGACTCGTATGGATTTGTGCAAAGAGATGTTGAAAAAGTTCCATTCCGGTAGCTCAAAGGCAGTGTATAGCATTGCCACAGGTGACAAATCATGGATCTATGCATATGAATTCGAAACAAAACAGCAAACGACCGTATGGGTCTTGCAAGACGAGCCAAATCAAACAAAAGTTGTTCGTAGAAGATGTACATCGAAGCAAATGATTGCGTTTTTTTCGGTATAACCGGCCACGTTACCACAGTGGCTTTAGTGGAACATAGGAGTGGTATACAACCTTCTGCTTGCCAACAGTGATCGAAGAAATGAGGAAAAATAATAAGAGAAGACGGATCATTTTGCATCACGACAAAGCGAGCTCTCGCACATCCGCTGAAACGATGATCTATTTGACCTCTCAAGGTCAAATAGATCAAATGCCCTCATATGGCACCCAATGAATTTTTCTTATTCCCTAGCATCAAGAAAAAAATGCGTGGTCAACGTTTTTCATCGCCCGAAGCAGCTGTTGAAGCTTTCAAAAATCATGTTTCGGAGGTTTCTCCATCGGAGTGAAAAAAGTGCTTCGAAAATTGGTTTGTGATCATGCAAACTTGAATTGATCTTAAAGGAAAATATTTTGAAAAACAATAAAAACCATTTCCAATCATAAATTTTTGTGTTTTTATTGCCAGACCCGAAATATAAATAGCAACCCTCGTAGGAATAAGGCAAATCATTCAAGTAAATCAATTTATGGAAATTGCATCAATTACTTTCGACTAATAGATTTTTTGTTGGGCCCAAGCTAAGCGAAATCATCAAAATTGATCCATTGTGGAAGTCGTAGAGTAATTTCCTCTTCCTCTTAACTGTGTCAGAAGTTCAAAACAATTGAACCTAGAACTTATCCAAAACTTCAGGTGCGCTTTGGGTGAAACGCGCGCATTGCCTCTTCTTTAACACAGCATAATGCACTGACTGAAACCATAAAACAACAGGTATAACAATCGAGACAAAAAAAGATTTGTTCGCCTTATAACTCGCTTTGCAAAGAATCCCTTATATAACCATCCGTATTACAATCCACAGAATCTGTGTTCATCCAATACTATTCAATCAAAATTTACGATTCATCCAACTAACGAAGATAAATCCCATAAAACTATTTCAGATCTATGTACGTATAATGGATCAATAACAATATTTTAGATTTTATCCTTTGTCCGGGTCATTACAAAACATTTAATTATTCAATTATTGCAATCTTTTCGTAGTGAATTGAATCCATAACAATTAAAATAGGTAGGAGCAGCACACAAATTCTAATTAACTCATCAACACCTTTGGTTGCAGGAAAATTCAATTAAACAATTTCGACGCACATACACATACGAATGATTTATGTACTCGTATGTCGTCACACAAAGAGAACAAAATAGGACGTTTTATTTTATTTCCAATTTTGTGCCTCTGCCAGTGATGGAACTGCAAATGGGACGATGGACGGACATGCCCAAAGGGAAAAAAGAAGATCTCAGCATTCTCTCTCATTTGTAATCAATTATGTTAGCATAATTTGCCATCCCTAGAACCTACGTAATAATCGTGGGTTCTAGTGATGATCCTATTCTATTAATCTAATTATATGATTGATACTGCATAATACAAGTTGGCGAAAAATGAATCATCCTATCGGAAGTTGTTATAAGTTTTGCAAATGGCGTCGTACGTCCATCGTAACGTTAATTCATTGAAAAAGGTAGATTTTTTGAGTTTTTTGACGACAACGTTAAAATGTTTTTTTTAAACCATCAGGTCGTTTAGGTGCAGCATTCGGAGAATAATCGTTGTGTTAAATTTTCACGAAGAAATAGTAAACAAGTAAAAAAATGAAAGACGGGCGTGGTCGACAATAATATGAAGCAATTTTCTCTAGAGCTTGTGCAAGGTCGGGCTTAATATAATGGAATTAAATATTTGTTACATACAAAAATTGAGCGTGATTTGTAGCTTCTAAAGATGTAGCACCGGGGCATTTCGAAAACCGATATGGCCCAACGTTAGAGGACTCATAACGCTCCATGCGAAATGTGGCACAGATAAAGACAAAATTAGTTGAAACTACAATGATTTGCTTGCGAAAGAGGAATTAAGGTTGCAATCATAGAATATTTATAGTTGTAATAGAAATTCGGTTCGAAATACCACAAGATGATAAATATCTTCGTTCTGTGCTGACAAGTTTTTAATCGTCATACCAATGAAACGCGAAAAGGATGGTTGTGCAATTTTTAAATTTTAAATAAAACACAGATATTTAAGAAAAAATCGTGAAACTTTATTATATCGTAAAGTAGACAGAATGAGGTTATGTATGGAACAATATATCTAGGTATGTATGGAACAATATATCTATCTATATATATATATATATATATATATATATATATCTTTTCAATGACCGTTTTGCATGAATGCTGCGGTATTTCATTAATGCAGCGTCCAATGTCGTCTTTTAAGGCTTGAGTCGTCGTCGGCTTATTCGCGTAAACCATCGACTTCAAAAAACCCCAAAGAAAAAAATCTAATGGTGTTAAATCGCACGATCTAGACGGCCAATTCTGATCTCCAAAACGCGAAATAACACGACCGGGAAATGACTGATGCAGCAATTGAATTGTTTCTCTGGCTGTATGACATGTGGCGCCGTCTTGTTGGAACCACATGCCCTCCACATTCATTTCTTCAATTCTAGGCAAGAAAAAACTGGTTATCATTTCACGATACCAAACACCATTGACTGTTTGCGCTTGACCTGCCTCATTTTCATAAAAAAAGGTCCAATGATTCCTCCTGCCCCAAAAACCACACCACACAGTGACACGTTGAGGATGCATTTGCTTCTCGTGAATCACTCGAGGATTTTCCGCACCCCAAATGCGACAATTCTGCCTATTGACGAAGCCATCAAGATGAAAATGGGCCTCGTCACTGAAGATGATTTTATCGGCAAAATCAGCATTTTCATGTTGTCTCTCCAATACCCAATTAACGAACTCCCTTTCGTGTAGCGCTCCATTTTTACTAACCTCGTACCTTCTACTAACAAACTATAACAATTGTTCAAATGTAAAACAATGACACTTCGAATGTTGCCAGATTTAAAAATTGCGTTCTTCTTGGGACACCCTTTAGTAACCAACTATTAGTAATAATAACTAAAACTTTTTCATAGCCAGAAAAATGTTGTTTCAAGGTATTTCGTTTAAAATAAAATAGTCCGATTATTACTGACTCAAAGTCCATCGATTAACCAAGTTTGTTTCCAGTAAAAATCATCCATCAACTTTTACACTTTTTTCACTCCACTCTCTACTTCAATTGTGTATGCAAACAGTTTTTTGCCTCTGACTAAAATTTTAATTTCTTTGTTAAACAAGGATGAGGATCTTTAGATCCAAAAATTCTCTCTTGAAGATTCGAATACTTGGTATGTTGCACCGATACTACAGGTCCAATAACTGAAAATTACAAAGACCAACTAACATTCGGTTGTAAGAATGGAATTCTTGAGGTACATGTAACCTCAAGCATTCGTTTGGCAAATAAATTTGGTTGTGGCAACAAATCTGTTCGCTGAGTGTAGGAATCGGATGAAAAATTTAAGGCAACGACCTTTGTGCGGGGTCTATAGGAAAATATGAAACTATGTGAATCAGTTTCACCACATTTCATGGATGGTCGCTCATAACGTACCATGCACAATTTTGGCCTTAATGTTATCCTCGTACAAAGGTCCTTATTGATTTTAAGTCCTGTCACTCTATAGGCCCCAAATTAATGTGTGCTTTTTTACTAACTCCGCTGCAATAAAATAATATCGGTCTATTTTTTTATATAGCTTCTATGAAATATGTCCCTCCCTATTTTGGAGTAACATATAAAGATCGACCTTAATTAAACTCAGATAACATTACAAAAAAATTCGTTCAGTTTTGAAAATGCTTGTAAAATTTAAATTTCTTCAACAACGAGGGTTGCTATATATATTTCTGGAATAGGCAACACTAAGTGTTGCCTGGCGCCATCTGACATTTCCATTGGAAAATTTTGAGCAATTTCAAAAAGCTCAAAAAAAGGCTAGTGTCGATTGGTGCAAAGAAATTTTGAAAAAATACGATCGCAGTGCTTCTTCAAATGACGTTTATAAGATCGTCACAGGTGACGAATTATGGATCTATGTGTATGAGCCCGAAACAAAACACCAATCGACCGTGTGGGTCTTCGAAGACGAGCCAAATCCAACGAAAGTTGTTCGTGGAAGAAGCACTTCGAAGCAAATGGTCTCCTGTTTCTTCGGCAAAACTGGTCATGTGGCGACTGTTCCGCTTGAGCAACGTAGGACGGTCAATTCTGAGTGGTACACCACAAATTGTTTGCCTGAAGTTTTTGGAGAAATTCGAAAAACGAACAAGAGAAGACGAATCATTGTGCATCATGAAAATGCGAGCTCTCACACATCGGCTCAAACCAGCGCCTTTTTGACCGGCCAAAACGTCGAATTGTTGGGTTATCCACCGTACAGACTTGACTTGGCAGCCAATGACTTCTTTTCATTTCCGCACATCAAGAAAAAAAAAATCGTGGTCAACGATTTTCGTCGCCAGAAGGTGCTGTTGAAGCGTTCAAAAACCATGTTTTGGAGGCGTCTCAATCGGAGTGGAAAAAGTGCTTCGACAATTGGTTTGAGCGCATGCAAAAGTGTATAAATCATGCTGGAGAATACTTTGAAAAGCAATAAAACCATTTTTGATAATAAATATTCGCATTTTCATTATTAGGCCAGAAATATATATAGCAGCCCTCGTATTTCCAATAAAAACCTCATGTCATAAGCGTCGTCTGTGGTGCATTAAACATTCCGATTCATTCCGGAGTAATTTTTTTCGCCATCAATAAAAACTCCAAACAAAAACTGATATTCGCACGTGTACCGCCCTTTTCTGCCGTGGCAACCCATTCAGTTCTTTTAATACTCTTCACCAAAGAGTGAAACGAAATGACAAATACTAAAATTGTCATTCCGTTTGCAACACCACGAAATATTGATTGGGGAGCCTTTTAATATAGTATCGATCGTCGTAAATTTCTAAGACGATCTAAAGCACAACAGCGGTCAAACAAATCAATCTACGACCCTGAAATTTTGCATGACGCTGACTTGTGACCATGACTTATGATAGTGGCATAAGCTGTCTGAAGTTGTTACCAAGTGAAACCGGCCAAGGATAAAAAGTTTTCCTTTTAGGTACTTAATGTAGCTGGACATAGAGTACATTTTTAATTGCTGGATTTTTTGGCTAAAGTAGGCAAAACGGGCGGTTACTAGTCAATACGGAATAAAGGCAAATTTAACTACCCGTACCAATCAAACTAATTGAGTAATTTTAAAACAAAAATCGTACCGCATGGTCAAAACGGGCGATAAATAGTACATAGGGACAAATGGATATTTAAATGAAGGCAAGTTTTTTCTACCAATCAAACTATAGAGTAAGTTCGTGTTTTAGCTTAGATATAGGACGGACGCAGCGGACCATTTTTTTGCACTTTGGTGAAGAAGGTACGGTGCAGCGTATATAAGGTTATGTCTGGCCGAACTTAACGATGTTTTAACTGCTGCTTAGTTTTTTGACGCTTTAAATTTTATTCTTTGTTTTGTTTTTTTCTTAAGAAATTTAATTTAGTTTTTTAAGTATTTGAATATAAATTTGGTTGGAAGGTTTGAAATGGAGGGTCCAACAGGAAGGACCAATACCCTAAGCGAATAAACCTTAGCCAGCACACGACTTGTTGTGAGCTTGAATATAGATTTAACGACCGGCGACTATAACGGCATATCGCTGCTCCCTTGAATGTCGTTATAAGCGGTTTTCACTGTAACATTTTTTTAATAAACAAAATCACTTGATATCGAAAATATATCCAAAAATTCATCTCATGATGGATGACATAAACGTTAATGTCGGCGGACCAAAAAATAATGAAGGGTACAAAAAAAACCCTGCAGTTCTACTACATTTACCATCACTGCTCTGTGCGTGTGCGGGGTAGTATGTGTAGTATCGGTGGGTGGGAGTGTTTGCGTGATTGAGTGTTGCCATGAGAGCAACATATCCTCTCATCATTCAAGAAGAGAACACCGTGGGAGAGTGTGTTAAGGTTGGTGGTGGGCATAATGCAAACATGACTTGGCAATATTTAATTAAGTTAATCTACGATTTTTACTTTTCTGCCGCCGCTGTTGTTGTTGTTTTTGCTTGTGATGGCACGTGATACATTTTAAGAACATTACATTAAAACAGCAACAACAACATCATCATCGTGAAAAAATGTAACAACAAACAGCTTAATCTTCGTCTACTACACAAACATTTACGAGCACACAAAATTGGTTTATTCTTCGGGGCAGGGAGGATGGAGCTCTACCTATTGTGTGTGGGTGTGTATTAAACTGGGTTCACACACGTTTACGTTGAACAGTAGCAAAGAAAAAAAGCAAAGTGTCTACTCAAACCAGCTGGACATCCGGTCAAACTCAATTTGTCAAGACCTTGGTGACGGTTTCTGGATTTCACGAACGGCTTGCAAAATATTCACCTAAAGGGACAAAACCGTTAATATAACATTGGTCCTTTACAGTATCCCTAATAATAAAGCCTAACGTTGTCAAAATGTAGCCGCTGAGACAGAAGCTGTTAGCGAAACTACACATTTTCGGACATAAGTTATTTTAGTGGCAGCTGAACCCAACCCAAATCGTGATTTTTGTTTTGCTAATTTGGCTCAAGTTTTTGAAGTAATCGCATCGAGGATTTTTTAGCTCTTTTTTGATACTTTTAGACGGCTATATCTCGGTAAACCGAATAGAATATTTCTATAATATCTTAAGCAAAGTTCTAGCAAACTTATCTTCTGCATTAAGATCAGCGTTATTATTTTGGTGCTTTTAGCACCGTTTTTGGTGCTTTTGGATATCCGTACCCGAACATTTTTGTAAAATACCCGTTTTTAAAAAGCGGGTATTTATGGTGCTTTTCACACTTTCTAACAGTGGTTTAGTGCTTTTTTCCATTTCTCATAATGTACATACAATGACAACAGAAACTACATATACTTAGTTTCTTAAGGTTCGATTTTGGAAAAGTACAAAGAGTGAATTTAGCCTTCGAAGCAGACAACGCCTATCACGTAAATCTCTAAAATGACTTTTTTTTTGATTAAGAGTCTTACAAACAGAATTATTATTTCTTCGGAAAATTTTGATTGTTTAAAAGGTAATTTAGATGAAAGTATAAACGATTTTTTCATCTTGGATATAATTTCGGACAGTTTTGTAAAGATTACAACATAAGCAATAGCGACAAAAAAATTATGGTGCAAAAATAAGTCAAATTAACTAAGACGCTTGTGAATGAGCGAAGACTAAAGCTTCCAAAAAAAAAATTATATATTTTAGAATGCGTCCTTTATAAGTAAAGATAAAATATATAAAAAAAATGATAAAAAACGGCGTTATACTCGTAGACTTCATAAAAAAGTTTTTAAATGATGCATACGATATACTATTTCCAAAACTAAACTTTGTCTAAAGAATTTAGGGCATAAATGGAATAATATTGAGAGAGCAGATACATTTTTTATAGAAGTACACAATTTCAAAGATTCTATGAGAGGAAATCCCTTAAAAGAACTATGACACATTTTTTTCATTACCGTATTCTAATGCTGAATTCAGCGAATGCATTATAATAAAAATGGCCTTACATTAGAAAATTCTTGCTGTAGCAATTATATTATAACTACGAGTAAAATAAACCCCAACGATTCATACAACAGTAGATCTGTACTTTATCGAAACTATTATATGGCCTGATAATAGCGACAAAGAATCCGATGTATTTTAAACAGAAAATTATTTTTTTTGTGAAAATTTGATGTTGTTTTTTTGAACTTCTCGATCTCAATGTCATATTAATATTATTATTACTTAGTAGGGACATATTTACTGACTGTTACACACGTTTTATGCTGTAAAATAAAAAGTACTGAATGTTTTTGGATCAAATATTTTGTAATATATTTATTGATGTATTTTGTATCCAAAAAGAATCTACTTATTCGAAATGTCCGCCTTTTGCCTTTACACACGCCTTAGGTCGCACTGACCAATCGTCAATAGCTGCACGAACCTCGTCTATTAGAAAATTGGCCACAGCTCGAACCAAAGCAGTCTTAAGAGATCCAATGTTGGGGTAACTTTTGTGACAAACCTTGTCCTCTAAAGCCGTCTACAAATTGTAATCCAATGGGTTCAAATCTGGACTGCCTGAGGGCCATTCTTCAGAGGAAATGAACGCTGGCAAATTGTTTCGAAGCCAGGCCTGGGACGCTTTCGCCTTATAGGCCGGCACAGAATCCTGCTGGGAAGTCCATGGCTGGTTTTGGAACAGGGAATTGTTAAGAGGCTTCACAACAGCTTCCAAAACGGTTTCTTGGTAAACTTTGGCCGATGTTTTGACTCCTTGTTCGCAGAAATGCAGGTCAGTGACCCCATCGTAAGAGACACCCCACCAAACCATAACTGAAGCTAGGTGGTGACCGTTTTCCATCCTTGGGATCGGTTCAGATGCTTCCTTAGATGACCGCACATACACTCTATCACTTGGCTTGCTAAATTCTCCCTGAACGGTAAAAATTTTTTCATCGGTGAACAAAATTTTTCTGTGCAAGTTATCAGCGTGCTTCACCAAAAGACGTTTGCATTTTTCAATCCATTTTATTTAAAGCTGCAGTCAATAAATGTCCGGTAAGTCGTTTGAAAGCACCAAGTACCAAGTCTTTTTTAATGATTCGACTCATGGACTTTTGCGTAATATTCATCTCACGGGCCATGATTTTCTGTTTTCGGAGCGGATTTCTGTGAATTCTTGATTTAACGGCTTTGATGACATGCGGTGTTCGAACAGAGCGTGGGCGTCCCGACCGGTGGCGGTCTTTTACATCTTCAGTCTCCTCAAACAGTTTTATGCATTTTTAGACGAACATGCGGCTAATCCCTAGTGGCCGGAGCGTTTTGAAAATATTGCTTTTTTCATTTCACACTTGAAAAGCGCTATTACAACGATACGGTTCTCATTATCTGACTACTCCAAGATTAAAGTTGAAACAATTTTAAAATCCCGTTACAGACTAACGCTATTGAGGTTAGCTTTCAAAACCCATATGACATTAGCGGGGTATGTTCAGTTCTACTATTGAAATGGGTGTGTTCAATGTTGTAACAGTATTTATGTCCCTACGAAGTAGTTATTACACCAAATTTAATCAAAATCGAACTTAATATGGATGTTTAAGAGCGTACTTTGTATTGGGGCTATATTTATTTAGTTTTCTCAAATTTAATTTAAAAATTTATTGTGCAATTCGTTTTAATACATTTCTTCTTATCACTGCTCCAGCGAAGCCTACACGCAGAAAAAAGTATGGTTGTGGTAACAATGTTCATACTATTGTTGGTTATATGGTTGTGGCACAACAATATTATGATCATCACAACAATAGTATGGTTCACACATAACCATACTATGATCCCCACAACAATATTATGGTTCTCGCAACAATAGAATTATTCACACACGACCATACTATGATCCCCACAACCATATTATTATTCACACTCAACCATAGTATGATCCCCACAACCATAGTATGACTTACACACAACCATACTATAATCCCCAAAATTTTTTGTGAAGTTGCTATTCAACAATAGAGATTTTTATTAAGTTTTGTAAAAATACATTAAACTCATAATAATAGGAGTGATTTATTTAACAGTAAAAAAATTCATTTATTAAAAACATTTCAGTTTTACTAATCCGTAGTTTGTTTTGAAAAAAAATAATTTACATATAAAAAGTACTATTATTGCGTAAGATTCGTAAAAATAACATTGTCAAATAAAAAAATACCATTTTGCCGGTATGATTGCCGTAATTATATTATTGTTAACGTAAAACCCATGAAAACAATACTTTTGTCCCACCAACCATATTTATATTGTTGCTACAAACAAGTTTTCTTAATTTGGCAATAATACTATTGTTACATTTCAACAATATTAATATTGCCGCAATCATACTATTGTCAAAATGAAACTCAAAAAACAATACTATGGTTGCGACGACCATACTTTTATTGCAGAGAACATACTATTGTTGCCGTGACCATATAGTAACCATATCTTTACTCTGCGTGTATACGCAGGTTTTGTTTAAAAATTTTACATTCGTATTTGTATAGTTGACCTTTTGTTGTTTATTTTTCAGTTTTTGTTAGGCTTGAGGTCATAAGCAAAAAACAAATGTTGGTGTTTTTATAATTTATTTAATTTCGAACTGACTTCGTCGTTCATCATCATTTTACATTCGATAATTATCTTTTCAGTGTAGTGAGCTCAGCTAAATTTATATGTGCATATAAAATTGGATGAACATATGTGTGGAAGCTGTATCTACTTTACCAATTTTCTCCAACTTCAATAGCGTCCGTCCTTGCCTCAGAAAACGTACTTATACCAAATTTCATGAAGATCGGACAACAGTTGCAACTCTTAGTTTTGTATAGGCAGATATCATCTAATCGCATTGGGGTTGATAAGCAAGCAAAATCCACAAAGCTACTACCAGTATTGTAAGTTTCCGAGAGGTTGACTTAGATCTTGCACGCAGAGAAAAGATATGGTCACCGCAACAATACTATGTTCTCTACAATAAAAGCATGTTCGTCGCAACCATAGTAATGTTTTTTGAATTTCATTTTGACAACAGTATGAATGCGACAATATTACTATTGTTGAAATGTAACAATAGGATTATTGTCAAATTTAGAAATGAAAATATGGTTGTAGGAACCATATAAACATAGTTGGTGCAAGAAAAGTATTATTGTTTAAAATTTACGTTAGCAATAATATGATTACGGCAATCATACAGTATGGTTGCGACTATGAACAAAACATAACAGGTTTTTTAGAGCATACATGGATGTGTGTGCGTATGATTTTTTAATATACAAAGAAAACATATACACACGATACAGTGAATGATTGTTGTCCATTAAAAAAACAACAACAATCGGAAGGTAGTTCGAGGGAAATTTATTTTTGAATAACAACTCCCAATCTTAATAAATAATTTTGGCGATCATAGTATGGTTGATTGCATTATACTATGGTTGTACGAATAAAAGCATCGTTGAGTGTGAATCACACTATGGTTGTGAGGATCATACTATGGTTGTATAAGAAAAATACTATGGTTGTGAGGATCATAATATGGCTAAATAATCTTAGAATTTTACTACATTTCAAAATAAAAAAAAAACTGTAAGGCAAGTATTTCGAGGCGTTACTAGCAAACTAGCGAAATACTGGAAATTAAATGGAATTGATCAATTTTCTTTGAGGATGATGTTTGAAACCTGATGCGACCCATCTTAATAAGCATGTGCAGGACTTTATTTGGCATTTCCTTATTTTCGTCTATACTTTGTTTGCTTCATTTGTTTGGCATGTTTTTTAACAACAGGAAATCGGATTTCCTAGTGTAAATAACAAGAATAATACTTGAGTGTGGAGTAGATGGGAAAGACCTGCTTAGTTTGATGGCATGGCGACTTTAATGAGATACAAGCTGTGTCGCTATACCACCATGGTCGGTACAATAAGCGTATATGGGATAAACTTGAGTTGAAGTTAAAATCTAAAAGACAGGCTATAAACGTAACCTATACTGAAATCATTTTCTCCATGAAATATTTTGAAACCCTTCTAGGATTCTATAAATTCCATAGATAGAAACAACTGATTGGACAGAACGTTTTGAAAAGCTAAGAATATATGTGACAGTGCATAGAAAAAGGGACCTAAGGGTAAAAAAAAATCAATTTCCACTTTTTTTTTGATGTGGACAACAACATCTGAGCATCGAATGAGACCGATCCCATGCCCTCCCAGGGATATGCGCGTTTTATGAAAGTGAAGTCGACGATTCTACACCAAAGATACACGTATTTATATCTTTAAAATGGCTCTCCTGAACAAAACTGGTTTTTACCCTTAGGTCCCTTTCTATTTTGCGCGTCACATATATTGTCCAAGTATTCCATTAATACGCAAAGAAACAAGTCAGGTTGGGGTGAAGAGCGTCATTGTTAGGTATTTGGTTGTGGTGCAACAATATTAATAATAAAAACCAAGTTTTAACAAAACCTGCTCATTATTCAACTGACAGAATAAATCTTTTCAAATCGTTAAATAAGAAAATTAAATAAATCAAACTTTTTTCATTCGAGCAGATAACAGAATACATAAAATGGCACCTTTAACGGGTCCACTTAACAAATACTCGTGGTAAGGACAACCGAATTCAATGAGTACCTATGGTCAATAATCTATAACAACAACCAACACATGTATTAGTACAGGGTGGCTGATGAAAGTCGCTACCAAAAACAAAAATTTAATAAAATGACTATTTTTTTTATTTTGCAGATTAATTTTTAGAATTAACTGGGACACTGAAACAAGAATTTGGATTGTCCGCCGCTATCACGCACTGGAGTCCGTAGTTTCGGTTCAAAGAGAATTCACGTGCAATACATTCGAGAAACAACAAGGCGCACGATTGGCGGCAATCCTCCGAGCAGATGGACCAATGAGACTAATGAGACTTGTTAACAATTTTGCCGAGTATGGGACAGTTAACTGAAGTCCTTACCATCGAAACCCTTTAGTTCGAATGGAGGAAATAATGCTACCATACGAAGCAATCCAAAAGTTTCGACAAGAAGCTTATCTGCTCAAATGGGTATAATCAAATTTAGCCTTATTCCGATATAAAATTCAAATGACCAACAAACTGAACGCAGCTGACTTCCCGATTCGCTTGAGATTTTGCCAGAAGATGCTTCAAATGGTGGAAGAGAACGGAAACATGTTGAACTGTCTATTCATGTCTGACGAGGCCCATTTCGATTTAAACGGCAGTGTAGTGCTTCCATCCCACAGATACTCCAGAAGACGGAATTGCAAACACTTCGTGTCACAGTGTGGTGTGCCGTTTTATTACGCTGCATTGTTGGGCCCCAATACTTCGAAGAATACGGTCACACCATTACGGTTACAGAAGACCGTTACTTGAGCATGTCGAGAGAGCTTTTCTATCCAGAATTATGCAGAATGAGAATTTCTTTCAACTCTGTGTGGTTTCAGCAAAATAATGCAACTCCTCACAGAGCCTGGCCTGTTATGACAGAATTGCGACGGAAGGTCGAATAACCTTACTGCACCTGACTTTTTTTGGGGTAATGGCAAACAGGACGTCTGTAAAGCATTTCCCCTGAAGAATGGCCCTCAGACAGTTCAGATTTTAACCCATTGGATTACAAATTGTGGACGGTTTTAGAGGACAAGGTTTGTCAAAAAGATGCCCCAAACTTTGGATCGGAAGACTGCTTTGGTTCGAGCTGTGGCCAATTTTCCAATGGACGAGGTTCGTGCAGCTATTGACGATTGGCCAGTGCGACTTAAGGCGCGTTTAAAGGCAAAAGGCGGACATTTCGATTAAGTAAATTCTTTTTGGATACAATATACATCAATAAAAATATTAAAAAATATTTGGTCCAAAAACATTCAGTACTTTTTATTTTACAGCATAAAACGTGTGTAACGGTATTTATGTCCCTACTAAGTATTTTTTCGAAAGTGGCCAGAGGGTATTTACGATTCGACCTGGCCGAACTTAATACATTTTGCTTGATGTAACTTAGAAATGCCCTCATATATATTTGCACATATTCATTTGTTTCTTTATTAGCCAGCTATTAATCGGGGCAACCGAACCATATCAGTGTGCTCCATCGATTGGATTTCTTTGCTAGGAACAAAACCTACGAACGTGTCTTTTACTTCGAAAATGCCTCTTTTTTGGAGTGGGTGGTAAATAAGCCGATAATGATTTTCTGTTCTTTTGTTTTTCCCCATTTGTACATTGTTTCAATCAGTACGGAAAACGGTTACACATTTACGTGATGTGAAAGCTAAGAACACCAACTTAACCGCTCTCCTTGCTGCCGTAACCACCGAACAAACCGTACACATGTCGTAGATTCAATTCGCTGGGACAAAGTTAAAGGACTTCTAAGGCACATGACCTACTAACAGAACAAAGGAAGGAGAAAAGCACTGCCTAGCAAGGATGCAATAATAAATAATACAAATGGAATTGCCAAGGAGAACACGTTGTGCTGCTGTTTCCTACAGTGTTGCGACAATATGTAGCTCGGAAATCACCAGGGAGCCATGCCAAAAGATTTATGAGTTTGATTGGTATTCTTTGGAAACGGATTGGTTTTGTTGCTCTAAGGCATCATAAAAACCCAAAAAACGATTGCCCATGGGACCAATGGCCCATGGGACCAATACCTTTTCTAGGCAAGGTCTCTTGATTGTGTCTTTGACTAGGTGTTACTAAGTGGAAAAGTGTCATTGTCGTTGTCATTGATCAAAAAGGTTACTTAAAAAAACAAGGAAGCATGTTTCAGTTGTCTGATCCAACTGACAATAAACCCTTGCCCATATAGGGATTTTAAATTTTCTCTCGTTCCATTCTCCATTGCCTGAAGCGTAACGATTTTATTGACAGCTTGTAAAAGTTCATTTATGTGCACGCAGAGAAAAGATATGGTTACACTATGGTCACCACAACAATAATATGTTCTCTGCAATAAAAGCATGTTCGCCGCAACCATAGTATTATTTTTTGTATTTAATTCTGACAATAGTATAATTGCGACAATATTGCCAATGTTGAAATGTAACAATAGTATTATTGCCAAACTTAGAAACAAAAATATGGTTGTAGCAACCATATAAACATGGTTGGTGCAACAAAAGTATTGTTATTTAAAATTTATCTTAACAAAAATATGATTACGGCAATCATACAGTATGATTGTGACTATGAACATAACAAAACAGGTTTTGTAGAGCATTCATGTATGTGTGTTCGTATGTTTTTTTGATATACAAAAAAAAAACACATACACACGATACAGTGAATGGTTGCTGTCCATTAAAAAAACAACAACAATCGGAAGGTAGTTCGAGGGATTTTTATTGTGTTTACTTTGTTCGGTGAAATACTCTAATACCGACTGGTTCTCGTTTATTTAAAATCTGCCTGCACTTAAGTATATAGCTATTGATCATGGTTTAATCACATTCGTTACTTGGTGTCTACGGATGGTGAAGTAGCATTCACCCCTGCTGACAACTAAAAGTATTTTTGACCGTTGGAATATATTGAATGAATGAAATGTTTAATGAAAACATGGCCTCAAATCAGCTATGAACTAATAGTAATTCAATTTAAAATAGCACACCTAGTAAAAATCTCTATTTTTGAATAACAGCAATAACCAATCCTAATAAATAATTTTGGGGATCATAGTATGGCTGAGTGTGAATCATACTATGGTTGTGGGGATCATAGTATGGTTATGTGTAATTCATACTATGGTTGTGGGGACCATAGTATGGTTATGTGTGAATCATACTATTGTTGTGAGGATCATAATATTGTTGTGTCACAACCATATAGCCAACAATAGTATGATCATCTTCAAATATTGTCACCCCAACCATACTTTTTTTCTGCGTGTGGAAGGTATTAGAATAGGGCGTGGCATACACTTTTTATATTCTCCACCGAAATTTTTCATTCCGTTCGCAACTCACGAACTATTGATCGTAGTTAGTAAATATTTTATTGATCATCATATAATTCTCAGCTTACCTAGCCAAAGCACGATAGCGCTTAAATGAATAAACCTACGATATTTTGCATGAGCTGTTTGGTGAAATTGGTACAAAAGGTACCCCACTTTTTGAGTATACGAGGGCTGCTATATATATTTCTGGCCTAATAATGAAAATGCAATTATTTATCATCAACATTGGTTTTTCAAAGTATTCTCCGGCATGATTTATACACTTTTGCATGCGCTCAAACCAATTGTCGAAGCACTTTTTACACTCCGATTGAGACACCTTTAAAACAGGGTTTTTGAACGCTTCAACGACGAAAATCGTTGACCACGCATTTTTTCTTGATGTGCGGGAAAAAAACAAGTCATTGGGTGCCAAGTCAGGGCTGTACGGCGGATGACCCATCAGTCCGACGTTTTGGTCCGTCGAAAAGGCGCTGGTTTGAGCCGATGTGTGAGAGCTCGCATTGTCATGGTGTACAACGATTCGTCTTTTCTTGTTCGTTTTTCGAATTTCTCCGAAGACTGCAGGCAAACAAATTGTGGTGTACCACTCAGAATTGACAGAATTGACCGTCCTACGTTGCTCAAGCGGAACAGTCGCCACATGACCAGTTTTGCCTAAGAAACAGGCGACCATTTGCTTCAAAATGCTTCTTTCACGAACAACTTTCGTTGGATTTTTGGCTCGTCTTAGAAGACCAACACGGTCGATTGTTGTTTTGTTTCGTGCTCATACGCATAGATCCATAATTCGTCACCTAAGACAATCTTATAAACGTCTTTTGAAGCACCGCGATCGTATTTGTCAAAATTTTTTTACACCAATCGACATGAGCCTTTTAGGAGCGATTTTCAAAATGTGCGGGATCCAACGAGAACAAACCTATTTTACGGCAAGGTGTTCATGCAATATCGAATGTATGCTGGTGGAAGAAATCCCAAGGACGCCGCTATCTCACGGTATGTCACATGACGATCTTGCATTATCAGTTCATGCACGGCGTCAATGTTCTCTGGCACAACGGCCGTTTTTGGACGACCTTCGTCTTTGAGCGAGCGTCGGCCACGATTCAATCCATTAAACCAGTTTTTCACAGTGCCATAGGTTTGTGCTTCATCGCCATACAAAGATCTAAGGACATCGATGCACTCTTGTCGTGATAATCCACGTCGAAAATTGTGAAAAATGATCGCACGAAAATGTTCACGAGTTAATTCCATTTTTCACTGTAAACAACACAAATGATGGTCGTACGTCAAAACGATCTGAGTACGTTTATGCTAAAAAATGTCAAACTTCCCAATGGAAATGTCAGATGACACCAGGCAACTCTTAGTGTTGCATTGGCCAGAAATATATATAACAACCCCCGTATGCTTAATACATCATTTTTGTTTTTTGGACGGACAATGGCCAAAATGAATACTGTTAGTTGGAACCCATAAAGCATAGCAAGTGGACGTTTTGTTTTTAATTAAGACTAACACTTAGGGGATGTCCCATTTATATGCAGTGCATTACGTCGGTTACGGAAGATATTTTAGGTAGAGAAGGACAGAGGAAGTAAATCTTATGCTCATTCGACTTTAACCTGTTCATATCGTAGGTGGCAGGAACCACCTCTGCGGAAGGTCTTCTCCATGTATGGACAAGACGGCTGAAGAACGAATTCTCTTCAATCAATAACAACTTAATGCAAACATCTAGATAAGGGGTGCTACGGCAAACACTCTGACCTCCGGGAGGAGGTTACCTATATCAGAAGAGCACATCCCGTTAAAGTAACGAAGTACGCAACCAACATTCCGTCAATGTTTGAGTTAAACAACAGAGTGGGCTTTCCTGCTATTTCCAACAAGCCTTAGCGCCTTCCCTTTTACGCGGTCAAGAAACTTCAAAGAAGACATTGAAGCATTTGTCCAGTCAAAGGAGTTATACTCCATTTGTGGCCAAATGTATGTGATGTACGAGGGCGGTTTGGAAACTTCTTAGCCTAGCACAAAAGCGCGGTATAAACAGACAAAAAGTTAAGTGTTTTGGAAACTTCCATCTCTGCTATGAACACATGTTAAATTTTGTTTCGATCTGGCAACTCCTTCATATAGAAACAGATGTTCACAAAAGACGCATCGGCGATTTTTTTTACAATGGAAAAATTAGAAATGCGTGGTGTCATTAAATATTTACATAAAAAAGGTTTATCGGGACAAAAAATTCGTAATGATATGGTAAATGTGTTAGGTGAAAGTGCTCCTTCATATGCAACAGTAAAAAATTGGGTTGCTGAATTTAAACGTGGTCGTACAAGCATTGAAGATGAACCACGTAGTGGACGTCCAAAAACAGCAACAACAACAGAAATTGTAGCCAAAGTGCATGATATGGTATTAAATGATCGACGAATAAAAGTGCGTGAAATAGCTAATATCATGGGCATCTCAAATGATCGAATCCATTTAATTTTGCATGAAGAACTACAGATGAAAAAGCTTTCTGCAAGACGGGTGCCGCACTTGTTAACAGTCGACCAAAAACGCATAAGAATGAACATTTCTCAAGCTTGTTTGGATCGTTTTCAGCGAAATAAAATGGATTTTAAGCGTCGTTTCATAACTGTTGATGAGACATGGACCCTTATACTCCAGAGACAAAGGAACAATCCAAACAATGGACTGAAGCTGGAGGAAGTGCCCCAAAGAAGGCAAAAACAATTCAATCGGCTGGTAAGGTTATGGCAACGGTTTTTTGGAACTTCAAAGGTATTTTATTGATTGACTATCTGCAAAAGGGTAAAACAATAAATTCAGAGTACTATTGCAACCTTTTAGATCAATTAAATGTACAAATTCGAGAAAAACGTCCTGGCTTACAACACAAAAAAATAATTTTTCATCAAGACAACGCACCAGCGCAAAAGAGTGTTTTAACAATGGCTAAAATCAACGAATTAAAGTACGAGTTGCTTGACCACCCACCTTATTCTCCAGATTTAGCTCCCAGTGACATTTACCTGTTCCCAAATCTAAAAAAATCCTTGCTGGCAAGCGTTTTACCTCAAATGAAGATGCAACTACAGTTGTAAACCACTATTTTGAAGACCTTAAGGAAAACTATTTTAATCAAGGGATAGAATTGCTAGATAAGCGTTGGACTAAGTGTATTGAAGTTTCAGGAGATTATATTTAAAAACAAAAATATTTTTGAAAAACTAACTATTCTCTTCCATTGATAGGCTAAGAACTTTCCGAACCGCCCTCGTAGATTACGAGAAAGTCGGAGAAAGTAAAGTATTTCTTGCACCGCTTTGAAAAGCCCAAGCACTTGAATTTGTATTTCTAAACATAAAAAATGTATTTGTTTTAGCGAACATCACACTAAATGTTAATGACCAAAATATTAAGAGCGTACGACTCCTCGACACACGCAGAAAAAAAGTATAGTTGGGGTGACAATATTCAAAGAGGATCATACTATTGTTGGGTATATGGTTGTGGCACAACAATAGAATGATTCACACATAACCATACTATGATCCCCACAACCATAATATGATTCACACTCAAACATACTATGATCCTCACAACAAAGTATGATTCACACTCAACCATACTATTATCTCCACAACCATATTATGATCCTCACAACCATAGCATGTTTCTCATACAACAATAGTATGATTCAAACGCAACCATACTATTATGATCAACACAACCATTGTAAGATTCACACTCCACCATACTATGATCCCCAAAATTATTTATTAGGATTGGGTAATGTTGTTATTCAAAAATAGAGATTTTTATCAAGCAAGTTATTTTAAATCGCATTGCACTTAGTTGATAGCCAGATTTTTATTGAACATTTCATTCAAGAAACAAAAATATATATTCCAAGTTCAGTTGATAATACTTTTAGTTGCCAGCAGGAGTAAATGCTACTTCACCATCCGTAGACCCCAAGTAACTTAGGTGCTGGCAGATTTTAAATAAACGAGAGCCAGTCGGTAGTAGAGTATTTCACTGAACGAAGTAAACACAATAAAAATCCCTCAAAAACCTTCCGATTATTGTTGTTTTTTTTATAATGGACAACAGCCATGCACTGTATCGTGTATATGCGTTATTTTGGTATAGCAAAAAAAAACATACGCACACACATACATGTATGCTTTATAAAACCTGTTTTGTCATGTTAATAGTCGCAACCACACGGTATGTTTGCCGTAATCATGTTATTGTTAACGAAAATTTTAAACAACAATACTTTTGTTGTACCAACCATGTATATATGGTTGCTACAGCTATAGTTTCATTTCTAGATTTGGCAATAATACTATTGTTACATTTCAACAATATTAATATTGCCGCAATCATACCGTTGTCAAAATGAAATTCAAAAAACAATACTATGGTTGCGACGAACATGATTTTATTGTAGAGAACATACTATTGTTGCTGTGACCATATGGTAATCATATCTTTTCTCTGCATGCAATAATCCCATTCATCAAACCATTCGTCGACAATGCTCAGCCCGTCGATCGTTTATAGCTTAACAAGCAGCATTGGGTATTGCCAGCATTAAACTCGGCCCTATTTGCAAAACCCCACTCTGAGACACTCACAAGATCTTTGTTAAGTGTGTTAGTCATATTTTGCCATATCGCCGCTGTACTCGTATCTGTAAGGCCTGGTCTACTACGGTCGAACGAATAAAAGTGGCAGATGCTCCTGTCGTCCGCAAACGAATGAATAGGTTTTGTTGTCCGACTCAGAAGGTCATTGAGAAAAATAGGCAACAGGGAGGGAAAGAGAACAGAGCCTTGTAGTACCCCTGCATTTATAGCATACCTATAGGATGAGACTTCGTCTATAAAAACACGTATAGAGCGACCTCTGTGATCGATATGAATCGGGAGTAATCAGTGCCGATACCAAAATCACTAAGCTTTGATTAGAGTGCGCTTTGCTACACTCTTTCAAAATATCTAGAGACACTATCGTACATGCACCAAATGATAGCTCCGAAAGGAATGCCATCAGGTCTCCAGTAGATCGATTCCCACGAAAGCCATACTGTCCCATAGGTAAGAGTGCCAGTTGACTCCAAATCATTTACAAGATGATGATTCCACCTAATTTACTACAAGATGATGATTCACCATACTCTTTCGCCTGAGATAAAGGAACGCATTGGCCGAAAGGGCAAAAAAAACGGACCAAGTTTTTTGCGCTTTAGTAGTGTAGGGACGGTTGCAGATATATAGGGTTACTTTACGCCTTCTTTCGTTCTTTTACAGTAAGACTACGTGTGTTTAGTGCTATTTCCATGTGACTAGGTTTTGCTGTTTCTTCTTTTGAAATTCCAATAGGTCCACAAGCTTATGTTAACAACACCTTTTTTTTTAAAATTGATTTTCCTTTTCGGTTTTGTAACTAACTTTTAACGAGCACTTTTTGTAGTGCCGTCATTTGGTGGTTGAAAACCACAGAAAGTATGAGACACACATGCAAATGCACTTGGCATGAAAGCGATCCTGACACAAGCGTTCGCTAAGGACAAGATGTCCTCGACAGAGGGCCCTCTTAGAAAAAAACATAGTCCGCAACTGGTATTGCTCTTCAATGGCAGCATCTGTTCGAATTAAAGGACATCTTTCGAGAAGCACAAGACATACGTACTACAAATCCTACAAAAATCCATCATTCAAATGTGCAGGATGGTCCAAAAATGATGATAAAATCGAATTCCTTAGTTATCAAACATAATTTTATTCAAGTGGCAACATCGGCTTACCTGGCTACAGCATCCTATCCTATATTGACAGTTTCTGGCTCTATCTTATGAATGATGGCTTGCTCTATATTCGTCTTGAGGGCCGTTCGAATAACATAGGTTCTTCACGTAACAAAAACAGCCTAACGTTGTCAAATCGGAGTGCCGTGAAGGCCAAGTAACATCATCGAGACGGCTCGATTGCAGCGTGGTATGTGTGGGTACGTTATCGACATTTTCGATATTAAGTTTATGACTGACAACCCTTCTGCGTTTATACTTACTTACTAATTACATTATTCCCACAACATCCCATTAAGGATCAAGGGGGAACTTCCCCCAAATCACTGAACTGTGCCCGATATAATTCTTATACTCACTGGCCGAGACCTATTGTCGGATCTTAAAGGCTAATGCATTTGATAGAGAAATGTTAACATGACATAGAGAATAATCTCTTTCTCGTAAAGTCGACGGCATTTGAAAGGTGAATCCCGCCGCTGAACAATTGTTACATGTTCTTACCCGAGGTTGAACCTGAGTTTGCTGGCATGATAGTCAGGCACACTACTATTACACCATGGCGGCCCACGATAATAATGACCATACAAAACTGGACAAAATGTACAGATTTGCGGAGGATTGTGTCCGCAATACAAACGGACATAAGCCTCAGAAAAAAATTTTTGTTTTTCGTGACCGACTATGAGATACCCTACACCAATCTGCTACCCAGAAGATTTCGCGCCAAAATCAAAAAATTACATTTTTGACATTACGATATGGTCCAATTTCTCCAGCGATGGGTGTTGGCCGCTTGTATTGCTCCATGCGAAATTTGGTTGGACTTCCGTGTCCGACTATGAGATGCCCTACACCATTCTGCTACCCAGAAGATTTCGCGCCTCTGTCGGGAGCTTTAGGTTGATTGAATTTACATTTTTGCCTTTACGGGTGCTGGCCGCTTGTATTGCTCCATGCGAAATTTGGTTGGACTTCCGTGTCCGGCTATGAGATGCCCTACACCATTCCGCTACCCAGAAGATTTAGCGCCTCTGTCTGGAGCTTTAGATTGATTGGATTTACATTTTTGACTTTACGATATGGTCCAATTTCACCAGCGATGGGTGTTGGCCGCTTGTATTGCTCCAAGCGAAATTTGTTTATACTCGGATGCAATATGTGGCTTTTCTAACTGTAGGTTCTGAAATCGGAAAGGCCCTTCATGGGCGCCATAACGTTCAATGCAAATTTGAGCGATATCGGATTTACTTTGTGGCATCCAGGGTGGCTGCAAGATCACAAATCGTGAGGCACCTTTGTTCGGAAGCTATTCGAAAACATAGACTGATCTGGTTCAATTTTACTACCGATTGGTGTTGGATGCTGTTGCTTGGAATCCGATGTTAAATGTGGCTTTTAGAGCTGTAGGTTCTGAAATGGGGAAGAATTATGTGCACTATTTTCCAAAACTTAAAGAATGTACCAAGTTTCTGCGGAATCGGTTCATAATTGCGACTTCTCTGATTACAACGATAGATGGACAGAAAGGCAATGGAATAGGATAACTGTTTTGAATGCGAGGGCTTCTAAAAATATTTCTGGCCTAATAATGAAAATGCGAATATTTATCATCAAAAATGGTTTTATTGTTTTTCAAAGTATTCTCTAGCATGATTTATACACTTTTGCATGCGCTCAAACCAATTGTCGAAGCACTTTTTAAACTCCGATTGAGACGCCTCCAAGACATGGTTTTTGAACGCTTCAACAGCATCTTCTGGCGACGAAAATCGTTGGCTACGCATTTTTTTCTAGATGTGCGGGAATAAAATAAGTCATTGGGTGCCAAGTCAGGGCTGTAAGGCGGATGACCCATCAATTCGACGTTTTGCCCGGTCAAAAAGGCGCTGGTTTGAGCCGATGTGTGAGAGCTCGCATTGTCATGGCGCACAATGATTCGTCTTCTCTTGTTCGTTTTTCGAATTTCTCCGAAGATTCCAGACTAACAAATTGTGGTGTACCACTCAGTATTGACCGTCCTACGTTGCTCAAGCGGTACAGTCGCCACATGGCCAGTTTTGCCGAAGAAACAGGCGACCATTTGCTTTGTAGTGCTTCTTCCAAGAACAACTTTCGTTGGATTTGGCTTGTCTTCGGAGACCCAAACGGTCGATTGCCGTTTTGTTTCGGGCTCATACGCCTAGATCTATGATTCGTCACCTGTGACGATCGTATAAACGTCTTTTAAAGCACCGCGATTGTATTTTTTCAAAATTTCTTTGCACCAATCGACACGAGTTTGTCAAATGACGATTTTGCATTATCATTTCACGCACGGCATCAATGTTCTCTGGCACAACGGCCGTTTTTGGATCACCTTCACGACCTTCGTCTTTGAGCGAGCGTCGGCCACGATTGAATTCATTAAACCAGTTTTTCACAGTGCTATCGCCATACAAAGATTTAAGTTCATCGATGCACTCTTGTCGTGATAATCCACGTCGAAAGTTGTGAAAAATGATCGTACGAAAATGTTCACGAGTTAATTCCATTTTTCACTGTAAACAACACAAATGATGGTCGTACGTCGAAACGTTCTGAGTGCGTTTATGCTAAAAAATGTGAAACTTTCAAAAGGAAATGTCAGATGGCGCCAGGCAACACTAAGCGCCAGTGTTGCCAGAAATATATATAGCAACCTTAATATAATGGTATCTGCAGTCCCTTAAGCTGTTACAAACATAATACCCTGAGACATAGTGCTTTGACATCTGTAGGTGGCCTATATTATACAAATGCCGGGCCCTCAAAAATGTACACAAACAAAAAATTCTTGTGTTCAATTAAAAAAATTCAAACAAAAAATTAATAAGGAATCCTGTGATAAAAAAATTCACATATTAACTAAAATATTCGTACGTTGCTTATCGATAATATTTCCGATTTCAATCGATAAACGGCAAATGTGACTTTGTTTACAAAGTCACATTTGCCGTTTATCGAAAAATATCCGTTATGAGGTGTTGAAAAAGTTCACATATGTACAAACAAATTTATCAACAATAATTTCGTATCAGCTGATGTAATAATTCAAATATAGGGTGATGCATCTAGAGGTATTTTTTCAGAACAAAAAAAATTAAAATCAAGTGTGGAATTTTTATTGGTAATTTGAAAGCACATTTTATGGCATTTATTTTTTGAAAATAATTTTCTTCAAATGTTTGCAACTGTATTATGGAAATGAGCGTTCAGTGAGAAACGGGAAGATCCGCTGTTTTCGACCAAAATTTTGTTCAGTGATGAGGCCCATTTCTGGCTCAACGGCAAAGTCAATAAACAAAATTGCCGCATTTGGGCTAAAGAGGCACCAGAAGAGGTTCAAGAGGTGCCATTATACCCAGAGAAAACCACGGTTTAGTCCGGTTGGAATCATCGGTGAATATTTTTTCAAAAATGATGATGGCCGGATCGTAACCGTGAATGGTGCTTGCTATCGCGCCATAATATAAACCTTTATGCTACCTGAAATTGAAGCCCGTAATTTTGACGACACTTGGTGTCAACAGGACGGTGCCACTTGCCCTACAGCTACTCAAACAATGGATCTATTGAGAGGTAATTTTGAAGAGTAGCTAATTTTACGTTTTGGACCGGTGAGTTGGGTCCTAGATCATGTGGTATCACACCTAAAGAATATTTTTTGGGGGCTAAGTAAAGTCCAAATTCCATGCTGGCGATTCAGGTTTTGGAAGCCAACATTACGCGTGTGATTAAAGCCATACCGGTCGAAATGCTCGAACGAGTCATCCAAAATTGAATCCTCAGAATGGAAACCCTGAGACGTAGTTGCGGCCAACATTGGAAGGAAATTAGATTCAAAAAATAAATGCCATTAAATGTCCTTTCAAATTACCAATAAAGATTACACACTTGTTTTGAATTTTTTTTATTTTTTTTGTTCTGAATTTCGTTTTGAATTTTTTATATCTTTTTGTTCTGAAAAAATACCTCTACATGGATCACCCTATGTTAGCATCGCGACAATTACGAGCAGAAACTCCACTCCTCATATACGTTCTTGCTGCTGTTAAACTTAGCTGCTAGGCCGTCCCTTTTCGAGCCCCAAGCCCCAAAATCAAGAACCAGCCGCTGATCCTGAGTCAAACGAATCATGCAAGGTATTTATGTTTAATTCACCTAAGGCTGGTGCGTGGCATCTTGAATTGTAGAGATTGATGGTGAGTCTATGTACAGGGTTGCCCATATTCGACGGACCCATGTTTTTTTTTAAAAAAATCAAAGAAAAAAATAAAAATTTGGCGGTTGGCAATCTTAATTTAATTTGTTCCAAGTAGATTTGTTTACATCAATTTTTGAATATGATATCTCTCAAATGGCCGCCTCTGGCGTTGATGGCGTATTGTGCCCCTTTTGCAGCATTTTCCATCGTTTTCGCCAACATTTCGGCCGGAATAGCGGCTATTTCTTCACGAATGTTGTCCTTGAGCTCTTCTACGGTCCTTGGCTTGTTAACGTAAACCTTTGACTTCAAATATCCCCACAAGAAGAAGTCAGGCGGCGTCAAATCGGGCGAACGCGGTGGCCAGTCCAAATCACCACTTTTCGACATCAAACGGCCCGGAAACAAATTCTTCAGAAAATCGATTGTTATGCGACTTGTGTGCGGTGGAGCGCCGTCTTGTTGAAACCAGAACTGCCTCATACGCTTTCGACGAATAATTGGCATCACATAATTGGTCATCATGTCGCGATAACGCTCCTGGTTGATGGTAACAGCATGGCCATTTTCATTTTGGAAGAAAAACGGCCCAATGACCGTTTTCGCACTAACGCCGCACCAAACTGTGACTTTTTCGTCATGAAGAGGCACTTCTTGAATCTCCTGAGGATTTTCAGTGGCGTAAATACGGCAATTTTGCTTATTTACGGTCCCATTCAATGTGAAATGGGCTTCATCGGACATGATAATTTTGTTCCAAAATTGCTCGTCATCTTCGGCCATTTCGATGACTCTTTGGGCCCATTCCAATCGACGAGGCTTGTCCACAGGCAGCAATCTTTGCGTCAATTGAATTTTGTATGGGAACAAATGCAAATCAACGCGAATAATCCGTTGTAAAGTGGACCGAGCCATGCCCAACTGCTGAGAACGGCGTTTTTGGGATGTTCTTGGGGACCTCTCAACACTGGCTCGTACGGCAGCGATATTCTCGGCCGATCGCCTTGGTCGACTTTTATTTGGCCTCTTCGGATTAGAAAGAGCCTCACCAGTCGAAAATGTTTCGTATAAACGCTTAATGGTGTTCTTAGAAGGCGCACTTCTCACATTTTTTAATATTTTAAAACAGTGCCTTCAATTTCTTTGCACAATTGTGCAAACCACTACTCACACACATTCTTACGCTCTTTCATTCAGTCGTTGATGTGACTTCAACGAGTGCACATGCCAGCGGATGCTATAACAATTTTTTTCAGATTATAAACACGAATCAAAATGAAAACACTCGAAAAATATTGTATGATCAAAAATCCTTTTGGTAACATTCAGTGTCTTATATGTTATTTAACATTTAAAACAGGCACTGAATACGTTATCAAAAGACATTGCGATCATTTTCATAATTTCATAAATAAATTAAATGAAAAGAAAATAAAAAAACTTTATTTGGAAAAATTGAAGCAATGGTGTGAGGGAGAAGAAATTTATGTGACAAAACCTGTTTCTAAATTAAAAAAGGAGATTTCTAGCTTGATCAGTTTGGAAATAGTTAAAAAGGGTAGGCCATTTTGCGATGGTATTTTCTTAAAGCAATTGGTAAATAAAATTTTGCAAAGGCTTAATTTTAATACACAACTTATTGAATCACTTCCTTTGTCCACTCAAACTGTTGGCCGTCGTACTAATGAAATAGAAACTTGTGTAGAGGCTGACGTAAGGGAAAAATTAAATAATTGCGAATTTTTTTCCATTTGTTTGGACGAAAGCCTTGACGTAAATGATCTTTGTCAGTTTATTATTTGTATTCGATGCGTAGATAGCGAATACAATATTTGTGAATCAATGCTTACTTTAGAAACATTTTATGGTAATGTTAGTGGTAAATTATTGTTTGATGTTATCGCAGAAAAGGTTCTATCTATTGTCGATATAAATAAATTTGCTGGAGTCTGTACCGATGGAGCCAATGTAATGTTGGGTAAATATAATGGATTAATAGGACAATTTAAGAAACATGGGTTTGCTGTTAATAACTTCCATTGCATAATTCATCAAACTGCTGTAGCATCAAAGTTCTTAAACAATGACCCTGCTATGAAAACAGCAGAGGAAATTATAAACAAAATACGAGGCGGACATCAAGCGCTTACCCATCGAAAATTTGTAAACTTTTTGAAAAACAAACAAGTAAGTATGTGCTATAGTCGGGCGTGGCCGACTCTATGATACCCGCACCACTATAAATGTGATTAAGTCTCCTGTTAATCGAAAGCACTCGTCGCTATTTCTATCTGTATCTATCACGCAAGCACTAAGCCTTTATACCCCATACCACTATGTGGTGAGGGTATAAAAATTATAGTTGGTCCACATTTTCATACCTTGTTTTCGGACCCTGTGCTCTCCCACGGACGAGATAAATCATTTGGCTTGACATATTTAAAGTCCTGAGGCAATTCCCTGTCATTTGAGGGGTCACACTAAAATCCGGGTAAACCGAAACTTTTGGACCCTCCTAATGGACCCTGGGGCCCAAACAGGTCGAATTTTTTTAATTTCCTTTCATTTAAGGGGTCACACTTATATTTTAAATCATGGGTCCATTTTTTGGGTTCTGAAAGCCCCGTAGGTCCGAGAGGCGGGTCCAACTATTTTTTTTACATTTTGTGGTCAGTTCTACATCGAATGGCATATTTTTTTAATTTGTTGACCAATACACGCGACATCAACTGGATTTGGACCAAATCCGGGAGTTCCTTTGTATGGGGGGTCTATCAGAAAGTGCACCAAATTCAATAGCGTCCGTCCTTGTCCCAATATATTACCACATGCCAAGTTTCATCAAGATCGGTGCATAAATGCGACCTGTACTTTGATTACATGAATAGATGGACATCTTTATATCCAGCCAGCCAGCCGACCAGCCAGCCAGCCAGACAGACATGGCTAGATCGACTCAAAATGTAATTCTGAGCAACTTTCTCTCTGGTCCCGGTATTCTAACTCGATTCCTTCGATGTGTTACAAACGCAAGCACTAAGCCATTATACCCCATACCACTATGTGGCGCGGGTATAAAAAGCTGTACATTATGACCTTAAAATGTTTACAGAGTTCGATGGTTAAGTCGCGGCCAGTGTCTGAATGTACTATATGACTTAGGAGAAGAAGTACTCGTTTACCTAGAAACTGAAAAAATGAAAAACAATTTAGTTCAGGCATTGAGGGACAAAGATTTTATTTTAGACTTGGCTTTTTTGGCAGACACGACAAGCATGCTCAATGAACTTAATTTAGAATTGCAAGGTAAGGAACACAATATATGCGATTTGTCAAAAATAATTTTTAATTTTAAAACCAAACTTTTTCTTCTTCTTTCCCAAATTGATTCTGGTGATTTCAGCAATTTTCCAAAAACTTCAAACATATGCGTAAGGCCCGAAAATTACAAAAGGCAAAAATATTTAGATATATTTGAATCTCTTTTTTATAATTTCCAAGACAGATTTCAGGATTTAGAAACTGTACAGCCGAAAATAGATCTTTTTGAAAATCCTTTCCGTTGCGATCTTAGCAAACGCATACTTCGAAGCGAAGTAAATGTTTCAGATAAATCAAATATTAAAAATTTTTGGAAAGATATAGACGGTGCCATCTATCCTGAATTAAAAAAAAATTCATATAAGTGCCTTTCCTTTTTCACAACAACTTACCTTTGCGAACAAATTTTTTCAGATTTGAAATTCATATGTTCGAAACAACGAAACGCTTTGACTTCAAATCATCTAAAAAACATTCTTTTAATACGAAATTGTCATAAAAGTATAAATATGGAAGATTTTATTTCAGTTATATGATAGGCATTATTCAGAATGACGTCTATTACATACATTTTTTTTCGGGTGTAAAAATTACTCTCTCACGCTCACTAATACACAACCAAAATTTTTTTGGAAGGCACTGTTTTAAAAGCACGTTGAGTTTTCACAATTGACTTGTTCTGTTGAATGTAAATTTCAACTATTTCAGAGCGCTCGCGTGGCGTGTATTGTTGCATGGTAAAAATCTGCATGGACTGAGCGCGGTATGTCATTAAGCGATCTGACATCTCTGTCAAAAGTTATGGCGTTGCCAGATGGGTCCGTCGAATATGGGCAACCCGGTACTAGGAGCGAGTTGCACACTCCCGGTTACGGCAGCCTTAACGTCGGTGTACACCATACAATAACTGGTTCCGAGAGTGCTGTCAACAAGCGCGCTAGTCACTTGAAGTTTTTGCACTAACTTGCGTACCGCAGGAGCGGTAGATGCCTTATTGCGGCCAAAACTTCTTTTACAATCCACGAAGGTGTGACACCGAATTTCAGTAAAGATTTCGAGCAGAAAAGAGCAGTCAGTTTAAAAATAACATATGATATAAAACGAAACCCCTAACTGGACCACCTGTTAACCCAAAGACTGCGGACAACTCTTCCTATCTCAACCTTTCCTTCGATGTCTAGGGGGAAAATCTTAAAATATGAACTAATTTATAAATCAACAGAGAGAACAGAATCGTTGTCACAACCAAACTTTTGTTGGTAATCTGTGCCATAATATTACCACAGCTTTCATCTTATGGTACTTCGAACCGCATATCCATCAAGACTGTTAACATTTGGTGATTGCAACAGAAAGTCTTTCCGTGCAACAGAATTTTTGTATTTTGAAACGTTTTTAAACTGACTTTTTTTATGTGTGGGCTTTAAAGTTCGGAAGAATGAAAGAATGGTCCACATACGAGTACTGGATCACCTTAAGGCAAACTAAAGCTTGTTCAAATGTTTTTACTGAACTAAGTCAATTGCAGATTTTGTGCAAACTTAAAGTCCATAGTGATGTGGGCCCTGTTGGCAGGCCTTCAATACCCTCATTTTCCTTACAACAAGCCAGTTTCAATACAAGCGCCGAGCCAGAACAATAGACTCTGAGAGAGCCGAGCAATCATTCCTTAGACGTTACCATTTGCGGCTATGCCATGTAAAATCGTGGTGGTGCTAGGGAATTTGAATTTCGTTGTGTGTTCTCTATGGGGGTTCTCTGTTGCGTTTTTCCGGGTTTCACTTTTCAGTTTTACGACTCCATTAAGGCATTGTGGAGTGGCAAGCGAAACAGCTAGGAAAAACCCAAACCAGTCAATGGAGCCAAAGAACAATTTATGGCACATTGCATACATGATTCGAGCAAATTCAAGCCCGTTGTCCTCGTTTGGCTTGCCAACAAATTTCGGTGTGCAAAAATTCGGTGTATGGTGTGACCCACATGCGATGAAGGATATGTGAAAGAGCCTTGCAGTTGTTCACCGGTATCCATTTACGGGACCTATGTTCGTGTGTAATTGGTTGTGTAGATTGCATTGCATTTAGCCCAATTCGAACTTGGTCGAAGTGGTGGAATTTTTTTTTATTGGTTCTGTTTGGGACTTAGTCAATGGGTAGACGGTGTATATAAACGGAGGTTAATTTTAAGGGCCGATGTTGATTTTGGATAAAACACAAATTATTTAGGAAATTATTGTCATTTCTTTTTATTATGATTGGCATGGTTCAATTATGTATGGAGCAAAATATCGGCCAAATGGCCGCCGCGACCTCGGCGGCACACCGCCAACCGATGGTCCAAATATTCTATGACGCTGAGTCATAATTAAGGTTCTATGCCGTTAATGTGCCGAATTATCTCATCCTTTGGCTCTTAAATTGTTGCTGGCTTATCGATGTACACCTTTTCTTTCAAATAACCCGAAAGAAAGAAGTCTAACGGTGTCAAATCACATGATCTTGGCGGCCAATTAACATCGCTAAGACGTAAGATAACACCGCCATAGAATTCGTAGCGCAAAAGAGCCATTGTGTCGTTAACTGTATGGCAAGTGGCACCATCCGGTTGAAACCACATATTCACATCCATATCTTCCAATTCGGTCCATAAAAAGTTCGTTATCATTTCACGATAGCAAACACCATTCAAAGTAACTGCCTGACCGGCGTCATTTTGGAAAAAAATACAACCCGATGATGCCGCCAGCCCATAAAACGCACCAAACAGTCACTCTTTGTGGGTGCATTGTTTTTTCGACTATCACTCTTGGATTATCATTCGCCCAAATGCGGCAATTCTGCTTTCCATGGTTCAAATTGAGTTAGTCTGAAATTGAGAAATATCAAATAAAATGCAAAAAGAAACTTGTGTGGTTCAACTTCAACATCGGCCCTTAAAATTTAACCACCCTTCATATCTTTGAAAATAATTTTGGCCTACCGGTTTTTTAATGGAAATTAAAACAACTGTTTCGTTAGATTATATTCTCTTTCCCTTCAACTAGCTTATACATCACGGACATACGGCGGAACATATTTGCCTCCTCTCCGATTTCCGTTTCCCAAATAAGTTTGATTTTTTAAGGATCGCAGATTCTCAAATATTTGCCTGTACTGTACTTGAAATATTCCCAATTATACTTAGTAGGGACATAAACACTGTTCCAACATTGAACACACCCATTTCAATAGTAGTACTGAACATACCCCGTTAATGTCATATGGGTTTTGAAAACTAACCTCAATAGCGTTTGTCTGTAACGGGATTTTAAAATTGTTTCAACTTTCATCATGGACTGGTCAGATAATGAGAACCGTAACCGTATCGCTGTAATAGCGCTTTCCAAGTGTGAAATGAAAAAACGCGATATTTTTAAAACGCTCCGGCCACTAGGGATTAGCCGCATGTTCGTCTACCGATGCATAAAACTGTTTGAGGAGACTGGAGGACCGCCTCCGGTCGGGCCGCCCACGCTCTGTTCGAACACCACATGTCATCAAAGCCGTTAAATCAAGAATTCACAGAAAACCGCTCCGAAAACAGAAAATCATGGCCCTTGAAATGAATATCACGCAAAAGTCCATGAGTCGAATCATTAAAAAAAAGACTTGGGACTTAGGGCTTTCACGAACGTACCGAACATTCATTGACTGCAGCTTTAAAAAAAATAGGATTGAAAAATGCAAACGTCTTTTGGTGAAGCAAGCTGATAACTTGCACAGAAGTTTTGTTCACCGATGAAAAAATTTTTACCGTTCAGGAAAAATTTAACAAGCAAAATGATAGAGTGTATGCGCGGTCATCTAAGGAGGCATCTGAACTGATCCCAAGGGTGGAAAATGGCCAGCTTCAGTCATGGTTTGGTGGGGTGTCTCTTACGATGGGGTCAGTGACCTGCATTTCTGCGAACAAGGAGTCAAAACATCGGCCAAAGTTAACCAAGAAACCGTTTTGGAAGCTATTGTGAATCCTCTTCACAATTCCCTGTTTCAAAACCAGCCATGGACTTTCCAGCAGGGTTCTGCGCCGGCCCATAATGCTAAAACGTCCGAGGCCTGGCTTCGAAACAATTTGCCAGCGTTCATTTCCTCTGAAGAATGGCCCTCTGGCAGTCCAGATTTGAACCCATAAGATTAAAAATTGCGAACGGTTTTAGAGGACCAGGTTTTCACAAAAGATTGGATCTCTGAAGACTGCTTTGGGTCGAGCTGTGGCCAATTTTCCAATGGACGAGGTTCGTGCAGCTACTGACGATTGGCCAGTGCGACTTAAGGCGTGTGTAAAGGAAAAAGGCGGACATTTCGAATAAGTAGATTTTTTTTGGATACAATAGACATCAATAAATATATTAAAAAATATTTGGTCCAAAAGCATTCAGTACTTTTTATTTTACAGCATAAAACGTGTGTAACAGTATTTATGTCCCTACTAAGTATAAGTATAAAACCCTATCTAGAGGTATTTTCTCAATATATAAAAATACTAAAATTCAAATCAAGTGTGGCATCTTTATTGTTCATACGAAAGGACATTTTATGCCATTTATTTGTTGATTATAATTTCCTTCAAATATTGGCAACTGTAATATGGAAATGGGCGTTCGGCAAAATCAGGAATATCCGCTGTTTTCGACTAAAATTGTGTTCAGTGATGAGGCCCACTTCTGGCGCAACGGCAAAGTCAATAAACAAAATTGCCGCATTTGGGCTGAAGAGGAACCAGAAGAGGTTCAAGAGGTGCCATTACAAACAGAGAAAACCACGGTTTGGTGCGGTTTATGGGCTGGTGGAATTATCGGTACATATTTTTTCAAAAATGATGATGGTCGAAACGAAACTTTCAATGGTGCTCGCTATTGCTCTTTCATAGCGGACTTTTTACTATCTGAAATTGAAGCCCGTATTCATGACGACATTTTTGTTTCTACAGGACGGTGCCACTTGACATGCAGCTGGTCAAACAATGGATTAAGTGAGAGGTAATTTCGAAGAGCAGCTAATTTCACATTTTGGACCGGTGAATAGGTCGCCTAGATCGTGTGAAATCCCACCTTTAGATTTTTTTCTTTGGGGCTACGGAAAGTCCAAAGTCTATGCTGACAAACCAGCTATGATTCAGGTCTTGGAAGCCAACATTACGCGTGTCATTCACGCCATACTCGTCAAAATGCTCGAATGAGTCATCCAAAATTGCGCCCTCAGAATGAACACCCTGAGGCGTAGTTGTGGCCAACATTTGAATGAAATTATATTCAAAAAATAAATGGCGTACAATTTCCTTCGAATGAATAAAAAAGATTCAACACTTAATTTGTATTTTAGTATTTTTTTTTATTTAAAAAAATACCTCTAGATGGATCACCTATATTTTTATATCTTTTGGACTATGCCCACCCTACAACCAGAAATTTTCAAAAATTTACCATTTTCAGACTAGAATATCCTTTTTTTGATTTGAAATGCGTAATTGATTGAAGTGTCATGAAAATTGTGACAGTATTTTTTCTGACCCTACACAGAGTTTCGTGAAAAACGTTATATTTTCAGAGGATTTTTAAATTTATTTAAGACTTCTCTTAAACTTAAGGCCTGTTCCAAGATGTCTAACGTCAACGTTCGCATAAGTTCTATATGAAGAACAGCTGATTTGCGTTCCACTAACTTGTTCTCAACGACAAGTCGAAAATGTAAACATTTCAACCAAACTAACCTCTTCTGTGCGAACACAAATGCCCAAAAAGTAGTCACTTGTGTTTTGATTTATGCCAGAGTTGACAAATGGTGAAAAAATAATAATGTAAATTATAGCATTTCAATATATTTTAGTATAAAAAATTCACCCGTACAACAACTGCAAGCAGTGGTTGAATACAAGTTTAAGTTTTTTCTCTTCACTTTTGCTTATGATTTATAATTTTTAATGGGTTTTTAATAGCGTAGACAGACGACAAAGGTAATTTGCATCAAAAATGCACTAATGCAAATTAAAATTTTATAGTTACCGACGACAGTATCTGCATTTAGTCAACAGCTGTTTGATTGTAAATAACTGATTTTTAACTATTTTTTTTGCCATTTGCTTCGATACAAAAGGGATACAAGAAAGAAATTACGATTATCAGCTATGCTGTTGGCGAAAAATCACAATTTATATAAAAGAAAGCTGAAATTACTTTAGCTAAACCATAAACAATTTGACACCAGCTGATTGGATAACAGCTGCTGATTGTGAGTACAGCGGTTGTTTGTGATAAATTGTGGCCGCGTTGCCAGATTGTAATTTATATGAAAAAAAGCTGAAATTACTTTAGCTAAACCATAAACAATTTGACAACAGCTGATTGGATAACAGCTGCTGATTGGGAGTACAGCGGTTGTTTGTGATAAATTGTGGCAGCGTTGCCAGATTGTAATACTCCTACCTAAATGCAGTATAAATTCAGTTTGATTTTATGCATTAACGTCAAAGTTAATGCAGTTTGGGAGTAGATAATGCACGAGTTAATTTGCATTGGGTTTGCTAGTGCACATTAACACTGTCTTCTGTCTAGGCTATTACTTATTTCTGACAGCTGTCTTGGTGCAGCACAGAGTTGCAATTTTAGTGGTATTTTAGCGTTTTAATATTTTATATAAGCTTGTTAGGAAAACGTTGAGTTGTCAAAATTGTAACTTATGAGGTTTATGTAACGCCACGTAAGTCAGAAGAATGGGCGCACGAAAGATAGTGGGACTCTTTTTATGTGAGAGTGAGAAGATTGCTTAGATTTTCGTTCCATATCGTGGGACAGGCAGGTTTATTACTGAGTCATTTCATAAGTTTAAATAGATTTTAGTTAATATCAATTAGATATCAATCTATCTTATCTATCACTTATATTCTACTTATACTACAAACAGAAAATCTTTGAAATCTGTTTATAGTTCGAGTTTCTCCGAAGACGGTAAATTCTGAGTGGTGTACCACTCAGAATTGAACGTCATACGTAGCTCAAGTGGAACAGTCGCTACATGACCAGTTTCGAAGAAGAAACCGGCGACCATTTGCTTCGAAGTGCTTCTTCCACAAACAACTTTCGTTGGTTTTGGCTCGTCGTCGAAGACCCACTCGGTCGATTGCTGTTTTGTTTCGTGCTCATACGCATAAATTCATGTTTCGTCACCTGTGACGATCTTATAAGCATATTTTGAAGCACCGCTATCGTATTTTTCCAAATTTCTTTGCACCAATCGACATAAGCCTTTTTTTGAGCGATTGTCAAATTGTGCGGGAGCCAACGAGAACAAACCCCTTTTTACGGTCAGGTGTTCATGCAATATCGAATGTATGCTGGCGAAAGAAATGCCCAAGGATGAAATATATATAGCAACCCACGTTCTAGAGCAGGACTGCCAATTATGATGATTTATCGGTATTTGGACGATTTTTTTACTAGAATTTGATCAAATGGGGATTTTTAAAACTCATAAATTAAGTAAAATAAAGCGGAAGCCATGTATACTCGTACATTTGCAAATGTTTATCATGACAAATCTTAAGATTCGATAAGTTTGTAGTAAGAAATTGTAAGTGCTTCACGTGTTTTTGTAATATTTTTTTAAGACAACAATACTGGTATTTAGGCAAAGATTGACATTCCAGCCAGATCAAGAAAAGAAAAAAATAGAAAAATATTTTTTTTGATTTCCTTATAAATATGTTTTTTTTTATTGAAATAAATATTACGCAGCTCACAGACCATAGCTATTTTATTTTGTAATTTTTTATTTTCTCATATTCAAAATGATGCCATAATTAGTACTTTTTGCTCGGAAAATGTGTATAGGGCTGGTTGGCCTAATAAGCACTAAAAAAGTATTGATAAGTGGTGTTTCCGCAGAAGAAAACATGTCTAAGAAGTGAAGTAGTGTAAATAAGTTTTACGCTGACTATATTCACAGTTTGGCTAACAACAAGAATCGTGATCGTACTTAGAAGGGACATAAATACTGTTACAACATTGTACACACCCATTTAAATAGTAGAACTGAACATACCTCGTTAATGTCATATGGATTTTGAAAGCTAACCTCAATAGCGTTAGTCTGTAACGGGATTTTAAAATTGTTTCAACTTTCATCTTGGAGTAGTCAGACAATGGGAACCGTTCGCTGTTATAGCTCTTTTCAAGTGTGAAATGAAAAAAGCGATATTTTCAAAACGCTCCGGCCACTTTCCAGCAAGATTATGCGCCGGCCTATAAGACTAAAACGTCCCAGGCCTGGCTTCGAAACAATTTGCCAGCGTTCATTTCCTCTGAAGAATGGCCCTCAGGCAGTTCCGATTTGAACCCATTGGTTTACAAATTGTAGACGGTTTTAGAGCACAAGGTTTGTCACAAAAGATACCCCAACATTGGATCTCTTAAGACTGCTTTGGTTCGAGCTGTGGCCAATTTTCCAATGGACGAGGTTCGTGCAGATATTGACGATTGGCTAGTGCGACTTAAGGCGTGTGTAAAGGCAAAAGGCGGGCATTTCGAATAAGTAGATTCGATTTGGATACAATATACATGGATAAATATATTAAACAAATTTTGGTCCAAAAACATTCAGTCCTTTTTATTTTGCAGCGTAAAACGTGTGTAACTGTATTTATGTCCCTACTTAGTAAAGCTCTGAAAGTATTCACTAGTAAATAAAAATCATCTCTAGTGTTAAAATTGCCAAACTCCTGTGTGATTTTACTACGATCTATATAGGGTGATCCATCTTACAGTTTTATAAAAATTAAAAAAAAAAATAAAAATTTGAATCAAGGGTGAAATCTTTATTGGTGATTTGAGAGGACATTTTATGCCATTTATTTTTTGAAAATAATTTCCTTCAAATGTATTATGGAAATGAGCGTTCGGTGGGAAATGGAACGATCCGCTGTTTTCGACCAAAATTTTGTTCAGTGATGAGGCCCATTTCTGGCTCAACGGCAAAGTCAATAAACAAAATTGCCGCATTTGGGCTGAAGGGCAACAAGAAGAGGTTTAAGAGGTGCCATTATATCCAGAGAAAACCATGGTTTGGTGCGGTTTATAAGCTGGTGGATTCATCGGCGCATATTTTTTCAAAAATGATGATGGCCGGAACGTAACCGCGAATAGTGCTCGCTATCGCGCCATGATATCGATATTTATGCTACCTGAGATTGAAGCTCGTTATCTTGACTACACTTGGTTTCAACAGGACGGTGCCACATGCCATACAGCTGCTCAAACAATGGATCTATTGAGAGGTCATTTCGAAAAGCAGCTAATTTCACGTTTTGGTCAGGTGAGTTGGCCGCCTAGATCGAGTGATATCACACCTTTAGACATTTTTCTATGGGGTTACGTAAAGTCCAAAGTCTCTGCTGACAAACCAGCTACGATTCAGGTTTTGGACCCAACATTACGCGTGTCATTAAAGCCATACCGGTCAAAATACTCGAACGAGTCATCCAAAATTGGACCCTCAGAATGGAAATCCTGAGGCGTAGTTGCGGCCAATATTTGAAGGAATTTATATGTAAAAAATAAATGCCATTAAATGTCCTTTTAAACTAACAATAAAGATTCTACACTTGATTTGAATTTTTATATTTATTTTGTTCTGAAAAATACCTATAGATCATCCTATATTTTTAAAAATGACGATTTTGAGGATTTTTAAAAAAAAAAACGGAGATTTTTGTTAACCCTGCTCTAGAGGTAGAGAACTTTGGTACCCTAAATCACATTATGTGTTCGCACAGGGTGTTTTAAAAGACTGACTCCTTCTCTATAATTTTCTTCTACATTCTATATCGATCACATTAAAAGTTAAGAAGTTCTTTATTTTAAAACACTTTTTTCTAAAATGTCCCATTGTGCAATAGTTTTTTTTTTCAAACGGCCTCGTTTTCAAAATTGTACACAATATACTTGATTTAAATACCAGCAGGTTTTCATTCACCAATTAACCTCAAAAGCGGAAAACTGAAGTGAACTTTGAAAAATATCACGGTTAGAGAACTCTATAGTTTAATGGTTTTTCCAAATTCTATCACTCCCTACTATAACCCTATTGAGCTACGCTGAACTGCACTGCATTTCGAAAGAATATTTATGATGAGAGTTTCTTGCGAACACAGATATCTCACAATCTCACATTTCATGGCAGAAGTCCATTTCACGGTTCCTTATGCCAGCTATGCATTTTTTTCAAGAATTATTGGCGTACCAGTTGACTTCTTTTGCTTTTCGTTTTCAATGATTACGCAGGAAAATAATCCTTTTAAGTTATCATACATTAATGCTTCGATTGTCTTCTTTGGCCACGCGCTACCATCTTAAACCGAATGATCTGGGCATTTTTCTTTTCCATTGGCTTTATTTCATTAAGGCTGCAAGGAGAGTGTATTTGAGGCGCTTTCTTGCAAAAGACATTCTGGTGTGGCTGCAAATATTGCGAATTACTGGAATTTTCTTTTTTTTCTGTGATTCTTACAAGATGCAACTCGAACTGGTGTAAGAAAAAATTTGCACTGGATAGTCTCACTGCAAGCGTTAATCGTCGTTTACTTTACAAGTCTTTAGTCTACCTGGGCAAGTCATCCGGTTTGGACGAGCTTGAGGCCAAATTTCAAGAATAAAATCGCAAAAACTCGTCCCGAATAGCATCGATACTCACACGATTTAAATCATTTGAAATTCTACTTATAAAAGCATTAATAAAAAGTAAGCACTAACTGGCCACTCTAGGTTACTTAGAGCGATAGGTACGGTTGGACTACCTACTATCACCAGAAATTAAATTTACAAAAATACCAACAGTTCTTTTCCATGGCAGGTCGGTGTGGGATATAGGGTAACTACTCCAAGGTATCTCGCTCTACATTGATGGGTAAAAATTAGAAGTAGGGTCACAAACTGGCTTTTATTTAAAGAATTTTCATAAACGCGAGTCCTATCGATCGAATAATAGATGCAGTTACGAGATACTAGCTATACTACGAGTATACGAGGGTTGCTACTTATATTTCTGGCCTAATAATAACAATGCGAATATTCATTATCATAACTGGTTTTATTGTTTTTCAAAGTTTTCTCCAGCATGATTAAAAATGCAAAAATGCCAAAAGTTCTTTTCCATGCCAGGCCGGTGTGGGATTTAGGTAGGGTAACTACTCCAAGGTATCTCGGTCTACATTGATGGGTAAAAATTAGAAGAAGGGTCACAAACTGGTTTTTATTTAACGAATTTTCATAAACGCGAGTCAAATCGATTGAATCATAGTTGCAGATACGAGATACTAGCTATACTACAAGTATACGAGGGCTGCTATATATATTTCTGGCCTAATACTAAAAATGCGAATATTTATCATCAAAAATGGTTTTATTGTTTTTCAAAGTATTCTCTAGCATGATTTATACACTTTTGCATGCGCTCCAACCAATTGTCGAAGCACATTTTCCACTCCGATCGAGGCACCTCCAAAACATGGTTTTTGAACGCTTCAACAGCATCTTCTGGCGACGAAAATCGTTGACCACGCATTTTTTTCATGATGTGCGGGAATAAAAAGAAGTCATTGGGTGCCAAGTCGGGACCCATCAATTCAACGTTTTGGCAGGTCAAAAAGGCGCTGGTTTGAGTCGATGTGTGAGAGCTCGCATTGTCATGGTGCACAATGATTCGACTTCTCTTGTTCGTTTTTCGAATTTCTCCCAAGACTTCAGGCAAACAAATTGTGCTGTACCACTCAGAATTGACAGCCCTACGTTGACCAAGCGGAATAGTCGCCACATGACCAGTTTTGTCGAACAAGCAGGCGACCATTTGCTTTGAAGTGCTTCTTCCACGAACAACTTTTGTTGAATTTGGCTTGTCTTCGAAGACCCGCACGGTTGATTGCTGTTTTGTTTCGGGCTCAAACGCATAGATCCATGATTCGTCACCTGTGACGATTTTATAAACGTCTTTTGAAGCACCGCGATCGTTTTTTTTCCAAAAATTCTAGTTTGAAACGTTGGGTCGTAAGGTAAATGTGTGGGCGCCAGTCATGAGTAGAATTTAGAGGCAGGAAGTCGACGCAACGTAGAGTTAAACAGGGAGATGTGTTTTCTCCAACACGTTTTAGTCTCTACCTCTCTCAAATTCCTGCACCAGACTGCGTTGAAATTGTATCATACGCTGATGATTGCACAGTTCTGGCGTCAGGACCTAAAGTGGTTGACTTTTGCGAGAAAATTAACCGTTACCTCACTGACTCAGCTCGCCTTTTCACTGCGAGGAATATGGAAATATCCACCTCCAAATCATCAGCCACACTGTTTACTGCAGAGGTGCGGTTGTCACTTTATGTGTAATTCAATGACGTCAATTATTCCAACTAGCCCAAAATCCTTGGAGTCACATTGGACAGCGTTTCGATCCTCTGAACATGCTGCCAACTCTCTGCGATAAGCTTAAAATAAGGGACAAAATCCTCGAGTCACTAGCCGGAAGTACTTGGGAAGACAACAAAGAAACCTTGCTGAACTCTTACAAAGTAATAGGTCGGTAGGTAGCGAACTACGCAGCGCCGGTGCAATCGGCGAACGTCTGTACGACGCAGTGGAAGAAAATTCGGACTTGCCAGAATGCCGCCCTAAGCGCATCAACAGGGTGTCTCCCTATGTCTTCTGAGGACCATCTACATGAGGAGACGAAGGTCCTTGCTCACAACTTTTTGTTGTCCAACCACTATCTGCTAAGGTGTCTTCGCAGTAGTCATGCCAACCATCATGTCATGCACAGAATGCCTTAGCCCAGGCAGGTCAGTTACGATATTCATGATGTAGAGGAGAGAGAGTGGTCCAGCGGTACAAGAAGGAGCCTCTACAACATCAAAACTATCAGGCAGGTCTGAAGGACATTCACGCGGATGCCGTCGCAGCAGTAATTTTCAGGTATATCGTAAATGTATTGCTAGGAGAATATCTTCCGGAGATTTCACCAGCGGAAACGATGCTACCTCGGCAGACGAGCGTGGTTCTGGCTCAGCTGAGATCTAAATGGTGCAGCCGCCTCAAATCGTATTGGGCGCTAATTGATGCTGACGTTTCGGACGTTTGGTCTCAACAGGGAGCACATGACGTACTGCACCTCTTAAACTGTCCGGCCAAGTCCCACTCGGCTGACCCCCGGGGCTCTTTTGACGCAAGCAGTTCGTTTCCTTCGCGTGGATATCGAAGAAGATCCCCTGTAGAAGAACAGGACTTCAACACAAAAGATATTGTTTTTACAACAAAAACTAAAAGTTTAATGTCTGCTACCAACAATTGCAAACGATGAAATATTTAAAAATGTCTAAAATCACAATCATTAGGTCAGCTACAGCAATTAAAACCATCTTTCTTAATTTAACATTGAAATGGCGCATTTTTTATGGGCCCCTTGGGTCCATGTTGCCGACCCAAATTTCAGTCAAATCTTCGAGATAAATCCATACTTCTATTTGTAGTGAACCATATGACCATGTAGTGAACCCATATGATCGTATTTGCAAGTATAAGGTGATCCATATAGAGGTATTTTTTCAGAACAAAAAAAAATATAAAAATTTAAATCAAGTGTGGGGAATCATTATTGGTAATTTAAAAGGACATTTTATGGCATTTATGATTTCCTTTAAATGTTCGCCGCAACTACGCCTCAGGGTTTTCATTCTGTGGGTCCAATTTTGGATAACTCGTTCGAGCATTTCGACCGGTATGACTTTAATGTAATAACCCCAAAGAAAAATATCTAAAGGTGTGATGTCACTCGATCTAGGCGGCCAACTCACCTGTCCAAAACGTGAAATTAGCTGCTTTTCGAAATGACATCTCAATAGATCCATTGTTTGAGTAGCTGTATGGCAAGTGGCACCGTCGTGTTAAAACCAAGTGTCGTCAAGATTACTGGCTTCAATTTCAGGTAGCATAAAGATCGATATCATGGCGCGATAGCGAGCACCATTCACAATTACGTTCCGGCCATTATCAGTTTTGAAAAAATACGAGGGCGACCGCAAAACTATCTGGCACACACATTTTCTGTTTTACTAGCAACTTTTTTTTTGTTTTTTAAAAGCAATCTTTTATAAGTCATTTGTCAAAATTTCCGAAATATTTAATGATTATTTTCTTCAAGTACGGAAGATGAACAACGCTCTGGAAGACCGAAAACTGCTACTACTATTGAAAACATTAGAAAACTATTTAATGAAGTGATTAAAGATAGACGAATAAAGCTCAGAGAACTTGCTGATATTCTTAAAATACACGAAGAACAAGTTTGGAGTATTTTACATGATGAACTCCACATGAAAAAGCTATCCGCAAGATGGGTGCCGCGTTTGTTGACTTTGCCCCAAAAACTCGTCCGTTGGACCAATTCCGAGGAGCTTTTAGCGATTTATCAGCGTAATCCAATAGAGTTCTTGCGCCCATTCATAACTGTTGATGAAACATGGATCCATCACTACATCCCAGAATGCAAAGAACAGCCAAAACAATGGAGAGAACCTGGTAAAAGTGGTCCCATGAAGGCGAAAACTTTTAAGTCAGCAGGAAAAGTAATGGCCACAGTATTTTGGGATGCAAGGGGTATAATATTTATTGATTATCTTGAGAAAGGAGAAACTATAAATAGTGAATATTATTGTGCATTATTGGATCGGTTGAGTGAAGAAATCAAGATAAAACGACCGCATTTAGAAAAAAAAGTTATTTTTCATCAAGATAATGCTCCTTCACACACTGCATTTTTAACTCAACAAAAACTGGCCGAATTACAATTTGAAATTGCTCCGCATCCACCATATAGTCCAGATTTAGCTCCTTCTGATTATTTCTTGTTTCCAAATTTAAAAAAAAATCTCGGTGGCACAAAATGTTCGTCCAATAGTGAGGTTATTGCTGAAACTGAGGCATATTTGAAGGTCTTGGAAAATTTCATTTTTCGGATGGAATTAAAAAACTTGAAAAACGTTTGAAGAAGTGTATTGAGTTGGAAGGAGATTATGTTGAAAAATAAATAATAATAATTCCAAAAAAACGGTTCTTTTTATGTTAGGCCAGTTACTTTTGCGGTCGCCCTCGTATGCACCGATGAATTCACCAGCTTAAAAACCGCACCAAACCGTGATTTTCTCCAAAAAAAATAAATGCCATGAAATGTCCTTTCAAATCACCAATAAAGATTCCACACTTGATTTGAATTTTTATATTTTTTTTGTTCTGAAAAAATACCTCTAGATGGATCAGCCTATAGTTGCCTTTTTTGACCATAAGGCCCATTTTTTGGCCCTTATCTCAGACAAAACTTTAATTAAAATCCTTATATACATTCTTAGTTAAATTTGCTTTAACCTATGACCATGACCACTGTTCTTCCGTGTTTACTATACGGCAGTTTTTGGCTCACATGAGCCGAAGCTTCCAGCAACTGTGCCATTTTTTGAGCTAGTGCGTATCGACAATTGTCCCCATTTAAACCAGTCTTCGTCCACAACAAATTTGGATTTGTTGAGAAAATACTTATTTTTTTGTCTCTTAAAGGGGAACTTTTTCCTACTTTTTCCAAACTACAAGCCAACATTGGCACAATTTTAAGATCCTAGGTTTACAGCTATCGTGATTTCACGTATGGACGGATGGACTTGGCTAAATCGCTACTAACTACCCGAATATATTACTTTCTCGAATCTCGCACTTACTGTCCATCATGCCCCTTCCGGCAGCCGGACTATGTTTAATAGTCTAAAGTAGGATCATGTCAAAATATTATAAAATGTTTGCATTAACTTTCAACACTGAAGAAGTATTTGCCATCAGACATAAGACTTTTTCAGGACACACACGAGCTCTCATAAAGTCTTTATATTCATACGATTGCTTTAGCATTCCTCACCCTCCTTTTCCATGGAACGGAACAAAGACTCTATTTGATTTATGACTTTTGTTTACATACGCAACGAATTTATGAAAAAGCAATCCTCAGCGAGAGCTTTGTACACAAATACGAGTACAAAAAAGGATAACACGTTACTTCTACAATAACAGTCTACACACACACACACGCACGCAAGTCGTATGCAGCGCTAAAAGGCGAAATGGCCTTACTATGGGACAGTGGAAATTGTGTATGCCACTCTACATGTCAGCATTAAGAACTCTCAGACTTGAGGATTATACTTTAGGTGGACTAGGGCCAGGGCAGCTTGGATTACCAGGCAAATCTGGCCAATTCGATAGTAAACCGCATGAAATCTTTGTTATCGTTCTTGAAGTCGATATGTCAATGTTAGTAGATGTGATCCTTAATGTAGCTGATAGCTCTGCAAAAGGATGTTACAGGCTTATGGTCGGGACAAGCCACAGGTCGCAAACTTTGACCTGTGGCTTTGTGCTCATAGCTAAATCTTTGGCAAAAACTTTGTGCTCATAGCTAAATCTTTGGCAAAAATTGCCTGGAATTAGTTTGATGGTGAAACACGAAACTTATAAAGTTATTTGTGAGGCAAAAAACGCAGCTCCTACGAGGGTTGTTATTTATATTTCGGGTCCGGCAATAAAAACACAATAATTCATCATTGGAAATGGTTTTATTGTCATTCAAAATATTCTTCTTTACGATCAATACACCAATTTTCGAAGCACTTTTTCCACTCCGATTGAGACACCAGCAAAACATGATTATTAAACGCTTTATCAGCTGCTTCGGGCGATGAAAAACGTTGACCACGCATTTTTTCTTGATGCTAGGGAATAAGAAGAAGTCATTGGGTGTAAAATCAGGGCTGAACGATGGATGGCCCATCAATTCGACATCTTGAGCGGTCAAATAGCCCATCGTTTCAGTTGATGTGTAAGAACTCTCATTGTCGTGATGCAAAATGATCCGTCTTCTCTTATTATCTTTCCTCATGTCTTCGAACACTGTTGGCAAACAGATGGTTGTCTACCACTCAGAATTGACCATCCTACGTTCCACTAAAGGCACTGTGGCAACATGGCCGGTTATACCGAAAAAAACGCAATCATTTGCTTCGATGTACTTCTTCCACGAAGAACTTTTGTTGGATTTGGCTCGTCTTGAAAGTCCCATACGGTCGATTGCTATTTTGTTTCGGGTTCATATGCTTAGATCCATGATTCGTCACCTGTGAAAATAATATACACTGCCTTTAAGCTACCGCAGTTATTCTTTTTTAACATCTCTTTGCATCAATCCATACGAGCCTTTTTTTGAGCACTCGTCATATTTTGTGGGATCCAACGAGAACAAATTTTTTTTATGGCCAAATGAACATGCAATATCTTATTGATGATTGTCGTACGAATGCCCAAGGATGCTTCAATCTCACGGTATGTCACATGTCAATCTTGCTTAATCAGTTGACGCACAGCATCGATGGTTTCTGGCAAAGTGACCGAAGTTGAACGTCCTTCACGAAATTCATTTTGCAGCGGACGGCGTCCGAGACTGAACTTTTGGTATCAGCGATTAACAGTGATTTGTGATGGTGCTTCATCGCCAAAAGTCGAGAGAAGTTGATTTAAACACTTTTTTCTCGATAACCCACGCCGGAAATCGTAAAAAATCATCACACGAAAAGGTTTGCGGGAAATCCCATTTTTTGACTGGAATGAATTTTTTGTCGCCCTCAAATGACAAACGTTTTGAGTGAAGTTATGCCAAAAAATTTTAAAATTTCCAATGAAAGATGGCATCTAGGAACACTAGTATTGTCAGGGCCAGAAATATAAATAGCAATCATCGTATTTGGATGACTGCTTATTTTAGGCCTGCTGTATTTGCTTAAATTTTGCAAACTAAATCCAGGCAAACAAATTGCAGTGTAACACTTAGAATTGACCGTCCTACGTTGCTCAAGCGGAACAGTCGCCACATGGCCAGTTTTGCCGAAAAACAGGCGACCATTTGCTTCGAAGTGCTTCTCCGATGAACAATTTTCGTTGGATTTGGCTCTTCTTCGAAGGCCCACACGGTCGATAGCTGTTTTGTTTCGGGCTCATACGCATAGATCCATGATTCGTCACCTGTGACGAACTTATAAACGCATTTTGAAGCAACGCGATCATATTTTTTCAAAATTTCTCTGCAGCAATCGACACGAGCCTTTTTTTGAGCGATTGTCAAATTGTGCGGGATCCGACGAGAACAAAAGATTTTACGGCCAGGTGTTCATGCAATATCGAATGTATGCTGGTGGAAGAAATGCCCAGGATGCCTCTATACTACGGCATGTCACATGACGGTCTTGCATTATAATTCACGCAAGGCATAGATGTTCTCTGGTACAACGGCCATTTTTGGGCAACCTTCGTCTTTGAGCGAGCGTCGGCCACGATTCAATCCATTAAACCAGTTTTTCACAGTGCCATAGGTTTGTGCTTCATCGCCATACAAAGATCTAAGTTCATCGATGCACTCTTGTCGTGATAATCCACGTCGAAAGTTGTGAAAAATGATCGCACGAAAATGTTCACAAGTTAATTCCATTTTTGTGCCAAATTGATTTTTTCAAGACACTGTAAACAACACAATTGATCGTCGTACATCAAAACGTTTTGAGTGCGTTTATGCTAAAAAATGTCAAACTTTCCAATGAAAATGTCAGATGGCGCAAGGCAACGCTTAGTGTTGGCCAAAAAAAAATATATATAAGTAAATGTGACAGCGAAAAGAGAAAGGGACCTAAGGGTAAAAAAATCAATTTTCATTTTTTTTTCTTTTTTTGACGTGGACAGCATCTGAGCATCGAATGAGACTGATCCCAAGCCCCAAAAGTGTTCCCTCCCAGAGATATGCGCGTTTTATGAAAGTGAAGTCGACGATTCTAAGCGCAAATAGAAAGGCCTTATCTTTAAAATGGCTCTCCTGAACAAAACTGTTTTTTAACCTTAGGTCCCTTTCTATTTGTATTTGTATTTTGGAGGCAACATTTTTAAAATGTTGCACTAGTAAAAGGTAATATTATTTGTGAGAAACGAAATCACCATCAGAGTCATTGAGAGTATGGATCATCGGATAGAGGTATGCCACTGAAACGTGGTCAGCATTTGCCTGATATTTTTTTTCACACATAATTGTCTTAGATCCTTCTATTATAAAACATATTAAGATAATTCTCTGAACACTTTATGTTTTATATAGAATTAACATCGTGCGTTTAAGTTGGTCGACCCTTTACAAAAGATAATAAGTGCTGGTAAGCGAGTTTCTGCTGGAACAAATGAAACTAGATTTTTTTTAATGCTCGCACGAGCGAGCGCAGGAAACTGACAAAACGCAACGCATACCAAATTAAAAAGGTTTTTACGAAGGCGACCGCAAAACTAGCTGGCCTGGCACATTTTCTGTTTTACTAGCAACTTTTTGTTTTTTAAAAGCAATCTTTTATAAGCCATCTGTCAAAATTTCCGAAATATTTAATGATTATTTTCTTTGTTACAGGTGATTGAAGTAAACAAGTTTTATAATTTTTGAAAAATGGAAAATAAAGAGTTTAGTGCTGTAATTAAACACTTTTATATGAAAGGTTGTACGCCACAATTAATCAAAGATGAATTGGATTCTGTTCATGGTGATAATGCACCATCATACTCCACCGTGAAATCCTGGGTTCAACAATTTAAAATGGGTCGTTCAAGTACGGAAGATGAACAACGCTCTGGAAGACCGAAAACTGCTACTACTATTAAAAACATTAGAAAAATATTTAATGAAGTGACTAAAGATAGACGAATAAAGCTCAGAGAACTTGCTGATATTGTTAAATTACACGAAAAACAAGTTTGGAGTATTTTACATTATGAACTCCACATGAATAAGCTATCCGCAAGATGGGTGCCGCGTTTGTTGACTTTGCCCTAAAAAATCGTCCGTTGGACCAATTCCGAGGAGCTTTTAGCGATTTATCAGCGTAATCCAATAGAGTTTTTGCACCGATTCATAACTGTTGATGAAACATGGATCCATCACTACACCCCAGAATGCAAAGGACAGTCAAAACAATGGATAGAAGCTGGTAAAAGTGGTCCCAAGAAGGCGAAAACTGTTAAGTCAGCAGGAAAAGTAATGGCCACAGTATTTTGGGATGCAAGGGGTATAATATTTATTGATTATCTTGAGAAAGGAAAAACTATAAATAGTGAATATTATTGTGCATTATAGGATCGGTTGTGTGAAGAAATCAAGATAAAACGACCGCATTTAGAAAAAAAACAGTTCTTTTTCATCAAGATAATGCTCCTTCACACACTGCATTTTTAACTCAACAAAAACTGGTCGAATTACGATTTGAAATTGCTCCGCATCCACCATATAGTCCAGATTTAGCTCCTTCTGATTATTTCTTGTTTCCAAATTTAAAAAAAATTCTCGGTGGCAAAAAATGTTCGTCCGATAGCGAGGTTATTGCTGAAACTGAGGCATATTTTGAAGGTCTTGAAAAATCTTATTTTTCGGATGGAATTAAAAAACTTGAAAAACATTTGATGAAGTGTATTGAGTTGGAAGGAGATTATGTTGAAAAATAAATAATAATAATTACAAAAAAACGGTTCTTCTTATGTTAGACCAGTTACTTTCGCGGTCGCCCTCGTAGTATAGCCTATTGAGTCATAAGGTATTCTATGGTATCTTAACGATACTTTAGGGATTAAATGAGTCGATACAAATGTAACCTAGACCAACTGTTGTCAGAATTGTTTAAAAATTTGACATTGGACGATAAAAATAAAAAGTGATTGAAGTTAAAACCAAATCTAAATGTGGCTCAGGCCACTCTTGCGTTTAGCGCTTCATACAGTGACACATGAACCCATACACACTCACATACTGCAATTCATACAAACAGCCCGAAGGAAGGAGGGGGGACACTTAATAAACAGCTTATTTAAAGAAACAAATATTATCTGACGTCAAAAGAAAGAAGAAAACACACATTTCGACTGCAACAATAACAGACGGAAATCTTATTCGCACATCCTGTATCCTTTCGGTTTACATCCGGCTCTTCCTTTCTACCCACCGTTATGAGGGGACCTGGAAAAAGCCTCAACTCCCAACTTGAAAAGCCCTTACACGTATTGGCAACGAATGTCATTTATTATTTGAAATGTGGACTGTATATATGGTGGCCAAAGAGATATGTGCGTTCTGGCGAACCCTCGTCGTTAAGCTGCTTGGAAAAAGTCCTTTATTTTCAAAGCCAGCAAAGAAAGGGTATAAAAAGAACCCCCCCCCCCCCCCAAAAAAAAACAACTTCACCAACGTGACAGAAAATCTTTCAGTTTACGATTGATTTTCAGAAATGTTTGCCTTAAGCCAAGGAGATGTGCTATGAGCCATCTATACACAGTGATGTAAAGGGATAATAAATGGAAGCTTTACTGCACACCTCAACCCACACCTCCACCCTTTGCCTTATTACTTGTGGGAAGTCAATAGGAAAAGGGTATATAATTCTTACAAATGTAACAAATAAGAAGATCTTGTATATAAAAAAAAAACAAACCGGCAAAGTAGTCCTGAGAATTACAGTGGGGAATAGGGTTTGGAGTTTTTCGTTTATGGGGAAATGGGAATTAAATGAACGTTTCCCGGCACTCTTCATGGCAACTATATCAAAGTTGGGTTGACAATACACGTTCAACAAAACAAATATCAGGTCAAGCTGGCTTTATATAGGGTGATCCACCTAGAGGTATTTTTTCGGAACAAAAAAAAATATAAAAATTCAAATCAAGTGTGGAGTCTTTATTGGTAATTTTATGGCACTTTTTTTTTAAAAAAAATTACCTTCAAATGTTGGCAACTTTATTATGGAAATTAGCGTTCGGTGAGAAACTGAAAGATCCGCTGTTTTCGACCAAGATGTTGTTCAGTGAAGAAGCCCATTTCTGGCTCAACGGCAAAGTCAATAAACGAAATTGCCGCATTTGGGCTAAAGAGCAACAAGAAGAGGTTCAAGAGGTGCCATTATATTCAGAGAAAACCACGGTTTGGTGCGGTTTATAAGCTGGTGGAAACATCGGTGCATATTTTTTCAAAAATGATGATGACCGGAACGTAAACGTGAATGGTGCTCGCTAACGCGCCATGATATTGACCTTTATGCTACCTGAAATTGAAGCACATAATCTTGACGACACTTGGCGCCACTTGCCCTACAGCTGCTCAAACAATGGATCTATTGAGAGGTCGTTTCGAAAAGCCGCTAATTTCACGTTTTGGGCAGCTGAGTTGGCCGCCTAGATCGAGTGATATCACACCTTCAGACATTCTTTGGGGTTACGTAAAGTCCAAAGTCTTTGCTGACAAACCAGCTACGATTCAGGTTTTGGAAGTCAACATTACGCGTGTCATTAAAGTCACACCGATCGAAATGCTCGAACGAGTCATCCAAAATTGGACCCCCAGAATGGCGTAGTTGCGGCCAACATTTAAAGGAAATTATATTCAAAAAATAAATGCCATAAAATGTCCTTTCAAATTACCAATAAAGATTCCACACTTGATTTAAATTTTTAAATTTGTTTCTTTCTAAAAAAAAATACCTCTAGATGGATCACCCTATAAGTACTTACTTCCTCGACATCCCTTTAGGAAACAAACGGGGAAATTCTCTGAAATCTGCTAGATAGCCACAATGAACAGGACCAACAACTTAATGCCGGCTTAATCGGCCTTTTAGAGAGAAGCTTGGACCATGGCTTAAAAAGATCAATTTCTAACTGCCACAGTCACCGAAATTTGCTCCATTGGAAGTTTTCATGTAAAATGCAATATTGTTTTTTTGGTTTTTACTAAATCATATAACATACTCGTATAAACTAAGCTTGAACTGACACGATTATCTGCTTTCACAACAGTTCGCTCACGTCCTATATTTGTTGAATTTGAACTTCAAACTAATTTACTGTGCAAAAAATACCAATTACTTTTGGGAATCAAAAATTGAGAATTTTCCGCATAAAAATTTCATCATAGATACTTTCAAAAAATGAGAATCAAAAAGAATCGGACAAAATCGGCAAAGATTTCGTTTTTTTCTAATAGATGAAAGTCCAGACTAATTTATTTTGCAAAAATTTCACTGAATGAAACTGATGTTTTTTGCGATTTGGAACCAAAAAATGAGAATTTTTCGACTAAAAAATAGAATAAAATAAATAGACATTTTTAAAAAATTAAAATCAAACAGAATTGGGCAAAGATTTGTTTTTTTTCTAATAGACGAAAGTCCAAACTAATTTATTTTGCAAAAAAAAAATTCACTGAATGAAACTGGTGTTTTTGCGTTTTGGAATAAAAAATTTAATATTTTTCGAATAAAAAATTCATCATAGACACTTTTAAAAAATGAAAATCAAAAAGAATCGGACAAAATCGGGAAAGAATTTGTTTTTTTTTTTAAAGACGAAAGTCAAAACTAATTAATTTTGCAAAAAAATTCACTGAATGAAACAGAATTGGGCAAAATCAGCGAATATTTGGTTTTTTTCTAATAGATAGAAAGGCCAAAATAATTTATGGTGCAACAAATTTTCATCCAATTTTTTAATGGTTTTTGGGATTAAAAATTGAGAAATTTTCGAATAAAAAACTCATTATAGACATTTTTAAAAAATGAAAATCAAAAAGAATCGGACGATGTCGGCAAAGATTTAGTCCAAAATAGTTTATTGTGCAACAAATTTTCATCTAATTTGTTAAGGGTTTTTTAATTAAAAATTGAGAATTTTTCGAATAAAAAAATCATCATAGACATTTTTAAAAAATTAAAATCAAAAAGAATAGGACGATGCCGGCAAAGATTTCATTGTTTTCTAATAGATTAGAAGATTTAATAGACGAAAGTTCGAATTAATTTATTGTGCAATAAAGTTTCAATGAATTTTATGATATTTTTTTTTATTTTAACAGCAAAAATTGATAATTTTTCACATATTCATCTAAAAAAATTAAATATTAAAAAATTAATTAAAAATAATATTTAGAGGATTAACAAAAAATTAAAAACAGGCTAAATTTGTACCACGCATTAACTATACAAAAATTAAAAGCCAATTCGATTCAGTCTAAAATTGTGTTTTTGACAAATGTTTTCGTTCAACTACTCCGGAACGAAACTACAATATAATTTAGTTCTGGATACAAATCGCTAACTTTTAAGGGGTCTGGAGCCCAAAAAAATATTTTTATGAAAAACTATTACACGAATTTTTCTTAGTTACCTTTATTACCTTTAAAATGATACCAAAAACTTCGAAATTCGAAGCAGGTCGGTTTTCTGATTTTTGTCAATTAAATGGAGCACTGTGCGACGGCCCCAAAAAAAGTACTTCCCAACGATAATTCCCGAACTCCAAACCCTAGGCGAGCATGAGTAAAGATTAAATATAAAAGTAAAACCCACATTTCACTTGCCCCAACTCCAAATGGAGAATGAACTGTACGGCAAAGTGCTTAAGGGGCAGCACAAAGCTTTTTAACGAATGGGGAAAACAGTGATTATTTTTTGTATGGGATTTAAGAGCACAAAGAAATTGAGACGATGTGGGATTATGGAGGGGGCTAGGAAAGACTGTGTAATCACTGAAGTTAATGTTTTAAATTTACCTGGTTGGTGGAATTTGTGTAGGGAATGCAAACAAATTTACCTGTAAAGAAAGAACATGATAATGGATTTTAATTAACGGTTTTAATTGTAATCGTGGAAAAATAAAGAAGGTTGTGTTATGTAATCAGCTGATTTCCAATTTTTTTCTTGAAGCCATCTTTTTAGTTAAGTTTGAAAATTTCGATTTTCGTTGTTTAAAATTTTGGAAATTGTTTCAAATTTTTCCATAAAGTTAGAAAAATCAACATTTTATTTTAAACATTCACAATAATCAATAAATATTAACAGAAATACATTTTGAGATTTTCGGCTAGCTGACTTTGACAGTTAAGAGTATCAATGTATCAATTTATTTGTTGTTGGGCTAGTGTCTCTACTTTGTTTATGATTGTAATTATACAATTTCATTAAAAACTATAAATTCTAAAAAAGAAAAAATTTTGGCAATTTAAAAATGGTCTGAGAAAAAAATTTATATAATTACAGCAAAAAATAGTTCGTCCTTTTTTAATGTTGGCTCAATAAACAAATTGTATGTAGTATTACAATTAATATTTATGAAAAAATATAAACGTCTGATTACAAAAATATTTCCTCATTTACACATACAATTGGAAACCTATTCACAAAATAACGTGTCAAAATCTTTTACAACTTGTTTGAAAATTGGCAACCCAATCAAAATCTTGACTGTTCTATAATTGTGTACTAAGTCAGAGGAGACGTGTATTTAACGAGAAATGCTTGCATTAGAGTTTGCCACCGAACAAATTCAACACAACGAAAATCATTTCCACATACACATATCAATGTTAAAAATCGCAGATAATTAACTGTTGAATCCATAATTCAACAATAGTTTTAAGATTTAATTCCATATTCATTTCTCTACTATTTTCATATGTTTCCATTATATTTCATATCCTTAAGTTTAAAGTACCCTTAAGTTTCTAAAGTGAATTCGCCTGAAAATGGCATATATTGGTCTTATTTACATTGAATTACTCTCTTTCTCTTTCTTTCTCTAAATCGTTGTAATATGGCCGCTAGAGGCCACCTTAGCTTTAGTTTACAATTTAGTTACCATCAACTCATCAGACAATAAAGACGGTCGCGCCGCTACCTCTTAGAAGTAATTCCGGTTAGTCTTTTTATTTGTTTGAAACGGCCAGCTGGAACCCCCTTTTCTATGAACTCAGAAACCAGAGGGTAAGGAGTTCATCATATGGTCCTTCGAACCGGATATCTTTTTGTAGTAAATAGTACACTAAATATTCCATTGAAATATTTTAACCTTGAAATATTTATCGGATACCCTATACAACGATTGATCAATCTAGGTTAATTTTTTTCAAAAGGGTCTTTTCATATATTACGATTGAGTTGTGTTAAACATAATCATGTTTCCTTTTCAGAATGGTTTGCCATTTCACCAGGGAAAGATTGAAGCCGCAACAACGTCTCCAAATTGTGCAACTGTATTATGGAAAGCAACGTTCGGTAAGAAACTGTTTTCGAGCAAAATTTTGTTCAGTACTGAGGCACATTTCTGGCTCAATAAACAAAATTGTCGTGTTCGTACTGAAGAGCAACCAGAAGAGGTTCAAGAGTTGGCATTATACCCAGAGAAAACCACGGTTTGGTGCGGTTAATGGGCCGGTGGAATCATCGGTCCATACTTTTTCAAAACTGATGATGGCCGGAACGTAAGCGTAAATGGTGCTCTCTATCGCGCCATAATATATAGCTTTTTGCAACCTGAAATGGAAGCCCGTGATCTTGACGACATTCGGCTTCAACAGGACAGTGCCACTTGCCATACACCTACTCAAACCATAGACCTATGGAGGCCACGTCGATGAGCAGAAAATTTCACGTTTTGGACCGGTGAGTTGGCGGCCTCAATCGTAAGATACTCGCATCACACATTTATAGAATATTTTCTTTGGAGCTACATAAAGTTCCTAGTCTATGCTGACCAACCTGCTATGATTCAGGTTTTAGAAGCCAATATTACGCGTGTCATTAACGCCATACCGGTCGAATTGTTCTAAAACCCGCATTGACGATTATAAAAATTCCAAGCATACGGTATGATTGCTGTAATCATAAAATTATAAACATAAAACCCAACTTACAATATTTTTGTCACATCAACAATATATACGAGGGCTGCTATATATATTTCTGGCCTAATAATGAAAAGGCGAATATTTAACATCAAAAATGGTTTTATTGTTTTTCAAAGTATTCTCCAGCATGATTTATACACTTTTGCATGCACTCAAACCATTTGTCGAAGCACTTTTTCCACTCCGATTGAGACGCCTCAACTGCAACTTCTTGCGACGAAAATCGTTCACAACGCATTTTTCTTGATGTGCGAGAAAAGAAAGAAGTTATTGGGTGCCAAGTCAGGGCTGTACGGCGGATGACCCATCAATCCGACGTTTTGGCCAGTCAAAAAGACGCTGGTTTGCGCCGATGTGTGAGAGCTCGCATCGTCATGGTGCACACTTATTCTTCTTCTTTGTTCGTTTTTCGAATTTCTCCGAAGACTTTAGGCAAACAAATTGTGGTGTACCACTCAGAATTGACCGTCCTACGTTGCTCAAGCGGAAAAGCCGCCACATGACCATTTTTGCCGAAGAAACAGGCGACCATTTGCTTCGAAGAGCTTCTTCCATGAACAACTCTCGCTGGATTTGGCTCGTCTTCGAAGACCCACACGGTCGATTGCCGTTTTGTTTCGGGCTTATACGCATAGATCCATGATTCGTCACCTGCGAAGATCTTATAAACGTCCTTTGAGGCATTGCGATCGTATTTTTTTTAAAATTTCTTTGCTCCAATCGACACAAGCCATTTTTTGAAGCAGCGCGATCGTATTTTTTCAAAATTTCTTTGCACCAATCGACACGAGTCTTTTTTTTTTGAGCGATCGCCAAATTATGCGGGATCCAACGAGAACAAACCATATTTACGGCCAGGTGTTCACGCAATATCGAATGTATGCTGGTGGAAAAAATGCCCAAGGATGCCTCTATCTTACGGTATGTCACATGACGATTTTGTATTATCAGTTTACGCACGGCATCAATGTTCTCTGGCACAACGGCCGTTTTTGGACGACCTTTACGACCTTCGTCTTTGAGCGAGCGTCGACCATGATTGAATTCATTAAACCAGCTTTGCATAGTGCTGTAGGATGGTGCTTCATCGCCATACAAAGATTCAATTTCATCGTTGCACTCTTGTCGAGATAATCCACGTCGAAAGTTGTGAAAAATGATCGCACGAAAATGTTCACGAGTTAATTCCATTTTTGCCAAATTGATTTTTTCAAGTCACTGTAAACAACACAAATGATGGCCGTACGTCAAAACGTTCTAAGTACGTTTATGCTAAAAAAACTTTTAAACTTTCCAATGGAAACGTCAGATGGCGGCCAGTAATATATATATAGCAAACTTTAGCTTTAACGCGTTGCTCGCTTGTGTATCTTTCCATGGTTCAAATTGAGTTAGTCTGAAATTGAGAAATATCAAATGAAATGCAGAAAAAAACTTGACGTTTATGTGTGGTTCTAATTCAACATCGGCCCTTAAAATTAAACCAAAAAAAACTATTGGTGCAGTAGCCACAACAAGCGGTTCTGATAACCCATTATTTGCTAACATTATTCCATTGGTACGTACAATCGACTAGTTAGTAATCTGTACCATATCAAAACTATCATGTTATGGAACGTCCAACAGAATTTCAATTAAAAGTTTGACCAGTTGATGAGTGCAACAAAAAATCATTCCTAAAAAACTTATCCGACTGATACTTAACAGTTTCCTTATGTACGGCTATATCATAGGGGTGTAAATACTGGATAAAAACAGCAACCCTTTTCTGCTCCTAAAGCACCAAGTACTTGACGCTGTAGTACTCAACTCTACGACACATCCGAACACTTTGACACTATTAAGATCTCAGAAGCAGCAGCAGTATTGACAGTATAAACATATCATAGTTTTTTTGGGACTTGATGCAAGTTTTAAGCTCCAAGGCAAAACTCAAGATGTAATTGAAGCATCCGGCACTCATGCATAATCTCATACATGAGCTACTAGCCGAGCGTCATTACTTTCCAACTGCTGTGAAAAGCCCACAAGTCAACTCTCAGGAACTTAGCCAAATCCATGTGTAAATACGAAACGAAATGAAATTAAGTGGAGACAACATGCAAAAATACTTGGCAAATACGAGGACGACACTTCGACTAACACATTCAGTTCAACACAGATGCAGAGGAGTACAAAGCCAACGACCAGGGACAATAGCAAACTCGTATGTAGAAAAGGTCAACTCATAAAACTACAAAGAAAGCGTTTGCAATTAATATAGTTTGCAAGGATACAATTAAAATAATATGCCATCTGACTCGCATCTACTTTTACCATATACATTTACAATACAGGACATTTAGAAGCCCTGACACATAAGACTTTTAATGAATATCTAGTCCATTCTGGTACCTTTGGTAAGAAATCTCTTCTACGAGGGCGGTTCTGAAACTTCTTAGCCTAGCACAAAAAGCGCGGTATAAACAGAAAAAAGTTAAGTGTTTTGGAAACTTCCATCTCTGCTATGAACACATGTTAAATTTTGTTTCGATCTGGCAACTCCTTCGTATAAAAACAGGTGTTCACAAAAGACGCATCGGCGATTTTTTTTACAATGGAAAAATTAGAAATACGTGGTGTCTTTAAATATTTACAGAAAAAAGGTTTATCGGGACAAGAAATTCATAATGATATGGTGAATGTGTTAGGTGAAAGTGCTCCTTCATATGCAGCAGTAAAAAATTGGGTTGCTGAATTTAAACGTGGTCGTACAAGCATTGAAGATGAACCACGTAGTGGACGTCCAAAAACAGCAACAACAACAGAAATTGTAGCCGAAGTGCATGATATGGTATTAAATGATCGACGAATAAAAGTGCGTGAAATAGCTAATATCATGGGCATCTCAAATGATCGAGTCCATTTAATTTTGCATGAAGAACTACAGATGGAAAAGCTTTCTGCAAGATGGGTGCCGGACTTGTTAACAGTCGACAAAAACGCATAAGAATGAACATTTCTCAAGCATGTTTGGATCGTTTTCAGCGAAATTAAATGGATTTTAAGCGTCGTTTCATAACTGTTGATGAGACATGGATCCACCACTATACTCCAGAGACAAAAGAACAATCCAAACAATGGACTGAAGCTGGAGGAAGTGCCCCAAAGAAGGCAAAGACAATTCAATCGGCTGGTAAGGTTATGGCAACGGTTTTTTGGGACTTCAAAGGTATTTTATTGATTGACTATCTGCAAAAGGGTAAAACAATAAATTCAGAGTACTATTGCAACCTTTTAGATCAATTTAATGTACAAATTCGAGAAAAACGTCCTGGCTTACAACACAAAAAAATAATTTTTCATCAAGACAACGCACCAGCGCACAAGAGTGTTTTAACAATGGCTAAAATCAAATACACTAGACCACCCACCTTATTCTCCTGATTTAGCTCCCAGTGACTTTAAACTGTTCCCAAATCTAAATAAATTCCTTGCTGGCAAGCGTTTTACCTCAAATGAAGATGCAATTACAGACCTTGAGGAAAACTATTTTAATCAAGGGATAGAATTGCTAGATAAGCGTTGGACTAAGTGTATTGAAGTTTCAGGAGATTATACTGAAAAATAAAAATATTTTTTGAAAAACTAACTATTCTCTTTCATTGATATGCTAAGAACTTTCCGAACCGCCCTCGTAGTAGGCCATTTACATCGTCCGTGTGTTTTACAAGATTCTCGTCGTGGTGCACCAGCGCCCCTTAAGGCCAATTCCGCCGGTTCCAGTTCGAAGCATGCTTAATGGACACAACTTCCCACTTGTCAGGAGCCTAGGCCTATCTAAAACCCCTGCTTCTCTATTGGTTAAAGCACCCGGTTACAATGCAACTCCCCATGACAGCCACCAATTTACTCGCGAAGTGAAGCACATACTTGTCAGGCCAGAACAATAGTTCTGGGGGCTTCTGACTACCCGTGGTACCACAATTTAGTCTCCGGTCAGACCACGTGGCTGAGCTACTACCAGCTGGGCGATTCATACAACGCGGAAAAGGTTACCCAAAACTAAAGGCATCGGCCGCGAGATTTTATATATGTGACAGCGCATAGAGAAAGGGACCTTAGGGTAAAAAAAAATCAATTTTCATTTTTTTTCTTCTTTTTTTGATGTGGACAACATCTGAGCATCGAATGAGACCGATCCCATGCCCCAAAAGTGTTCCCTCCCAGAGATATGCACGTTTTATGAAAGTGAAGTCGACGATTCTAAGCGCAAATAGAAAGGGACCTAATCCTTAAAATGGCTCTCCTGAACAAATCTTTTCACTTTTTTTTTAGATGTGGACAACATCTGAGACCGATCCCATGCCCCAAAAATGTTCCCTCCCAGAAATATGCGCGTTTTATGAAAGTGAAGTCGACGATTCTAAGCGCAAATAGAAAGGGACCTCATCTTTAAAATGGCTCTCCTGAACAAAACTGGTTTTTAACCTTAGGTGCCTTTCTATTTTGCGCGTCCCATATGCACCCACCTGCACCTACATATAGATGTTACGGTCTAAAACTATGCTAAGCATGGACATGACTTCCTCAGCGCTCAGATCGGGGTCTATCTCTAGCTCTTCCATTCGATGACAGTAAACGGCAATCATGTTTTAAGGCTGGGCCCGACCGACCCCCCAACGAGACCCGAGGATCTATAATGACTAGGTGAATCCTTAAGAAGATCCCATTATTTCCTGTCATCTGTGGTGCCAGATTACCTCCGGTCAGGAGGTAAAAAAAAACTGTTTGTTGCATTTTATGGCATGATGGATATAGCGGATTTTATAGACCCCATGAACCCGTTTTAATGCCAATGTTGGTAAAGAGCTCGAGAATATCGATATATCCGCGCAGTGTTAGAAGGGAATCGATACTGAAATTTATTTACTCAATGTTGAGGACCGAGTAACACGGCATCAGTATCGATACCGTGTTCAACAACATGTACTATATTTTTCAATTTTTTTTGATACATATTTAAAAATTATTAATATAGGGTGATCAATTTAGAGGTATTTTTTCAGAACAAAAAAATATAAAAATTTAAATCAAGTGTGAAATCTTTATCGGTAATTTGAAAGGACATTTTATGGCATTTAGTTTTTGAAAATAATTTCCTTTAAAGTCCAATTAGTCTTGACGGTTGATTCTGCAACCTGCAGAAGTCTACCGTCGTCAGCCGTCAAACTGTAGTTATCTCCCTCTAACACATGCAAAATGCAACCCCCAACTGAAAAAGCTGATTGCCTACCTTCAACCGTCCACCGGCAAGACTAAATGGACCTTAAATGTTGGCCGCAACTACGCCTCAGGGTTTCCATTCTGAGGGTCCAATTTTGTATGACTCGTTCGAGCATTTCGACCGGCATGGCTTTAATGACACGCGTAAAGTTTGTTTCCAAAACCTGAATCGTAGCTGGTTTGTCAGCATAGACTTCGGACATTACGTAACCCTAAAGAAAAATGTCTAAAGGTGTGATATCACTCGATCTAGGCGGCCAACTCACCTGTCCAAAAAGTGAACTTAGCTGCTTTTCGAAATGACCTCTCAATAGATCTATTGTTTGAGCAGCTGTATGACAAGTGGCACCGTCCTGTTGAAACTAATAGGCTGTTTCCACTACGGTCGCGTCCACGTCCGCGTCAACGATTTATCGAAAATTTGTAATGGTGTTTCCATTGTGTTTTGCGTCCACGTTTGCGTTCAAACAGCTGTTTGTGTTTATTTGTTTTTTTGCGGTGCGAAAAGTTTAATATTTTAGGGTTGTGACATTATATAACTCCATGATGATGTCAAAACATGATATTATTTTGCTAACCGCAGTGGAAAATAAGGATCAAATGGTATTGCGCCTAATGGAAATGTGCAGTAGCAGCAGCGCTTTATGTTTATGCTGATAAACAGCTGTATAAATAGCGATGTGTAATTTGCGGTGTTGCCATTAATAGGTAAGGGTGGGTTTCGATTGCAAAAATAATCGAATTTATAGTGAACGCGACTTATCGGAAAACGCGTCCAATATGAACGCGACTTTTTCCCATACCTAACTGCCTATGTTTTTTGTAGAGGGTTTAACGCGCGTTCATTGATTTATGGACGCGGACGTGGACGCGACCGTAGTGGAAACAGCCTATAAGTGTCGTCAAAATTACGGGCTTCACTTAAAGGTAGCATAAAGATCGATTTCAAGGCGCGATAGCGAGCACCATTCACGGTTACGTTCCGGCCATCATAATTTTTGAAAAAATATGCACCGATGATTCTACTATCTTATTGACCGCACCAAACCGTGGTTTTCTCTGGGTAAAATGACACCTCTTGAACCTCTTTCTGTTGCTCTTCAGCCCAAATGCGTCAGAGCCAGAAATGGGCCTCATCACTGAACAGAGTTTGGCTCGTAAACAGCGGATCTTCCCGTTTCTCAGCGAACGATCATTTCCATAATACAGTTGCCAACATTTGAAAGTAATTATTTAAAAAAAAAATCCATAAAATGTCATTTTAAATTACCAATAAAAATTCCACACTTGATTTGAACTTTTATATTTTTTTTGTTCTGGAAAAATACCTCAGGGTGAATCAACCTTTATAATCAAATTGATTTGCAACAAATTTAGACAATAGCAGTGTTAGTTGCAGACTACTACACTAGCATTCGTATGGAAGTTAGTCGATAAGCAAGCCTCGTAGTCGCTAAACAAGCGAGTAAGAGTTACCATACTTTATTGTTCAACAAAAAAGTCAAACATGAAACACACTGCTTATATGTTTTTTCTGTTCTGTATACTCAAATATAAACAAACAGGAAGAGATCTTATCGGCGAATTCGTATTTGGTTTATTTGCGCGAGAAGGGAAAAGTGAAACAACTAATCAACTCAAAATGGTAGTTCAAAGATATTTTACAATTTTTTATCGCAATTAGTTGTTTTATCGTATTGCAATGTTGTAATAGCAATTTATTTTTTCTGTCCACTTTTAGAATTCGCCGATGAACACTCTTGTTGATTAATTATCTTTAGTGTATATATACACTGTTTATACAAAGAGAAACAATGTTGCCATACGAGTATTATACTCTCAACTGTGCTCCCTATTGTCAGATTACCGTTTTGCAAACTAACTAGGCAACTAAGCTAGTTACCTCTAGTTATCTTCATAACTCTTTGCAAAGTGGCCCTTGCACTTTTAAATATGATTTCATGGATTTTTACGACAACACAGAATAGTATTTCAGTATTGAGGTGTTGCAAATGGAATGACAAAGCTAATATACACTCCATCCAATGATGAAGGGTTTCATAAGAAAAATATTGTGAAATTTGTGACGAATTCGCAAATAGTGTTACATCCTTTACATAAAATCCAAATTTTCTAGATAATAGAGGGCGGTTCGGAAACTTCTTAGCCTAGCACATAAAGCGCGGAATAAACAGAAAAAAGTTAAGTGTTTTGGAAACTTCAATCTCTGCTATGAACACATCTGGCAACTCCTTCATATAGAAACAGGTGTTCGCAAAAGACGCATCCGCGATTTTTTTACAGTGGAAAAATTAGAAATGCGTGGTGTCATTAAATATTTACATAAAAAAGGTTTATCGGGACAAGAAATTCATAATGATATGGTGAATGTGTTAGGTGAAAGTGCTCCTTTATATGCAACAGTAAAAAGTTGGGTTGTTGAATTTAAACGTGGTCGTACAAGCATTGAAGATGAACCACGTAGTGGACGTCCAAAAACAGTAACAACAACAGAAATTGTAGCCAAAGTGCATGATATGGTATTAAATGATCGACGAATAAAAGTGCGTGAAATAGCTAATATCATGGGCATCTCAAATGATCGAGTCCATTTAATTTTGCATGAAGAAATACAGATGAAAAAGCTTTCTGCAAGATGGGTGCCGCACTTTTTAACAGTCGACCAAAAACGCATAAGAATGAACATTTCTAAAGCTTGTTTGGATCGTTTTCAGCGAAATAAAATGGATTTTAAGCGTCGTTTCATAACTGTTGATGAGACATTATACTCCAGAGACAAAAGAACAATCCAAACAATGGACTGAAGCTGGAGGAAGTGCCCCAAAGAAGGCAAAAACAATTCAATCGGCTGGTAAGGTTATGGCAACGGTTTTTTGGGACTTCAAAGGTATTTTATTGATTGACTATCTGCAAAAGGGTAAAACAATAAATTCAGAGTACTATTGCAACCTTTTAGATCAATTAAATGTACAAATTCGAGAAAAACGTCCTGGCTTACAACACAAAAAAATAATTTTTCATCAAGATTACGCACCAGCGCACGAGAGTGTTTTAACTAAGGCTAAAATCAACGAATTAAAGTACGAGTTCACCTTATTCTCCTGATTTAGCTCCCAGTGACTTTTACCTGTTCCCAAATCTGAAAAAATTCCTTGCTGGCAAGCGTTTTACCTCAAATGAAGATGCAATTACAGTTGTAAACCACTATTTTGAAGACCTTGAGGAAAACTTTTTTAATCAAGGGATAGAATTGCAAGATAAGCGTTGGACTAAGTGTATTGAAGTTTCAGGAGATTATATTGAAAAATAAAAATATTTTTGAAAAACTAACTATTCACTTTCATTGATAGGCTAAGAACTTTCCGAACCGCCCTCTAGAGACTTTCCAATGATAGCTATGACCACACGCTCTTTAAACTGTATTTGTGTTATCCTTTAATTCGCTTTCATTCACGTCTCACCCCGACCTGTCTTTTTCTTTGTTTTTGTTATAGTTTTCCTTTGTGGTTGAAAGATTTTTATCCGTATTAAATGGACTTATCACGCCGTCTGCCGGTTTCGCACATTGGGACAATGCCAACGATGGAAGGGTTCATCCCCACCTCAACGTTAGTAAGGTTGTTTTGTTCGTGTCTATCGGCAACATTCGATATACGAGGGCTGTTCAAAATGTAGCCAAACTCTAAATGTTAGCTCCATGGAGAGTTACATGAAAGCATTTTCTGGTAATACAGGGTGTCCGCGGGAAGGTATACTACTTTGTTTGGCCGCCATTTTGGTAAACAGTAGACTTGACAGTTCATATTTGGCAGTCGTGAAGTAGAGACGTGGCAAATTTATTATGAAAAAATATTCGATAAATCGTTAAACATTTTATTAAAATCAATCATTGATTACTGTGACGATGAGAAAGTTACGTGAAATTTTTGGGAGAGACAACGTGCCAACAAAATGATAGTAAATGATTTCGTAGAATGAGGGTCTGTAGCTGATTGGCCCAAGCATGGACCACAACGTACTGCAAGATCGGCTAAAAACATTACTGATGCTCAATAAAGAGATCAAAACAATCCATCAACACCGTGCTGAATGTAATGAAAAGTGTGCTCAAAAGTGCTCGCATTTGGGAGGCTAACAGAGACATTTAACTGATATTGTATTCCATATATGTGAGCGCATAGAGAAAGGGACCTAAGGGTAAAAAACCAATTTTCACTTTTTTTTTTTATGTGGACAAGTGTTCCCTGCCAGAGATATGCGCGTTTTATGAAAGTACACCAAAGATACACGTATTTAAATCTTTAAAATGGCTCTCCTGAACAAAACAGGTTTTTAGCCTTAGGTCCCTTTCTATTTTGCGCGTCACATATGTATAATTGCCGACATTAAATAAAAATTTATCGAGATACATTCTCTTTCATTAAATCAAAAATTATATACAAAGTAGTATACCTTCCCGACGGACACCCTGTAGAATACCTTCCCGGCGGACACCCCGTATAATCGCTCAGAGATTTATCTTTTCCACGTAAAGCAGCCCTTATTTACAAAGGCGTCCTGAAAAACGTTAGCTGTTCCTACTCGATACTGAATCTTTTTATTATGAATTCGACTGCCTTTTGGACAGACCCTCGTAAGATGTGTGTTGTTGTTGTGCACTTGATGTGTCCCCGTTTCATTGTTGTTTCACACAAAATCCTTTTAAGACTCGGTGTCTACACTTGTTATGGTGTTGTTGTGTCCTTTATAATGTAACAGTAAAAACAACAACAACAACAACAAACCAAATATAATGTAAAACTCTTGTCTCGGTCTTGAACTTAAACCCAACAACATTGAAAACTATGGGAGCTTGAAGATGAACGATATAGAAGCCACGTTCGAACCATAAACAATGACCTCCATCACATACGGAGGCGCCCGTTGATAACGAGAAACGAAGAGATGGCGTTCAACAGTTGTTTATGGTCGCACCCGAATCCACACCCTATTGGCCAATGAAGGCTATTTATCGGATGATACGGGCCAAGTGAGTCGGAAAAGGGAAAGTTTCCCCACAGAAACGTAGGTCGAACTTTATGCTTTTCCCTCCTGTTCTTCCCAATCGGTCTTGAAATTTTATCACTTCAATGAAGGGTGGTGAGGTAAGGACGATAGAAAATTAAAGAGAAATTAAAAGCAGAAAATTAAAGAATTAATTGTATTATTCTCAAAAATCGTACGAATATGCAATTGTCCATCATACACACTTTTTAACAATTTTTTTTAAGACCCTACGCCAAACCGTGGTATTGGCTGATGTTTGCAACACTTAGAACGAACAGAGATAGTCGTTATATCAGAGTACCAAGCCGCGCGGATTTGAGCCGTCTGAGCGCCGCAAACGATTTTTATTTCGACATAGGAGTATGCCCTCATATTTAGAAATATCCAAGATATAGACAAATCTTAAAAGTGGGAGAATATTTAGTTAATTAAGGACACTTCATTATTTTGAGTATTGCATACTCATAGGATGGCAAAAGGAAATACCAGCCGTGTTCTTTTGGAGCGCCGACAACAGCGGTTCAGAGTCCTTACCGTGCGCATACACAATTTCCTGTTGTCTAAGCAATACCTGCTAGGGTGTTTTCGCAGCAGTCATCCTAACCACCATCTCTTGAACAGGATGCCTCCACCCAGGCAGATCAGGTACGATCTTCATGATCCAGAGAGAGATAGGTCCAGCGGTATAAGAGAGAACCTTTAGATCATCGAAACAATCAGGCAGATTTGAACAACATTCACGCCGATGATGTCGCAGCAGCAGTATCCAGCTACCGTGTGAATGTAGTGCTAGGGAAACATCCTCCGGAGATTTCATCTGAGGAGAAGGTACTACCTCGGCAGACGCGCGTGGTTCTGGCGCAGCTGAGATCTGGATGGTGCAGCCGCCTCAATTCTTACTGGGCACGAATTGATGCTAACGTTCCGGACATCTGTCCCGCCTGCCATCAGGGACCACATGATGTACTGCACTTCTTCAATTGTCCGGCCAAGCCCACTCAGCTGACCCCCAGGTCTCTGTGGACGCATCCAGTTCAAATGGCGCGTTTCCTTCACCTGGATATCGAAGCAGATCCCCCATAGACGAACAAGACTTCAAAATAAATATATTGTTGTTACAACAACAACAACATTTCAATAGTAGAACTGAACATACCCCGATAATGTCATATGGGTTTCGAAAGCTAACCTCAATAGCGTTAGTCTGAAACGGGATTTTAAAATTGTTTCAACTTTCATCATGGAGTGGTCAGATAATGAGAACCGTCCGTATCGGTCTAATAGCGCTTTTCAAGTGTGAGATGAAAAAAAAACGATATTTTCAATGAAAAGGCTCCGGCCACTAGGGAAAAGGCTCCGGCCACTAGGGATTGGCCGCATGTTGGTCTACCGAAGCAAAATACTGTTTGAGGAGACTGGAGATGTAAAAGACCGCCTCCGGTCGGGCCGCCCTCGCTTTGTTCGAACACCACATGTCATCAAAGCCGTTAAATCAAGAATTCACAGAAAACCGCTCCGAAAACAGAAAATCATGGCCGTGAAATGAATATCACGCAAAAGTCCATGAGTCGAATCATTAAAAAAGACTTGGGACTTGGGGCTTTCAAACGACGTACCGGGCATTTATTGACTGCAGCTTTAACAAAAATAGGATTGAAAAATGCAAACGTCTTTTAGTGAAGCACGCTGATAACTTGCACAGAAGTTTTATTCACCGATGAAAAAAATTTTACCGTTCAGGAAAAATTTAACAAGCAAAATGATAGAATGTATGCGCAGTCATCTAAGAAAGCATCTGAACTGATCCCAAGGGTGAAAAAGGGTCATCACCTAGCTTCAGTCATGGTTTGGTGAGGTGTCTCTTACGATGGGATCAGTGACCTGCATTTTTGCGAAAAAGGAGTCAAAACATCGGGCAAAGTTGACCAAGAAACCGTTTTGGAAGCTGTTGTGAAGCTTCTTAACAATTCCATTTTCCAAAACCAGCCATTTACTTTCCAGCAGGATTCTGCACCGGCCCATAAGGCTAAAACGTACTAGGCCTGGCTTCGAAACAATTTGCCAGCGTTCATTTCCTCTGAAGAATGGCCCTCAGGCAGTCCAGATTTGAAACCATTGGATTACAAATTGTGGACGGTTTTAGAGGACAAGGTTTGTCACAAAAGATACCCCAACATTGGATCTCTTAAGACTGCTTTGGTTCGAGCTGCGGCTAATTTTCTAGTGGACGAAGTTCGTGCAGCTACGATTGGCCAAGGCGTGTGTAAAGGCAAAAGGCGGACATTTCGAATAAGTAGATTCTTTTGGATACAATATACATCAATAAATATATTAAAAAATATTTAGTCCAAAAACATTCAGTACTTTTTATTTTACAGCGTAAAACGTGTGTAACAGTATTTATGTCCCTACTAAGTATTAGTTGTGTGCGTTTCAGGTTACTAAATTAGCATTTGTAGTACTTGTACTTAAAAAGCATTCAAGTTGGTTGGCCTCGAGGGGCTGAAGAAACAAGTACGAGTCATCACACTTATTTTTCCAACAAAAATTAAAGATAACACGCTCTGCTTTATAAAACCCATGTCTCCTTCGTTATTTATATAAAAATGAATCAAACCAGAAGAGGTCCCATTGGCGAACTTGCATTGGGTACAGGAGATGGTTTAAGTAAAACAAAAAATACCAAAAATGGTAGTTCAATGACATTTCACGCGTGTTAACAAAGCAAAATTGTAGCTTTAATTGAATATTTTCTATTTCATTAATTTTTTTATTACCATTTGTAGTTTTTTTTTGACGAATTCGCCGATAAAACCTCATGCTGCTCAATTCTCTATGGTGTATACATAGAAAAACAATGTTGCCATATTACTCTCAATTTTGTACAATGTTTACCGATTACCATATTGCAAACGAAACTCTTTACTTCAAAAGAACACGACTATTATTTCCTTTTGCTATCATATGAGAATGCAATGCACACTTAGATGCAAGCTGCGAAGCTAGGACACTCTTGGCAACACTGTGAATTTGCTAATTGACCAAAACACATCTTTATCGACGAGGTCCATTATTCGCTAAGTGGCGATGTTAAAAAGCGAAATAACCTTAATTTAAGTCCATAATATCTGCAAGTGTTCCACAAGGTATCACTGCATCCACAAAGATAGACTGTTTGGTGCGTTCTATGGCATGACAGATTAACTAAATATTAACTTACTTTTAAGATTTGCCAAAATGTTGGGCCCCGAAAGCAGACATATGTATAAGAATATAAAAGATTTGCCCGAAATTTATGTCTGGTGGCCATGGATCGATTATAGGGACTACACGTATAACTGATAATGATTATTTTTCCCATTGCAATAGCAAATCCACTATGTAGGGTATATACGATTCGACCTGGCGCGAACATAACGACATTTGTACTTGATGTAGTTCGAATTAGTTTCCAACTGACTTTCCCTCCGAGTGTATTGCAATACTCGTATATCCTCGGGGAAGGGAGTTTTCCGAACGTTACGGCATCATTCACTTAAACTGATAGCAAGTTAACGTTTAACTTTCGCTTAAGCTGGCTTGCTTTAATTCTGACATCACAAAGTTGTACAAACAATTGCTGTGCTCTGTCACAGCCATTAAAACCGCTGGCAACTATTTACATTTGAACGACAGGAAAAGAAGATGTACAAGAACTAGAAAAACAAAGAAGACGACGAGGACGAAGAGGAAGATGCTATCCAACTGGCATACTTTGAGCCCCGAACGCCGTGGAGAAGCAAGACAAGCGAGAACTGAACTGGGCAGGAGGAGACGGAACGAAATCGCAGTCAAATCAAATGAAAAGTGCTGTCATGCTTTTTAATTATTTTCTTTTATGGCGAAAATGTACCACAATTTCAAAGCAGCAAACGGAAATGCGGTTCAGTTAACAGCAGCGGCACAGTTAGCTGGCGATGATGATGAAGATGCATCTCAGCGGAAGAAAAGAGAATAGAAATTAAAAAAAAAAAATAAACAAAATTAAATTACGTCCGTTGCAGATACGTATAACAAGCGGAGAAAGCGTTTGGTATGGGCTGCTTAAAGAGAAGACAGAGGAAGCCCTTCAAAGATGAAGATTTTGAAAGAAAAACAAGCCAATTCTATTTTATCGCGACGTAAGAGCGAAAATTCGCTCGAAATGTTTTTTTACTTTTGATGTTAAACACAAGAAAAGGTAAACAACCCGTTGATGTGGCAACAAAACTGCTTGCGAGTCTCAAAGTAAATAAATCTTCGGGCGTGGATGGTATTTCGACACATGTCCTATTAAAGTACTCTTCGACGCTAGCCCGTTTTTTACGCAACCTTTTCAACAATGCTTACCGTGCGGTAAGTCTTCCTAGCGTGTTTGAAGGTAGCTAACGTCCCCTAAAAAGGGTGACGCCAAAAAACCTGCGATTTATCGGCCAATTGCGATTTGCTCACCGCTCTCCAAGGTAATGGGAAGCATGGTAAACCACCATCTTGTGGGGTATTGAGAGACCACCGACCTGCTGAGTGATAGACAGTATCGCTTTCGCAGAAATGGCTCTACTCTAAGACCTTATAGCGTTTTTGTCAGAGCGTTGAAGTTTGGTGAGATAAAGGTCGTGGCTCTGGATATCTCCATGGTTTTTGTTAGAGTCTGGCACGGTGCACTCATATCAAAGCTGATAGCTTAAGGGTTTCAGAAATACCTTTGCTCAATTTATATCGAGCTTTTTTTTAGAGATCGCTTTATATGAGTTGTAGTAGATGGTTTCTCGTCCAGCGAACATAGGCAGACCAGACCGCATGTGGACCACAAGGTTCTGTCCTTTCTCTCTCACTCTTTTTTTATTTCCATTGACGGTATTTTAGGTTAGACCATGAACCACAGGTTCTGTCCTTTCTCCCTCACTTTTTCTTATTTCCATTGACGGTATTTTAGGTTAGGCCATGAACCCAATCTACTCATTTGCAGATGACAGCAAATTCTGTCATTCATATTTATTCGACCATATTCATTCGAGGCGAATTATGGAAGAGACACTAAGCCGGGATTTACTGGACATGTCCGAATGGCCAACGAAATGAATAGAGTAGATTTTAAAGAGCGTAAGACACAGTGCTGCTTGTTGTCTCACTAGTGGCACATCAGTGTCGTCATTTTCCATCGGCATGGATTTTGAAGAATCAGGTGCTCTTGATGTTCTGGGCATGAATTTCAATTTCAATTTATAAAAACATCTTTATTCACATTTATTTTATATACATATTTACATTGTTTGAGATATTATATAGGATATTACAACAAATGAGATCAGTTATTAATTTGTAACATTTTATGGAGACTTTGAACATTTCAAGGAAAAATAGGAAAAACCTTATTTTGAATTTTTGTAATTTCAAATATAGGTAGAAAACAATAATGTATAAAATAAAGTTTACGGGGGAGTAAGCCTACTTATACAGAGCGTTTTCAATTTGGTGATTTCATTTACTAAATTTTAAATTATATTGATAGTTCTCGACATGCTCTTATCATAGGAAAAGTAGAATGTGTGTTTGTATTATAATAATTTACGCTAAGTCTGGACATGAATTTCATAATTTATTCAAAACCACTTCTGCTATGAAGAAGATCCGTAGGATACCTCCATCGCAGATTATAAATTATTTTTAGGCATTTATTTTGAATTATCTGCAATTTTTGTATGTGTGTTTTGGCAGATTTGTACCATAAAGGACATGCGAATGTAAGTGTAGGTCTAACTACATTTTTAAAAATCAAAATTTTATTTTTGAAACTTAGTGAGGATCTGTGATTGATCAACGGCCAAAGGGCTTTTAAAACTTTTGAACTTTTTTTTAGAAGTTTCATCGATGTGTTTGCTGAAATTTAGTTTTTTGTCCATTGTGACTCCCAGGTATTTTACATCGTTTAGAATGGGGATTTCCTCATTTCCAAAATTCAAATTACGATTAGGTAGCCGTTTGGGTGACTTGTTATAAGGGAATATAATTGCTTGAGTTTTCGTAGGGTTGATTTTAACTTTCCATTTATGGAAATATTTATTGCAACTTATTAATCCTTTTTCCATTTTCTTGAGCAGCGCTGAGGTTAACTTGCTGGAGGTCAGTAGTGCAGTATCATCTGCATAGTATGCTGTCTGAACATGTTGAGGTGGGGAAAAATCGGATGTGTAAAGAGAATAAAGTAACGGAGAGAGGACCGACCCTTGGGGTAGACCTGCAATCGTTGTTTTTGGTGAAGAAAGGCTTATATTTACACATACAACGAATTGTCTTTCATCGAGAAAATCAGCAATTATTTTACACAGGTATTTGGGTATATATGCCCGAAGCATCTTGTAAATTAGGCCGTTGTGCCAAACGGTATCAAACGCTTTTTCTATATCTAAAAGAATTATCCCGGTCGAAAGTTTCTTGCGGCGGTTTTCCAGAATAATATTCTTTACTCGGTTAACTTGTTGAATACAGTTGTGCTCTTTTTTAAACCCAAATTGTTCCTCAACAACCAAATTGTTGTTTGTTACAAATTCATTAATTCTTGTGTGGATTACTTTCTCGTAAAGGGCATGAAAATACAGGGTGGAGAGCGGAAATTTGCTTTTTTGCACTGCAGGCTGTGGCGGCACTGTTGGTCGAAGAGAATGGAGAGTGTGCGTGGCTTATAGTGGCTGACGGGAGATTTGTATTCGTCTGCCTTTCAGATCATGCATTGGACACGTGTGGAGAGGTATTTTCGGTTAAAACGTATTTTCTAAATGCGCACTTGAGTATTGCAGTGCAGCGTGCTTTTCATTTACGATTCGCTGTTCCCCTATGCGGACGTCTTCCTGGACGGCAATCAGTTGTATAATAAATTGGGTAACATCATTGAGAACAGCTGGGAATGTGTCATGTGTACGAAGGGGAGCTGAGAGAAGGATTACAACACCACAAAACATCGAGAGAGTTAGAGCGGCAGTACTGCAATATCCGAAACGCTCTGCTCGGCCGTAACTGTAAACTCCGAACGGTTCTTGACTATGGGACAGGATTTTTCACAGCCAATGCAATGCAATTGGAGGTTACATGGTTCCAACAGGATGGTGCCACTGCACACACAGCGAGGGTTACCATGCATTGTTTGAGGCAAATGTTTCCAGGACGGCTTATCTTTTTGAGGGGTGATGCGAACTGTCCGACACGCTCACCAGACTTAACTCCATGCGATGTTTTCCTTTGGGGTTACCTGAAGTCTAAGGTGTATATCAACCGTCCCAACACCTTGGAAGACCCAATTAACAATATTGATGCTTGTTAGAGTTCATGAAAACTTCAGAAAACGTATGCAGCAGTGTGCGGCTAGCGAAGGTCGACATTTCCAGGTACACTATTTACAACCAAGTAATTTAAAAATTCCCTTACTGTTCAATATAATTAATATATAAGAAAAATGTTTCTAAGGCTCATAATTTTGTGATTTTATTCCCAAATAAGAAAATTATCGCGCTACACCCGTACAATGTGACGCTCGTTGGGCGAGATATGTATTTGAAGTGTCGCAAGAAGCTTTCAAGTGGATATGCTTTTTAAGGAGGTGCAAAAGGAATATTTCACTCCTTCTGATCTTTTCAATATCTGCTCAACCTATATCGGGCCTTAGGTGGAATATAACTCATATCTATGGGCAGGTGCTCCAATATTATTCTTGGAGCTACTTGACCGTGTTCAAAGAAGAGCGATGGTGCTGATAGGTGACAGTAGGGTATCCAACTTTACTGTCTTCCTAGAGCATCGTCGACATCCAGGAGTTCAAGGCAAGTATTACTCCCTCCTTCTCACCTCCGATCTTGTACTTTCCACTAACCAAACCAATGGATGTATATGGGGCAACCCCTGAGAGTTAATTATCGAAAAAAACAGCTAATTCGTAACAGCGCTATAATCTAAATATAAATTACGCAAAACGCTCTAAGTCTATTCATAAAGTTAAATAAACATTTGCGGTTACACAAAAATAAGCTGAAATAGCACAACGTAAGATTAAACGCTTTACAGATTTAATGCGGTTAAACGTTTACAAAAAGTATTTCTCTTTTCTGTAGATAAATAAATTTTAAACTTGGCGACTTTTCTCTTTTCGGTCGTGTTAAATCGCGGAAGGTTTCTTTTATTCACTTAATTATTCACCATTAGGTTTCTTCTGCACACAAAGAACAGATTTGCTGCCACAACCGATTATTTGCCAACCAAATGTGGTTGCACTTTCTATCCGTGCATTCAATCGCTACAACTGAATGTTGATTGGGTACACGGCAATTTTAGTAGAGACAACTTACACTATCGGTTGAAGAGAAGAAGTATCGGTAACCATAACCAATTAGGATGATTATTGGAACTGCATTTGTTAATGTATTGGGTAATTTTGTAGATTGTTGGCTTTTAGTACGAGGGTTACTATATATATTTCTGGCCTCAGCAACAATAAGTGTAGCCTGGCGCCACCTGATATTTCCACTGGAAAGTTTGACATTTTTTAGCATAAACGTACTCAGAACGTTTTGACGTACGAACATCATTTGTGTTGTTTACACAAAAAGAAAACTTGAAAAAATCAATTTGGCAAAAAATGGAAATAACTCGTGAACATTTTCGTGCGATCATTTTTCACAACATTCGTTGTGGATTATCACGACAAGAATGCATCGATGAACTTAAATCTTTGTATGGCGATGAAGCACCATCCTATAGCACTGTGAAAATCTGATTTAATGAATTCAATCGTGGCTGACTCTCGCTCAAAGACGAAGATCGTCCAAAAACGGCCGATGTGCCACAGAACATTGATGCCGTGCGTGAACTGATAATGCAAGATCGTCATGTGATATACCGTGAGATAGAGGCATCCTTGGGCATTTCTTCCACCAGCATACATTCGATATTGCATGAACACCTGGCCGTTAAAAAGGTTCGTTCTGGTTGGATCCTGCACAATTTGACAATCGCTCAAAAAAAGGCTCGTGTCGATTGATGCAAAGATATTTTGAAAAAACTCGATCGCGGTGCTTCGAAAAACGTTTATAAGATCGTCACAGGTGACGAATCATGGATCTATGCTTATGAGCTCGAAACAAAACAGCAATCGACCGTGTGGGTCTCCGAAGATGAGCCAAATCCAACGAAAGTTGTTCGTGGAAGAAGTACATCGAAGAAAATGACTGCGTTTTTTCGTATAACGGGCCATGTTGCCACTGTGCCTTTAGTGGAACGTAGGGCGGTCAATTCTGAGTGGTATACAACCATCTGCTTGTCAACAGAGTTCGAAGAAATGAGGAAAGATATTAAGAGATGACTGATCAGTTTGCATCACGATTATTTGCTATCCGTTCAGTAATATTATCATAGTTACCATTTTATGCTGGTGATTTCCTTAGAAATTGTGTTTATCAAACCGAATTTTTGTAGTTCGGTCCGATCTCCAACTGTGTGCGTATAATATTTTGGCAGTTGACAAAAGCTTGCAACGATGACGGAACTCACAATTAAGATTGTAATATTGAAGATGATCGACGACGTTGATCGAAATATTGGAAAATAAAATTATCAATTTTAAAAACAAAAGAAATTTACTTTTTTCTTGTTTTTAAAGAATGATATAATAGCCGGACAAACTCAATATAAAATAGAATTCTGTAATCGTCGGTATTATGGGGGGTCTTTAGTAGGATATTCCAAGACCTCAAGTTATAATCGGTGTTCGCACAATATGTCCTAGTCGACACAAGGGATATATTTTAATCCAGTGTATTCCAGAAGGGGCAGCTGAAGTCGGAGAGGTTCAAGAAAGAAAGGGCCTTCATATAAAAAAAAACGATCAATAGAATATTTGAACACACACACTAAAGACAATTTCACAATTATTTTAACGTCGATTTTGTTTTGATCGTTCTAAAATTGGTGCTTCATCACAGGGTTATACTTATATACTTATACTTAAGACTTAAAGTCTACTTTTTGACTACTAAAAAAATCAAAAAGTTTATTCTTTAGAGTTACAAAAAACTAATAAACCTCAGGGGATTAAAGAAGCTTTTGAATTATAGAATTTCTTGTTTTAAAAAAATTTTAAAACAAAATTAATTTTTTAAAGCAGTTGATTAATATAAATGGAACCAGGTGTCCGCATCAATTATTTTAAAAAGAATAATGCCCCACGCGAAATTTGGTGAGAATCGGATGTTATATGTGACTTCTACAGCTGCCGGTTCAAAAATCGGGATGGACCTTTCCATGGGGCTCCACAAAAATATTAACCTATATGGTCCAGTTCCACCGAAATAGATTTTTATTAGGTCATGTGGTACTGTGCAAAATATGAGAATGATTGGGTAAAATTTGTGACTTCTAAAGCTGGAGGTCCTTAAATCGGGCGACCTATCAGCGACAGATATTCGAAAACGTGGACCGTTATAGTTCTGTTTTACAATATATGGCTGCTAATTGCTCGTATTGTGGTCCTAAACGGAAGTAACATGTGGTCTTTAAACTGCGGGACCACAAATTGGCAGGCACCTTTGTGGGGGGTGCTGGTTACTCGTAATGCTCTGTGTGAAATTCTATGTTTATATATAATTACGACCAGTACTTATATCTATCTATTATATATTTCTATCTCTCGTACCTTCACAAGAAACATATTGGTGTCATTTTATTTAAATTTTACAAACCCACTACAATTATGGTTATTATGCCTCTGCTTATAGGCGACATAAGAACTTACCAAATTAAATATAATTAATTAGCACATACAACTAACTGCCCAAGATAAATTGAGTTATTACTCAAAACATTATGAACACATGTTATAACACATTGAACCCAAACAAAAGTCAACATAGGGGCAATTGTTATGGCGTGATAAATAAACGAAAATTCTCTATGGGCTGAAGATTGTTCTTAAGTTGGTCAATGTTCGTCATTCGATACTTTATTGCATTCACAGAACACAGATGACAAATCTCGACGAAGCTTGGCAAATTGTTCAGATTTGGGAAAAGCACGAAACCGTAAAAGCCAGTCAGCTTCATTCCAGGTTTGCAATTTTGCCTCTAAAAAAATACCTATTTTGAAGAACTATCGCTCTACTAAAACCAATTTTGCTTAAATTTAGTAGAGCACCAAAGCTGGGTTGACATTTAGTTGTGTGTCTAAATGGTTTGGAAAATGTACTTCTTTATCCTAATCATTCCAAAATAATCCCTTCTTTTAATCAAATATATACGAATGTAATCCATGAATAGTAACAGCAGCCATTCATTGCAATTGACATTATGCAAATGCATGTCAAACAAACGAAATCTGTCCGTTTCCATATGTAAATATTGGCAAAGTCTGTCCATTTCATAAATCCTTCCATCATCTTGGGCTTTTCATCATCTACAACACACTTCAATAGCCTCACATCGTCCTTTAGGCAGTATATTGAGAGAACTATCTTTGAAGATTAAATGAAGTGTGTGGATGGATTAAGGAAAATCCATGTGTGTAAGTTCCTCAATACACATGCCCATGTTGCTGCTATTGACTCCGTATTTGGAAATGGTCAAGAACACACCACAACACACACATACACATAGATGATGATTGACATGTTGTGTGTGTAGTGGTATTTCAATAGGAAACCATCGGCATTTATTATTATCACCCCATATACCAGCCGACTGACCAACATATATAAGTCATCTTGAGGAACACATCCATTCAATCAAACTCTGGGCGTATAATTAGATTTGCTTTCACAGTCAATGAACATGGCAACGAGAATGTCTAAACGAGGCGAAGAGCAAAAACGTTGTGCAGTAGGAAACGGAAATTAACTTGTCGCCCAGCACGGAACTGTAGTTGTTAGCAGATAACTCAATGTAAACTTAATGTATTTAAATACAGATCTCCACCCGATAGCGGTAGTGCGGGAATAACGCTTTGGTCTATTGCTGTGATATCTACCCATGCTCTATTGGTAGCCCTAAGGCGAAATATTTTCATAACTGCACTGACAACAAATGAATATTACTTCTACTAAGCGAACATTAAAGTAATGTACGCGAATGAAATGCCTGACTAACCTCAAGACTGCTTCAGGGAGTATACGAAAAAAACTGACGAGGAGTTTCACATAAAAGCTTCGCAAACTTAAAACAAGTATATATTTCTTTTCAGAACTAAACAAGTGCTTTTGTTAGTTGGCTAATATGTAGTAAGAAATTAGTAGGTAGCAAGAAAGTCAAACAAGTGGAAAGCAAAAATGTAAGTAAGTAGGTAGGTAGTAAGTACGCAGTAAGTACGTTGTTAGTAGTAACAAGTAAGTAAGTAGTAAGCAAGTAGTAAGTAAGTAGTAAGTTAGTAGTAAGTAAGTAGTAAGTAAGTAAGTAAGTAGTAAGTAAGTAGTAAGTAAGTAGTAAGTAAGTAGTAAGTAAGTAGTAAGTAAGTAAGTAGTAAGTAAGTAAGTAGTAAGTAAGTAGTAAGTAAGTAGTAAGTAAGTAGTAAGTAAGTAGTAAGTAAGTAGTAAGTAAGTAGTAAGTAAGTAGTAAGTAAGTAGTAAGCAAGTAGTAAGTAAGTAGTAAGTAAGTAAGTAAGAAGTAAGTAAGTAAGTAAGTAGTAAGTAAGTAGTAAGTAAGTAGTAAGTAAGTAAGTAGTAAGTAAGTAGTAAGTAAGTAGTAAGTAAGTAGTAAGTAAGTAGTAAGTAGGTAGTAAGTAGTAAGTAAGCAGTAAGTAAGTAGTAAGTAAGTAGTAAGTAAGTAAGTAAGTAGTAAGTAAGTAGTTAGTAAGTAGTAAGTAAGTAGGAAGTTAGTAGTAAGTAAGTAGTAAGTAAGTAGTAAGTAAGTAAGTAGTAAGTAAGTAGTAAGTAAGTAGTAAGTAAGTAGTAAGTAAGTAGTAAGTAAGTAGTAAGAAAGTAGTAAGTAAGTAAGTAGTAAGTAAGTAGTAAGTAAGTAGTAAGTAAATAGTCAGTAAGTAGTAAGTAAGTAGTAAGTAAGTAGTATGTAAGTAAGTAAGTAAGTAGTAAGTAAGTAGTAAGTAAGTAGTAAGTAAGTAGTAAGTAAGTAAGTAGTAAGTAAGTAAGTAAGTAGTAAGTAAGTAGTAAGTAAGTAGTTATTAAGTAGTAAGTAAGTAGTAAGTAAGTAGTAAGTAAGTAGTAAGTAAGTAGTAAGTAAGTAAGTAGCAAGTAAGTAAGTAGTAAGTAAGTAGTAAGCAAGTAGTAAGTAAGTAGTAAGTAAGTAAGTAAGTAAGTAGTAAGTAGTAAGAAAGTAGTAAGTAAGTAGTAAGTAAGTAGTAAGTAAGTAGTAAGTAAGTAGTAAGTAAGTAGTAAGTAAGTAGTAAGTAGGTAGTAAGTAAGTAGTAAGTAAGTAGTAAGTAAGTAGTAAGTAAGTAGTAAGTAAGTAGTAAGTAAGCAGTAAGTAAGTAGTAAGTAAGTAGTAAGTAAGTAGTAAGTAAGTAGTAAGTAAGTAAGTAGTAAGTAAGTAGTTAGTAAGTAGTAAGTAAGTAGTAAGTAAGTAGTAAGTAAGTAGTAAGTAAGTAGTAAGTAAGTAGTAAGTAAGTAAGTAAGTAAGTAAGTAAGTAGTAAGTAAGTTGTAAGTAAGTAGCAAGTAAGTAGTAAGTAAGTAGTAAGTAAGTAGTAAGTAAGTAGTAAGTAAGTAGTAAGTAAGTAGTAAGTAAGTAGTAAGTAAGTAGTAAGTAAGTAGTAAGTAAGTAGTAAGTAAGTAGTAAGTAAGTAGTAAGTAAGTAGTAAGTAAGTAGTAAGTAAGTAGTAAGTAAGTAGTAAGTAAGTAGTAAGTAAGTAAGTTAGTAAGTAAGTAAGTAAGTAAGTAAGTAAGTAGTAAGTAAGTGAGTAGTAAGTAAGTAAGTAAGTAGTAAGTAGTAAGTAAGTAAGTAGTAAGTAAGTAGTAAGTAAGTAGTAAGTAAGTAAGTAGTAAGTAAGTAGTAAGTAAGTAAGTAAGTAGTAAGTAAGTAAGTAGTAAGTAAGTAGTAAGTAAGTAGTAAGTAAGTAGTAAGTATATAAGTAAGTAGTAAGTAAGTAGTAAGTAAGTAGTAAGTAAGTAGTAAGTAAGTAGAAAGTAAGTAGTAAGTAAGTAGTAAGTAAGTAGTAAGTAAGTAGTAAGTAAGTAGTAAGTAAGTAGTAAGTAAGTAGTAAGTAAGTAGTAAGTAAGTAGTAAGTAAGTAAGTAGAAAGTAAGTAGTATGTAAGTAAGTAGAAAGTAAGTAGTATGTAAGTAGTATGAAAGTAAGCAGTAGGTTAGTATGAGTTGATAAGGATGGCTTGTTTGTGGCACATTCTGGAATTCCAGTTCTTATCCACTCTTTTAGTCAAATGGGTCAGTATCATGAAATCATCGCTCGATTGAACGATTAAGTTGACGAAAACGTGGGACTCGGAAACCAAATGGCGAATTCGAAAGTCCAATGTTCGTATGCCTTTTTCAATAATGGGGGTCGTATCTGGAATTATTCATTCGGATGGTCGAGATTATGCTTAACTTCAAATCGATGGTGACATTCTTCAACTGAACCATGACTTTTGATACGCAATTTGAAATCCGCAATTCGAGCACACTAGACAAAAAAAGTTTTGCCAGATCTAACGAATTCTTAAGCGTTTTAAAAGCTGTCGGCAAATGGAAGCTTAAAAATCACTGATTGTGCAGTAAACCCTTTAATTGGATGGTTTTTTGTCTACTCAATAATAATGATGTGAAGCTTTCGCCTTAATCGCCACTAAAACGAGTTGCCAATGGAAACACTATACTCAATCATATTACGGCCCTTTTGCAAGCGAGCCATGTTCATCCACTAAAAGTCATCTCTGGCTGTTGAAAACCATCCATGATTATTCGCATCAGTCAAAATCACAAGTGCAATGTGGCATGCCGGTAAAAGCGTTCCACACAACGGCAAACATGACGAATTAATCTTTTCAAATGCAATGTGGCATCAAACCGAGGACGGGACAAACGCAATCAATACCTGCACACCCGCCCGCCAGCCCACCCGTTTGCCACGTTCGGTGTCACCGTGAGAAGAGTAGGTAGACTGAGACAATCGTAGAGCAAAAGCGGTTTATTGCCAAGCAACAATTATGGCTACATATTGAGTAGGGTTGAATGCATGGCAATGGTTGCCATTGGACATTTTTCGCATACAATTTCACACGGAACACTGATTCATCTATGGGTGGGTTGTCAAATAAGATAACATCCTCCTTCATGTAGGAAGCAGTTTTGATGCGTATTGACTGTATTCGGTTTTACCGAATGAAAAAAGGTGGCCTTCAGAAGTGGCATATGGATAACTTGGAGGGCACGGCCTTATATAGAAGGCCTTCTGGCCTGGCAAAACTTGTTTCAGATGAAAAAAAAAAAAATTGTTTCGTTAGCAAGGCCCCATTTACACGAGGCTACTTTACTTGAGTCTATTTTTATGATTCCCTTCTGAACTTGCCATTTGTGCTTATACAAGGCAGCTCGGTAACGCCAATTTTTGTTTGTATTATTGCCTTTTCTGACACTCTGTGATTTATTCGTTCTGATTTTAGTGTGAAAAAATACTAAATTAAACTGCAGCCAACTTCACACTACAAAAAACACAAAAGGAATTGCCAGTACGGACAAGTTTTTTCCCTTTCCATTCACCTCACCTCTATCTCTCTCTGAGAAACTGAGTGTTGCGGCAAGTAAAGTTGCCTCGTGTTAATGGGGACTAGCACTTGTATAGGGTAATCAACCATAATGCAAAGGGTGGTCCAAACATAATGCACGATGTTAATTGTGAGTCACACCTTAACGTCTAGTTTTTCGTCAAACTTAATTTGACATTTCTATCCAAATCTGGAAAGGTACACAGTTGAGCAGCTCGTTAAGATTGTTGGATCCTTTTACGAAAATGGTCGTTCAAACCAAAATACTTTCCGTGAACTACGTGATTTTTCGGTCAGCATAATTGATTAAATGTGCCCACAGCGAATTCGTGGCATTTATTTTACGGTCAGCATGATCAATTATCGATCACCCCTTAATCGGCTTAAAGGTTGCATTCGACACTTCGATAAGAATTAAATTATTCATCTTAATGTCGGCCAGCAAAACTTTTACGCCTAAATAAAAACCCTACCTGAAACTAAATCCTCAGGTGAAATTGGAAGTGTAGCCTCCGAACCATTTACCAGTACAAGAGGTCTCAGATAGAGTGACAACTTATCTAGAAACTTTTTTAACAGCCTAATGAAGAATATCTTAACAAATGCAAAGGTTTATAGAACGGACTCAGTATGCAGAAGACATCGACATTGTCGAAAGCATTTTTAAAAATTGTGGTAGAGTCGCCTCAAATGGGCCTAGTGGTTAAGGAGGACAAGACTTGGCAACTGCTAGAGAGAAACCGCGACGAAAGAAAGGCGAGATCGTTTTGGACAGCGGTTGCAACGTCGAGGTAGTGGAGATATTTTCGATATGCCATAAACCACAAGAACGAGTGAAAATAGGTGCTATTTTGGGCTTGGTAAGCAACTTAAGAGCAGAGCTGCTCCTCTCTCTCTGTCTCTTTCTCTCGAGAAAGACGAAGATTATCCTTTACAATAAACTCATACTACTCTTTTGCCTTTTATGGCGCCAAGAATAAGTGCTATCGAAAGCGAAAGAATTTGTATCTTTCGAGAGGAAATTTCTACGTAGGCGGGAAGTATTGCGTGAACTGTATCCCGACATTAATGTTGCTAAATACAACGATTGCGCTGACTTGGACAAGACGGAGGAATGAAAACAAACGATCCAGCCAGAAAGGCATTCAACGATATACGAGTATACAGCAAAATTAGAGGAAGATGCAAGATATCTTGGTATTGGCATGGAAGCCTATATATAAGTATTGGGCTGGTAAGATCCAATAAAAGCTTGGGCCACCCAAAACTTGTTGGTCATTGTAAGACCACCAGTTTATAGTAATGTAACTCTTGCTGCCTAGTGATCCGCTTAAAGAAATACTCTTTGAAGGAAGAAAAACAATTTTGCTTTTATACCCTACACCGAAGAATAGCGTGTAACACCTCGATATATTGATCGGAGACTCTAAAATGTTAGGACGATCAAGAGTGCCAGATGAGAGCACGTCAATTAAAATTAGATCTGACCCAGAATTTTCAAAAGAATTATAATTTATAGTCATAGGCTGTTTGGGATTGCAAAAGTGCGAAATCGGCCCCGGAGGAAAATGCTTAGCTTGAAGGGACAACAGGAATCGTCGCAGAAAGTTCCATGTTTGATATCATATCAACATTTTTAAGGACGCACCATGAGATAAATCGGGATTTTAGAAATGGCAAAATATTAGACATACCAAAACTTTACCATATACTATAGGTCCACCTGTTACGAGGATTGCTATATATTTCTGGCCTGGGCAATACTGAGTGTTGCCTGTCGCCATCTGACATTTCCATTGGAAAGTTTGACATTTTTTAGCATTAACGTGCTCAGAACGTTTTGACATACGACCATCATTTGTGCTTGTTACAGTGACTTGAAAAAATCAATTTGGCAAAAAAAATGGAATAACTCGTGAACATTTTCGTGCGATCATTTTTCACAACTTTCGACGTGGATTATCACGACAAGAGTGCATCGATGAACTTAAATCTTTGTATGGCGATGAAGCACCATCCTATAGCACTGTGAAAATGGATGAATTCAATCGTGGCCGACGCTCGCTCAAAGACGAAGATCGTCCAAAAACGGCCGTTGTACCAGAGAACATTGATGCCGTGCGTGATCTAATAATGCAAGATCGTCATCTGACATACCGTGAGATAGAGGCATCCTTGGGCATATCTTCCATCGGCATACATTCGATATTGCATGAACACCTGGCTGTAAAAAAGGTTTGTTCTTGTTGGATCCCGCACAATTTTATAATCGCTCAAAAAAGGCTCGTGTCGATTGGTGGAAAGAAATTTTGAAAAAAATATACGATCGCGGTGCTTCAAAAGACGTTTTTAAGATCGTCGCAGGTGACGAATCATGAATCTATTCGTATGAGCCCCAAACAAAACAGCAATCGACCGTGTGGATATTCGAAGACGAACCAAATCCAACGAAAGTTGTTCGTGGAAGAAGCATTTCAAAGCAATTAGGACCGAACTGCACTGAAAAAACATCTATCTTTAATTTAATAAATCCGTACATCAATTTGATGAATTTCACTTTCCATCCTCAATTTGGTGTAAAACTTTTCATCAATAATTCTTAAATGTCTTACATTTATTTGAATAACAAAGGACATCACTTTGAAAAACATTATAGAGGGTGATCCATCTAGAGGTATTTTTTCAGAACAAAAAAAATTTAAAAATTCAAATCAAGTGTGGAATCTTAATTGGTGATTTGAAAGGACATTTTATGGCATTCATTTTTTGAATATAATTTCCTTCAAATGTTGGCCGCAACTACGCCTCACCCTATACATCAATCTGAAGAGCATTATTCATCAATTTGAAGAACATTGTACAAATATTTAATGAAACTGGAGTTTTGTTACTTAAGTCAAAGTCAGGTTTGAGATCATGCTTCTATTGAATATTTCGTTCCATAGAAACTTAAAATTAGTCAAAATAGCAAAATAGCATAACCTTAGTTTCAGTGAACGCTACAATACCATCATCCTATCCCAAACAATCATTGGGATTTAACCATGATCAGCGGCAATGTACTTATGAGCGAACAGATTCGAATTTAACGAGAATTGCTGACAATAAAGTTTTTCACCAAACAAAGTAAACACAATGAAAATCCCCTATGTGTGTTCATGTATGAGAGTATAAGTTTTGTTATATGCCGTTGGTATATACATTTTACTCTGCCTACATCATGTGAAATATTCATGTACAAGGATTGATGTAATTCCATGAAAGCAGAAAAATGCAGTTAAAACTAAATTCATCAGATTGAAGAAATTATTTATCAACGATTTTTTTTTATCAATTTGATGTCAAACTGTTGGAGAATCTTTTTTATTGATTTGTGGACATTTTTGACTTCAGTGTTTCTTAAACCTAGACAGAGGCGAGCCTGTATGACAGGGCGGTGTCGGGTATCTCATGGTGGGCCCCGTGAGACGGTAGCCTTTTTTACTTGATTTTGATTGAAGAAACTGGCCTCAACAGTTTATTTTTAAATGCATTAACAAGAAACGATTGCTTTCTAAAAGTTCTTTGGCAACAAGCTTTGGAAAAGTTTCCACTTGGTTTCGCACTCATTCGCATATTCTGGCTTTTGTTGTCCGTTGTGGTTGGCAAATGATATACTCTTCTTCCTGTTTGCTAGATCTTTTCAGAGCATTCAACATAATTGGCTTTTGACAATTCACTGTAAAACATGAAGTAGTACATCTCTTTGCGTGGTGGAAACGTTTGATTTGTGAGGACTTTTGTATTCTACGAAGTTTTTTACTCTTAAAGTATTCGCACTCTGACATCAAGTGAAGCACTGGCGAAAAAAGTTGTCTAATACTAAAGGTCCATGCAAAAAGCAATTACAATAAAAATACGAGGACAGTTTGATAAGTAGCCCATATCTCAAAAGTTATGTCGTGTTTTAAGGTCCATAATCAACGGCTATTTACTGGGAATGTCCAAACTTCACTCGTATAATCTAGAGACATTGAATCTCTTGTCTGGCGCTTGTAAAGAAAAAACGCATTCCCCAAATGCTGTTCTCGATTGAAACGGGGTTTCCAATAGGGACATAACAATTTCTAATATTTATGCTAAGGCACCCTCAGACATTTTTAATGATATTTCAGTGTCAAAACATTAGTCGAAGTCAACATTTTCATCATAGTAAAGTTCACTTATGAGCCACGTTTGGAAATCATAACAAATTATTAATTCTGAGTCGGTGGTCGCAACTTTAAGAGCGCTTACTCCAATTTTCGGCTGTAATAATCATCTTCAGCAATGAAGCTCATTTCTGGCTGAGTGGTTTTATCAATAAACAAAAAATGCATTATTGGCCAGCAACAAACCCACTTGTGCTTCAAGAGACACATTGCATCTGCAAAAAATTACTGTGTGGTGTGGTTTTCATTCCGGAGGTGTGATTGGGCCGTATTTTTTCGTCGATGAAAACAATCGTCATTTTACCGTCAATGGAGAGCGCTATCGTGCCATGTTAGAAAAATATTTTTGCCCAGAATTGGATGAGCTTGACGACTTCGCCGATATGTAGTTTCAGCAAGACAATGACACTAGCCACACAGCACGCGATTTACTGAAAGGCAAATTCGGCGAACGTGTTGTCTCCAGAAATGGTCCGGTCGATGGCCACTTCGTTCAGGCGATTTAACGCCATTGGATTTCTTTTTATGGGGCCTCATCATGTCATTGGTCTATGCCTACAAGCCAACAACTTTAGACGAGCTCAGAGGCAACTTCCAACGCTAAATTGCCAATGTTCCGGTCGAAATGTGGGCAAGAGTGGTGGAAAATTGGCTGCAAAGAATGGATCGCTGAATACGGGCACGTGGTGGTCATATGACCGAAATCGAATTTCATTCTTAAAACGCAACATTTGCACCTACACCTGGAATAAACTTAAAATCTATTTCTTACAAATTCTGATTTTTTTTTTCATAAAAATAATTGTTATGTCCTTAATGGAAAACCCTTTACATAAGGAATTCGGCATACTCATTTTAAGTATGTAATATACATCGTACTAGATTTGAGTATATATTATATACTCAAATCTAGTACGATGTACTCGAATTGAGTATAATTTACTCCTTTTAATTAAAAACTTACATATAATGGGTGATCCAAGTAGAGATACTTTTTTCAATAGCCTTTTTTTTGACAGATCACATGTGAGTCGTGTCATAACCAGAAGAGGTTCAAGAGCTGCCACTTCATCAAAAAAAAAACAACGGTTTGGTGTGGTTTGTGGGCCGCTGGAATCATCGGTCCATATTTCTTCAATAATGATGTCGGTGAGAACGTAACCGTCAATGGCGACCGTTATCGTGCCATGATAACCGACTATTTGATGACTGAAATTGAAGCTCGTGATCTCGGCGACATTTGGTATCAACAAGACGGCGCCACTTCCCACACATCGCATCAATCAATGGATTTATTGAGAGAACCCTTCGGTGAGCAGATAATTTCACGTTTTAGGCCGGTCGATTGGCCACCAAGATCGTGTGATATCACACCGTTAGACTTTTTCCTGTGGGGATATGTAAAGTCTAAAGTTTATGCGGACAAACCCGATTCGATTCAGGACTTGGAGCAAAAAATTGAGCGTTTCTTTCGCCAATTACCAGTCGAAATGCTCGAACGATTTATCGAAAATTGGACTCAGCGGATGGATCATCTGAGACGTAGCCGCGGCCAGCATTTGATAGACATAATCTTCATAAAATAAATGCTAAAGAATGTTCTTTCAAATGATAATAAATATTCCCCATTTAATTTAAATTTTCTGTTTTTCGCTTTAAAAAAGGAGGGAACCTCGAAATTGATCACGCGTTATTAAGTAAATTTCTGCTCTTAGTTTAATTAAATATGTTTTAGGATCAAATCTAGTGTAAGATTATTTTTTTTGTGTGTGTGTTGCTTGCCGAAATAAATGTTCTTTCGAACATAGACAGTAGAATTTTCTCACAACCTAGCTGCATTCTTGTAGAAGACTGTTATAAACTTCGGGTCCGGATCTACCGACCGAACAAACGGCACCCTCTTAGAGTGGACATATGAGAACATAAAAAGCAATGAAATTTCCTAATTAATTGGCTGATAAAACTACATTAATTATGTTACAATTTGTCTAAATATCAGTTTCCGAATTGACCACTTGTTTTGCCAGACTTTTTTTCGCAGTGATCCACTGTGCGGGGGTCACAGCGAATTGACCACTTCTTTTGCCAGACTTTTTTCCGCAGTGATCCACTGTGCGGGGGTCACAGCTTCGCGACAAGGCAACTCCATTACTTGTTAAGCTATAAACTCATAAAATATTATTGTAAAAACAACTTAACATGGTAGCGGCTTATCATTTAATGCAGTGCGGAATGAGAGTTGGGACATTGTTTTTCAGAACTTTTTTCTTCATTGAATAAATTTTGTCAGAAAGGCTTGAAAAAAAATTATAATAAATAACAAGGGCGCCTAAGACAACATAAACATGCATATATTGTTCTCAAGCTCTGAAACATATTCACATAAAACTAGAGCCATTTCATGCGGGTACCCTTACTCGCAGCCAAGAATGAACTTCCACTTGTTCACAGAAAAAAGTTACACCCAGAAAAAAAAGTTAAGCAGTCGGTGAAAAGCTAGAGCCGTGTTAAAGTGGCATTTTACACAAGTACAGAAAGATAGACTCAAAAACGGCTGGACTGATTTTTTTTAAATTTTTGCAGAATGTAGCTGTGTGGGCGGTGGTGCAAATGGGGTATTTGAATTTTTGATATATCAAGTGGGCGTGGCACCACCCACATACCTCGTAGGAAGGTAACGTTTGACACATATACAACTGATGTGATGTAAACTATTTCTTTGTGAAAAAGGGGCAAAGCCACGCCCATTTAAAACCCGAGACGTGGCACCGCCTACACATCTCGAAATGTAAAACGACCATATCTCATCGATTATTAGAGGTAGGAAGATAAGGTTTGGTACATACTACTGATATGACGTAAAATATTTTTTGGGAATATTGGGCGGTGCCACACCTCTTTCAAAAGAAAGCTTTATAACAGTCATAATAATAGTCAGATCATCCGGAAATCTTCACAGTATGTAACAGTTGAAAAAGCGATATGCCTAGGGTATTTGGAACCAAGTTTGGAAAAAGGGATGTGGCGCCAATCAGACGCCTTAAAATTTAAAACGACCATATCTCACAGATAATTATAGGTAGGAAGGTAAGGTTTGGCTCATACTACTGATATGACGAAAATATTTTTTGGGAAAAGTGGGCGGTGCCAAACCCCTTTCCAAAGAAAGCTCTATAACAGTCATGATAATAGTCAGATCATCCGGAAATCTGCACAGTATGTTACAGTTGGCAAAGCGATATGCAAAGTGTATTTGGAACCAAGTTTGGAAAAAAGGGCGTGGCGCCAATCAGACACATTAAAATTTAAAACGACCATATCTCACAGATAATTATAGGTAGGAAGGTAAGGTTTGGCTCATACTACTGATATGACGAAAATATTTTTTGGGAAAAGTGGGCGGTGCCAAACCCCTTTCCAAAGAAAGCTCTATAACAGTCATGATAATAGTCAGATCATCCGGAAATCTGCACAGTATGTTACAGTTGGCAAAGCGATATGCAAAGGGTATTTGGAACCAACTTTGGAAAAAAGGGCGTGACGCCAATCACACACCTTAAAATTTAAAACGACCATATCTCACAGATTATTAGAGGTAGGAAGGTAAGCTTTGTTTAATACATATACTACTGATATGACGCAAAATATATTTTGGAAAAATGGGCAGTGCCACAACCCTTTTATAAGAAACCGTTATACAGCCATCCCGAACCTTCATCCCGAAACCTTCACAGTATGTTACAGTTGGCCAAGAGATATCTAGATATGCAAAAAGGGGCGTGGCGCCGCTCATACACCTCAAAAACGACCATGCCTAAAAGACTGTTAGAGATAGCAAGCTTGGGTTTGGTATATTTGTTACTGCAAAATATTTGTACAAGTATACGAGGTGCCACGCCCCTATTACAAAAAAATATAGGCGGTGCCCCGTTTCCAAACGGCTTTTATAACAGCCACAACAGTAGTCTGATCGACAAGAGATATATATGCACCTGCTATTTACAATTATGTTTAGAAAAAGGGGAGCGTACACGCCCACGCACGTCAACATTTGACTATTACAGATTGGAATTTGAGGTTTGGTACAAACAGTAATATGATTTTAAAATTTTTTTTTCAAAAGTGCCCCGCCAAACCCCTTTTTTAAGAAACCGTTCCAACGGCCATAATAATAGTCTGATCATTCGGATATATACACAGTATGTTAACCGGGGTCAAGAGGTACACCTAAGCTATTTGGAATCAAGTTTAGAAGATGGGGCGTGGCCCACGCACCGCAACACTTAAAACGACCATATCTCAAACATTATTAGAGGCAGGAAGCATAGGTTAGGTTCATATGCTACTGATTTTATGCAAAATACTTTTTGGAAACAATTAATGCAAATAAATACGGCTTTTAAAAAAGTCGAACTATGAAGCTATGAAAGTAGCCACAGTTACAAGGGTGGCAATAAAAACACAATAATTTATCATTGGAAATGGTTTTACGAGGGCGGTTCGGAAAGTTCTTAGCCTATCAATGAAAGAGAATAGTTAGTTTTTCAAAAATATTTTTATTTTTCAATATAATCTCCTGAAAAACGTCCAACGCTTATCTAGCAATTCTATCCCTTGATTAAAATAGTTTTCCTCAAGGTCTTCAAAATAGTGGTTTACAACTCAAATTGCATCTTCATTTGAGGTAAAACGCTTGCCAGCAAGGAATTATTTTAGATTTGGGAACAGGTATAAGTCACTGGGAGCTAAATCAGGAGAATAAGGTGGGTGGTCAAGCAACTCGTACTTTAATTCGTTGATTTTAGCCATTGTTAAAACACTCTTGTGCGCTGGTGCGTTGTCTTGATGAAAAATTATTTTTTTGTGTTGTAAGCCAGGACGTTTTTCTCGAATTTGTACATTTAATTGATCTAAAAGGTTGCAATAGTACTCTGAATTTATTGTTTTACCCTTTTGCAGATAGTCAATCAATAAAATACCTTTGAAGTACCAAAAAACCGTTGTCATAACCTTACCAGCCGATTGAATTGTTTTTGCCTTCTTTGGGGCACTTCCTCCAGCTTCAGTCCATTGTTTGGATTGTTCTTTTGTCTCTGGAGTATAGTGGTGGATCCATGTCTCATCAACAGTTATGAAACGACGCTTAAAATCCATTTTATTTCGCTGAAAACGATCCAAACAAGTTTGAGAAATGTTCATTCTTATGCGTTTTTGTCGACTGTTAACAAGTCCGGCACCCATCTTGCAGAAAGCTTTTTCATCCGTAGTTCTTCATGCAAAATTAAATGGACTCGATCATTTGAGATGCCCATGATATTAGCTATTTCACGCACTTTTATTCGTCGATCATTTAATACCATATCATGCACTTTGGCTACAATTTTTGTTGTCGTTGCTGTTTTTGGACGTCCACTACGTGGTTCATCTTCAATGCTTGTACGACCACGTTTAAATTCAGCAACCCAATTTTTTACTGTTGCATATGAAGGAGCACTTTCACCTAACACATTCACCATATCATTATGAATTTCTTGTCCCGATAAACTTTTTTTATGTAAATATTTAATGACACCACGCATTTCTAATTTTTCCATTGTAAAAAAATCGCGGATGCGTCTTTTGTGAACACCTGTTTCTATATGAAGGAGTTGCCAGATCGAAATCAGATCGCTTTTTGTGCTAGGCTAAGAAGTTTCCGAGCCGCCCTCGTATTGTTTTTCAAAATATTCTCCTTTAAAATCAATACACTTTTGCATGCGGACAAACCAATTTTTGAAGCACTTTTTCCACTCCGATTGAGACACCTCCAAAACATGATTTTTGACCGGGCGATCAAAAATGTTGACCATGCATTTTTTCTTGATGCTAGGGAATAAGAAGAAGTCAGTGGGTGCCAAATCAGGGCTATACGGTGGATGGCCCATCAATTCGACATCTTGAGTGGTCAAATAGCTCATCGTTTCAGCTGATTTGCGAGAGCTCTCATTGTCTCATTGTGATTTAAAATGATCCGTCTTCTCTTATTATCTTTCCTCATTTCTGCGAACACTGTTGGCAAACAGATAGTTGTATACCACTCAGAATTGACCGTCCTACGTTCTACTAAAGACACTGTGGCAACATGTGCCAGTTATAGCGAAAAAAACGCAATCATTTGCTTCGATTTACTTCTTCCACGAACAACTTTTGTTAGATTTGGCTTGTCATGAAAGACCCATGCGGTCGTTTGCTGTTTTGTTTCGGGTTCATGTGCATAGATCCATGATTCGTCACCTGTGACAGTGTTATACACTGCGCAGTTATACTTTTTCAACATATTTTTGCACTAATACGAGCCTTTTTTTGAGCATTCGTCAAATTTTGTGGGATCCAACGAGAACAAATTTTTCTCATGGCCAAATGAATGAATGCAATATCTTATTGATGCTTGTCATACTAATGCCCAAGAATACCTCAATCTCTCGGTACGTCACATGTCGGTCATGCTTAATCAGTTCACGCACACCATCAATTGTTTCTGGCTAAGTGACCGAAGTTGGACGTCCTTCATGAAATTTCATCCTGGAGCGAACGGCGTCCGAGACTGAACTCTTGGTACCAGCGATTATTAGTGGCTTTTGATGGTGCTCCATGGCCAAAAGTCAAAACAAGTGGATTTAAACACTCTTGTCTCTATAACGTATGCCGAAAATTGTAAAAAATCATCGCACGAAAATGTTCAGGGGACAATTCCACTTTTTGACTGAGATGAATTTTTCAACACACTGTAAACAAAACAATTCGCCTCAAATGACATAACGTTCTGAGTGAAGTTATGCTAAAAAATGTTAAAGTTTCCAATGGAAGTTCCAGTTTGCATCTGGGAACACTAATATTGCCAGGACCCGAAATATAAATAGCAACCCTTGTACGAATAAATATAAATATCTTTAAGGTCAACTTTAAAAGCATCCCAAATATCGCTATCCAATTCCAATTTCACCCTTGTACGAATAAATACAAATATCTTTGAGGTCAATTTTAAAAGCATCCCAAATTACGCTATGTAATTCCAATTTTCCCATTTTACGATACCGTATCATGAAAGCATTTATGACAACGTGTTCGTAAAAAAAAACAATTTGTATGACTGGAGTTTATTTATTAATTAAACTACTTTTTTCTTTGGGCGTATGACTTGTCTTACCATAGCAGCATCAAATGGATCTGATAATGCCGTTTATAAGTTTACTGTTAAATGCGTAAATCATATTATACTCATATACTTGTAGTTATTGCTGTCATCTGTGTTAAATTTACACTTTAATTTTTTTAGCTTGACATAGCGGCTCTATTCAAATTCATGTGAATTACATTTTCCTTTAACTTTTCCGCAAGCAGTCGGCAAAATGTTGCACAGTGGCACACAACCGAATCGAAAATAAATAAATAAAAACACAGTTAAGTTCGGCTTGGACAAATTTTTTATACCTATGGGTTCGCTCCTGAAACAGCAGAAACAGCAATTATTTTTTTGACAGTCGCTTTAGTCGCTTGATTTGACCTAAGGACTACGAGTTACACTTTCTGTCAAATCTTTAGAATAAACGAATTTTTCTAGGCATTGAGTACAAACAAATGCCCATATTGCTAGTGACCGATCCCAATCTCAGGCAAATCGTCAAAACAAATCCAAATGTACAGGGCTTGGCGATAGAAGTGTTACCAACTTTACTTTGGCTATATTGGCACACCGATTATGCGAGCTGTGTCAAATTAATAGCCATGCCAGTATTTGCTTTCCCAAGTGTTACAGGACTAAAGTTATTCCAAATGAAATTCAAAAGTAATGATGTTACCAACTTCACGTTAGCTATACCGGGTCTCCAATAATGCCAGCTATGTCATATTCATATTAATAACAGCTGTTTATATTGTTGACAAGCTACCACCAGCATTTGCATCTCTTATTTTTATAGAACAAAAGTTATTCGAAATGGAACTGAAACGAAATATTGTTTGTCAGCTGGCCATCTTTAAGTGAATAAAATGTTTATGTATCGCAACATAAATCGTTATAATGATACAGACCGAATTGGAAAATGCTATGGTGGTGGACCCAAGGCACACAGCAACATAGCATAAAATAATTCGGAACGTAAAGGCTGGACTTTAAGGAAAATCACGTTGTAGTGGTCAAACAACTTAAAATATCCCAGCAAAGCATCCAACGCATATTGTAAAATTAGCTCAAGGTAAAAGCCTTAAAAGTTTAAAAATTCACACGATCTTCTATCAAAGCAAAAAAATAGACTCGAAAAAGCAAAGAATTTGTTACCCTTGAACGAATGTGGCGAATTCTCTAAACATTGCGGTCTTTGACGAAAAACTGTTCCTATTGAGCTGTTTATAAACCCACAAAATAATCGTGTCTACTTAACTGAACGCACTGACGAAAATTAGAGTCTAAGAACCCCGAAGTATTTTCAATCTCAAGTAATGATATAGACCACCGATGGACTTTGTCTAATCGTTTTAATGGAGCCAAAGTCAATGCGACTTATTACGGGGAAAATGTTTTGGAAGCTGCTTTATAACCTTGGACACGCAAACATTTTGTTTGTAGACCACGAGCCTTCCAACAATACTCGGCGCTATCTCATAAAGCTTGCGTGAGCCAATAATGGTAAAAAACCTTGTTCGACACTTCAATTCGCCCACAAAATGGCTTTTGAGTTCGCTAGACACACATCCGATGGGCTATCCCACCTGGGCCATTTTGGACAGCGAAGTGTGCGCTAATACTTAGTAGGGACATAAACACTGTTACAGGCGTTTTATGCTGTAAAATAATAACTACTGAATGTTTTTGGACCAACTATTTTTTAATATATTTATTGATTTCTACCTATTCGAAATGTCCGCCTTTTGCCTTTACACACGCCTTAAGTCGCACTGGCCAATCGTCAATAGCTGCACGAACCTCGTCCATTGGAAAATTGGCCACAGCTCGAACCAAAGCAGTCTTAAGAGATCCAATGTTGTGGTATCTTTTGTGACAAAGCTTGTGCTCTAAAACCGTCCACAATTTGTAAACCAATGGGTTCAAATCTGGACTGCCTGAGGGCAATTCTTCAAAGGAGAAGAACGTTGGCAATTTGTTTTGAAGCCAGGCTTGGGACGTTTTAGCCTTATGGGCCGGCGCAGAATCCTGCTGGAAAGTCCATGGCTGCTTTTGGAACAGGGAATTGTTAAGCGGCTTCACAACAGCTTCCAAGCGGGTTTCTTGGTAAACTTTGGCCGATGTTTTGACTCTTTGTTAGCAGAAATGCAGGTCAGTGACCCCATCGTAAGAGACACCCCATCAAACCATGACTGAAGCTGGGTGATGACCCTTTTCCACCCTTTGAAATCAGTTCAGATGCTTTCTTAGATGACCTCGCATCCACTCTATCATTTTGCTTGTTAAATTTTTCCTGAACGGTAAAAATTTTTTCATCGGTGAACACAATTTTTCTGTGGGAGTTATCGTCGTGCTTCACCAAAAGACGTTTGCATTTTTCAATCTATTTTTTTTAAGCTGCAGTCAATAAATGTCCGGTACGTCGTTTGAAAGTCCCAAGTCCCAAAGTCTTTTTTAATGATTCGACTCATGGACTTTTGCGGGATATTCATCCCACGGGCCATGATTTTCTGTTTTCGGAGCGGATTTCTGTGAGTTCTTGATTTAACGGCTTTGATGACATGCGGTGTTCGAACTGAGCGTGGGCGGCCCGACCGGTGGCGGTCTTTTACATCTCCAGTCTCCTCACACAGCTTTATGCATCGGTAGACGGACATGCGGCTTATCCCTAGTGGCCGCACCGTTTTGAAAATATCGCTTTTTTAATTTCACACTTAAACATATGGTTAAAAAGAAACAGTGGAATTTTCATACTAATCTGGATGTGGTTTAAGTTTTATGATTTGTCCAAACTTAAGGCCCGAATCTAAGGGCTCCCTATGCACGCAGAAAAAAAGTATGGTTGTGATGACAATATTCGAAGAGGATAATACTATTGTTGGGTATATGGTTGTGCTACAACAATATTATGGTCCTCACAACCATAGTATGATCCTCACAACCATAGTATGATCCTCACAACCATAGTATGTTTCAAGTACAACCATAGTATGGTCCTCACAACCATAGTATGATTCACACGCAATCATGTTATGATCCCAACAACCATAGTATGATCACACACAATTAAACTATGATCCCCAATATTATTTAATAGAATTTGTTTGAGTTGTCGACAATAGATTTGATCCCCAATATTATTTATTAAAATTGGTTTAAGTTGACAACTATAGATTTGAATTATGAAAACTATTCAAAAATACATTAAATTCAAAATATTAGGAGTGATTTATTTCACAGTAGAAAAAATGAGTTTAAATAAACGTATTTATTAAAAATATTTCAGATAAACAAAGCCAAGCCAAATTTTAACTTCTATAAAAAGTACTATTATTACATTAGATCCGTACCAATAACATTTGTTCTAAAAAGCATATTTAAATGAAGAAAAATTACAATCATACAGTATAATTGCCGTAATCATATCATTGTTAACATAAAACGCAAAACACAATACTTATACAAATTTTTATTTTTAAATTTGGCAATAATACTATTGTTACATTTCAACAATATTAATATTGCAGCAATTATACTATTGTCAAAAATAAATTCAGTTAACAACGCTATGGTTGCGACGAACATACTTTTGTTGTGGAGAACATATTATTATTGCCTTGACCATGTAGTAACCATGTTTTTCTCTGCGTGTGGCCCCCTAAACTACGGGTATATGGGTTATCATAAACCATAAAATTCACGAATCTGAACAAGAATCTGCATAGGGCCGCAAAATTATAGTTCTGTTAAACATGAACACACCAGCAACAACCATATCCCCCAACGCTGTCAATACCAGACTACTACGCAATCCATGGTGTAGAGTATAACGGCTTCGATCCGGCTAACCAATTGCCCTCTTGTTAGAAGTTTTAAATGCATCAGTCCCTATTTGAGTCTGGGTTCGTTCACAACAAATTATAATGTCTTGGACAAATACTCAAAAAATGTACTTTTTTCGAGCTACCTTCAATAGAGCGAAGGTTTTTCCCTTTGGGTCGGTCATTAAAAATTGCCAAATTTCAGGATCCGAGCTCATTTCATATCGACTAAGGCTAAGAACCGAGAAGAATTGTACAATGAACGATAATATACATATGTGACGATCAAAATAGAAAGAGACCTAAGGTTAAAAGCCAGTTTTGTTCAGGAGAGCCATTGTAAAGATTAGGTCCCTTTCTATTGGCGCTTAGAATCGTCAACTTTACCTACATAAAACGCGCATATCCCTGGGAGGGAACACTTTTGGGGCATGGGATCGGTCTCATTCGATGCTCAGATGTTGTCCACATCAAAAAAAAGTGAAAAGTTGATGAAAAGTTTTGTTCAAGAGAGCCATTTTAAAGATTAGGTCCCTTTCTATTTGCGTCTAGAATCGTTAACTTAACTTTCATAAAACACGCATATCTCTGGGAGGGAACACTTTTGATGCTCAGATGTTGTCCACATCAAAAAAAAAAGATTTTTTTAGCCTTAGGTCCCTTTCTCTATGCGCTGTCACATATGTTGTTTATAGAGTCTAGGTTTAATATTTAAAGGTGTTCCAACGCAATGATGACGAAAATGTACACTTCATGCTACGGTGGAGGGAACTATAACGGGTGATCAATCTAGAGGTATATATTTTTACATACAGGGTGAAGCGCGAAAATTTTGCTTATTTGGGAATGAAATAAAAAAATTATGAACCTTAGAAAAGTTCATTTAGTATTTCAATTATAATGAACAGTAAGGGATTTTTTCAATTACATGGTTTCGAATAGTGCATCTGGCAAATGTCGATCTTCGCTATCCACATACTGCTGCATACGTTTTCTGAAGTTCTCATGAACTCTAATGCATGTCGACTGGTATTCTGCCAATTTCTATATTGACGACTGGTATATTGTTAATTAGGTCTTCCATGGTGTTGGGAGGGTTGATATACACCTTCGACTTCAGGTAACCCCGAAGAAAAAATCGCATGGGGTTAAGTCTGGTGGACGTGCCGGCCAGTTTACATCACACCTCAAAGAGATAAGCCGTCCAGGAAACATTTGCCTCAAACAATTCACGGTAACCCTCGTTAAGTGTGCAGTGGCACTATCGTGTTGAAACCATGTATCCTCTAATTGCATTGCCTTGAGAGCCGGCTGAAAAAAGTCCGGAAAGAGCAAGTGATTTCTTTTGAGCAGAGCGTTTCGGAGATTGCAGTACTGCTGCTCTAACTCTCTTGATGTTTTGTAGTGCTGTAATGCTGCTCTCAGGTCCCCTTCGTACACATGACACATCTCTATTTTCGCAATGAAGTTACCCAATTTACAACAGATTGCCGTCCAGGAACACGTCCGCGTAGGGGAACAGCGAATTGTTAACGAAAAGTGCGCTGCACTGCAATGATTGAGTGCACATTTGAAAAATACGCTTCAAGACAAAATGACCTCTCCTCACGTGTCCAATGCATGATGGCAACTGAAAGGCAGACGAATACAAATCTCCCGTCAGCCACTATAAGCCACAACAGTACCGCCACTTTTCAGGTATTTCGACCGGAATGGCGTTAATGACACGCGTAATGTTGGCTTCCAAAAACAAAATCGTAGCAGGTTTGTCAGCATAGACTTCAATTTCAGGTAGCAAAAAGCCCGATATCACGGCGCGATAGCGAGCACTATTCACGGTTACGCTCCGGTCATCATCATTTTTGAAAAAAATATGGACCAATGAATCCACCAGCCCATAAACCACCCCAAACCGTGGTTTTCGCGGTGTAAGTCTTTGCTTGCTGAAATAGAATCAATTCCAAAAAAAATATATTCGAAAAGCATCATACACTTGTTGGGTATATGGATGTGTCACAATAATACTATGATCCCCACAACCATATTATCATTTACACTTAACCGTACTAAGGTCCCTACAACCATATTGTGACTCCCACTCAACCATACTATGATCTTCACAACCACATTATGATTTCAACTTAACCATCTCATACACGTGACGGTTTTTAAATACTGTGCTCTGCTATAGACAAAAAAAAACAAATTGTCATCTCATAAAAGTGAATTACTTTCAATTGGCATCTGTTGCGTGGTGACACTTCAGCCACCACCAGACAGACACGTTGATGCGTGTAATTCACTCAAAAACGCTTCCGCGTTGCACGCTTTACCCCCCTACGCTTACACTCAGGCCGGCTCGTTCCGTCTCTTCGCTGTTCAGAAAAAGCTTAGCTCTGTTATATCGAGAGGCAGACAAATGCTGGCCGCTGATGTTACGATGTAGAGAACCATATTTTTTAAAATGATATTCAGTCCAACAACGGTCTTGTCAATTCACGATCGATGTGTCAATTGCCTTTGGTCACGAATTCCATTCGAAGTGCGTCAATTGGTTGTCGCGCAGTTGGCTGCCCACTTCCGTGGATATGACATTGGCGCGATGTCAGTATCTTTGATAAATGATTCTTTATCGAATCATACTCGTAGTTGGCGTTTCACTGAGTGCCGCTTTGATGGGTGTCTTGAATAATAGAGACGACCTACTTTTGCATCGTTACGAAATTTGCAAAAATAAACGCTTAAATTATGGCATGCGTGACTATGGACAGTAGAGCGAGCCAACAGGGCGAAGAATTACGGCAGCTCTGCCAAATTTGCTATTGTGGGCAAATATTTGGTGGTGACCTCATGTGCGCTCCTTGTGAATTGATTGCTTTGGGGAATTTAAGAGTGAAAACGATAAGAGATGTTAAATTAGAGACTTTCTTCTATGCTTTGCTTGAATACAATATTCGCAGTTCAGCAACTATAAATGACACTTAAAAATGTAGCAGAAATGCCAAAGGGAATGGAAAATGTGGTCAACATTTTGGGGTGGTCGTACAAAACCGATGCGACGTAAAAACATGGGGACATTTTGTTTGGCCGGACGCTCCACCATGGATTGCGTTTCAGATCGGTTTTGAAGTTAGGGCTGAAGCTGGTATCTATTTTTGATAGGACCTTTTCTTTGGCGCACTGTCAAGCAATAGCCGAAGGGTTAGGCCTTTTCATTAAGCCAAATCGTATATGTGACAGCGCATAGAGAAAGGGACCTAAGGGTAAAAAAAATCAACTTTAATTTTTTTTCTTTTTCTGATGTGGACAACATCTGAGCATCGAATGAGACCGATCCCATGCCCCAAAAGTGTTCCCTCCCAGAGATATGCGCGTTTTATGAAAGTGAAGTCGACGATTCTAAGCGCAAATAGAAAGTGGCCTAATCTTTAAAATGGCTCTCCTGAACAAAACTTTTCATCAAATTTTTACTCTTTTTTGGATGTGGACAACATCTAAGCATCGAACGAGGCCGATCCCATGCCCTAAAAGTCTTCCCTCCCAGAGATATGCGCGTTTTATGAAAGTGAAGTCGACGATTCTAAGCGCAAATAAAAAGGGACCTAATCTTTAAAATGGCTCTCCTGAACAAAACTGGTTTTTAGACTTAGGTCCCTTTCTATTTTGCGAGCCATTTTCATTACGTTTTTTAAGTCGATTTTTGGGTCCTTACAACCCATAATTCTGTAGCCTAAATTTATAAAAAAAAACATTAAAATGAAGTAAAAATTTAGAAAGTGAGATAATTCCACTATTTTTGAGTTCTTATATGTCTACGTTTAATAGGTCTTACTTATCGCCGTCCTACACGAAGAGAAAAATATGGTTGTGGTAACCATTTTCAAAGATCATTATACTATTGTTGGCTATATAGTGGTGGCACAACAGTATTATGATTCACTCACAACCATTCTATGATCCCCACAAACATCTTATGATTCACATTCAACTATAATATGAACCTCACAACCATATAATGATCCTCAATAGCATAGTATTTTTCCTATACAACCATAGTATGATCCCCACGCAACCATACTATAATCCCTGAAACTATTTACTAGGATTGGCTTATATTGTTATCCACCAATAAAATTTTATTAAGTTCCTACTAAAGTCCCACAACATTCCATTAAGCAACAACGGGAAACTAATTTTAAATCAGGGAGCTGTGCCCAGTTCAATTCGTGTACTCATTGACCAATACCTTCTTTTTAACACCGTCTTCGAACAGCTAATGCATATCATAGAGAAGTTTTTACATGGCTTAGAGATAAATCTCTTACTCTTAAAATCGCCAGCGTTTACAAGGTGGAAAGTAGAATAAAGTATTTTTTTTTAAAATACATTAAATTCAAAACAATGGGAGTCATTAAGTTTACAATAGGTAAAATCCGTTTAAAAGACGTAAGAGTTTCATTTAGTAAAAATACAGGGTGGCGCACGAATCGAGCTGCAAACAGAAAATGAAATAACTAGTTTTCCGTGCGAGCAATCGGCTTTTTGTTTGTGTTATTTGGAAAGCTAGTATTTCGATTCATTAAAATGAATGATTGGGATACAGTATAGAGGATTTAGATAGTGCAGCGGTACCATGCCTTGCAGTCCTGAGTAAAAGTGCGTGAGGTTCTTGATGCCATACGCATTTCATATGGCAGTATGATTTCGATTTTACACGATCAGTTGGGCTTAAGAAAGTTGTCTGCAAGATGGCTGCCGCGTTTTCTCTCAATTGCCCACAAACGTTATCCTTCAAAATAATGTTTGGAGTTCAGTTTTTGCGGCGTTTTGTAACTGTGGATGAAACATGGATCCATTACAACACTGCGGAGACCAATCATAAGTCTAAACAATGGGTTTCTCCGTCCGAACCGACTCCGAAGAAGGCCAAGATACCTTGTCGGCAAATAAGCTGATGGCAACAGTTTTTGGGATGCTCGCGGGACAATCCGCATCGAATACCTTCAATAGGTAAATTCACAGTAAACGCTGAATATAATGCCAACTTATAAGACCAATTTAAAGAGGATTTGAAAAAAACGACCCCACATGGAAAAGAAAAAAGTTTTTTTTCGTAAAGATAATGCACGGGTGCACGTTGTGCGGTCTTAATGGCAAAATTGCATGAATTGGGTTACGAATTGGTATCTCATCCGCTATTTTCTCCGGATTAAGCCCCCAGTGCCTATTTTATAATTCCAAACAAAAAACATTTTTTTTTGAAGGGATACAAAAATTGGAGAAACACTGGACTGAGTTTATAGAGCTAAAAGGAGATTATGTAATTTTTTTTTTGCAAACACAGCTGTGTTTTTATTCTAAAAGTCACGGAATTATTAATATGACCTCGTTATTGCTTGATAAACAATCAAAATTGCCGTATGTGGAGTAAATCTAATCCCCAAATAGTCCATGAGACCGAACTGAAAACGACTTTCTGTGTGGTGCCCAGTTTCATCAAGCTGCATTGCGTGGCCATACTTGTTTGGAGCAAAAGGTGTACCAGTGCCAGTCTGGGGTCTGTAGGAAATGTAAAAACATCTGCGTTTTGCTTGCCCAGTTCGTTCTGTCATCTGGCCGAACTTCTTTGAAATTGAGGTCGACCAAACAGTTACCAGAAATGGTGTTCGATATGGCGAGATCATAACGAACTTTTTGAGTCCAGAACTAAACGATGGTGTCTCTTGCCACACAGCCAAGGAAACAATAGCTTCTTAGTGCAAGAAATTTAATGGCAGTGTTAGCTTTCGTCGTGACGATGTTAATTAGCCGCCACGATCATGTAATTTGGCACCGTTGGACAGCTGTCTTTAGGGCTATTTAAATGATAAAGCGTACGTTAATGAGACAAGAACAATTCAGGAGCTGAACAATAATGAACATCTATTATGTCACAGAGTCATTAACAAAATATGGACCATCGGATAGATGTATGCCGCCGTAGCCTTGGCGAGCAATTGGTCGTTATTTTATTCTACACATATTTGTCACAGATCTTTCTTTCATAATAAAAAATATTAAGGACGACATTGTACCTCCATTATGTCACAGAGTCATTAACAAAATAAGGACCATCGGATAGATATATGCCGCCGTAGCCTTGGCGAGCAATTGGTCGTTATTTTATTCTACACATATTTGTCACAGATCTTTCTTTCATAATAAAAAATATTACGATCATTCTCTGAAAACTTTTTGTTTTATTTACAATTAAGATAGTGCGTTTTAGTTGGACCACCATTTATATGATGTTGATATGAAAAGAGAACCACTCCGCTGCCCCCCTTGCATATTTGCTAAAATAATGGACCAGTTGTTCTTAAATTTTGTATAGTATGTAATTCTAGAGCCTTACATTGCGATTCACTGCATAAGGTCATGTTTAGCCAAAAGGGTGTGGGCATTGAGAGATTTTAAGGCTTCCCTGACTTGCTATAAGTAGATGTACAGATTATGGACCGCATCCATGATAAATTTGTTTACTTGTGGTATTACTTAAAACGTTTCGTTGACCAGGAAACAAGTTTCACACCGTTTTTTTCCCTCGATAATTTAAGCTCGTCCATTCGTTTACTCGGTGTTCTCGTACAATACATCGACGGCATTGATGGGTGGGTCGTGGTTGCTATTTTGTATAACAACAGCCCTTCGCACTCATTTATGGCAATTACAATTTTGATGGCTTGTCGGTGGGCTATTAAAGAAGCCACAAAATTAAAGCAGCGGGAGCAGCAACAGCTTCATTTTAATGTTCAAAAAATGTCGAACGACATTTTTTTGTTACATTATGTTGTTGCTTTTTTACAAAAAAAAATGAAAAGCGACATATGCTATTTTGAATGAAACGACATTTAATTTTGAATAGGAAAATTGTGTAAAAGTTCGGCTCTTAATAACGTCTTTTGTATTTAAAGAACTTATGTGAAAATCTGGAATATTTTCTGGTTCCTTTTAGAAATTAGGAAACAGTTTTTACTCCAGCTGTACATATAAGGTTTGGTTTGGCCTTGTTACATTTGATTTTAAGACTGGCCCTAATTCCATCACCAAGACTTCGAATGCAACTATGGCCACCATCATCCAGCTGTCAATTTAATGGCCTGCCCGACATTCAGTCGTTTAGGAGTTCCGACATTTCCTTGCGAAAGTTCACATTTTAGCGTTTATAGAAGAGGCAAAAAACGAACGAAATATCTAGGGTAAATAATTAGTTCAGCCACGATAATTAAAACAAAGCCAACAGCTCATTAGAGTTATACAAACTTGTTATTGCACTGAATTTGAAACCGTTTTGCATTTATTATGTAGGGTAATCCATCTAGAGGTATTTTTTCAGAACAAAAAAAATATAAAAATTCAAATCAAGTGTGGAATCTTTATTGGTAATTTGAAAGGACATTTTATGGCATTTATTTTTTGAAAAAAATTACCTTTAAAAGTTGCCAACTGTATTATGGAAATGAGCGTTCGGTGAGAAACGGGAAGATCCGCTGTTTTCAACCAAAATTTTGTCCAGTGATGAGGCCCATTTCTGGCTCAACGGCAAATGGAAATGAGCGTTCGGTGATAAACGGGAAATCCGCTGTTTTCAACCAAAATTTTGTTCAGTGATGAGGCCCATTTCTGGCTCGACGGCAAAGTCAATAAACAAAACTGCCGCATTTGGGCTGAAGAGCAAAAAAACGAGGTTCAAGAGGTGCCATTATACCCAGAGAGAGAGAGAGAGACACGGTTTGGTGCGGTTTTTAAGCTGGTGCTTATTTTTCCAAAAATGATGATGGCCGGAACGTAACCGTGAATGGTGCTCGCTATCGCGCCATGATATCGATCTTGACGACACTAGGTTTCAAAAGGACGGTGTAACTTGCCATGCAGCTGCTCAAACAATGGATCTATTGAGAGGTCATTTCGAAAAGCAGCTAATTTCATGTTTTGGACAGGTGAGTTGACCTCCTATATCGAGTGATACCGCACCTTTAGACATTTTTCTTTGGGGTTACGTAAAGTCCAAAGTCTATGCTGACAAACCAGCTACGATTCAGGTTTTGGAAGCCAACATTACGCGTGTCATTAAAGCCATACCGGTCGAAAAGCTCGAACGAGTCATACAAAATTGGACCCTCAGAATGGAAACCCTGAGGCGTAGTTGCGGCCAACATTTGAAGGAAATTATATTCAAAAAATAAATGTCATAAAATGTCCTTTCAAATTACCAATAAAGATTCCACACTTGATTTGAATTTTTATATTTTTTTTGTTCTAAAAAAATACCTCAAGATGGATCACCCTATATTTCAAAAGTGGGATCATTAAATTATAATGGGAGGGTATGACAATAAGGCGGTTATAGGGATAGTGCGTTTGTTTTTCTTAACGTTCTTCTACATAAAAGAGAAGGGTGTTACGGCTAAAAATCATTAAAGTTTCATGGTCGTTAAGTAGATTTAATGAATTTTCAATCTAGGAAAAAACTGAAAATTTAGTTGAAACGAATACCAGTTTACGAGGGCGGTTCGGAAACTTCTTAGCCTAGCACAAAAAGCGCGCTTTAAACAGAAAAAAGTGTGTTCCATCTCTGCTATGAACACATGTTAAATTCTGTTTCGATCTGGCAACTCCTTCATATAGAAACAGGTGTTCACAAAAGACGCATCCGCGATTTTTTTACAATGGAAAAATTAGAAATGCGTGGTGTCATTAAATATTTACATAAAAAAGGTTTATCGGGACAAGAAATTCATAATGATATGGTGAATGTGTTAGGTGAAAGTGCTCCTTCATATGCAACAGTAAAAAATTGGGTTGTTGAATTTAAACGTGGTCGTACAAGCATTGAAGATGAGCCACGTAGTGGACGTCCAAAAACAGCAACAACAACAGAAATTGTAGCCAAAGTGCATGATATGGTATTAAATGATCGACGAATAAAAGTGCGTGAAATAGCTAATATCATGGGCATCTCAAATGATCGAGTCCATTTAATTTTGCATGAAGAACTACAGATGAAAAAGCTTTCTGCAAGATGGGTGCCGCACTTGTTAACAGTCGACCAAAAACGCATAAGAATGAACATTTCTCAAGCTTGTTTGGATCGTTTTCAGCGAAATAAAATGGATTTTAAGCGTCGTTTCATAACTGTTGATGAGACATGGATCCACCACTATACTCCAGAGACAAAAGAACAATCCAAACAATGGACTGACAACGTTCTGGCTTACAACACAAAAAAATAATTTTTCATCAAGACAACGCACCAGCGCACAAGAGTGTTTTAATAATGGCTAAAATCAACGAATTAAAGTACGAGTTGCTTGACCACCCACCTTATTCTCCTGATTTAGCTCCCAGTGACTTAAAAAAATTCCTTGCTGGCAAGCGTTTTACCTCAAATGAAGATGCAATTACAGTTGTAAACCACTATTTTGAAGACCTTGAGGAAAACTATCTTAATCAAGGGATAGAATTGCTAGATAAGCGTTGGACTAAGTGTATTGAAGTTTCAGGAGATTATATTGAAAAATAAAAATATTTTTGAAAAACTAACTATTCTCTTCCATTGATAGGCTAAGAACTTTCCGAACCGCCCTCGTAATGCTGCCTCCGGATTAAAAATGCATTCAATTTAATTTATTCGTTAAGTTTGTTTATATCTTCTTAGCCGTACTGGCCTTACTTTTAAAACTGGTCTTACTTTTGTGATCGTTGTGTACGCCATGCGCTCTTTGGGATTTTTCATACAAGCTGCGGCAAAAATTAAAAGCTAGGGCTTTAAAGATAGGGCACTAGGGTAAACTTGCTAAGTTCTGAACCAGTGGTCAGATTTTTTTTTTCTCTTAAAAGATAGCCCTACCTCTTACTGTTCCAAAATTGCCTAAGCAAATTCCAGCGGTCCGACCGCTCTAATGTTATGAATATTTTACTGAAATGCAAACATTTTTTTGATAAACAGATAAAAGAGTACTGTTATTTCGCCTCAAAAAAAAATAAAAAAAACAGTCAAATTGATAAAATCCGACCAGTGGTTTAGAGCTTGGCAAATTTACCCTAGTACCCTCTGACCACCAATCCGAAAATTTCCAAACCGCTGTCATTTCGCCCCTTGCATTTTCGAGCAAGTTGAAAAAACACAAATCTTTTTTTATCAGAACAGTCTAAAAAAATTTCAGCAAAACCCTAGGAAATGTTGTAGAGTTTCAAGACCTCTTCCCTTGAAAGGATTACTAGGCCTAATTTTATACTGATTGCAAAAGATTTAAAGGAAATATTATAATATTTTGTAATGATACCGGCAATAAACTAAGTACAACGCGCACAAGTACAAATAACTTTCGGTTCGTTAATATTTGTGAGGAGACGGCCATGAAAATAGTTTCAAATCTGGATTTTAAAAAATTCCTGGTTATGATCGCACTCGTACATCCTGCAAGGCGGTTTTTTAATGCAGGGAAATATTACTTGATAGGCTGGTGAACATTTTCAATGCTATAGTTAACACCTCGTCATATCCAGAGGAGTTAAAAATATCTGGGATAACAGCCGTTCCGAAGGACAGTGCAGCATGTGTCGTCGGCAGTTTCAGACCCATAGCTTTGTTAAAAAAGATTTTGAATAAACAACTGTCGGATTTTCTCGAATGAAACAATTTATTATATTATCGGCAGTTTGGGCTCGAGAAAGGACTATTATTAATGTAATTAATATAATATCTGCGAGGGTTGCTGTACACATTTCTGGCCTAGCCAACACTTAGTGTTGCCTGGCGCCATCTGACATTTCCATTGGAAAGTTTGACATTTTTTTAGCATAAACGTACTCAGAACGTTTTGACGTACGACCATCATTTGTGTTGTTTACAGTGACTTGAAAAAATCCATTTTGGTAAAAAGAAATGGAATTAACTCGTGAAAATTTTCGTGCGAAAGTTTTTCACAACTTTTGACGTGGATTATCACGACCAGGGTGCATCGATGAAATTAAATCTTTGTATGGCGATGAAGCACCATCCTATAGCACTGTGAAAAACAGGTTTAATGAATTCAATCGTGACCGACGCTCGACTAAGACGAAGGTCGTGAAGGTCGTATAAAAACGGCCGTTGTGCCAGAGAACATTGATGCCGTGCGGAACTGATAATGGAAGATCATCATGTGACATACCGAGCGATAGAGGCATCCTTGGGCATTTCTTCCACCAGCATACATTCGATATTGCATGAACACCTGGCCGTAAAAAAGGTTTGTTCTCGTTGGATCTTGCACAATTAGACAATCGCTCAAAAAAAAGGCTCGTGTCGTTTGGTGCAAAGCAATTTTGAAAAAAATACGATCGCGGTGCTTTAAAAGACGTTTATTAGATCGTCACAGGTGACGAATCATAGATCTATGCGTATGAGCCCGAAACAATACAGCAATCGACCATGTGGGTCTTCGAAGACGAGCCAAATCCAACGAAAGTTGTTCGTGGAAGAAGCACTTCGAAGCAACTGGTCGCCTGTTTCTTCGACAAAAGCGGCCATGTGGCGACTGTTCTGCTTGAGCCACGTAGGACAGAAAATTCTGAGTGGTACACCACCAGCGTTACCGTTGTGCGACTAAAGTGGCAAATTGAGCCTTTTTGGAAGCCATGCGACTTATGCTGTCCCCTTTTTTTTGCCACTTTTTCAAATTTTTGCTACTTTCTCCAACTCGAATTGTGTGTATTGCTTTTAAAAGATACGCGTATTCTTATTTCTAGTGTTAAGGGTTGCTCCCGGGAAAAAACTACTACATATAATTTATTTGTTTATAGCCTGGTGCTTACGCTAGGCATTATGGGTACTCGTAGCATCTATATGTGACGCGCAAAATAGAAAGGGACCTAAGGGTAAAAACCAGTTTTGTTCAGGAGAGCCATTTTAAAGATTTAAATACGTGTATCTTTGGTGTACCACCACTTTCATAAAACGCGCATATCTCTGGGAGGGAACACTTTTGGGGCTTGGGATCGGTCTCGTTCGATGCTCAGATGTTGTCCACATATAAAAAAAAGTGAAAATTAATTTTTTTACCCTTAGGTCCCTTTCTCTATGCGCTGTCACGTATGTGTATTGCACACAGGCTGCGAAGACAACCTCCAAACAGTCCCGCCGCACATCTCTGTAACGCACATATTACATACAGTCTTGAGGAAATTCGGAAAATTTCATTAGGATTGATCAGAAAACTGAAAATGCTTCGTAGAATAACCTTCACAGCAGTGTGCTTTGAAGGTAAAATGCCAACAATTCGAAACATTTGTAACAAGTAGGCCGCAAATGAGCCACGGTTGTCACGGTACTGTCGATGCCGAAAATGTATCAAAAAAGTTTTATTGTATCATCTTTTGCAACCTTGATTTGGGGTAGCCGAGAATCCGGCACATTCATTTAAGGTTAGATGAATACCAGAGTTTAAAATTTTACAACGAATCCATATGAAATTATTTTTAAAATCTGGATATATTAAGAGCCCAGTTTATGACTTCAAGGAGCCCAAAATCCTAGTTTCAGTTGGCTCATCAGAGCATCCAGTAGAGCAGGATATAATATAGTCTGCCATGCCCGACTTTTGATGTTTGGATTTGTTTATAGCATTCACGCAAGAGTATATTAAATGTATTGTTCTAATTAAATTAACATGCGAAAAGCTTGGGACGTCTTTTTTTTTTAAAAGTACCCTTTTTGTGCCACTTTTTTAAAAAAAATCAGACTTTTTGAAATTTTTCAACGGTAACCCTGTACACCACAATTTGCTTGCCTGAAGTCTTCGGAGAAATTCGAAAAACAAACAAGAGAAGACGAATTATTGTGCACCATGACAATGAGAGCTCTCACAGATCGGCTGAAACCAGCGCCATTTTGACCGGCCAAACCGTCGAATTGATGGGTCAGCCGCCTTACAGCCCAGCACATCAAGAAAAAAAGGCGTGGTCAACGATTTTCGTCATCAGAAGATTTTTTTGAAGCGTTCAAAAACCATGTTTTGGAGGTGTCTCAATCGGAGTGGAAAAAGTGCTTCGACAATTGGTTTGAGCGCATGCAAAAGTGTAAGTCATGCTGGAGAATACTTTGAAAAACACTTAAACCATTTTTGATGATAAATATTCGCTTTTTTAATATTAGGCCAGAAATGTATATAGCAGCGCTCGTACATGTTTTAATCTTTAAACCACATTGGCTACCAGCTGTAACATTTTTCTGGTCCAAGCTCGTTTTAACGCTTGGTTTGCGATTTTGACTAGACACAACGAAGCAACGAATAGAACCGTCTGGCTGCAGTGGATTTAATAGCCGCCCGTGAAGAATACGTCAAGAATCTTGTAAGACAAGTTTAAAAGGCTTCTAATGTAAACGATTTCTTTTTACAATTGTGGCTTGAAAACTCAGTATAACGTACGTATACTTTTGATTTAAATTTTCAGCAATCACATGTACATGATGCCTACTGGTCCCAAAAATGCCCAAGTGGTGCTGGGGCAATCAAATACTTAAACTGTAAATTAATTGCATAAAACGAATTATAGAAAACAAAAATAAAAAAGGAAACTTAGAAAAAGTAGAATGTTTCAAGCAATACTAACAAATGTTAAACTTGTTACGTTCCATGTTGGCCTACAACCGAAAAATGTTTGTCCACCACAACATTGTGTTTATCCACCTCAAAGTTCTATTGCTGCCCTCTGGCAACTTAGTTGATGCTTATTAGTTTAACAAAGAGAATCCTTCCCTTGTTGAAGGATGTTTTAATCACCTGCAATTACTTTACATTACACACCCCTCAGGGTCGGGGTGGTATTTTTTTTAAAGTAAAACCTAAAGTGAAACTTGTTAAGAAACCCTTAAGACTAGTGTTAAGGCCATAGACTGAAATCTAAGACAATTTGCAAAAATAATCCACTTGCTTACCGCAGTTACAGAAAGCTTGCTGCTGAACCAGCTCGGAACATACCTGAAACGGAGAAAAGATGAAATTATTAGATAAAAAGAATAAATAATGTGATGCTTAAATATCAGAACAATAAAAACGCCATAAATGCCAAGAAAGTAATTACTTTATCGCAGATTTAAAGGTTAGACGCATTAAAATCGCAAAAAGTATTAGAGGTTAATGGGCCGTTGTTTTGCATGCGTCTTGATTTGTATACCCTTACTTACCCTACACTGGGTAGGAATGTAAGTATCTATCATTCGCTACGGTCAAAGAGAGCAGAGAGACTTTTTGAAACTGCTAAACCTTTCGGCCCTTTCGATACGAAAACTACCCCATGGTCCTGAAAAACATTTACTAATACTTAGTAGGGACATAAATACTGTTACAAAATTGAACACACCCATTTCAATAGTAGAACTGAACATACCCCGTTAATGTCATATGTGACAGCGCATAGAGAAAGGGACCTAAGGGTAAAAAAAATCAATTTTCAATTTTTTTTTTTGATGTGGACAACATCTGAGCATCGAATGAGACCGATCCCATGCCCCAAAAGTGTTCCCTCCCAGAGATATGCGCGTTTTATGATAGTGATGGTACACCACTGATACACGTATTTAAATCTTTAAAATGGCTCTCCTGAAAAAAACTGGTTTTTACCCTTAGGTCCCTTTCTATTTTGCGCGTAACATATGGGTTTTGAAAGCTAACCTCAAGAGCGTTAGTCTGTAACGGGGTTTTAAAATTGTTTCAACTTTCATCATGGAGTGGTCCGATAATGAGAACCGTATCGCTGTAATAGCGTTTTTCAAGTGTGAAATGAAAAAAAGCGATATTTTCAAAACGGTGCGGCCACTAGGGATAAGCCGCATGTTCGTCTACCGATGCATAAAACTGTTTGAGGAGACTGGAGATGTAAAACGCCGCCCACGCTCTGTTCGAACACCGCATGTCATCAAAGCCGTTAAATCAAGAATTCCCAGAAATCCGCTTCGAAAACAGAAAATCATGGCCCGTAAGACGAATATCACGCAAATGTCCATGAGTCGAATCATTAAAAAAGACTTGGGACTTTCAAACGACGTACTGGACATTTGTTGACTGCAGCTTTAAAAAAAAAAATCGATTGAAAAATGCAAACGTCTTTTGCTGATGCACGCTGATAACTTGCACAGAAAAATTTTGTTCACCGATGAAAAATTTTTTACCGTTCAGTAAACATTTAACAAGCAAAATGTAGAGTGTATGCGCGGTCATCTAAGGAAGCATCTGAACTGATCCTAAGGGTGGAAAAGGGTCGTCACCCAGCTTCAGTCATGTTTTGGTGGGGTGTCTCTTACGCTGGGGTCACTGACCTGCAATTCTGCGAACAAGGAGTCAAAACATCGGCCAAAGTTTACCAAGAAACCGTTTTGGAAGCTGTTGTGAAGCCTCTTTACAATTCCCCGTTCCAAAACCAGCCATGGACTTTCCAGCAGGATTCTGCGCCGGCTTCGAAACAATTTTCCAGCGTTCATTTCCTCTGAAGAATGGCCCTCAGGCAGTCCAGATTTGAACCCATTGGATTAAAAATTGTGGACGGTTTTAGAGGACAAGGTTTGTCACAAAAGATATCCCAACATTGGATCTCTTAAGACTGCTTTAGTTCGAGCTGTGGCCAACATTCCAATGGACGAGGTTCGTGACCAAGAAAAATGTTTATTCGGATGCACACGTGTGCAGTCCAAATGGCAAAATTACCTGAATTTGGTACCTGATCCGCCATATTTTTCGGTAACTATTTTCTATTACCAAACCTAAAGAAATTGGTCGGTGATAAGACATTCAGCTGCAACGATGACATTTTTGACCAAATGCGAGGGCGACCGCAAAACTAACTGGAATGGCACATTTTCTGTTTTACTAGCAACTTTTTTTTTGTTTTGCTTTTAAAAGCAATCTTTTATAAGCCATCTGTCAAAATTTCCGAAATATTTAATGCTTATTTTCTTTGTTACAGGTGATTGAAGTAAACAAGTTTTATAATTTTTGAATAATGGAAAATAAAGAGTTTCGTGCGGTAATTAAACACTTTTATATGAAAGGTTATACACCACAATTAATCAAAGATGAATTGGATCCTGTTCATGGTGATAATGCACCATCATACTCCACCGGGAAATCCTGGGTTCAACAATTTAAAATGGGTCGTTTAAGTACGGAAGATGAACAACGCCCTGGAAGACCGAAAACTGCTACTACTATTGAAAACATTAGAAAAATATTTAATGAAGTGGCTAAAGATAGACGAATAAAGCTCAGAAAACTTGCTGATATTGTTAAAATACAAGAAAAACAAGTTTGAAGTATTTTACATGATGAACTCCACATGAAAAAGCTATCCGCAAGAAGGGTGCCGCGTTTGTTGACTTTGCCCCAAAAAATCGTCCGTTGGACCAATTCCGAGGAGCTTTTAGCGATTTATCAGCGTTATCCAATAGAATTCTTGCGCCGATTCATAACTGTTGATAAAACATGGATCCATCACTACATCCCAGAATGCAAAGAACAGTCAAAACAATGGATAGAAGCTGGTAAAAGTGGTCCCAAGAAGGCGAAAACTGTTAAGTCAGCAAGAAAAGTAATGGCCACAGTATTTTGGGATGCAATGTGTATAATATTTATTGATTATCTTGAGAAAGGAAAAACTATAAATAGTGAATATTATTGTGCATTATTGGATCGGTTGAGTGAAGAAATCAAGATAAAACGACCGCATTTAGAAAAGAAAAGTTCTTTTTCATCAAGATAATGCTCCTTCACACACTGCATTTTTAACTCAACAAAAACTGGCCGAATTCCGATTTGAAATTGCTCCGCATCCACCATATAGTCCAGATTTAGCTCCTTCTGAAAATTTCTTGTTTCCAAATTTAAAAAAAATTCTCGGTGGCAAAAAATGTTCGTCCAATATTGCTGAAACTGAGGCATATTTTGAAGGTCTTGAAAGATCTTATTTTTCGGATGGAATTAAAAAACTTGAAAAACGTTTGATGAAGTTTATTGAGTTGGAAAAAGATTATGTTGAAAAATAAATAATAATAATTCCAAAAAAACGGTTATTTTTATGTTAGGCCAGTTACTTTTGCGGTCGCCCTCGTACATGCCTATTTCATGGATCTCGAAAAATCTTATTTTTTGGAAGCGATACAAAAATTGGAGCAACCTTGGACAAAGTGTATTGAGCTAAAAGGAGATTATGTTGAAATAATCTTTTTTATTGCAAAAAAATGTATTTTATTCTTAAAGTCACTGAATTATTGATCTTCCCTCATATATAAAGTTAAACAAAGGTAAACCGGCTCGAGACCTCTTGCATCTGTATTTTAATAAGAGAGTTTTTACAAAATGGTAAAGTGCCATTGATTTTCGTGACTGCACTCTGCTTTTATCGCGATTTCGGGTGCGTGACGACCTTCATCAGAAAGCTTCGCAGCAATTGTTGAAAGGAAAACTAAAATCTTCAAGACCGGGTTCTCATCAAACGAATGAAAACTACTGTAGTAAATCTCGGTTTTCAAGTTTGTTTTTTTTTCAAACAATTGCCCAGGAAATTACAATTAACAATTTCCACCTCAGCAGAGACTTCATCACACTCAGATCCATCTATAGATTTTCTTTTAATGTAAAAAGTGTTTAGTTGGAGTTGCCCAACTGTTTTGCAGTGCCGTAAATAAAGCTTTGAATTTCTTATTGTGGCACAATTGGTGCGCCACCCTGTATGTAACTAAAAGTATATTACCGATAACGTTATTAATAAATTTCAAGTTTTTTTTCAAACAATTGCACAGAAAATTACAATTTACGTTTTCCACCTCAGCAGAGACTTTATCTCATTCAGAGCCATCTATAGATTTTCTTTTACATCGTATTGTGAAGAGTGTTTAGATGGAGCTGCCCAACTGTTTTGCTGTGCCGTAAATTAAAAGTTGAATTTCTTATTGTAGCACAATTGGTGCGCCACCCTGTATTTAGTTAAAATAATATACTCGAGAATGTTATTGGCGGGCTTTTAAAGATGTTTGGAAATTAAAATGTATTATTAATAACAATCTGCGACAAATGGTAAGGGTCAGTGATCGGTTTGGAATGAAACCACCGAGGAAAGTTATATTGGAAAAAAAAAGTCATACGTGTTCCAGCGTTTCGCTGGGTCTCATCTAGGAATCGAGATATATCGATTTGAAGTTAGTAAGTATCGTATAGGGGAATTTGTCACGTTTTTGGCTCTTTTGTTTGACATAACTCGAGAACCACTCGTCCGATTTAGCTGAAATAAATTTTACGTGAAAGTAATAGGACTTTTTACCGTTTTGGATTTTTTATGAATTAAAAAAAAAAAAATTAATTTTTAGGCAAAAATAATTTTTTTTTTTCATACATTTATTTATAATTGCGAAACTGTTGCTTAAGTAGGAAAACGGTTTAAGAACAGATTAGAGGAATTGTAATTCTTAATTTTTCTAAATTTGTTTCAGCTAAATCGGACGAGTGGTTCTCGAGTTATGTCAAACAAAAGAGCCTAAAACGTGACAAATTCCCCTATACGATACTTACTAACTTCAAATCGATATATCTCGATTCCTAGATGAGACCCAGCGAAACGCTGGAACACGTATGACTTTTTTTTACCAATATAACTTTCCCCGGTGGTTTCATTCCAAACCGATTGTGGCTGTCGCACAGTGTAATTATTTTTATTTCCGTTTAGCAGCAAGTGTTTCTTGTGCGGGAAACCCCGGTTTAATCCGTTACTGCCTGCCCATAGATCGGCTCGTACGATTTTTATCTTACCTCTTTTTTATAAAAAAAAAATATAGCGATATCGCTCACCTGGCCCACGCTCAAAATTATTTATGTTTCCTAAAAAATTTCATTTTTGGGCTTTAACGGGAACCGAGTTTTGAATTAGGGCGGTTAATTTATTACCCCAACTTAAAGTATCTCCCATCAATATTTCGAGGTGTTGTAAACGGAATGAAAAATTTAGCAGACACTCGCTCCTACGGTGGAGGTAATAGAAAAATATACTCGTATAAAACCCTAAAGCACGCAATTTCACTTCAAATATTTGTAAGCAGAACTTATCGAGAGACGTTTCATTCAGTTTTCATTTAAAGCACTTTACCCCCACCCCCTGGCCACAAATCCGACCGCCAAGTAAACCAAATGGAAAATATGAAAGACTGAAAATCCAAAGACGCATCAAGTGGTTTAGGAGCTCTCGCAAGGATATCTTGTAATCCAGAATCATCTGGATTTGGGTGTACGTGCTTTTCGGGCGCATTTGGGATCGCTGTAAAGTTGAAATTTATTCGATTTAATCGACAGCTAAATCTACTTTTAATGTCTTTTCACTTTAGCTGTAATTTCTTTTGTTTTGTTTCGTTTCATTCGTTCGATTACGGTGGGGTTTTTATTATCAAAAGATAAAATGTTTGGAACAATGGAGGAAATGAGGAAAAAAACACGCAAATATGATTTTGTGCGTGCAAGTGAATGTAAATCGAGGATTTATTCTTGAATTTCCACGAAAAAAAACCTGGGTCGAAGTACAAACACACACCTATAGACATATACAAGTTATAACACCCCAAAGGGAAAACTAGTAAGGCCCTATCATAAGAATATCTTCCAGAAGGCCCCTTTTAAATCTAATACAAACACATTCGTTTATGCCTTCCAAAATTTGGCATTTCAGAAGGCCTTCTTTGCAAATGAAAAATGATCTCGCACCCATTCTCATGTCGCCTCCTAAGAAGGTCTGCTAGAAGGCCTTGTAATGAAACCTCTACTTATTCAACAAATGAGGAAGCCTCTATCATTTTTAATGAAAAAGATCAAATAAACATGCCTGGCTTCCTCTCTCACCATGTCTGGTGAGTGACCGAAGCACCGAAGGTGTTCGCCACAGCCAGGGGCGGTGCAGAAATCGGGTGATCCATCTAGAGGTATTTTATTCAAAATAAAAAAATACAACAATTCAAATCAAGTGTGGGATCTGTATTGTTCATTCGATAGGACATTTGATGGCATTTATTTTTTGACTATAATTTCCTTTAAATGTCTAATTTTGGCTGACTCGTTCGAGCATTTCGACCGGTATGGCGTTAATAAGACGCGTTATGTTGGCTTCCACAACCTGAATCGTAGCTGGCTTGTCAGCATAGACTTTGGTCTTTACGTAGCGCAAAGAAAAAAGTCTAAAGGTCTGATATCACTCGATCTAGGCGGCCAACTCTGACCAAAACGTGAAATTAGCTGCTTTTCGAAATGACCTCTCAATAGATCCATTGTTGGAGCAGCTGTATGGCAAGTGGCACCCTTCTGTTGAAACCAAGTGTCGTCAAGATTACGGTCTTCAACTGCAGGTCGCATAGAAATCGATCTTATGGCGCGATAGCAAGCACCATTCACGGGTACGTTCCGGCCACCATCATTTTTAAAAAAATATGCACCGATGATTCCACCACCTCATAAACTGCACCAAACCATGGTTTTCTCTGGGTATATTGGCACCTCTTGAACCTCTTCTGGTTGCTCTTCAGCCCAAGTGCTTCAATTTTGTTTATTGAAGTTGGCGTTGAGCCAGAAAAGGGCCTCATCACTGAACCAAATTTTAGTCAACAACGGCAGATCTTATTCGAGCTTTTAAAAAGCCCAAACACTAAAGCGGATATTCGTTAGGCTTCAATTCCTGCATATGACAAAAGAAAATAAAGTTTAACTCAACTCACGCCTAATTAGTGAAAAAAACCTATTGAAACCTCTAGATTGATCAGCCGATAAATTGACACACAATTTAGTTCGGTAGGCTTAGGACATCGCATACCGGAGTAGCAACCAGAAGGTCGTAAGTTCGCATTCCAGTGGAGGCAAATTAACAAATAATTAAAACTGAAAATTAGTAATTTAAAACTAAAGCCTGTTTCTCGATACTCGAACGAAAACATGAGCGAACGAATGATATTCATTTGAATTCGAACTAAATTGGGTTTCACTATCTCGAACGTTGTGGCTCGTCTGCATATGCGTTTGTCCAATTTTGTGTATGAGTTTGACATTTTTATTCGGATTGTTTGAAATAGAGAAACCGAATTTTGTAGGTCGACGTTGATGAATTTCGTGCAGTTTTTTTCGACTTTCGAGTCATCAATTTGGGTTTCACTATCTCGAAGGTTGTCGTTCGTCTGCACTTGCGCCTGTCAAATTGTGTGTTTGAATTTGACATTTCCATTCGCAGTGTTTGAAATAGAGAAACCGAATTTTGTAGGACGACGTTAATGTACTCGTATTTCGTTTAGTTTTCATTCGACTTGTCTTTCGAGTCATCGTTCGTATTAAAATTGAGTTTCTGAAACTCAAATCAGAGATTCTTTGCTTACTACGTCTTCATTTCGACATCCAGAAACAGGCTATTAATTTCTCAGAAAGCTAATTTTTTTAAAGGTATTTGTTAATGATATTTTTTTAAATGTCTTATCTCTAACAAGAATATTCATAAGGACCTACAAATACCTACAGTGAAAGAAGAAATCAATTACTTCAAACTACCTGGAAAGACTAAGCAACCACATTAGCTCGCTAACAATCTCCCTACTAAACGATACTAATGAGTTATCTAGATTCAAAAGACATCACATACTGGACCTGCCATATTGAAATTAAGTATGTTTGAAAAATATGTACTTTATAAAATATCTATACGAGGGATGCTAAATATATTTCTGGTCTAATAGTGAAAACGCAAACATTTATCATGAAAAATGGTTTTATTGTTTTTCAAAGTATTCTCCAGCATGCGCACAAACCAATTGTCGAAGCACTTTTTCCACTCCGATTGAGACACCTCCAAAACATGGTTTTTGAACGCTTCAACAGCATCTCCTGGCGACGAAAAAAGTTGACCACACATTGTTTTCTTCATGTGCGGGAATAAAAAGAAGTCATTGGTTGCCAAGTCAGGGCTGTCCAGCGGATGACCCATCAAGTCGACGTTTTGGCCGGCGCAGGTTTGAGCCGATGTGTGAAAGCTCGCATGGTACACAATGATTCGTCTTCTCTTGTTCGTTTTTCGAATTTCTCTAAAGACTTCAGGCAAACAAATTGTAGTGAACCACTCAGAATTGACCGTCCTGCGTGGCTCAAGCGAAACAGCCGCCACATGACCAGTTTTGCCGAAGAAACAGGCGACCATTTGCTCCGAAGTGCTTCTTCCACAAACAACTTTCGTTGGATTTGGCTCGTCTTCGAAAACCTACACGGTCGATTGCGGTTTTGTTTCGGGCTCATACGCATAGATCCATGATTCGTCACCTGTGACGATCTAATAAACGTCTTTTAAAGCACCGCGATCGTATTTTTTCAAAATTTCTTTGCTTCAATCGACACGAGCCTTTTTTTGAGCGATTGTCAAATGTGCGGGATCCAATGAGAAAAAACCTTTTTTTACGGCCAAGTTTTCATGCAATATCGAATGTATGCTGGTAGAAGAAATGTCCAAGGATGTCTCTATCTGACGGTATGTCACATGACGATCTTGCATTATCAGTTTACGCACGGCATCAATGTTCTCTAACACAACGGCCGTTTTTGGACGATCTTCGTCTTTGAGCGAGCGTCGGCCACGATTGAATTCATCCATTTTCACAGTGCTATAGGATGGTGCTTCATCGCCATACAAAGATTTAAGTTCATCGATGCACTCTTGTCGTGATAATCCACGTCGAAAGTTGTGAAAAATGTTGGCACAAAAATGTTCACGAGTTAATTTCGTTTTTTTTTTGCCAAATTGATTTTTTTCAAGTCACACAAATGATGGTCGTACGTCAAAACGTTCTTAGTACGTTTGTGCTTAAAAATGTTAAACTTTTAAGGGCAACACTTAGTGTTGCCTAGGCCAGAAATATATATATAGCAACCCTCGTAGCATTTTGGATTTTAATATCCTAAGTTTTATCATGTTTAATGAAATTCAATTGACTTATTGTCGCAAGACAGATTGTAAATAAAATATTGAAAAAAATATATATTTTTATTATGCATTCTTTAAAACTATTTTTGAAGGCCTTCCGGAAGGTCTTCCAATAGAAAGGAGCATGGAAGGCCTTGCTCTACAATCTAACCCTATGTGAATTTGAAATAAGGGAAGAATGCAGTTAGTATGCCTCCACGAATCCTAACTAGCAATCCTAGAAGGGTAGATGAGCTGCCTGCCTTTTCCCGCTAGGACCCCCAGCGTTACACTCGAAGAAAAATATTAAACAATTTCATTGAAATGGGACTATTATGAGTATTATAATGCAATGATAAAGACCGACGTAGCTGACTATGCGATACCCTTACACCATCCAGGACTGCGCCGCACCCTTTTAAACAGCATTTCGTGCCAGGAAGATAGAGCATTAATGTAGGTAGCTGAGCGTTTTCCATGTGGGCTTTGGGGAAAAGCATTAATGATTTTTTTTTTAAAATTCGCATCGAGTATCAATCAACGCTAGCGTTATGCCATAAATAAAGGCTGATCAATTTAGAGGTATTTTTTTTTAATTTTTTTTTACAGATTACGCGTGACCTGTGTAAACCTTTTTTTGTATTGTTTCTCATTTTTTTTTAAAAAGACTTACACCGCGAAAACCATCGTTTGGTGCGGGTTGAGGGCTGGTGGAATCATCGTTCCATAGTTTTTCAAATTTGTAACGGATACCAACCTAGAGGTAATTTTTGTGTTAAAACATTTTTTTTCTTTTCAGTAGTGTTTGCCATTTCATCATGGAAAGAACGCGAAAACCACAGTTGGTGCAGTTTATGGGCTAGCGGTCCATATTTTTTCAAAAATGATGATGGTCAAATGATGATGGTAACCGTGAATGATGCTTGCTATCGCGCCATGATATCGGGCTTTTTGCTACCTAAAATTGACGTTAAGTTCAAAGCCTATGCTGACAAGCCAGCAACGATTCAGGTTCTGGAAGCCAACATTACGTGTGTCATTACTGCCATACCGTTCAAATTGCTCGAACGAGTCATCCAAAATTAGAGCCTCAGAATGTACACCCTATGGAGTTTTAGCGGCCAACATTTGAGAGAATTGAATTCAAAAAATAAATGTTATAAAATGTCCTTTCAAATGAACAATAATGATTCCATACTTGATTCGATTTTTTTTTCAATTCAATTCAATTCAATTCAATTTTTTTTTATTTTGTTAATACATATAACAATTTAATTTTTCTTATTATCCACAATGACAAAGAGTTTAGGTTTGTATAAGCCTACGCTACTTAAATATAAGTTAACAAAATGTGATATATGTATTGTAATGAGGTTTAATTAATATCGGATTTAATTGAAGGAAAATTCACAAAAAAAACCTTTCTGAATAGTTTGACTGGAGTTTTAGATTTTCAACTTGTTTTCAGTTATAATATTTACAACGATGCTAGATCCCTTATATGAATAAAATCAGACTCTTGGCATCTGATGGCAAAATTTTCTTTAAGTCTTGTCAATCTATCATTTACGAGGGCGGTTCGGAAACTTCTTAGCCTAGCACAAAAAGCGCGTATAAACAGAAAAAGGTTAAGTGTTTTGGAAACTTCCATCTCTGCTATGATCACATGTTAAATTTGGTTCCGATCTGGCAACTCCTTCATATAGAAACAGGTGTTCACAAAAGACACATCCGCGATTTTTTTACAATGGAAAAATTAGAAATGCGTGGTGTCATTAAATATTTACATAAAAAAGGTTTATCGGGACAAGAAATTCATAATGATATGGTGAATGTGTTAGGTGAAAGTGCTCCTTCATATGCAACAGTAAAAAATTGGGTTGCTGAAGATGAACCACGTAGCGGACGTCCAAAAACAGCAACAACAACAGAAATTGTAGCCAAAGTGCATGCTATGGTATTAAATGATCGACGAATAAAAGTGCGTGAAATAGCTAATATCATGGGCATCTCAAATGATCGAGTCCATTTAATTTTGCATGAAGAACTACAGATGAAAAAGCTTTCTGCAAGATGGGTGCCGCACTTGTTAACAGTCGACCAAAAACGCATAAGAATGAACATTCCTCATGCTTGTTTGTATCGTTTTCAGCGAAATAAAATGAATTTTAAGCGTTGTTTCATAACTGTTGATGAGACATGGATCCACCACTATACTCCAAACAATGGACTGAAGCTGGAGGAAGTGCCCCAAAGAAGGCAAAAACAATTCAATCGGCTGGTAAGGTTATGGCAACGGTTTTTTGGGACTTCAAAGGTATTTTATTGATTGACTATCTGCAAAAGGATAAAACAATAAATTCAGAGTACTATTGCAACCTTTTAGATCAATGAAATGAACAAATTCGAGAAAAACGTCTTGGCTTACAACACAAAAAAATAATTTTTCATCAAGACAACGCACCAGCGCACAAGAGTGTTTTAACAATGGCTAAAATCAACGAATTAAAGTACGAGTTGCTTGACCACCCACCTTATTCTCCTGATTTAGCTCCCAGTGACTTTTACCTGTTCCCAAATCTAAAAAAATTCCTTGCTGGCAAGCGTTTTACCTCAAATGAAGATGCAATTACAGTTGTAAACCACTATTTTGAAGACCTTGAGGAAAACTATTTTAATCAAGGGATAGAATTGCTAGATAAGCGTTGGACTAAGTGTATTGAAGTTTCAGGAGATTATATTGAAAAATAAAAATATTTTTGAAAAACTAACTATTCTCTTTCATTGATAGGCTAAGAACTTTCCGAACCGCCCTCGTACTGACTCCACTTTGGCAACTTCGTGGAGACATGTTGTTGAGTCATATCTAGGAAGCTTTAAAATCATTTTCAAAACTTTATTTTGGGCTATTTGAAGCTCCTTAACATGAGTTGAAGCCACATTGCTCCATGAAGGACATCGATACAAAAGAACAGCTTGAAAAACTGACTTAAAAATAAACATTTTGTTTTTACTATTTAAAAGAGAGTTTCAATTGATTAGGGGATATAAGAGTCGTATTAAAAGAGTTATTTTATCTATGACATATGATGTATGGTCCTTGAATGTAAGTCTGGGATCCAATATTATGCCGAGGTATTAAACTTTATGTTCCCAAGGTATCTCTGTGTTATTAAAAATGAGGCTTCTCTGGGGAATATATGTTGGTTTTCCTCTTCTGGTAAAATAGATCGCTTTAGATTTTTCCGCATTCACAAATATTTTCCATTTGCAGAAATATGTTAGGAGGATTTCCGCTGCTTCTTCCAGTTAATTTTTTTTTATTTCGAAAAAAACCTTTAATTTGATCACCCGTTTTAACAATTATGACGGTCCCGAAAATCACTGTAACTGTTTGATTTGTAAGATTTATGCCCGCAACTTTGGAAAAATTTAAAAAACAATCGGATTCTATGAAAATTTGAAAAAACGTATCATTTTTACAAAAACCAACATTGAAAAAAAATATATAAATTGAAATTTGACTAGCCTCAAAATAGCGAACCTCAAAACTAGTAAAAATTAAATTAACTGTAGAAAAATTAAACCCGCTAAAGCCTTATTTTCTCATATGAGGTTTGCAAAGGGTGGTCCAACCATAATGCACGATATTAACTGTGAGTCGCGCCTTTACGTCAAGTTTTTTGCCCAACTTAATTTGACATTACTTGGTTTCAGGGTGTGACAAATTCGATTATAAATAGGTACAGAATTGAACAGCGCCTTAAGATTATTAAAGCCCTTAACAGAAATGGGCCTTTAAAGCATCGTGATTTTTCTAGTCAGCATAATCGACCAAATGGGTCAACAATCGTGGGAATTGTGCTCAAATTTCAGCAAACCGGGTCTGTAGGAAATTAAAGAAACACTTAAGCCTGCTCGCCCGGCTCGTTTTCTCATCGGGCCGTACTTCTTCAAAAATGAGTTAGGCCACGCAGTTACCGTGAATGGTGTTCGCCTCGGTTCGCTGTCTTGGCACCTCTTCTATGTGAGATTTTAAAAAATCTGTGATTTGTTCAAATATAATCTGCCAGGCGCGAACTGTTGCCCAACGGGTCGGTTGCCTTTGGCACCGGATTGCGTACTTTCCCGCAACAGAGCAGTATTAGCACAGATTTACTTCTCCGGGGGTATTCGGCGTATAAAGCGTGCATAGTACGTGAAGTTTCCGTTTCGCTTAAGCCAACAGGTCATGCTTTTGTGTATATTCCCTTTGTTCTTATCGCAAATGCTACGGTTGATTAAATCGTGTCGGAATAAAGATTCGTTTTTCGTTGTTTTATTGATGCCTCCCCCCCTTTTCCCTTCGTATTGTGACATCGTTGATGAAGACGATAATGTCTGTCACGGTTAATTGACTTTTGGGAAATCGTGTTTGTGACAAGGCAAAAAAGAGAGACCACAACCACAAATTCTTAAAGATAATAAATATTTTATAGTCTTTGCGATGATACAATGTCAATCAAATGCAGGATACATTAATGGCGAAATAATACAAGAAAAATCCGATTGACGAGTAAAAAAACTAAAAAGGAAGAGTCTTGAAGTCATATTCGTAAAAATTTACAGAAGTTTAAAAAAATCAGAGTTTCTTTTGAAAAATCTTCTCTAAACTTACGAGGGCGGTTCGGAAAGTTCTTAGCCTATCAATGAAAGAGAATAGTTAGTTTTTTAAAAATATTTTTATTTTTCAATATAATCTCCTGAAACTTCAATACACTTAGTCCAGCGCTTATCTAGCAATTCTATCCCTTGATTAAAATAGTTTTCCTCAAGGTCTTCAAAATAGTGGTTTACAACTGTAATTGCATCTTCATTTGAGGTAAAACGCAATGAATTTGGGAACAGGTAAAAGTCACTGGGAGCTAAATCAGGAGAATAAGGTGGGTGGTCAAGCAACTCGTACTTTAATTCGTTGATTTTAGCCATTGTTAAAACACTCTTGTGCGCTGGTGCGTTGTCTTGATGAAAAATTATTTTTTTGTGTTGTAAGCCAGGACGTTTTTCTCGAATTTGTACATTTAATTGATCTAAAAGGTTGCAATAGTACTCTGAATTTATTGTTTTACCCTTTTGCAGATAGTCAATCAATAAAATACCTTTGAAGTCCCAAAAAACCGTTGCCATAACCTTACCAGCCGATTGAATTGTTTTTGCCTTCTTTGGGGCACTTCCTCCAGCTTCAGTCCATTGTTTGTATTGTTCTTTTGTCTCTGGAGTATAATGTCTCATCAACAGTTATGAAACGACGCTTAAAATCCATTTTATTTCGCTGAAAACGATCCAAACAAGCTTTAGAAATGTTCATTCTTATGCGTTTTTGGTCGACTGTTAAAAAGTGCGGCACCCATCTTGCAGAAAGCTTTTTCATCTGTATTTCTTCATGCAAAATTAAATGGACTCGATCATTTGAGATGCCCATGATATTAGCTATTTCACGCACTTTTATTCGTCGATCATTTAATACCATATCATGCACTTTGGCTACAATTTCTGTTGTTGTTGCTGTTTTTGGACGTCCAATACGTGGTTTATCTTCAATGCTTGTGCGACCACGTTTAAATTCAGCAACCCAATTTTTTAGTGTTGCATTTGAAGGAGCACTTTCACCTAACACATTCACCATATCATTACGAATTTTTTGTCCCGATAAACCTTTTTTATGTAAATATTTAATGACACCACGCATTTCTAATTTTCCATTGTAAAAAAATCGCAGATGTGTCTTTTGTGAACACCTGTTTCTATATGAAGGAGTTGCCAGATCGAAACAAAATTTAACATGTGTTCATAGCAGAGATGGAAGTTTCCAAAACACTTAACTTTTTCTGTTTATACCGGGCTTTTTGTGCTAGGCTAAGAAGTTTTCGAATCGCCCTCGTATTGTAGGTTTTTATGAATGAGAGCGTAACAAAAAGGTTGGGTTAACAAGCAGCACTCGTATCAAAACCCCGGTCCTACGGCCAGTGTAAAGCAAAAACAAAGAGTGCTGCCCATAACGCAACGCTGCAGGGCGTAGCATGAAAAGCTGCCCGATATAGATACTCGTAACAGAACGAAGGAAAATATTTGAAGCGCTTATTTTGATGATAGAAACAAGTAAAAAAAAACACGCGAGCAGATCTTTTGACCCGGTGGACCGACTTGTGTGGTAGTGTGCCAGACGGTCGCAAGCGACCAAAAAGGAAGGTAGTGCCAAGTAGGTATATCTGATTAAAGGTATATATTTTCCAAACCTTGCAAAAACGCAAATAAAAAAGAAAGTTAACAAAAGTCTCTGTACCAAATTCTGGCCCAACAAGTGGACAATTTCAGTCTGCACTCAGAGAATGACAACATGTACTCACCAAAAAAGAGTACTTGAGTACTTATTCATAATTTCCATACTTGTGCGCACCAGTATTTACGCCAGCCTGACTGCACACTTTACTTAAATAACGTTGCGACAAGTATGTACACACTCTAACCTCATAACGCACATATGTATGAATGTTATCATACTCGTTAAGTCTAGTCATAACACGCTCGTACCATACGTGGTTGCACTCTAACATTTAACAAGTATACTTCTTATGGTTCGTTATTAAGTGGTTGTCGTTCTATCGAACAAGCAACAGTTCCAATTTTTTTACATCAAAAACTGGCCGAAATACAACAAATTGAACGTAAAAATGCTCCAAAAAAGCGTATTTTCCCGCAGGCTGCCTGAGTCCTTATATGGGGAAATTTTCCACTTTGGCCCGATGTGACCGACAAGCAATACCAAGCAGCTTAACAAAATAAGAAAGAAATCTGGAAAGTTTCAGCCGTAGAATGTTTTCAACAGACGGACGGACATTGCTATATCGACTTAGAATTTTATGACGACCAATAATATATACATATATGTACTTTGTACGGCCTCCGATGAATATTTTTATGTGTTGCAAACGTTACTCGTATGACGAAGTGAATATACCCTTGACCCTAGTGGTGCTTTATTGTGCTTTACCTTTTGTTCATTTTATAAAATACAACAATATTTTTCAATTAATATAGGTACAAAGATTTTATTTCAAATACTCGTAACTCATCAGAAAAAAATCATGTTGTGACTTCATCTCCTTCAGAAACCAACAAATACAAATACAGACATAAGTATACACCCCATACTGAATGAACGCATACATGAAAAAATATTTGAGTACTCTAGTATGCACCTCATACTCTGGTCTTTTCTCCTATAATTCATGTCATGAAAACACAATTTAACAATTTGGTGCACACCCAATGTATTGTCCATTTTCACTTGTATTCATACATGCATGAGTGTAAGATGCCCTGTCGACTATTAGTACTTCACATATTTAGGTTGTACCCCGTCTGGATATGTTATGTGTGGTGTTTGGTTGGAACATTTACTCTTCACACTTATACATGTCTCACCAGTTGTACTTTAGGAGTACTCTAAATGGGCATTTCGTCATTCACTGGTCTGCACCATGGATTGTGTTATAGTACGGCATTGCCAGTATTGGGGTATTTGATTGTTGGTGGTAGGTCAACATTTGACAGAACTACATTTCTGGGGCCCTATGAATCATTATCCTTTACATCATCACCCATGGGTCAAACACGTACGAGTACAATTAGTCGAATCTTAAAATTAATATGCTACCACGAGGGTTGCTATTAATGTGACGCGCAAAATAGAAAGGGACCTAAGGGTAAAAAACAGTTTTGTTCAGGAAAGCCATTTTAAAGATTTAAATACGTGTATCTTTGGTGTACCATCACTTTCATAAAACGCGCATATCTCTGGAAGGGAACACTTTTGGGGCTTGGGATCGGTTTCATTCGATGCTCAGATGTTGTCCACATCAAAAAAAAAGTGAAAACTGATTTTTTACCCTTAAGTCCCTTTCTCTATGCGCTGTCACATATATATTTCTGACCTAGGCAACACTTAGTATTACCTGGCGCCATCTGACATTTCCATCGGCAAGTTTGACTTTTTTTAGCATAAACGTACTCAGAACGTTTTGACGTAAGACCATCATTTGTGGTCTTTACAGCAGTAGTCGGCAAAGAGCGGGCGCGGCGCCCGTTCGTTTTCTCTTTGCTGACGTACATGTGCACACACATTGTAGAGAATAAAACAACATTAATCAGTCTCGCTTGAGCATTCAAGAAGGCAGATTGTGTAGTCGCATGTTTCTCAAAAACAGTGTTGCCACAAAATAAAAAATTTCCCTATCAGTATGTTCAACGGGGAATATGAATTAATTTTTTTATTTTCAGAAAATTATTTTGGCAAACCAGAATGTTTGGTGTGCCAACGTGCTTTGTCACGTATAAAAAAATACGATATGCAAAGGCATTATAATACATTCCACGAAGAATATGAAATTATTACTGGTGATGCAAGAGAAGCCCTTATTATTAAACTTAAAAAAAGTTTTTATGAAAAGTTTATGGTAGATGCAAGTAGATGCAATTACATCAATAAAGAAACAGTCGAGCAACGTTTTCTACATTAAAACATATTCAAAGTAAAACTAGAAATCGTTTCACAGATACACATTTAGAAAACTTACTACGCATAAAATCTTGTCCATACGAAATAAATATTGACGATGTAATGGAATACCACGACTGATTTCAATTTGTTTCAATCACAGCAGTGGTTTCTCTATAAAATTAACATTTGTTTCGATTTTATTTATATTCTCGAAATAAACATTTTCCAATATTTGAATTAGTTTTTTTCTTTATTTAATTTTTCCCTGCATAATTGAAATAAAATTACGGGTTAACAATTTTTTTCTAATAATTTTTCTTGACATAAAATTTTATTTCATCAGAAAAATAAAATAGACTAAAAGTCTATTTTTATTTTCAAAATAAATAAAATAAAACAGTTTTCCCAATAATTTTGGGAAATTTATTTGTGGTATGCAGCTATAATTTCAACAAATTATATCAAAAATGAGTGTTATATTGGAGATTTTTATTTTTAAATTGGGTCTTTCATATGAAATCTTACTGGCAACACCGGTTTATGGTGAGTGCAAGAATTCATATAACGCATACAATCGCAAAGTGCATTAGTATAGGTTGCCGACCCCTGCTTTACAGTGACTTGAAAAAGTTAATTTGGCAAAAAAAAAAAATGGAATTAACTGGCGAACAAAACATTATCATTATTAGGATTATCACGACAAGAGTGCATCGATGAACTTATATCCTTGTATGGCGATTAAGCACCATCCTATATCACTGTGAAAAACTGGTTTAATGAATTCAATCGTGGCCGACGCTCGCTCAAAGACGAAGGTCGTCCAAAAACGGCCGTTATGCCATTTAACTTTGATGCCAAGCGCGAACTGATATTGCAACATCGTCATGAGACATACCATGAGATAGAGGCATCCTTGGACATTTCTACCACCAGCATACATTCCATATTACATGAACACCTGGCCGTAAAAAAGGTTCGTTCTCTTTGGATCCCGCACATTTTGACAATCGCTCAAAAAAAGGCTCGTGTCGACTGGTGCAAAGAAATTTTGAAAAAATACGATCGCGTTGCTTTAAAAGGCGTTTAAAAGATCGTCACAGGTGACGAATCATGGATCTATGCGTATGAACCCGAAACAAAACAACAATCGACCGTGTGGGTCTTAGAAGTCGAGCCAAATCCAACGCAAGTTGTTCGTGGAAGAAGCACTTCGAAGCAAATGGTCGCCTGTTTCTTTGGCAAAACTGGTCATCTGGCGACTGCTCCGCTTGAGCAACGTAGGACGATCAACTCTGAGTGTTACACCACAATTTGTTCGCCTGAAGTCTTTCGAGAAATTTGAAAAACGAACAAGAGAAGACGAAGCATTGTGCACCATGACAATGCGAGCTCTCACACATCGGCTCAAATCAGCGCATTTTTGACCGGTCAAAACGTCGAATTGATGAGTCATCCGCCGTACAGCCCTGACTTGGCTCCCAATGACTTCTTTTTATTACAGCACACCAAGAAAAAATGCGTGGCCAACAATTTTCGTCGCCAGAAGATGCTGTTGAAGCGTTCAAAAACCACGTTTTGGAGGTGTCCCAATCGTAATGGAAAAAGTGCTTCGACAATTGGTTTGAGGGCGTGCAAAAGTGTATAAATCATGCTGGAGAATACTTTGAAATACAATAAAACCATTTTTGCTGATAAATATTTGCATTTTCATTATTATTACTCACTGAGTTGTATTTTTTTACGACGATCCTTAAAGAAAAAGTCGTTCCTCCTTAGGCTGATTTTGCAAATTTATGAGCACTGATAGCTTATGTCAATAACCCAGCATTACGCGAAATTTCACAATCCTAGTTAAATTCGCTTGACCGATAACTAGCTTTTATCAGACACACGGACGGATGAAGTGACTTTGAATTTTATGACGATTAATAATGGGTGATCCAAGTAGAGATACTTTTTGCAATAGCCTTTTTTGACAGATCACGTGTGAGTTGTGCCATGCTGTCATGTTTGGCATTTCGTCATGGAAAGACTTACGCCTGAACAACGTTTACAAATCGTTCAACTTTATTACGAAATTTCACGTTCTGTGAGGAGTGCACTTCGTGCACTTCGTTCAACTTATGGTCATCATAATCGGCCTACTGAGCGTACTATTCGCAACATCATCAGCCATCTTGAGACCCAGCATTCATTATTGGATAATATTTGACGAAATTGACCACGTCCAGCACGCAGTGAGGAAAATGTAACGGCCGTAGCTGAGAGTGTACACCAAGACCGTGGAGAGTCGATTCGGCGCTGTTCGCAGGAACTCGGACTGACGTATGGAACGACTTGGAGCTTTTACGCCGAGATCTTAAATTGAAAGCGTACAAAATACAGCCTCGCTCTATTGGCTCTCGAAAAGTTTCAAGAAGATCCGACGTTATCGAGCCAAATTTTGTTCAGCGATGAGGCCCATTTCTGGCGCAATGGGCATGTAAACAAGCAAAATTGCCGCATTTGGGACGAAGAGCAACCAGAAGAGGTTCGAGAGCTGCCATTTTAGAAGAAACAACGGTTTTGTGTGGTTTGGGGTCGGTGGGATCATCGGTCCATATTTCTTCAAAAATGATGCCGGTGAGAACATAACCGTCAATGGCGACCGTTATCGTGCCATGATAAACTTTGGGGTCTCCGATCAATGTTTCAGAGAGTTGCAAACAGAATGACAAATTTAGTTTGCTTACCATCCTTCGGTGGAAGGTGTAAAAAGTCTTGTAAAGACCTTGCCCGCCGCTGTCGTAGCTGTACCTTCTCCTGCAAATGACCCACTTCTTACCATTTGCATTATCACAAGAAAGAAATGTCCCGGACTTGCTGTATTAGTGTGTCGACTGAGACCTCCAAATTAACACACCTACACCTTGCCTTACATTGCTTTGGAGGGGGGCCCAAGGAACTGTTTTATGATCAACTTGGAGCAAAACCGAGTACTGCAACTATAAAATAAGTGCAGCATTTTCTTAACATAAAGTGACATAAAGCTGGTGGAAAGCTGGCACAAAACAAAAGCTTACAAAACCACAAAATAAATTGCAGCGTTTTTGTTGCAGTTAAATATGTACGAAAACAAGAGCAACGATAACTCAGAAACTAGGACGAAAAAAAACTAGAACAGGTACGGCACGAAAGGACGAGTTTGAGCTACGAAAGCCTGAGGAGATGGAAACAGCAAAACGAAATGCCTTGGTAGTGCAAGCTACTTGTACAGATGTCTGCCTAATGGTACTCAAATAACTTAAAAAGTCCTAAGACAGTTATGGTCTTGGCCTACATGAGGTCCTAGCAGTTGTTCCTGATGAATTACTCATTGTTGCAAACCAGTAGGATCAAACTACGCGTATAATAAGGAAGGGATGAAAGTTTGAATTTATTTCAAAACAACAAATGCCTGACTTACAGTAGAAAAACAGAAGATCGAAAGAAATGGAACAAAGCAACATATTCGACGCGAAAGTACTTCGATAATGCATCCTGTAGTAATAAATTTTACACAGTCGTGACTCAGGACATACGGTTTTTTATTAAACAATTTTGTCATTCTTGATTTGGATGTTATAAGTTATAGCCTTTTCTGTACTTAAAGAAACTAGAAAAACCGTCGGTCGACATACGAGAAGGCTGAAATAAATCATTCAATTTCATACAGGGTGGAGCGCAATAATTTGCTTTTTTGCACTGCAGGCTGTGAAGGTACTGTTGGTCAAAGAGAGTGGAGAGTGTACGTGGCTTATAGTGGCTGACGGGAGATTTGTATTCGTCTGCCTTTTAAGTTGCATTGGACACGTGAGGAGAGATCATTTTGTGTTGAAGCGTATTTTTTAAATGCGCACTCGATCATTGCAGTGCAGCGTGCTTTTCGTTTACGTTTCGCTGTTCCCCCATGCGGACGTGTTCCTGGACGGCATTCAATTGTAAATTGGGTAACTTCATTGAGAACAGCAGGGAATGTGTCATGTGTACGAAGGGGACCTGAGAGAAGGATTACAACACCATAAAACATCGAGAGAGTTAGAGCAGCAGTACTGCAATCTTCGAAACGCTCTGCTCGGAAGCAATCACTTGCTCTTGGCATTCCCAGACGTTCTCTACGCCGGAAATGCAATTAGAGAATACATGATTCCAACAGGATGGTGCCAGTGCACACACATCGAGGGTTGCCATATACTCGATCATTGCAGTGCAGCGTGCTTGTTGTTTACGATTCGCTGTTCCCCCACGCGGACGTGTTCCTGGACGGCAGTCAATTGTAAATTGTATAAATTCATTGAGAACAGCAGGGAATGTGTCATGTGTACGAAGGGGACCTGAGAGAAGGATTACAACACCATAAAACATCGAAAGAGTTATAGCAGCAGTACTGCAATCTCCGAAACGCCCTGCTCGGAAGCAATCACTTGCTCTTGGCATTCCCAGACGTTCTCTCCAGCGGATTCTTCATGATGGACTGAATTTTCACCCGTATAAAATGTGCGTGTTCCAACAATTGTCAGCACGGGACTATTTAACACGGTGGACCTCGCCAAATGTTTCCTGGATGGCTTATCTCTTTGAGGGGTGATGTGAACTGGCTGGCACGCTCATCATGAAGTCAAAGGTGTATATCAACCTCCAAACACCTTGGAAGACCTAGTTAACAATATTGAGGCTGAAATTGGCAGAATACCAGTGGAAATGCTTGTTAGAGTTCATGAAAACTTCAGAAAACATATGCAGCAGTGTGTGGATAAAGAAGATCGACATTTGCCAGACACACTATTTAAAACCATGTAATTTAAAAATTCCCTTACTGTTCAATATATGAGGGCTGCTGTATATATTTCTGGCCTAATGATGGAAATGCGAATATTTATCATCAAAAATGGTTTTATTGTTTTCAAAGTATTCTCCAGCTTGATTTATACACTTTTGCATGCGCTCGAACCAATTGTCGAAGCACCTTTTCCACTCCGATTGAGATACCTCCAAAACATGGCTTTTGCACGCTTCAACAGCATCTTCTGGCGACAAAAATCGTTGACCCCACAATTTTTTCTTGATGTGTGGGAATAAAATGAAGTCATTGGGTGCCAAGTCAAGGCTGTACGGCGGCTGACCCATCAATTCGACGTTTTGGCCAGTAAAAAAGGCGCTGGTTTGAGCCGATGTGTGAGAGCTCGCATTGTCATGTTGCACAATGATTCGACTTCTTTTGTTCATTTTCGAATTCCTCCGAAGACTTCAAGCAAACAAATTGTGGTGTACCACTCACAATTGACCTCCTACATTGTTCAAGCAGAACAGTAGCCTCATGACCATTTGCTTCGAAGTGCTTTCGTTGGATTTGGCTCGTCTTGGAAGACCAACACGGTCGATTGCTGTTTTGTTTAGGGCTCATACGCATAGATCCATGTTTCGTCACCTGTGACGACCTTATTAACGTCTTTTGAAGCACTGCGATCGTATTTTTTCAAAATTTCTTTGCAGCAATCGACACGAGCCTTTTTTTGAGCGATTGTCACATTGTGCGGGATCCAACGAGAACAAACCTTTTTTACGGTCAGATGATCATGCAATATCGAATGTATGCTGGTGGAAGAAATGCCCAAGGATGCCTCTATCTCACGGTATGTCACATAACGATCTTGCATTATCAGTTCACGCACGGCATCAATGTTCTCCGGCACAACGGCCGTTTTTGGACGACTTTCACGACCTTCGTCTTTGAGCGAGCGTCGGCCACGATTGAATTCATTAAACCAGTTTTCGCAGTGCTATAGGATGGTGCTTCAGCGCCATACAAAGATTTGTCGTGATAATCCACGTCGAAAGTTGTGAAAAATGATCGCACGCAAATGTTCACGAGTTAATTCCATTTTTTTTGCAAGTCACTGTAAACAACACAAATGATGGTCGTACGTCAAAACGTTCTGAGTGCGTTTATGCTAAAAAGTGTCAAACTTTCTAATGGAAATGTCAGATGGCGCCACGTAACACTTAGTGTTGCCTAGGCCAGAAATATATATCAACCTTCGTAATTAAAATATAAAATAATTTTTTTTAAGGTTCATAATTTGTTTATTTCATTTCCAAATAAGCAAATAACCGCGCTCCACCCTGTATAACAAAGCTCTTGCTGGGTAGGCTGACTTAAGCGAACAAAGAATTTCGCTATGGCAACACCACGCAACTAAGACGCAATAAACATACACACACACCCAAGTGGGTAGGAGGGTATACAATTTTTTGGCACGGGCAAAAAGTATATCGCATCGAGAAAGCAATTTAAGATCTCCCACACAAAGGTTTTAAACCAATCCGCTTCATGACTTATGTCCGTCTGTGCGGCTGGTTGGAACGATAACTTTCGAAAGGAACCACCACTTGTTTTTAGATTACGAGTAAGCATGTCGTAACACTGCCAATGGAATTATAAATAGGCCACTGGTACCTCCCACAAAAAAGTACCATTTCGCCCACTTTCTTGAAGTATCTTTAACACCATTCATACGATCTGTTTTAAAATCAATCTACTTACAAAGTAAACTAGGTAAAAACTAGTAAAAAATCTGAGGTAGGACGAGACCAACTTTTGTGTACCCTACTTTCTTACTTAAGTCCCACAACATCCCTAGAAGGAACAAGGGGGAAATTCACTCAAATCAAAAAGCTGTGCACTGCTCAATTCTTATGCTCATCGGCCGGGACCTACCGTTTAACGTCCGCTCCGAACGGCTTTTGCACTTTAAAGAGAAGTTTTTACATGACTTAGAGATTAATCTCTTACTCGAAAAGTCGTCGGTGGAGACCTGCCGCTGAAAAATTGTTCTATGTTCTCACCCGTGGTTGAACGTGGCACGATAGTCGTACACTCTTTCATTTTATACCCTGCACTTCTAAATTTGATTAAAAGCCAATTGAAAGAGGGTTTTTTTTTTGTAAAAATCATGTCATATTTGAGTTTGTAAGAAAATGTCATTATTTTTTTGATACCCATGTCCATGGTTTCGGAATATTTATCTCATTGAAGACAAATTGCAATAATAATCTTACCCTAGACCACACTGTGGTACAGGTATAGCGTATTATCACTTAGTGCCAATGTTTGTAGCACCTAAAATAAGTGGTAACAAACCCAATGTTGGTAAGTACACCGATCGATTCGGGATCACTCCCCTTGAGCGATGTCCTTTCGTCCGCCCCTCCTTCCGCCTGGTTATCTGTCATTGTAATCGAAGTACAGGTATTAATTGTGAATCGATTTTTCTATTGAAATTGGTCCACATCGGTAGATATTTTCTTTTTTTTTCGATTTCAGGAGCTACAGCACAAAAAGCCACATTTTATACTTGTATAGGGTGGTCTAAAAAAACCCACGATGTTAATTAGAAATAAAACAAAAAGTTTTCACAGAATAATTATTTTTTATTATAGAAAGATCTATGACAATTATGTGTGAAACAAAATATCGACCGAATATCCGCCACGGCTTCGGCGGCATGCCTCTATCCAATGGTCCATATTTTAAATGACTCCGATACATAATGGAAGTTTAATGACGTTAATGTGCCTAATTATCCCATCCTTTGGCTAACTTTTTTTTTGTTCTTGACTTAGTGACGTACACTTTTTCTTTTAAATATCCCCAAAGCAAGAAGTCCAACGGTGTCAAATCACATGATCGTGGTGGCCAATTAACATCGCCATTGAATTTCTGGCGCAAAAGAGCCATTGTTCCGTTGGCATCATCCACATGGAACCACATATCGTCCAGGTCCATATTTTTTTTCTTTTTAAATAACCAACACTCAGGGGATGCCCCCTATACATGCGGTGCATTGCGCTGGCGAGTGGAAGGTAAAGGATCGGAGGGGGGAAAGAGGGAGTAATGATTATTGACGCATGCCTTGAACTTCTGGATGTCGCAATTAGTGGGAAATACATTTGCCGGAAGTCGATTCCACATACGGACTGTACGAGCGAAAAATGAATTTGATCTGTAGAGAATAGTGCGGTCAAATGGCCAATCGATAGCAAACGGGTGTGAATTCCTAGAAAGTCGCGTATCCCTGCCGAACATCCTCACGTCAGGAATAAGGCGACGGATGTCTGAGGAACACACACCATGAAAGTAACGATAGAACAGCGTCACGCAACCCACATTCCGACGATGCTCAAGGGAAACATTAGAGTTGGATACCCTACTGTCACCTATCAGCACCATCGCTCTCCTTTGAACACGGTCAAGTAGCTCCAAGGATGATTTTGGAGCACCTGCCCATGTATGGAAGTTGTATTCCATCTTTCTTATCCTGAATTTCTAGCACAAGAAGTCCGTTATCATCTAGCGATAGCGACCACCATTCATGGTAACTACTTGGCCGAGCTCATTTTCGAAGAAGTACGGCCCGATGACGCCGCTAGCCAGTAAACTGCACCAAACAGTCGCTCTCTCTCTCTGGTGGTATCGGCTTTTCAATAATCACTCGTGGATTCTCATGTGCCCAAATGCGACAATTTTGCTAATTAACGATCCACTGAGGACACATTTGGTCGCCACTGCTGACCAAAGAAATTACAAAGTGCACGAAATGTTTTTTGATTTGAAAGCCCATTTTCGTAAAGGACTTCTACACACGCAGAGAAAAGTTATGGTTACATTATGGCCACCGCAACAATAATATGTTCTCTACAAAAAAAGCATGTTCGTCGCAACCATAGTGTTGTTTTTTAAATTTAATTTTGATAACAGTATGATTGCGGCAATATAGGTATTGTTGAAATGTAACAATAGTATTATTGCCAAATTTAGAAATGAAAATATGGCTGTAGTAACCATATAAACATGGTTAGTGCTACAAAAGTATTGTTGTTTAAAATTTACGTTTACAATAATATGATTACGGCAATCATACAGTATGGTTGCGACTATGAATATAACAAAACAGATTTTATAGAGCATGTATGTATGTGTGTGCGTAAGTTTTTTTGATATACAAAGAAAAACACATACACACGATACAGTGAATGGTTGTTGTCCATTAAAAAAAACAACAATCGGAAGGTAGTTCGAGGGATTTTTGTTGTGTTTACTTTGTTCGGTGAAATACTCTTATACCGACTTGTGCAATCATGGTTCAATCACATTCATCATTTTGGGTCTACGGATGGTGAAGTATCATTCAACCCTGCTGGGAACTAAAAGTATTTTCGACAGCCGTTGTAATATATTTTTTTTGATTCTTGAATGAAACGTTCAATAACAACATGGCCTCAATTCTGGCTGTTAACTTGTTGTAATGCAATTTAATATAACTTGATTTATAAACATCTATAGTTTTGAATAACAACATTACCCAAATCTAATAAATAATTTCGGGAATCATAGTATGGTTGAGTGAATCATACTATGGTTGTAGGGATAATAGCATGGTTGCGTGTGAATCATATATGGTTGTGTACTATGGTTGTATGAGAAAAATACTATGGTTGTGAGGATCATAATATGGTTGTGGAGATAATAGTATGGTTGAGTGTGAATCATACTATGGTTGTGAGGATCATAGTATGGTTGTGTGTGAATAATACTATTGTTGTGAGGATCATAATATTGTTGTGGCACAACCATATACCCAACAATAGTATGATACTCTTCGAATATTGTCACCACGACCATACTTTTTTTAATTCTGGTTTTTATGTTGTGTTGTACTGGATGGCTATAAGAACGAAACTATTCGTTGGCATTACTAATTTTTGGTTTAATGCAACAACTGTTGGCAAAACTATTAGTTGCCATGTTTATTTACACTTCATTCCAACCGACATGTTGGTAATCTGTACCAAAGTACTATCACAGCTATCATCTTATGGTACTTAGCACCGAATATCCATTAAGACTGTTAACATTTGGTGTTTGCAATCGAAAGTCTTTCTGTCTAACAAAATTTTTGGAGTCCGAATCGATTGTTAACTGAATTTTCTCTGTGTGTATACAGGGTGATTCATTCACGAATGGGCAAATTTCACCAGCGCATTTCTTGGCTCATTTTATGAATAGATTTCCATCTACGACCAAGCCCGAAAAAATGTTGGATTTCAGTCACATGGTCATAGATTTGGAGCGATATGACCTCTAGGCATCTGTTAGGTAATTTTGGAAAGGTAAGAGATAGGGCTATCTCTTAAAAGATACAGAAAAAAAAAACAAAAAGATGCGATCACTAGTTCAGAACTTAGCAACTTTACCCTAGTACCCTTTACCCTAGTAAATCCGAAAATTTTCAAACCGCTGACATCTCGGCCCCCTTGCATGGTCGTAGATAGACATATTTTCTTAAAATGAGCCAAGGAATGTGCTGGTGAAATTCGCCCAGTCGTAAATGAATCACCCTGTATAACGTGTCACCTTGTATAGGACTCTATTATATTTTTACGGGCGTATGAAATTTCAGTCCCTCGAACCAGGTTTATATGTTGGCGAAACTGAATGATGGTGCAGGGAGCCAAGGCGAGTGATTACGGTAGGTGCGGCAGCAATTCGTAGTGCAGTTCATGCCATTTGGCCGCGACAATTCTGGACGAATGTTCTGGCGAGTTTTCGAGGTGAAACAGCACTTTTGTCTTAGCCAGCTGGGGGCGAGACTCTTTCGATTTTGTATAGAATTGAATTTTTTCCATCAGTAAATTCTACAATTAACATAATTACTACACTTTCTTTCTTTGAAAAAATTCCTTAGGATTATTTCCTTGGAATCCCCAAAAAAAAAAAAAAATAATAAACACGATGGGACCGTTTTTATCTTCTTCAGAGCACATTCTCCCTGAACAATCCATTATCTTTAATGACTCTGGCGTATAATAATGGATCTAGGTTTTTAAAAACGGTAACGACTCGGCACAAAAACTTCTGCGAATTATACATTCGAATATACACTCCACCCTATGGTATGGTAGAGAATATAAAAAACCCCCCTTCTGACAACTTTAAAAACATTTCATTTACTCGATTAGGTTAAATATTTTTATGTGACCTTTAAAACGAGCATAAACATGCATGAGCATATGTTTTTGAAAGTTTAATTAAATTATAATACTAACAAAAATAGCTAGCATATGCACATAGCACATTAGACGGGGTCGCTTCAAAGAAGCAACAGCATAAATTATGTAAAGACGGCGAAAGACGGAAATAAAAAAATAATAATTTTAAAAGACCTGCTCCATGTTCTGTTTGTTGTAAAGCCGAAACTCGAGATGGATCTATTTACATTATTTATTTAAGTCTATGGAAGTACAAATTAATTAACCTACCAACTAAGAAAAAAGTGCTGTTTCACCTCGAAAACTCGCTAGAACATTCGTCCAGAATTGTCGCGGCCAAATGACATGAACTGCACTATGAATGGCTGCCGCACCTTCTGTAATCACTCGCCTTGGCTACCTGCGACTTCTGAGGCTGGGTAGTTTTCCCATTTTGTTTCATTCTGAAAACCACACCCATTCTCATGTTTATGTACAAATACTTGTGCATAATATTATGTTTCCGCTGATAAAAATTGAAATCTATGTCTGTGTGTATGTACATGTTTTGAATATTCTTCCATTTACTGAGAAACGAAAACTTTTCAATACATTTTCATTTGTTTTGTAAATTCTGAACACACAGCCATTGATCATAAATCTTTTGCAAGACGACGACTTAAGGAGACATGTAGAAAAGGGCAAAAGGAAAAGGAAAGAATGTCTCTATCTACACAGATGGTTTATACCTAACGGGTGGTTTATCTAGAGGATTGTTTATCAATCTTTTCTTGTCGCTCGAAATAATTAAAACTTATTTGCTAAGCCAAAATTTGGTAGAAATGAGGCAACTAAGGCGCCTGCCGAACGCAGAAAGTTCGATACCCTTTGTCGTCGAAGGGCATACACTGACGAATATGAGACTGCCCAAGCCGGGAGTGCTCAACTCAGTCCTCGAACATTAACTTGGCATCGACCTCAAATTATCTTTTGTCAGGCCCAATTTAGCTACAAGCACACGATCGCGAGTGTTGTTGTCACTTCCTAGTTTAGGCCTTAAAGCTTTAAATGAAGATAGATTTTGCCTGAAAAATCATCTTTTCTGAATCTTCTTATCTCGGCGGCTATAGTAACAAGCAAAACTGCCGCACCTGAAAATCGGAAATGCCGCGCCTAATTCCACTGAGAAGAAAATTAACCTTATATAAGGTTAACTTAACCATAAATAAACATGATTTGGAGTCTACGTTATACGGGTGATCAGCCTAGAGGTATTTTTTTTTCAAAACAAAAAAACAAAAATTCAAATCAAGTGTTCAATCTTTGTTGTTTATTCGAAAGGACATTTTATGCCATTTATTTCTTAAATATAATTTCCTTTAAATGTTAACCGCGACTAAGTCTCAGCGTGTCAATTTGGAAGGTCCAATTTTGGATGACTCGTTCGAGCATTTCGACCGGTATGGCGTCCATGACACGCGTAATGTTGGCTTCGAAACCTAAATCTTAGCTGGTTTGTCAGCGTAGACTTTGGACTTTACGTGGCCCCAAAGAAAAATTTCTAACCTCGTGATATCACACGATCTAGGCAGCCAACTCACCAGTCAAATACGTGAAATTAGCTGCTCTTTGAAATGAGCTCTCAATGAATCCATTGTTTGAGCAGCTGTATTGCAAGTGGCACCGTTCTGTTGAAACCAAATACCGTCAAGATTACGGGCTTCAATTTCAGGTAGCAAAAAGTCCGCTATCAAGGCCCGATAGCGAGCACCATTCACGGTTACGTTCCGGTCATCATAATTTTTGAAGAAATATGGACCGAAGATTCAACCAGCTTATAAGCCGCACCAAACCATGGGTTTCTCTAGGTATAATGACAGCTCTTGAACATCTTCTGGTTGCTCTTCAGTCCAAATGCGGATATTTTATTTATTGACGTTGCCGTTGAGCCAGAAAGGGGCCTCATCACTGAATAAACCGTTGTTTGAAAACAACGGATCTTCTCGTTTCTCATTTACATAATTCAGTTGCACTATTGGGAGACGTTGTTGCGGTGTTAGTCTTTCTATGATAAAATTGCAAGCAATACTGAAAAGGAAAAATAATAAAGTTTAACGCAACTCACGCGTAAACTCTAAAAAAAACCCCTATGAAAAAAATACTTCTAGATGGATCACCCTATATAAGGTTAATTTGAACATTTTGTTGTTGACTGGTAGTTAACAAAAATAATAGTTAATTTAACTATTCTATGATTGAATTTTTTAACCATGAAAATAGTTAATTTTAAAATAATCATTGCTGCATTGTTAAGCATTGTTGAGTTTTTTAACTATTAAAATAGTTATTATTAAATTAATTATTGTTGTTTTAACAATGCTTTATTTTTAACCATGAAAATTGTTAATATTAAAATTTCATAGTTAATTTATGTTCAATTTAACAATAAAAGTGTTAATAATATTAACTATGAAGATCGTAATAAAATTAATTTTTATTGTTAAGTTAACTAATTAGTTGTTACCTCATTAACCAGAAATATAGTTACGGTAACAATTTTTAATATTAAATTAACCTAATAATTATGTTTTTGTTTACATTTATTCGGTTTTTTTTCGTTATTATGATTTAAACAGTTTTTATTCTGGTTCGAGACATTTTTTGTTGTTTGTTTTTCAGAATCAACTAAAAAAATGGTGACATGTATTGGCTACGGTTGTCAGGCAGACTGTAAAGCTGTTTCTAAACCCGCCAAGGGTTTTCTTTAGCAGTATTTGGCAACGATTACTTCGGCTGCAAATGGAATGACTTATACGTGAGTCCCATTATGATTAATGAGAATTACCCTTCGCGTATAGTCTTCGAACTGTGCGAAAAGCCATATCATTGCGATATGAATATTGTACAGCTAGCATTTGCATTTGGTGGTGGTTTTTTAAAAGAGCGAGATAAATTGTGTTATGATCTTTCTCAGAGTTACAAACGTTTAGAGCAGATGAAGAAAGGAAAAAGAGTGTGGGGGGGGATAGAACAGTCGCAATCGTTGCAACTTCGTGTAACTTAATTCTGAATTTCGTATAACACAAAGCAAATCAAAAACTTCGATACAACAGAGCCGAATGATCTTTAAATATTTGTTTATGTCGCACATTTTTCCGGCTCTCTCTCTCGAAAAATCTAACGTTATATAATGTTAATGTTATATAATGTTAATGTTATATAATGTTAATTCAACTATTTTGTATGTACATTTGACCTTATATAACGTTACTTTGCCTTCGTTATCAAACATTTACCATGAAAAATTTAACCAGACACATGGTTAAAAAAATCATTGTATTTCCGGATCAGTACGCCGTTAGGCCCAAACATCTTTAGAGAATGTCTTTGTTGGTTTTATTGGCTTATTTACTTTAAAAATGCTGTTGCAAATGTCGTTTTGGTTAATGGTGAGTTCTACAGAGGTGAGGCATTATAATCCTTTTTTTTGGCTCGATATTAACGACATGGCCTTGGTCAATTTTTGATTTTAGCACCATGGCACGCCATGTTACATTTTCCAAATTGTATACTATTAAAAACTATTTTATTTAAAAATTGCATTACTGTTGAATATAATTAAAAAAAATAAAAAATATGTTTCTAAGGTCCATAATTTATTTTATTTCATTTCCAAATAAGCAAAATTTCGTGCTCCACCCTGTATAAGTATATATGTTCTAAAACGTCGTGAAATTCTAAGATGATCTCTTGATGTCTGTCTGTGGAAAGCAAACGCATTTTTGAAGCTAGGTGGCTCAAAATATTTTAAAAACATGTGTTGATGAATTGAAACGGTAGGTATGGAAAATGGGTCAGAGGTACGAATTTTCCAGTAACAAGGACCACTGGAAAAAAACAGCAATCCCTTACCTAAAACAGCAATATCTCACAAGTAATTGAGATATGAGGCTAATATTTGCAACATATGATATTGCCATGGCTCGAAACACATGCCGAAGGAAAAGTGGGCGGGGTCACGCCCCTACAAAAATAGCATTTATGGCCTAAACTAATGGACTGGTCGTTATACAATTAAAACCGGTTGCAGCCAATGACTAGGCTATTAATATAGACTATGTTATGGTTAAGTGGATAAGAGGGCGTGGAATCTTCCACACAACCCTAAAAATAAAAAGGCGATATCTCATGAACTATTAGAGATAGGACAATGATAATTCTAACATATGATGTATGCATTTATAAAAAAAAACACATCGTGCAGTACCATGCCCCTTTGAAAATCCCATTTATGGCCTTAGTATTAGAACGAGGGTTTTAAGTTCTTAACAGAATGAAATCAAATATTAACATTTTAATATAGAATATATTTTGTTAAAATCGAACAAAAGGACGAGACCATGCCCATACATTTAATGCAAATTTTATTAAATTGCACTTTAATGTTATGACCAAGAATTTTGCTTTATTCTTAAGATTAGGGTATGCCATTGAACAGGGATTAAACCGGCTCAAGACCTCTTGATTCTACGAGCCCAAACCACTATTAATTCGTACAGCAAGCACTTTTATGCCAATGGAACATGTAAGGGTACATATTTTATTAAATAATATTGACAACACCATTAAATTTATACTTTTCTGAAAGTTTGTTTTATTATCTTTAATTTCATAAACAAATATGTGCACATATCATGATGAAAAGTTTTGAAAACAGAAACTAACGGAAAGTCCATATATTTTGATAAAAAAAATTTGACCACTATTAATTCGTACAGGGGAACATTTTCTAATTTAAAACTGTGTAACGCCCCCTTTGCTTTTTATAACAGCTTCTACTCGCTTTGGCATTGTATCTATTAATTTTTTACACTCTTCAAGGGTTATAGAGTCCCAAATTTCCTGAATTTTAGCTTTTAATCCGCTAAGAGTGCGTTGTGGGTCATTTCGTAACTTCCTTTTCATGAGTGCCCACACGTTTTCGATTGGGTTAAAGTCCGGGCTAGATGATGGCCAGTCCAGAACACTTATACCATTATCTTGTAGCCATTTTTTTGTTGATTTGGCTGTATGGGATGATGCACCGTCTTGTTGAAATACATATTCGCCACAGTCAGCTAGCTTTGGTACGGACGGAATGAGATGTTGTTGCAATATATTAATATATTTTTCTGCATTTACTGTTCCATTAATAAAGTGAAGCTGACCGACACCCTTTGAGGACATACATCCCCACACCATAATGCTAGCTGGAAACTTTACAGTACGCTTTAAGCAGTCTTTATGATATTCCTCTGTGCTTTTACGTATCACCCTTTTTCTGGCATCACCGACGCATACGTCAAACTTCGATTCGTCGCTAAATATAATGGTGTCCCATTGCCTTTGTACCCAAGAACGTCTTTCTTTTGCCCATAATAAACGTTTTTTCATTTGAAGTACAGTAAGTAAGGGCTTTTCTTTGGCCTAAAAAATTGAAGTTTCAATAAATGTTTTTTGTATCACCAGTAGTAGAATGTTAAACTTACTTTATAAACACCATAACCTATATCTTTCATTTGCCGACGCGTCCATTCACGTTTAATGGTTTTTCCAATTCTTTCTGACCACTCTGAGGCTGTCTCTAATAGTGCCTCGACGTTTTTTTTAAGTATAATTTCTAAAGCTCTTTTGTCGCGAATCGTTATTTTGGAGACCCGGCCTCTGTTTGCAACGTTATTGCTACAATTCTCATTTTTTTGTATTTTTGAACAATACTTGATACTGTTGATCTGGGAAGCTTTAATTCAACCGATATTTCGCTATAGCTTTTTCCTGATTTGACTTTGTCAATAATTAATAAACGAATTTCTTCACAAACTGGCTTACCACGTGCCATCGTTGAACAATTAATCACAAATGAAAAAAAAACATGACAAGATCAATTGCATTTCTTTACTCTAATAAAACGGTAAATTTTCCTTATTTGTTTACATTTTAACTTTCAGAGTTGTTTTTAGCTGAATTTATACACTGTACAAAATAATAGTGGTCAAATTTATTTTATCAAAATATATGGACTTTCCGTTAATTTCTGTTTTCAAAACTTTTTATCATGATATGTGCACATATTTGTTTATGAAATTAAAGATAATAAAACAAACTTTCAGAAAAGTATAAATTTAATGGTGTTGTCAATATTATTTAATAAAATATGTACCCTTACATGTTCCATTGGCATAAAAGTGCTTGCTGTACGAATTAATAGTGGTTTGGGCTCGTATAATTAAATAGAAGACAAGTTTTTAACAAAAATGGCAAAGTGACATTGATTTTCGTGGCTGCACACTACTTTTATCATGATTTCGGGTCCGGGACAACCCTCTTCAGAAAGCCTTGCTGCAATTGTTGAAAGTAAAACCGAACTCTATAAGGCCAGGCTCTCCCCAAATGAATGAGAACTACTGTTGTAAACCTTACTTTTCAAGTTTTCTTCACACAATTGTCCACGAAAATACAACTCACTCTTGCCAACTCTAAAGAGACTCCACATCGAGAGCCATCAATAGATTTCTTTTACAACGTGTTATGTTTTAAAAATGATTTCGGGCATGTGGCCGCCACAACTGGCTAGAATAAATTCCAGCCGGGAGGCCTAATTTTCGACCACTTTTTGCAGCATTTGGGGCCGTATGTCAGCATTAAAGCGCTGAATATTCTCTTTCAAGGCGTCAATCGTGTCGGGCTTATCTGCGTAGACAAGCGACTTCAAATAACCCCACAAAAATAGTCTAGCGGCGTTAAATCGCATGATCTGGGAGGCCACGCCGCAGGCCCGTGAAGCGAGATAATGCGCTCTCTAAAAGTTTCCTTCAATAAATTGTTTGTTTCGTTGTCTGTATGGCATGTAACGCCGCCCTGTTGGAATCAAAGGTTGTCCACTTCAACATCCTCCAATTCAGGCATGAAAAAGCCATTAATCATGGCTCTAAAGAGGTTCCCATAGAGTGTACCATTACGGCCGGCTTCATTTTTGAAGAAATATGGACCAATGATTCCCTCTGCCCATAGAGCACACCAAACAGTGACTTTCGGCAAAAAGGTAAAAAAAAAAATCCCCACACAACGAATGAACATTTCTAGCTTGTTTGGACCGTTTTCAGCGAAATAAAATGGATTTTAAGCGTCGTTTCATAACTGTTCATGAGACATGGATCCACCACTATACTCCAGAGACAAAAGAACAATCCAAACAATAGACTGAAGCTGGAGGAAGTGCCCCAAAGGAGGCAAAAACAATTCAATCGGCTGGTAAGGATATGGTAACGGTTTTTGGGACTTCAAAGGTATTTTATTGATTGACTATCTGCAAAAGGGTAAAACAATAAATTCAGAGTACTATTGCAACCTTTTAGATCAATTAAATGTACAAATTCGAGAAAAACGTCCTGGCTTACAACACCAAAAAATAATTTTTCATCAAGACAACGCACCAGCGCACAAGAGTGTTTTAACAATGGCTAAAATCAACGAATTAAAGTACGAGTTGCTTGACCACCCACCTTATTCTCCTGATTTAGCTCCCAGTGACTTTTACCTGTTCCCAAATATAAAAAAAACCTTGCTGGCATGCGTTTTACCTCAAATGAAGATGCAATTACAGTTGTAAACCACTATTTTGAAAACCTTGAGGGAAACTATTTTAATCAAGGGATAGAATTGCTAGATAAGCGTTGGACTAAGTGTATTGAAGTTTCAGGAGATTATATTAAAAAATAAAAATATTTTTGAAAAACTAACTATTCTCTTTCATTGATAGGCTAAGAACTTTCCGAACCGCCCTCGTAGTTGCGGGGCTTTTTGTGAATATTTTCCCCCATCCTACGACCTTTGACCTCGATGAGCTGTCACTTGTCTCGATCCCACCTCCCCCATTTTTTGGCATGCACGCATTTTTTTTAAAGCCCACAAAATAAGGGAGAGAGTCATACCCAAATCTTATAACTAAGAATCTTTATACAACACTATCCCACCCCTAATGCTACATACACGCAGAAAAAAATATGGTTGGGGTAACAATATTCAAAGAGCATGATACTATTGTTGGTTATATGGTAGCGGCACAACAATATTATGATCATCACAACAATAATATGGTTCACACAAACCATAATATGATCCTCATAACAATAGTATGGCCCTCACAACAATAGAATTATTCATACACAACCATACTATGATCCCCACAACCATATTATTATTCACATTAAACCATACTATGATCCCCACAGCCATATTATGATCCTCATAACCATAGTATGTTTAACGTACAACCATAGTATGATCCTTACAACCATAGTATGACATACACACAATCATACTATGGTCCCCAAATTTTTTTGTAAAGATTGAATAAGGTTTTTATTTAACAATAGAGACTTTTATTAAGTACGAGTAAGTATGTATTAATTATTATTACTATTATTGGGTAAGATTCTAAAATAACATTGTTAAATTAAAAAAAAATTAAGGTTTTGCCGGTATGATTGCCGTAATCATGTTATTGTTAACATACAACCCATGAAAATAATACTTTTGTCCCGCCAACGATATTAATGTTGTTGCTACAACCATATTTTCATTTTTAAATTTGGCAACAATACTATTGTTACATTTTAACAATATTAATATAGCCGCAATCATACTATTGTCAAAATGAAATTCAAAAAACAATACTATGGTTGCGACGACCATACTTTTAACATACAATTGTTAAAGTGACCATATAGTAACCATATCTTTTCTCTGCGTGTAGCTTTTAAAACAATTGCCCAAAAGGCCAAAGCCGATCGTTATTACATTTAAACAGAAGAAAATCAGAAAATCAGCTAATTTTTAGAGACTGTTTTATATTAAAACTTGGCACCGCAAGTTCTACTCTTGCATTACAATGGTATGAGTCCATTTGGCGTGAGGCTTCTGTACCTTTTCCACTAGTTATTCAAAAAATATAAATTTAAATTCGAAAATTTGTTTAAGGGGGCGTCATGAAATTTCCGCCCAATTTTTTCTGTTTAAATGTATATAAAATGGGGCGGAAATTTGTTCACGCCCCTTAAACGTATTGCTGAATTAAAATTTATATTTTATGAATAACAAGTGAAAAAGGTACAGAAGCCTCCCATCAAATGGAATCATATTTTTCTTTCGCAAAGTATATTAAAGGCGATCAATAATGGATGGACACGGTCCATACAGACCAGTGATTCTATGATGTACTCGTACATGATGAACTCCACATGAAAAAGCTATCCGCGAAAAAGGTGCCGCGTTTGTTGACTTTGAACCAAAAAAACGTCCGTTGGACCAATTCTGAGGAGCTTTTAGCGATTTATTAGCGAAATCCAGTAGAGTTCTTGCGCCGATTCATAACTGTTGATGAAACATGGATCCATCACTACATCCCAGAATGCAAAGAACAGTTAAAACACTGGATAGAAGCTGGTAAAAGTGGTCCCCAAGAAGGCGAAAACTGTTAAGTCAGCAGGAAAAGTAATGGCCACAGTCTTTTAGGAAGCAAGGGGTATAATATTTATTGATTATCTTGAGAAAGGAAAAACTATAAATAGTGAATATTATTGTGCATTATTGGATCGGTTGAGTGAAGAAATCAAGATAAAACGACCGCATTTAGAAAAAAAAGTTATATTTCATCAAGATAATGCTCCTTCACACACTGCATTTTTAACTCAACAAAAACTGGCCGAATTACGATTTGAAATTGCTCCGCATCCACCATATAGTCCAGATTTAGTTCCTTCTGATTATTTCTTGTTTCCAAATTTAAAAAAAATTCTCGGTGGCAAAAAAATTTCGTCCAATAGCGAGGTTATTGCTGAAACTGAGGCATAGTTTGAAGGTCTTGAAAAATCTTATTTTTCGGATGGAATTAAAAAACTTGAAAAACGTTTGATAAAGTGTATTGAGTTGGAAGGAGATTATGTTGAAAATTAAATAATAATAATTCCAAAAAAACGGTTCTTTTTATGTTAGGCCAGTCCTCGTTAGAACACAGAGAGAAAAAAAACGGTTGGAGTCCTGTCCGAACTACACAAATTCGGTTGGATGAACACATTTTTTTTGCAGTCACGAATTGTTAATGATATTGATGGTTTCATGATTTGACAAACCATAAGACTGTAGCTTTAATAATATTATGGTATTCACAACCAATAAAATGGTTATACCAATCGTATTCAGTAAACGTGTTGGTTGCCACAACCGGCGGTTATTAAAACCTTTCAATTATGTAGGACGACTGTTCTTTTAAAGTATTTAGTGCTGACAACAGATTTGTTTTTTTTAGTAACCAAACCCTCGTTAGTTCACGGTTGTAACATATTATTGGCTATCATAACATCAGAATATAATTTCCATAATAATTTATCGGTCAGCAACAAAATTGGATGTTAAGAAAAATTCAACAAAAATATTGAATCATTATTTTAAATATTTAAGAATTTGGCTCATTTTTTCAAATTGCTTTTAAAAGTTTCTAAGTTTTTTAAAAAAAAAAAACTCCTTTTTCAAATAACAGAAGTTTGTTTTTGGATTAGCTGACTTAATATAAAAAAAACGGATAATCGAGCACATATAACTCAACCATCAGTTGGTCCAGTTAACACATATCCGTGGTAAATACAACTGAATTCAAAAAGCACTTTTATCCAACAATCTGTAAAAAAAAACAATACATGTACATATTGAATTCTAATAATCACCTACTTCTACTGAATGCTGCATAGTACACGCAACCACCAACATTCGGTTGTGGCAACAATTCTGTTCTCTGCGTGTATGGAACAAACCCAATGGAAATGAGGGCGATGCCGCTGGACCCTACTACACTACACTTATATTAATGCCCAATCCACGATAAAGGGCATATAAGCTTCGGCGCAGCCGAACATAATTTGTCCACTTGTTCAGTTGTGCTTATTTCCAAATAATACTAAAACTGACATCTTTCAAAACATTTAATTGAATTTCTTTTCTTTAAAAAAACATATTTGCATATAAATAAATCAAATTATTTGTGTATGTAATACATACATATATTTACTGGGTGGGGTGGGTGTTAGCATTGTACTCACATACATATTAATTATATGCCTGCAAATGGGGATTTTTTTTTAAATATGAAACTCGTAAATACGCAACCACAACCAACAGAAGCCATAAATCTTCTAATAGGATATCCCGCAGACATTCTTGAAAATCACATATTTATACAGATTATTATGCGACTGCGTGTGTCGGCATAGACGTCGCCATAGGAAGGACACAAAAGCGACAGCAAAATATGTTCAACAATTTCAAGAAAATGTTGGTCGTCATCGAAACATCCTTAAAATAACAAAAGGCGAAATGGCAATTTTTACAATAGGAAAATCTCTCTTTGTATGCGTTAAAATATGGATTTCTTGGCTGAATCTACCATTAACAGTTTAACCCTATTCGTTTTAAGCTAAATTTGTAACGAAAAGTACCACGCAGTGGTTTTTAAAAACGACGAAAGCTAAACAATTTTCAATTTTAAGTACTCGAAGGTAAAAAATAAAAAGACTATACAAATGTTTTAGATTGAGACTGTCGAAAGTCGGATTTTTTAATCCTGCCGGTCCTGCACCTTTAGAAGTCACAAATTATACCCGACCAACGCTAACATGTTAAGTCTGACCTTGCTCTTGCTCCAGACACACTGAGTAGAAAAATAACCTTAGATAAGGTTAACTTAACCATAAATAAACATGATTTGAAGTCTACGTTATAAAGGGTGTCCCAAGAAGAACGCAATTTTTAAATCTGGCAACATTCGAAGTGTCATTGTTTGACATTTGATCAATTGTTATTGTTTGTTAGTAGAAGGTACGAGGTTAGTAAAAATGGAGCGCTACACGAATTCAGGAGTTCGTTAATTGGGTATTGGAGAGACAACATGAAAATGCTGATTTTGCCGATAAAATCATCTTCAGTGACGAGGCCCATTTTCATCTTGATGGCTTCGTCAATAGGCAGAATTGTCGCATTTGGGGTGCGGAAAATCCTCGAGTGATTCACGAGAAGCAAATGCATCCTCAACGTGTCACTGTGTGGTGTGGTTTTTGGGCTGGAGAAATCATTGGACCTTTTTTTATGAAAATGAAGCAGGTCAAGCGCAAACAGTCAATGGTGTTTGGTATCGTGAAATGTTTTTTCTTGCCTAGAATTGAAGAAATGAATGTGGAGGGCATGTGGTTCCAACAAGACGGCGCCACATGTCATACAGCCAGAGAAACAATTCAATTGCTGCATCAGTCAGTTAAAAATTGCGCTCTTCTTAGGACACCCTTTATAAGGTTAATTTGATCACTTTGTTGACTGGTATTTAACAATAGTACTAGTTAATTTAATTATTCTGTGGTTGAATTATTTAACCATGAAAATTATTAATTTTAAAATAATTATTGTTCTTTTAACAATGCATTGTTGAGTTCTAAACCATTAAAATTGTTATTATTAACATTATTATTGTTGTTTTAACAATGCATTGTTTTCAACCATGAAAATTGTTTATACGAGGGCGACCGCAAAACTAACTGGCCTGGCACATTTTCTGTTTTACAAGCAACTTTTTTTTTGTTTTTTAAAAGCAATCTTTTATAAGCCATCTGTCAAAATTTCCGAAAGATTTAATGATTATTTTCTTTGTTACAGGTGATTTAAGTAAACAAGTTTTATAATTTTTGAAAAATGGAAAATAAAGAGTTTCATGCGGTAATTAAACACTTTTATATGAAAGGTTATACGCCACAATTAATCAAAGATGAATTGGATTCTGTTCATGGTGATAATGCACCATCATACTCCACCGTTAAATCCTGGGTTCAACAATTTAAAACGGGTCGTTCAAGTACGGAAGATGAACAACGCTCTGGAAGACCGAAAACTGCTACTACCATTGAAAACATTAGAAAAATATTTAATGAAGTGACTAAAGATATTGTCATGTAAAGTATTTTACATGATGAACTCCACATAAAAAAGCTATCCGCAAGATGGGTGCCGCGTTTCTTGACTTTGACCAATTCCGAGGAGCTTTTAGCGATTTATCAGCGTAATCCAATAGAGTTCTTGCGCTAATTCAAAACTGTTGATGAAACATGGATCCATCACTACATCCCTGGTAAAAGTGGTAAAAGTGGTCCCAAGAAGGCGAAAACTGTTAAGTCAGCAGGAAAAGTAATGGCCACAGTATTTTGGGATGCAAGGGGTATAATATTTATGGATTATCTTGAGAAAGGAAAAACTATAAATAGTGAATATTATTGTGCATTATTGGATCGATTGAGTGAAGGAATCAAGATAAAACGACCGCTTCCTTTTTTTATCAAGATAATGCTCCTTCACACACTGCATTTTTAACTCAACAAAAAGTGGCCGAATTACGATTTGAAATTGCTCCGCATCCACCATATAGTCCAGATTTAGCTCCTTCTAATTATTTCTCGGTGGCAAAAAATTTTCGTCCAATAGCGTGGTTATTGCTGCAACTGAGGCATATTTTGAAGGTCTTGAAAAATCTTATTTTTCGGCGGGAATTAAAAAAACTTGAAAAACGTTTGATGAAGTGTATTGAGTTGGAAGGAGATTATGTTGAAAAATAAATTATAATAATTCCAAAAAACGGTTCTTTTTATGTTAGGCCATTTACTTTTGCGGTCGCCCTCGTATTATAATTTCATAGCTAATTTATTGAAACAACACATGTTCAATTTAACAATGAAATGGTTAATATTTTTAACTAAGAAGATTGTTATAGAAATCATTTTTATTGTTAAGTTAACTAATTATTGGTAACCTCTGTTAACCAGAAATATAGTTGCTATTACAATTTTTAATATTAAACTAACCTACTTATAATGTTTTTGTTTGTTTTACATTTATTATGACTTGAAGAGTATTTATTCTGGTTCGAGACGTTTTTGTTGTTTCTTTTTCAGAACCAGCATAAAAAATTGGTGAAATGTATTATCTACGGTTGCCAGGCAGACTGTAAAGCTGTTTCTAAAACCGCCAAGGTTTTCTTCAGCAGTCTTTGGCGTAATCGTAGCCAAATGACATTGCATACAAATCAAATGACTTATAGGGGAGTCCCATTATGATTAATGAGAATTACACTTTGCGTATAGTCTTCGAACTGTGCGAAAAGCAATCTTCATAGCGCCGCAATATCATTGCGCTATGAAGTTTTTACAGCTAGCATTTGCATTTGGTGGTGGTTTTTTAAGAGGGCGAGATAAATTGTCTTATGATCTTTCTCAGAGTTACAAACGTTTAGAGCAGAGGAAGAAAGGAAAAAGAGTGGGGGTGGTTTAAGACCATCGCAATCGTTGCAACTTCGTGTAACTTAATTTTGAACTTCGTATAACACAAAGCATATCAAAAACTTCGATACAACAGAGCCGAATGTACTATAAATTTTTGTTTATGTCACACATTTTTCGGCCTCTCTCTTGAAAAATCCAACCTTATATCATGTTAACTCAACTATTTTGTATGTACATTTGACCTTATATACTGTTATTTTGTCTTCGTTATCAAACAGTTACCAGGAAAAATTTAACCAGACACATGGTTAAAAACCATTGTATTTTCGGCTCAGTGCAGAGATGCCTAGTCCTCTAAACAGCAGAGTAGTTTAGGGTTTCTTATAGTCGGTCACATCTGACTTTAACTTTTTTAAAGGGAATTTGAAAATCTTTATTTAAAGTTGATTTCTTCAAGTCTTATTTAAGGGAAACTTTATTGTTTCCATAAACTTTTCTAACCAGCCAAAAGAGTACGAACGCTTCCTAAATGTTGTTTATGGTTTTTCCTTTCCATTATTTGAAGACGAAAACCCATTAAGAGAATGTTTTGTTTTTCTACAATTTATGGATTTCCATAAGTCGCTTGCCAAAACTGTGTGGGTCATGGGTGATTTAAACAGAAAGTTTATCGAGTTTGTATTCCTTTTCAATTTTGAAACTTTTTACATACCGCACCGAAGGAGAAAGTTGTAGGACTAATCCATATAAGAAATTATGTTTGTCTGCTTAAGGAAAACAACGTAAACTTTGAAAAGAAATGTTGGAATATTTTTGAACATCTAAAGATGCCAGTAAAAAGACTTATTAACAGTGAATACTTTGATAATTGAGGGTATGTCAATTTTAAAAGTATTTACCAGTTTTACAATTAAGTCACCCTTCGAGTTAGTTTAAAATCGCGATGACATTGGAAGTAAACATTTTTTGTTGGATATGCGTGAAAGAGAAATGAAGTTAAGACGAAAAAGACGGGCTAAAGTCAGACGTGGCAGACTATGGATAACATACACCACTCCGCTACTCATTAAATTCGGCACCTTTGTCTAAAGTGTCAGCAAGGTCAGACAAAACATGTGACTTCTAGAGCGAGGAGGAGCTATCTGACATAGACCGATATGGTCTTATTTTACCTAAGGGCCTATGCTGACGTTAAGCTTGATCGAATATTAAATGTTTATTGTATAACGAAAAGATGTAACTGGTAAAGTCATCGAGGCTGGCTATTAATGGAGTTTATTAAAAAAGATACACCTCTAGGTCAGCGGTTAGGAAGGACTGGTTCCACCAATTTGGCTATAATGCACTATTTTATACGAGTATTTAAACACAATTGGGGTGTGAATTACTATACAAACTAATTATATCAGGTTTTAATTTCTGCCTTCTAGAGCGGAACATTTTTATTTGGGCTTATCGAAACATAGACTGAAGTAGTCCAGTTTCAATAGTAATTTGTAAAACGTCATGCGAAAGTTTATCGGAATTGGTTTCTAAAGCTGCAGCTGGAAAAATAGGGTACTTTATGTTCCAGTTTCACCAGAGCTTGGGTTAAGGCCCAATTAGTCTTGACGGTTGACGGTAGGCAATCAGCTATTTCAGTTAGGGGTAGCATTTTGCATGTGTTAGAGGGAGATAACTACAGTTTGACGGTTGACGACGGTAGACTTCTGCAGGTTGTCCACCGTCAAGACTAATTGGGCCTTTACATTTAATTTGCGGTTTCTTGAGCTGCAAGACCCCAAATCGGTATGTGGAGTCTATTCGAAAAGATGGACCGATATGGTCCCACATCATCGATGCTGTGTTGGTCTCTTGTCACTTAGACATTATTTATGGCTTCTACAGTTGCAGGCTCTGCAATCGGGTTAAACCTGTGCATGTTATTTAAACATAGGCCATTTTTGTACCCTCCACCATTCAATGGAGGGTATATTAGTTTTGTCATTCTGTCTGTAACACCTTGAAATAATCATCGGAGACCCAACAAAGTATATATATTCTTGATCCTCGTAAAATTCTAAGACCATATAGCCATGTTGTCCGGCTGTCCGTCTGTTGAAAACAAGATAGAGCCTGCATGAAAACAGCTAGGGAGCTGAAATTTGGCACAAACATGTGTAGTTAACCTAGCATGGTTGGTATTGAAAATGGGCTATATAGCTCTACGGGAAGTTGGTGTTGCAGACCCTCAACTGACACTACCTTATACAAATTAGTTTTTTATTTGGAAATATCCGTCCAGTTTCTTAAGCAAAATCACTGAAATTTTGCAAATAATAATCTCTGTATAGGCGCAATCATCTATGTAAAAATGGTTTAGATTGGGCCACCATTTCTTGTACCTCCCATACAAACGGCCTTATGGGCCTTGAAAAATAATATGACTATAACTCACCACAAACTTGACCTATCGAAATGAAATTTTACACATCAAGATTTCTATATACAACCCACTTCTACGCTGAATTCGGTTGAGATCGGAAAAGTCCTACTGGTACCTCCCACACTAACGGTCTCATGGGCCTTGAACAATAATATGACAATAACTCACCACACACTTGACCTATAGAGACGAAATTTTCGGCATAAAGATTAATATATAGAACAGACTTTTGCGCTAAATTTGGCTAAGATCGGAAAGGCCCTACTGGTACCTCCCACACAAACGGTCTCATGGGCCTTAAAAAATAATATGACAATAACTCACTACAAACTTGACCTATCAAGATGAAATTTTGCGCATAAAGATTTCTTTATAGAACACACTTCTGCACCAAATTTAGTTGAGATTAGGTAGTCGCTTCTGGTACCTTCCATACAAACGGTCTTATGGGCCTTGAGAAATAATATGACAGTAACTCAGCACAAACTTGACCTATCGATATGAAATTTTCCACATAAAGATTTATATATAGAACACACTTCTGCACCAAATTGAGTTGAGATTGGGTAGTCCCTTCTGATACCTCCCACACAAACAGCTTTAAGGGCCTTGAGAAATAATATGTAGATAACTCATCGCAAACTTAACCTATCGAAATGAAGTATTTCACATAAAGCATTCTATATTGAACATACTTCTGTACCAAATTTGGTTGATATTGGGTAGGCCTATCCGGTGCCTCCCCTGCAATCAATTTTATGGGCCTTGAGAAATAATATGACAATAACTCACCACAAACTTCACCTATCGAAATGAAATTTGACGCATACAAATTTCTATACAGAACACACTTGTACACCAAATTTAGTTGAGTTTGGGAAGTCCCTTCTGGTACCTCCCATACAAACGGTCTTATGAACCTTGAGAAATAATATGACTATAACTCATTACAAACTTGACTCAAAAAAATATTGGACAATGCAATGGGGTATAGCCATTAAGTACCATGGGCAATTGTATTTATATTACTTTTCTTGCTCTATATATTTCTAAAAAATAACGTCAACTGATTGTGTTTCATTTTACCTTTATCAATTAGATTTTTTTGAAAATAGTTTTGGTAAAGTTGACTTCTTATATTTGTGCAGTTGCAAGGGCGATTTTATGAATGTTCCTGTTCCTTAATTATGAAAAGGTTGGCGGCTATAAAGCAATAAACACCCATTTGCGCAATTTTTCAATAAAGCAGGTAGCAGGTGGTGGAGGGTATCCAAAGTTCGGCTCAGCCAAACTTAAAAATTTTTACTTTTTTTTTTTTATCGCAATGTACCAATTTTTAACAAAATAAGTTAGTATTTGCAACCTTTTATTAGATTACACTCTGCGACAAATGGTAAGGGTCAGTGATCGGTTTGGAATGAAACCACCGGGGAAAGTTATATTGGTAAAAAAAAAAGTCATACGTGTTCCAGTGTTATCAAACCAAATTGGGACAAACGGAATCCAGCTTTGGGGGACAGCATGCGTGACCTATATTTACAATCTACAGAGAAGACAATCTAGCATTCTGTGAATAATCTTCGGAGCTTTTAGGTACTTTAGCAAACGCAACTATTCGAAAGGATCTTAATTTAAAGCCGTTACGGAAGAAAACTGACTTTATTCCCGATGTTACGTTAAGGAATTAGGCTTTCATCCAAACACGCCAGAGACCTACGAAGTTTTTAAGAACATGTACGCCTCAGAAGAAGAAACACCTTGGACCTGATAAAGAAAACTTAGGGATAATCGCCACCAAATATAATATTTATAAGCATAGAGAAAGGGACCTAAGGGTAAAAAAATCAATTTTCATTTTTTTTTCTTTTTTTGATGTGGACAACATCTGAGCATCGAATGAGAGCGATCCCATCCCCAAAAGTGTTCCCTCCCAGAGATATGCGCGTTTTATGTAAGTGAAGTCGACGATTCTAAGCGTGTCACATCTATATTTTAATTACAAACGGACCAAAAAAACCTAATACACAAAATGAAAAATATGTTATTTATAATTTTAAATAAAATTAATTTATTTTTATCAATTTAAAAAAAAATTTAATACTATCTTTTTAAATTAAAAACAACCTTTTGAATAAACTAGGTTTAAGATTGGAATACTTGTTGTTATTTTCGTTCTCTGAAAGTTTCAATAAATAAATGACATGTACAAAAATATTTGCGGACGGACCGACAGGCAGACATCGCTCAATGGAATCATAGTAGTGATTCTGAATCGATCGCCACAATAAACATGGGGTCTATCTCCTTTCCTTAAAACTACAACAGGCATCAGCAAAACAGTAAGGTGTTGGGTATAATAACAAATAGTATAACAGCTAATGTTAGGCGTGGCAGACTATAATTCTCGTAAACCCTGCATTTCTAAGTAGATGTGCAGAAAAACAAACTGAAACTGCGACCTCTCACAGTAACCCAGATTAAAAAAGTGGACAAACTTAGTTTGGCCGTGACTAAGTTTATAAACCCTCCATCATAAATAACGGTACAATTAACAATTTTTGTCAAGGGGCGTGGCATTACTCCCTTTTCTATCAGGGTATGTTTTTTCATCTTAAAAGCCTTTCAAAGTTAAAAGCTGTATGGACAAGGGACACGACCTTTTGTCCTATTTTAACGCTATATAATCTAAAGGGTATGCCATATACAATTTGAATCGCCTGTAAGAAAGTACTGCAATTTTTTTTTAAATTTCTGGTTTTATTGGAAAGTAGGAACTTTGTCATTTAATAATGAAACACCATACGATGCGTTTTCGATTCTCTAATGGGCTGAAGATTGTTTGGCAGGAGATGAAGAATTCTTTCGAAAAATCGTGTTTTCAGATGAAGCAAATGTCAATAAATAAAATTGCCGCCTATGGGGTTTAGAGAATCCACACCTGACTATTGAAAAGTCAGTGAATCCACAACAAGTCACTGTTTAGTGTGGATTTTCGGCTGGCGGTATTATTGGGCCATTTTTCTTCGAAAATGACCAAGGAGCCGCCATTATGACAAGCGGTGAGCATTTCCGCGAAATGCTCAACGAATTTTTGTGTCCAAAAATTCAAGAATAATAAAAATGTATCAATTAAACAAAGCCGAAGCAGTTTGTATGAAAATTGTATTTCCTTATAAAAAGAACTATTACGTAACCTCGATGATTTTACATTTTTACCAAAGTTGCGCATAAGTCTCACGAATCCAAAACTGCTATTAACAGATTTTGGGACCAATTTTTACGAATATAAAAAATATTACGATAAAGTTCTGCAGCAAAAAAAATTTTTTTTAGATACGTATTAAATATTCCGACCCCATAACAAAACGTGAACCGATAGGGCCCATAATTTTCCGGAGCTGGTTACCGACCAATCGTAACAAATTTCAACAAGATTGTAAGTTATATGTGGCTTCTAGAGCTAAAGACAAAAAAATCGGTTGAACATAGTAAGTGTGGAAGCTATATCAAAATCTGAACCGATTTTCCACAATTTCAAAAGCGTCTATCCGTAGTTAACATAGCCTACTTTTTGCCAATCTTCCACAATATCGGACCACAATTGCGACCTCTAGTTTAATAATAAGCTCTGAATAGACAGCAGACGCGCGGAAGGGCAGACATTTGATAATCTAATAAGCTTGTGAATCTGAGTCAATCAGTAAAGCTTTAATGTTTTTCGTAGGTGCAAACATTTGCAAAAAAAACTAACTTATACAACCCCGTTCCACAAGTTGTGCTCGGTTTAAAAACCACGAATACATAAAAAAGAAATGGTTTACTTTGGACTATTCTTTGTGCTCAGTACCAGAATCTGTCTATTTATTTGCCTTTTTACAAGTTTTTATAGCATACTTTTAGGCATCAACAACACGTACTTTGGAAATATTTCACGAATACACCAGAAAAATGATGTTCTTTGTGAGACTACAACTACGGCACGTACAAAAACTAACAAATAGAACCTTTACGTTCATCCTGGCCGAACCTTATATACACTCCAACGTTTCAACGCTAATAAAGTGTACTTTTTTGGCTAATGCGACCGTACCTAAACTCAAAATGACTACTTTATATTTGGATTCGCTTTTATTTAAGTACCCATGTGCCCATATTGAATATTGACTATAACCGAAAAGTCCAGCAACCAAACCTTTTTTTCAAGGTATTTAGTACCTCCCACTCGTAAATTATACCGGCTTTACGAGTAAGACATTTCTATTTAAACCATGTAAAAACTTCTCTATAAAACTGCATTAGCCGTTCGGAGCCGGAAAAAATAGAATTGTGCACAGCTCACTGATTTAAGAGAAGTTCCCCCTTATTCTATAATGGTTGTAGTGGGACTGAAGTAAGTAAGTGCGTCCCAATTTATCATAGACAATTTATCTTGCCCTTTAAAAAACCACTACCAAATGCAAATGCTAACTGTACAATTCATAGCGCAATGCTATTGCTTTTCGCACAGTTCTAAGACTATACGCAAAGGGTAATTCTCATTAAACATAATGGGACTCCCGTATAAGTCATTTAATTTGTAGCCGAAGTAATTGTTGTCAAAGAATGCCGAAGAAAACCCTTGGCGGGTTTAGAAACCGCTGTACAGTCTGCCTGGCAACCGTAGCCAATACATATCACCAATTTTCCAGTTGGCTCTAAAAAAGAAACAACAAAAAGGGCTCGAACCAGAATAAAAACTGTTCAAGTCATAATAATAAAAAAAAATTAAATTGAACATGAATTATTTCAATAAATTAACTATGAAATTTTATTATTAACAATGCATTGTTAAAACAACAATTATTATTTGAAAATTAACAATTTTCATGGTTAAAAACTCAACCTAAGAATAGTTAAATTAACTATTATTATTGTTAAATACCAGTCAACAACAAAATGTCTAAATTAACCTTATATAACAATCTTTGTAGTTAATAATATTAACAATTTCACTGTTAAATTGAACATGAATTATTTCAATAAATTAACTATGAAGTTTTATTATTAACAATGCATTGTTAAAACAACAATTATTATTTTAAAATTAAGAATTTTCGTGGCTAAAAAATCAACCATAGAATAGTTAAATTAACAATTATTATTGTTAATTACCAGTCAACAACGAAATGTTCAAATTAACCTTATAATACGATCTATAACGATCTTCATAGTTAGCATTATTAACAATTTCACTGTTAAATTGAACATGAATTATTTCAATAAATTAACTATTAAATTTTATTATTAACAATGCATTGTTAAAACAACAATTATTATTTTAAAATTAACAATTTTCATGGTTAAAAAACTCAACCGTAGAATAGTTAAATTAACTATTATTATTGTTAAATACCAGTCAACAACAAAATGTGCAAATTAACCTTATTTAACGTAGACTCTAAATAATGTTAAGTTAACCTTATATAAGGTTATTTTTCGTCTCAGTGTATGCGGCCATTTTGCTTATTGACATAGCCACCGAGATAAAGGTGAGCAGCATCTAAAAAACACGATTTTTCGGTAACATTTTTCATCTCCTGCCAAACAATCTTCAGCCCATTGGGCGTATCGAAAACGCATCGGATGTGTTCCATTATTAAATGACAAAGTTCAACCTTTCCAATTTATCAGTGAAAAAATTATCAGTACTTTTTTCAAATTTTAAGGGTCCCACCCTATATTTCCTGGTGTTGCAAACGGCATGACAAATTTAGTATACCACCCACTCTACGGTAGAAAGAATAATAAACAAACGTTCAAGAGGTCTAATTGCGGTTTGAGAACTGAACACTGTTGCAAAACCTGAGGTCACAATTAGGGTTTCCGCATGGCACACAAAGAAATTTGTCACTTGCCAGATACGTGACGCTGTCAAAGAAACACGGCAAAAGTGTGCCACACAAGAAAACACGTCAAAGGCTGGCCAAATCCGAGCAAACAGACAAAGAAAATGTTGACTCCTAGTTTTTTTTTTTTGTTTTCGCTGGAATTTCTGTATGTATTTGTGCAACAATGAAGCTCTAGCCGCCATCGCAGTGGACAACAGAGTACAGACGGCAAAGAGTAAAGGACCAAGCAACAAACGCAGGACTCTTGGGTAATTGGCAGGAAACCCACACCATACAATTAAAAAAAATCCATACATTTTGAGCTGACGGCAAACACTGAAACTATAGTCAATTCGCTGAAGGAAAGCTTTCCAATTGCGTGAACATCTGCAAAAACTGACAAAAGCAGCCTTACCTATGGAAACTAAGCTGCAGAGTTATCAAAAACAATGGACTCAATACCTTGAAGTGGGGTTATTTTTAAGATTTAATTTCTACGAGGGCTGCTGGCCTAATAATGAAAATGCGAACATTTATCATCAAAACTGGTTTTATTGTTTTTAAAAGTATTCTCAGGCATGATTTATACTCGTACACTTTTGTATGCGCTGAAACCAATTGTCGAAGCACTTTTTCCACTCCAATTGAGACACCTCCAATTGGAGCAGCATCTTCTGGCGACGAAAATCGTTGAGCACGCATTTTTTTTTTGATGGGCGGGAATAAAAAGAAGTCATTGGATGCCAAGTCAGGGCTGTCCAGCGGATGACCCATCATGTCGACGGCACTGGTTTGAGCCGATTTGTGAGAGCTCGCATTGTCATGGCGCACAATTATTCGTCTTCTTTTCTTCGAATTTCTCCGAAGAATTCGGGCAAACAAATTGTTGTGCACCACTCAGAATTGACCGTTCTATGTTGCTCAAGCGAAACAGTCGCCACACGACCAGTTTTGTCGAAGAAACAGGCGACCATTTGCTTCGAAGTGCTTCTTCCACGAACAACTTTCGTTGGATTTGGCTCGTCTTTGAAGACCTACACGGTCGATTGCTGTTTTGTTTCGGGCTCATACGCATAGATCCATGATTCGTCACCTGTGGCAATGTTATATACACGGCCTTTGAGCTACCGCAGTTATACTTTTTCAACATCTCTTTGCACCAATCCATACCAGCTTTTTTTTGAGCTTTCGTCAAAATTCGAAACAAGTTGATTTAAACACTTGTCTCTATAACCCACGCCGAAAATCGTAAAAATCATCGCACGAAAATGTTCACGGTATAATTCCATTTTTTGACTGAGATGCGTTTTTTAACACACTTTAAACCAAACAATTCGCCCTCAAATGACAAAACGTTCTAAGTGAAGTTATGCTAAAAAATGTCAAAGTTTCCAATGGAAGTTTTAGTTTGCATCTGGGAACACTAGTATTGTCAGGACACGAAATATAAATAGCAACCCTCGTATAATTGGCCGCCACGATCATGTGATTTAACACCGTTGGCCTTCTTTCTTTAGGGATATTTAAAAGAAAAAGTGTAAGTCAATAAGCCAAAAACAATGCAAGACCAAAAGGATGAGATAATTCGCCACAGTAACGACAGCTCTGCTATGACTCAGAGTCATTGAAAATATGGACCATCGGATGGAGGTATGCCCCCGAAGCCGTGGCGAGCATTTGGCCGATATTTTTTTCTGACACATAATTGTCATAGATACTTCTTTCATAAGAAAAAATATTAAGATAATTCTCTGAAAACTCTTTGTTTTTTTTTACAATTAACATCGTGCGTTAAAGGTGGACTACTACATTAAAAATAGTTGCGCTTAATTTCATTAAGATCAGACAACAACTGCAAACTATAGTTTAATTAGTCTGGCTTTAGATGGCAGGCGGACAGACATCATTTAATGAAATCAGCATATGATTCTGAGTCGATGGGTTTTCTTAGAGAAGGGTCTAGCAGATATTTTTTCGGTAGTTACAAACATTTGCCATGAAACTAACCTTTGCCTTTGCTGTTCCCCAAGGTGGTGCACGATATAATGACACACTTTTGCCCTTTGCTGCAGACTTTAAAAATTAGCAGCGGTTTATCTTTTTATAGCCTTTGAGTTTTACAGAAACACCGGTGGTTTTCATTGCCAAGGTATGCCAAACAATATTCTCGAGCAAAACATTATTAAGCTTTCAGCCGAATTGCAACAGGACCCAGTTTCCGCCACCAAAATTTGCAACAGTTGTGAGTTCTTCCTATTTGCATTTAAATTGGAAATTTTCTCGAATGCTGCGTTCTTAGGTTACACAGCTCCTTCCAGCGCTCGTAATGAATTATTGTTGACGAACCGTGGAGAGGGGAAATTCTTGCACATACAGACGATAAGAAACGACAATGGCTGTTGTCCTGGAACAGAACATGAGTAGCTGCAAAAAGGACATCGCCACCAACGAAGTCTTCCGAAGCACGATGACACAATATAAAATTACAATAATAATAAGAGAAATGTGTCGCATGCTAAGCAGGACAACGGTTGGAAAGGAATGAGAATCAAAAGGCAAGTACTGGGATGGGCATGGAAGAAGTATTGGGACCATGCAAAAAGAATTAAGGCTGACTTATTTTTATATCCTTCACCAAGGGATGAAGTGTTAGCTAAATTTGTCATTCGGTTTAGAACACCTCCATATATTCAACGAAGTCCAACTACAGTACACGGTGGGCCATTTAAAATTTTAAATTGGAATCGGCTATGAAAAAAAAATTAGAAGGAAACGTTGATTTTTTTCATGAAACACAATATCTCTAAATAGTCCAAAGAGCTCAAATCACAGCTCCGAGGCGGTCAATTGACATCCAGCGAAAAGTGAGGTTGCAGGGTGGGCCATTCATGACTTTTAAATTTACTGATAAATTTCTAAAATTTCTGGTTTTATTTTTCAGTTATTGTTAGGCTTGAGGTCATAAGCCGAAAACAGATGTTGGTGTTTTAAAAATTTATTTAATTTTAAAAAGCCAATATTTCGAACTGACTTCGTCGTTCATATTCATATCTGGTTTTAATTCGAAACGTTGAGCTTTGTCATTTTACGAGGGCGACCGCAAAAGTAACTGGCCTAACATAAAAAGAAACCGTTTTTTTGGAATTATTATTTATTTTTCAACATAATCTCCTTCCAACTCAATACACTTCATCAAACGTTTTTCAAGTTTTTGAATTCCATCCGAAAACAAAGATTTTTCAAGACCTTCAAAATATGCCTTAGTTTCAGCAATAATCTCGCTATTGGGCGAAAATTTTTTGCCACCGAGAAACTTTTTTAAATTTGGAAACAAGAAATAATCAGAAGGAGCTAAATCTGGACTATATGGTGGATGCAGAGCAAATTCAAACCGTAATTCGGCCAGTTTTTGTTGAGTTAAAAATGCAGTGTGTGAAGGAGCATTATCTTGATGAAAAAGAACTTTTTCTTTTCTAAATGCGGTCGTTTTATCTTGAATTCTTCACTCAACCGATCCAATAATGCACAATAATATTCACTATTTATAGTTTTTCCTTTCTCAAGATAATCAATAAATATTAAACCCCTTACATCCCAAAATACTGTGGCCATTACTTTTCCTGCTGACTTAACAGTTTTCGCCTTCTTGGGACCACTTTTACCAGCTTCTATCCATTGTTTTGACTGTTCTTTGCATTCTGGGATGTAGTGATGGATCCATGTTTCATCAACAGTTATGAATCGGCGCAAAAACTCTATTGGATTACGCTGATAAATCGCTAAAAGCTCCTCGGAATTGGTCCAACGGACGATTTTTTGGGGCAAAGTCAACAAACGCGGCACCCATCTTGCGGATAGCTTTTTCATGTGGAGTTCATCATGTAAAATACTCCAAACTTGTTTTTCGTGTATTTAAACAATATCAGCAAGTTCTCTGAGCTTCATTCGTCTATCTTTAGTCACTTCATTAAGTATTTTTCTAATGTTTTCAATAGTAGTAGCAGTTTTCGGTCTTCCAGAGCGTTGTTCATCTTCCGTACTTGAACGATCCATTTTAAATTGTTGAACCCAGGATTTCACGGTGGAGTATGATGGTGCATTATCACCATGAACAGAATCCAATTCATCTTTGATTAATTGTGGCGTATAACCTTTCATATAAAAGTGTTTAATTACCGCACGAAACTCTTTATTTTCCATTTTTCAAAAATTATAAAACTTGTTTACTTCAATCGCCTGTAACAAAGAAAATAATCATTAAATATTTCGGAAATTTTGACAGATGGCTTATAAAAGATTGCTTTTAAAAAACAAAAAAAAAGTTGCTAGTAAAACAGAAAATGTGCCAGGCCAGTTAGTTTTTCGGTCGACGCAATATCATCCAAAGGACTACCACAATTGGCTCGGCAGTACCTCATCCGATCAACCCAATTTTTCAGTACATTGTCGATTGTTTCGGTTCGAATTTATTCAATGGAAACTTCGATGGCATGTTTTAACGATTCAATTGTCTCTGGATGCTTTGCACATATCCTTACTGGCTTCCCACAGAAACTAATCCAAAGGCGGCCGAATTTATCGACGGTTTTACTTGTTTATGCTGTACTAGGATCTGATGAGCAATTGTCACAGAATCTGAGGCTATCGCAACTTTGCAACATCCCCATTTCGAGCATCATTTGTTGCCGCATAATTGGCGGTCATCATACATTCAGTGTTTGTTGTGAACATTTGCCTTGAGATAATATTAATGGGCAACCATTGGCCGGCCGCCGCCCATAGGCAATGTGAACATATTTAGCAACGCTCTTGCCCATCGACTAATTGGCGCGACAAGGCTAACTCATTAACATGAACATTTCCAGTAATCGCCGGCCGCATATATGGGCCCATATGCAACAGCAAATGTGATGTATGTGGTCGCCCCAAAGTGATGTGGAATGAACCCATAACAACCGACATTAAACTCGGCCAAACAAAAATAAAACTGATGGTTTCATGGCTCTCCCTCCTCACAGCTCAGCTCCCACTGGGAGAGCGAGATAGACAAAAGGCGCCATATGTTGGGTTGTGTCTTAAAATTTGAATGTCTACTTGCTGTCCTAGTTGACCGGACTCGGTGGTTTGTCTATCTGTCTGTCTGTCCATCCATGCACAGTTGAATACTGAGCTTATTGAACCTCAAACAGCAGCAGAGAACAAATGCCCAGAACTCTTAGAAAATGGAATGTGAAGCTGAGTGTGGCCGAAAACGACTATTTAATGTGTACGAGTAAATATTTAGCATATTTTGGCTGGAATTTCCTAAATTTATGACATAAAGTTTTGCAGAAGTGCGCATATATTTACAAATTTTAGAACGTTGCCTGCTTTTGGGATTTTAAAACAAACACAGACTAAAAGTTGGCAGAACGTCGTTCCGATCTAAAAAAAATTCGGAATGTTTAAAGTCATGATGAAAATTTCGATGCGACATACCACGAGGTAATAGCTCTGATTATAATATGGCACAGGCAACCAATTCTTTGGTTATAAAGGAAGTGCGTATAAACGAGTATTTACAAATTTTAAACCGTTGCATGCTTTTGGGATTCTAAAAAAAACACAGACTAAAAGTTGGCAGAAAATCAATCCGATATAAACAAAAAATCGGTTAGAATCACCGAATGTTTAAAGTCATGATGAAAAATTCGATGCGACATACCACAAGGTAATAGCTATAATTATAATATGGCACAGGCAACCAATTAATTCTTATAAAGGGTGGTCCAACCAAAATGCACTATGTTAATTAAGAGTCACACGAACATAATTTGACTTTTCTTTGTTTCAGTGTTTGACAAATTCAAGCATGGGGAGGTTAAAAAATAAGCAGATTGTTGAAGCGTTTTACGAAAATACACGTTCATATCAATTTTCGGGAATTTCGTTGGTAACAATAATCGACCAAATGTGTCCACAGTGGATTCGTTAAGAATCACTGGTGTATTCTTAAGAAATCTACACTGAGAAGAAAAATAACCTTAGATAAGGTTAACTTAACCACAAATAAACATTATTTGAAGTCTACGTTATAAAAGGTTAATTTGAACATTTTTTGTTGACTAGTATTTAACAATAATAATAGTTAATTTAACTATTCTAAGGTTGATTATTTTACCAATGAAAATTTGTTAATTTTAAAATAACTATTGTTGTTTTAACAATGCATTGTTGAGTTTTTAACCATTAAAATTGTTATTATTAAAATAATTATTGTTGTTTTAACAATGCACTGTTTTTAACCATGGAAATTGTTAATATTAAAATTTCGCAGATAATTTATTGAAACAATACATGTTCAATTTAACAATGAAATTGTTAATATTATTAACTCGGAAGATTGTTATAGAAATCGTTTTTATTGTTAAGTTAACTAATCATTGGTTACCTTTTTAAACCAGAAATATAGTTACTGTTACCATTTTTAGTATTAAGTTAACCTACTTATATAGTTTTGTTTACATTCGGTATTTTTTTCATTTTTATGACTTGAACAGTTTTTGTTCTGCTTCCTTGACCTTTTTTAACAATGCACTGTTTTTAACCATGGAAATTGTTAATATTAAAATTTCGTAGATAATTTATTGAAACAATACATGTTCAATTTAACAATGAAATTGTTAATATTATTAACTCGGAAGATTGTTATAGACATCATTTTTATTTTTAAGGAAACTTATTATTGGCTACCTCTTTAAACCAGAAATATAGTTACTGTATTAATATTAAATTAACCTACTAATTATGTTTTTGTTTTGTTAACATTTATTCGTCCTTTTTTTCATTTTTATGACTTGAACAGTTTTTATTCTAGTTCGAGACCTTTTTGTTGTTTCTTCTTCCTTAGAATCAACTAAAAAACTGGTAAAAAGTATTGGCTACGCTTGCCAGGCAGACTGTACAGCTGTTTCTAAACCCGCCAAGGTTTTCTTTAGCATTCTTTGGCAACGAGTACTTCTACAAATCAAATGATTTATACGGGACTCCCATTATGATTAATGAGAATTACCCTTTGTGTATAGTCTTCGAACTGTGCAAGAAGTAATCTTCATAGCGCAATACCAATATCAGATTGTGCAGCTAGCATTTTCTGGTGGTGGTTTTTTTAAAAGAGCGAGATAATTTGTCTTATGATCTTTCTCACAATTACAAACGTTCAGAGCAAAGGAAAAAAGAATGGGGGATAAGACAGTCGCAATCGTTGCAACTCGTGTAGCTTAATTCTGAACTTCGTATAACACAAAGAAGATCAAAAACTTCGATACAACAGAGCCGAATGATCTTTAAATTTTTGTTTATGTCAAATATTTTGTAGGTACATTTGACCTTGTATAACGTTATTTTGTCGTCGTTTTCAAAAATTTACCTTGAAAAATTTAACCAGACACATGGTTAAAAAATTATTGCATTTTCATCTCAGTTTACTGTGGATCAATTTGGCAGATTATGCTTACCAAGAAAATTCCCGAAAATTGATTATTGGAAATCCGATGCATCCACAAATAGTGACTGTTTGGTGCGGTTTTTAAGCTGGCAGCGTCATAGGGTCGAGGATATGAACCTTATATTATAATATATGGGAGTTTTATTCCATCTTTGGCCGGATGTAGGTTGTATAGATCTCGAAGCGATCAGAAGGAGTGAAATAGTTTTTGCACCGCTTTAGAAAGCCTATACACTTGAGTGCTTCTTTCGACACTTCGAGTACATGCCTCGCCTAACGAGCGTCACATTGTATTTTCATACCCAGAACATCAAGAGCATCCGATTGTTCGATATCCGTACCATCGATAGATAATGACGATACTGACGGCTCAATGAATCGCTTGCGAGACAACAAGCAGCACTGTGTCTTACGCGCTTTAAAACCTACTCTATTCACTCGAGCCCATTCGGAAATGGCCTGTAAATCCCGGCCAAGTGTCTCATCCATAATTCGCCTTTTGTCTTCAATATCTTGAAGACTCGGCCTACGGTCGAATGAATACGAATGACAGAGGTTGCTGTCATCCGCGAAAGAGTTGATTGGATTCACGGTCTGACCCAAAAGATCGTCAATGAAAATAAGAAATAAAGATGGAGAAAGGACAGAGCCCTGTGGTACACCTGCGGTCAACCTATGTTTGTCGGATGAGAAGCCATCTACAACAACTCTTATAGTGCCATCTCTAAGAAAGCTAGAAATAAATGGAGCAAAAGTATTACCGACACCAAATGCGATCAGCTTTGATACGAGAGCATCGTGCCAGACTCTCTCAAAGGCCTCTCAAAGGATATCCACAGCCACGACCTTACTCTCACCAAAGTGGTGAATGGACCGACTCCAACGCTCCGATAGGAAAGTCATCAGGTCCCTTGTAGAGCGATTTCTACGGAAGCCATACTGCTGATCATTAAATAGGTTGTTGGACTCCAGATACCCCACAAGATGGTGGTTGACCATGCTCTCCATTACCTTGGAGAGCGCAGAGCAAATAGCAATGGGCCGATAATTCGCGGGATTATTGGCCTCACCCTTTTTAGGGATCGGCTGGACGTTCGCAACCTTCCAACACGCTGGGAAGACTCCTGCACGATAAGCAAGATTGAAAATGTTGCGTAATGGATGGGCTAGCGTCGAAGATTACATACATAGGACAAGTGCCGAGATACCATCCGGGCCCGGGGACTTACTAAGAGAGAGATTGGCAAGAACCCTTTTAACTCCACGCATGGAACTAGATACGTTTTCGATCACGGGGAGTGGTTGATTGCTTTCCGGCAGGGAAGAATTTCCTGCAAACATTTCAGCCAATAGGTGAGCTAAATCTGAAAAATATCTCTAAATTAGCATTCAAATGTGACGCGCAAAATAGAAAGGGACCTCAGGTTAAAAACTAGTTTTGTTCAGGAGAGCCGTTTTAAAGATTTAAATACGTGTATCTTTGGTGTACCATCACTTTCATAAAATGCTCATATCTCTGGGAGGGAACACTTTTGTGGCATGGGATCGATCTCAGATGTTGTCCAAATCAAAAAAAAGTGAAAATTGATTTTTTTTACTCTTAGGTCCCTTTCTCTATGCGCTGTCACATATTGATATTTGCTTTAATTTAAGTAGAGGTACGTACCATATAATTATTTCCATACCTTTGCAACAATTGCGTTGGTCGAATCAATACAAACGCTTAAGCCAGATAAGACGTTGGACGATAAAAATCACGAACGATAACAATACAAGGAAAACTGAGACAACGGTGGAAAGACCAAGTGGAGGAAAATGCGAAAACTCTTCGTATTGCAAAGCCAAAAACCGAAGTGCTATGAATCATTTACTGAAAAGGCTCGGGCCTACAAATAGTTGGGGAACCAGCCTAAGTGAATAGGAATATCCAATAGTTGTTGTCCAGCCTAAGTTTCGATCTGTCCGAACTTATTTGCCATCTAGTTTGTTTGTTTTCGCTCCTTCATCGTTCTCTTATATATTTCTGTTCTGCAAACCCAGTGACATTTAAATGCGTGGCCTTTTTATCGGCTCCACAACTCGCAGCTAGCAATGGCTAGAGGCACACAACTATTTTGGCATTCTAAAATTCACCCGGCGCCACCCCTTCAGATTGCCTCTCTACATGTAGAGTCTGTCGTGTTGTCGATGCCTTACAACAATTGTACGACTGATGGCTGAAGCTAGCCAGCATGCTTTTTTGGTGGGGCATAGAAATGCAAACATATTTGGAATATTTCGAACGATTGACATTTTAATCAAGCGCCCCAGGATGGTTAGTGGTGGCAACACTGTTCGTCGGCCGGCCAACAGTCAGGCGAGCCAGCCGCCTGTTTTTGGTCTACTGTTGAAATACACAACTCCGTCTTCGTCATGTCAATGGAGACACCGTCGGATGTGATTATGTTTCTCTCGTTCGCACTTTCAGTTTGCGAATGTTTCATGTGCTGTTGTCGAGGAATTTTTAATGAATGCATCATGAATAATGAACGTAATCCACTTAAGGGACTAGTCAACGCCGGCAGGCAGGCAGGGCGCCACCGATTGTTTGCCAACGCCTCCTTCATTAGAAGTTGGGGGATGTGCTGGATGTGGGCAAACATTAAGCGAAAGCCTCTTAGACGCTGAACCTCAACATTATCAATATTTATTTTCGAGTTAACTTTCGACATCGCGCCGATGTCGCTGTTTATTATGTTTCAATTGTGGTTGCGGTTCATGTTGGGCGGCGGGGAGGCTTTCGCATGACTGAAGGATGTGTTGTTTCAGCCATGCTAGTCTCTTCTATTGCAGTGCCGGCGACAAAGAATATTTAAATAATGAAACTTCGTAAGAGAACTTTTGTGCAGCGTCTTGAAAAATAAGTACTTCCCTTTGTTGTGTGTACTTCCAGTTCTGATTGAAATCAGCGAAATTAAAACCGGATTAGGATTCTAAATATCCGAGACAGACAGACAAATTACGATCGCATTGCAAGGCATTGAGCAAAAGACAATCGGTCGCAACTAATACACACGGAGAAAAAATCTCTTAAAAATTGGTTCGTACCGGGTAATCAATCTAGCGTTTGTTGAGCAAAAGACAATCGGTCGGAGTTATTACACACGGAGAAAACAATCTATTAGAAATTGGTTCGTAGCGGGTAATCAATCTAGCGATCGTTGAGCAAAAGACAATCGGTCGGAGTTAATACACACGGAGAAAAAAATCTGTTAGAAATTGGTTCGTACCGGGTAATCAATCTAACGATCGTTGAGCAAAAGACAATCGGTCGCAACTAATACACACGGAGAAAAAAATCTGTTAGAAATTGGTTCGTACCGGGTAATCAATCTAGCGTTCCGTAAGCATAAGACAATCGGTCGGAATTAATACATACGGAGAAAAAATCTATTAGAAATTAGTTCGTACCGGGTAATCAATCTAGCGATCGTTGAGCTAAAGACAATCAATCGGTCGGAATTAATACACACAGAGAAAAAATTTGTTAGAAATTGGATCGTACCGGGTAATCAATCTAGTCTGTCTGTTTAACCGAATTTTTGTCTATTAAATCGAATTTTCCGATCGATTTTCAACGGATTTTTTCTCTGTATGCATGCTTTGGAGCCATATAAAAATATTGCTGATAAGAGTCTTTTAAAAAAAAATTAATCTCCGGCATGTTTAAGCTGTAAACCGCGCCCAAAATAGCACCTATTTGCCAAAACGATCCTTTGTTTTATTTCAGTGCTGACTTCATATTTTTGTTTTGTGGCTAATCCAAGTTGCTCGACCAAAACGTTCTCGCCTATTTTTAATCGCCGCGCATCTCTAGCATGATTTTGAACTTGTCCTCATTGACCATCAGACCCATTATATGCGACTCTAATTATATATTTGAAAAAAATACTACGAGGGTTGCTATATATATTTCTGGTCTAGGCAACACTAAGTGTTGCCTTGCGCCATCTGACATTTCCAATGGAAAGTTTGACTTTTTTTTAGCATAAACGTACTCAGAACGTTTTGACGTACGACCTTCATTTGTGTTGTTTACAGTGACTTTGAAAAATCAATTTGGCAAAAAAAAGGAATTAACTCGTGAACATTTTCGTACGATCATTATTCACAACATTCGAAGTGGATTATCACGACAAGATTATATCGATGAACTTAAATCTTTGTATGGCGATGAAGCACCATCCTTTAGCACTGTGAAAAAAAGGTTTAATGAATTCCATAGTGGCCGACGCTGGCTCAAAGACGAAGGTCGTGTACGGCCGTTGTGCCAGCGAACATTGATACCTTGCGAGAACGGATAATGCAAGATCGTCATGTGACATACCGTCAGATAGAGGCTTCCTTGAGCATTTCTTCCACCAACATGCATTCGATATTGCATGAATACATGGCAGTAAAAAAGGTTTGTTCTCGTTGGATCCCGCACATTTGACTATGGCTCAAAAAAAGGATCATGTCGATTTGTGCAAAAAAAATTTAGAAAAAATACGATCGCAGTGCTTCGTCACAGGTGACGAATCATGGATCTATGCGTATGAGCCCGAAACAAAACAGCAGTCGACCGTGTGGGTCTTCGAAGGCGAGGCAAATCCAAAGAAAGTTGTTCATGGAAGAAGCACTTCGTAGCAAATGGTATTTTGTTTCTTCAGCAAAACTGGTAATGTGGCGACTGTTCCGCTTGAGCAACGTAGGACGCTTAATTCTGAGTGGTACACCAAAATTTGTTTGCCTGAAGTCTTCGGAGAAATTCGAAACACGAACAAGAGATGACGAATCATTGTGCACCATGACAATGCGAGCTCTCGCACATCGGCTCTAACCAGCGCCTTTTTGACCGGCCAAAACGTCGAATTGATGGGTCATCCGCCGTACAGCCCTGATTTGGCACCCAATGACTTCTTTTTATTCCCGCACATCAAGAAAAAAATGCGCGGTCAACGATTTTCGTCGCCAGAAGATGCTGTTAAAGCGTTCAAAAACCATGTTTTGGAGGTGTCTCAATCGGAGTGGAAAAAGTGCTTCGACAATTGGTTTGAGCGCATGCAAAAGTGTATAAATCATGCTGGAAAATATTTGAATTGTTAGGCCAGAAATATATATAGCAGCCCTATTAAATCTCTTTCTTTCCTTCGACAATATCGATGTCGTCTGTGTATGCTAGCGGGAGATGGACCCTAGCTTGTTTAAATAACCTTTGCATTTGTCGGAAGTTTCTCCATTAGGATTTTGAAGAAGTTTCAAGAAAACCTGTCACCCTGTCTGGATTTCATGTCTTTGTGAGTGGATCGGAGAGGTCACTTTCAATTTAAACTAAAGATATGCTGTCACTCAGTGTCATTTCGGAAAGGCGTACAAGTATTGCTGGTAAACCATAATATAACAGTGTTTTAAATAATTCATATGTGTTAAGATTTGATCGGTGGTTGACTTATTCAGTCTATACCCACAGGAACACGCTTGAATCATCTCAAAAGGTTTTAGCTTCAGTCTTCCACATTGTACAGGTATTTCCTTCGCCAGCGATAGGAGACTTACTTCGTCGAAATTGACGTAAATAATCTTTCGTTTTAATTATCTGGTTTTCGTTTGATCTTCCAGCTAGTGCAAGTTATTAGCTCGTCCTTAGCGGTCTTATATCGGGTGATCAATCTAGAGGTATTTTTTTTCAAATTAAAAAAATACAAAAATTTAAATCAAGAGTGGAATCTTTATTTTTGATTCGAAATGACATTTTATGCCATTTATTTTTTGAATATAATTTGGCCGGAACTACCCTCCATTCTGAGGGTCCAATTTTGGACGACGCGTTTGAGCATTTCGACCGGTATGGCGAAATGCTCCAAAACCATGGTTTTCGCAGTGCAAGTCTTTCCGTGATGAAATGGCAAACAATACTGAAAAATAAAAGCTAAAATCACGCGTAATCTGTGAAAAACCCCCTATTGAAAAAATACCTCCAGTTTGATTGCCCATTACAAAATTGACAAAATATGTATCGATGATTCCACCAGCCCATAAACGGCACAAAGCCGTGGTTTTTGCGGTCTAAGTTTTTCCAAGATGAAATGGCAAACTAAACTGAAAAGAAAAAAGATGAAGTTTAACACAACTCACGTGTAATCTGTGAAAAAAAACCCTATTGAAAAAATTCCCCCAGATTGATCAGCCTATACAGCTTTGACGGTGTTCCGAGCCAACGAATTTTGGCTTTGTTTCTCTTGAGCCGGGCCTTTGCTGTTTTTAGCCACTTTCTAGGGCTCAGATGGACATTCAAGCCCATCATTTGTGATTGGTAGTGTATACTTGTCATTGGCAAGGTCATCAAACGCTTATACATCGTTCTAGATCCTCAAAACACTAGACGTATAAGTTACCAGATTCCCAAATGCATATCTAAACATAGTCTTTCGCCTGGTGTTTGACTGGTTGATAATATTTTCCGGCGTCATTTCGATCTCTTCACATTGGCCTCTTGCCAATTGTCTCTTCTTTCCTTGGAATAGACAATTTGCCATCCTTATTTACGGCCTACACTTTTAAACTTAAAAAAATGTTCTTTGCTTCTGTAGCGGCCCTACACTCCTCATCCTATCATTGCCGGCTTTTTCTGGAGCCCATATGAAATATAAAATACGCCTATTGTAATGGCGACGAGATAAACTACAGCCTCGCCCTGCCCTGAAAGGACAAGGAGGGAGACAGAGTTGCAGTCGGAGGAGGGTAATAGAGTTGCAGAGTTTATGCGGAGCCCATCGTGCCGAAGTACCGAACCTGAAATACAGTCGGACAGTAGAGAACAGGGCGAGTTGAAACCTGTTGAAGGATAAGAACTAGAACCAGTGAACCTGCCCTGGTATTGCAGGTCATTGAGGACTTTATGAGGACAAACTCGTAAGGAAAATAAAAGAGTACTAAAGAGAACGACGAGAACTGACTCCTTATGTGTTGCGCAGATATTGATTTGTACTGTTTTATGAAGATTGTTGGAATCTACAGAATCGAACTTATGGACTTAAGGGATTTTCGTACACTTTAAGTGGTGCGAACAAATCCCCCTATCTCTCGCGCTAAACTGTGTCATATATGTATGGTTTATTGTAATTCCTATAAGGGTCGTGTCTGAAAGGCTAATCAATTTGGCTCATTTTTAGACTGCAATAAAAGATGTTTCGGAACACTGTTCTTAAATTAGTTTTTTTTTCAATTATTTCACAAATATTAGTGTCACTGGGTCACTGGTTTCAAATTGCTGTTGCTTGAGAATATCACTTGTGCTGAAGGGACATAATAACAGACCTGCCACTTCCAAGGATACCCATTGAAGCATGCGGCTGCATAAATTCGACGACAACACCAAAAGGATTTTTCTTGGCTCGCCATAAAAGCATAAAGCTTTAGATAAAACTCTGAGGCAAGGGCAATGCACTTTTCCACAGGTTTTCTTACAAATAAACGATTTGCTTACATACGGTGCCCTTCTAATGAACGAATAAGACTGGCCGTTCTTGAAATTACCTGAAAAGAAAAACAAAAGATTGCAATTAGCACAAGAGAAACTAAAGTCACTGTATGTATGCAAATACTTAAGTCTAAGAGCATATTTGAATAGCTGTAAGAAAGAAAGGGATTATTCCATTTTATTCATACTTATGGCCGTTCGTAAGGTAAATAGGGAAAAAATATTTCCAAAGAAAAAAAAATAAGCTAAAACCCCTGAAATTTTGCACAATGAGAAGTAGGTGGTTTTAAATGGATCAAAATGGGCCAATGGAAAAAAAAACATTCCGTGAAAATCGGGGCTAAAGCAAAAAAAAAGTCTTTAATTCAATTAAAAATTCAAATATTTAAACAAAAAATTGTTTATACATCCTGTGATAAAAAAATTTACTTATCAACTAAAATTTTCGTACGTTCGAAAATATTTTCGATTTCAGGCGAAAAAGAAACTCAGATATTCACATTAATTAAATTAATTAAAAAATTCAAATAAAAAATTATTTATAAATCCTGTGATAAAAAAATTTACTTATCAACTAAAATTTTCGTACGTTCGAAAACATGTCCGATTTCAGGCGAAAATGAAACTCACATATTCATAAAAAAATTGTAAGCCGTTTATCGAAAATAGTTTTGTTATGAGGTGATAAAAAAATTCACGCATTACACAAAAAAGTTGTAAGCCGTTTATCGAAGATTATGAAAAACTTCACATAAAGGGTGGTCCAACCCTAATGCACGATGTTAATTGTGAGTCACACCTTTCCGGCAGGTTATTTGCCCAACTTAATTTGACATTTCTTTGCTTCAGTGTTTGACAAATTCAACCATACAGAGGTACACAATTGAGCAGCGCGTAAAGATTGTTGAAGCATTTTACGAAAATGGCCGTTCAAATCAAAATTTATTTCGTTTACATCGCGATTTTTTTGCTCAGCATAATCGGACCAAATGTGTCTACAGTAGAGTCGTTAAAAAGCTGAATTTACGCGTCTGGGCAAATAAGTATCCACTAGTGATTGTTGAAAAGCCGATGCCACCATAAAAAGCGACTGTTTGGTGAGGTTTATGGGCTGGCGGCGTCATCGGGCCGTAGTTCTTCGAAAATGAGGTCGGCCAAGTAGTTAACGTGAATGGTGTTCGATATCGCGAGATGATAACGGACTTCTTGTGGCCACAAATTGAGGATGCCCAGGTTCAGATCGCCAACAGGATAATGCCACTTGCCACACAGCCCACGAAACAATGGCTCATTTACGAAACAATCGTAGCGATGTTAATTGACCGTCACGATGTGATTTGACACTTTTGGACTTCTTTCTTTGGGGACATTTAAAAGAAAAAGTGTACGTCAGTCAGCCAAGAGTAATACATGAGCTAAAGGATTAAAAAATTCGAAACGTTAACTATATTAAGCCTGCATTACGTCTCTAAGTCATGGATAATATGTCACCGAAGCTGTGGCAAGCATTTGGCCACGTCATAGATCCTTCTATTATAATAAAAAATATTGACGTAATTCTCTGGCAACATATTGTTTTAATTACAATAAATATCTTGAGTTGTAGTTAGACCACCCTTTATTTACCAAATAAGTTGGAAAATGTTTTCGTTTTAATGCAACAAAAAATTTTCATATATGTGACGCGCAAAATAGAAAGGGATCTAAGGATAAAAACCAGTTTTGTTCAGGAGAGCCATTTTAAAGATTAGGTCCCTTTCTATTTGCGCTTAGAATCGTCGACTTCACTTTCATAAAACGCGCATATCTCTGGGAGGGAACACTTTTGAGGCATGGGATCGGTCTCATTCGATGCTCAGATGTTGTCCACATCAAAAAAAGAAAAAAAATGAAAATTGATTTTTTTTACCCTTAGGTCCCATTCTCTATGCGCTGTCACATATACAAAAAAAGGTTGTAAAATCTTTTAAAAAAAAACAGCGGAAGGGTGAACGCAGTTTAGGTGAGCATCATATCACCATCATAAGTCTCCTAGCAATAGTACTGTAGTATGTTTAGCGGCTTAAGGGCAGGCAGTTTTGCATTTAACGAGAATTTTTGGCAGTAAAGTTTTGCACCAAACACATTTAAAATCCCTCGCACTGCATACTTAATAGGGACATAAACATGGTTAAAACATTGAAACACACCCATTTCAATAGTAGAACTGAACATACCCCGTTAATGTCATATGGGTTTTGAAAGCTAACCTCAATAGCGTTAGTCTGTAACGGGGTGTTAAAATTGTTTCAACTTTCATCATGGAATGGTCAGATAATGAGAACCGTATCGCTGTACGAGTAATAGCGCTTTTCAAGTGTGAAATGAAAAAAGCGATATTTTCAAAACGCCGCTTGTTCGTCTACCGATGCATAAAACTGTTTGAGGAGTTTGCACATGTAAAAGACCGCCACCGGTCGGGCCGCTCAAGCTCTGTTCGAACACCGCATGTCATCAAAGCCGTTAAATCAAGAATTCACAGAAATCCGCTCCGAAAACAGAAAATCATGGCCCGTGAGATGAATATCACGCAAAGTCCATGAGTCGAATCATTAAAAATTACTTGGGACTTGGGGCTTTCAAACGACGTACCGGACATTTACTGACTGCAGCTTTAAAAAAAATAGAATTGAAAAATGCCAACGTCTTTTGGTGAAGCACGCTGATAACTTGCACAGAAAAATGTTGTTCATCCAAGGAAGCATCTGAACTGATCCCAAGGGTGGAAAAGGTTCATCACCCAGCTTCAGTCATGGTTTGGTAGAGTGTCTCTTACGATGGGGTCACTGACTTGCATTTCTGCGCACAAGGAGTCAAAACATCGGCCAAAGTTTGCCAAGAAACCGTTTTGGTAGCTGTTGTGAAGCCTCTTATCAATTTCCTGTTCCAAAACCAGTCATGGACTTTCCAGCAGGATTCTGCGCCGGCCAATAAGGCTAAAACGTCCCAGGCCTGGCTTCAAAACAATTTTCCAGCGTTCATTTCCTCTGAAGAATGGCCCTCAGACAGTCCAGATTCGAACCCATTGGATTACAAATTGTGGACGGTTTTAGAGGACAAGGTTTGTCACAAAAGATACCCCAACATTGGATCTCTTAAGACTGCTTTGGTTCGAGCTGTGGCCAATTTTCCAATGGAAGAGGTTCGTGCAGCTTTTGACGATTGGCCAGTGCGACTTAAAGCGTGTATAAAGGCAAAAGGCGGACATTTCGAATAAGTAGATTCTTTTGGATACAATATACATTAGACCTGTTCATATTTCAAAATTGTTAAAATTCCTCGGTGCGCGTCCATTTTCTGAAAGTTCTAGCCCTAACGAGATGAAAAATATTTCAAGACCCCAAAAATTTTGATCCCTAGGTACTCCGCAAATCGTTTAAAGGTCATTTTAGGGCTGTTTACGACTTAAAACCTTTTGAATAATGTGTTGTCCAAACCAAATGACATATGGATAATATTTTGATGGGAGATCATTAATAATAATCCAGGCAAATTTTGAATTTTTAAATTTTTAAAAAAAACTCTGTCCGTTATTTTTGGCGGAATTTTTAATCTGCAATTTAACTCACAAACGAACATTATCGTTTTTCCACATCAAATATTTTTCTTATTTTGTTCTAGCAAAAAAAAGTTAGCATTTTTGTATTTTTGCGCCAAGATTGCCCTTTCCAACGCTGTACAATGTTGTACATTCTTTGGACCATAAAATAAAACAACAACAAAAAATAAATTGTAAGAAGTTTATTTTTTGAAATTTTTTTGAAATTTTTTCTGTGGTTATCTACAACCTGCAGCAAATATTGTTTTTGCTCTTCATTCGATGTTATTGATTTATTAAAATCAGTTATTAATGCCACACTTCTTTCTGCTGAATCGTTAATAACGTTAATAAATATGAAGCTTTGCAAGTAGCCTTTTTCAAGGTCTTTTCGGTTCCTGCATTGTTTTTAATTGACTGCACCATTTTTTTGTGAGTGTCAACACTTAGTGAGAGAACTAGAGTTGCCTTGAAGTTTGATATGTTCGCTCTATCCATAGAAGAACATATTGCTGAAGATAAAATATTTATTGGGGGACTTAAGTTTGGTTCCAAACGCTTTGGAATAAATGGGTGATAAGGCTCGTCGTCATCTACACTTATTTCGCTTTCATTATTAGATTCCATACATTCTTTCTTTTCGTCTTCGATAACTGTTTTTTTTAATTGACGTTCCGTTTTGTTTTTTAGATATGTCAAATATAAGACTTAGTTGTGAAATAAATAACGATTTCCTTTTTTCGTTTGGTTTCGATTTCAATCTTTTTTATCTTTGTTTAATATTTTCCAACTATTTAATAACCTTTTTAGTTTCGCAACAGAATTTTTTCTTAATGTAATGCTTTTGTCAAGATTTTTCCACGATTCTTCACATTTTTCTATCACCTTATTTACACACATTTTTACACTCTTTTCCGATTTTTTAAAAAAAAAAGTAAAAAGCTAATACGTCGCGATTTAATGGTAGTGAATCATATTTCAGTTTTTCGATCTCACTCCCAATTAAATATATTTTTTTATTGCAAGCTCTTCTTTTGGACATTTTTTCAACACGTGTTTTAAATTACAAAATGACGAATGTCAGCAAAAAGGATAGAAACGAAAAACGTATTAAGCATACTCATAACGGGCCTGTTTTAAAATCAGCTGTTTTAAAGGTGTTTGAAATTAAAGTTGTGTTGTGCGAAAAATAAAAATACAAATCTTATACCTTCTTATAAATAAAGAAAAGTGCAAAACAATTATTTTATGAATTTATTTTAAGTTCAAAACGAATGTCCACACAATACAATGTGCAGGTTGTAGATAACCACAGAAAAAATTTCAAAAAATTTTCAAAAAATAAACTTCTTACAATTTATTTTTGTTGTTGTTTTATTTTATGGTCCAAAGAATGTACAACATTATACAGCGTTGGAAAGGGCAATCTTGGCGCAAAAATACAAAAATGCTAACTTTTTTTTGCTAGAACAAAATAAGAAAAATATTTGATGTGGAAAAACGATAATGTTCGTTTGTGAGTTAAATTGCAGATTAAAAATTCCGCCAAAAATAACGGACAGAGTTTTTTTAAAAAATTTAAAAATTCAAAATTTGCCTGGATTATTATTAATGATCTCCCATCAAAATATTATCCATATGTCATTTGGTTTGGACAACACATTATTCAAAAGGTTTTAAGTCGTAAACAGCCCTAAAATGACCTTTAAACGATTTGCGGAGTACCTAGGGATCAAAATTTTTGGGGTCTTGAAATATTTTTCATCTCGTTAGGGCTAGAACTTTCAGAAAATGGACGCGCACCGAAGAAAATAAGACACATAATTTTTCCCATACATTTTTGAACCGGTCTAATATACATCAATAAATATATTAAAAAATATTTGGCCCAAAAACATTCAGTACTTTTTAGTTTACAGCATAAAACGTGTGTGACAGTATTTATGTCCCTACTACGTAATAAAATATATTGACTTAATTCTCTGACAACATATTGCTTTACTTACAATAAATATCGTGCGTTTTAGTTAGACCACCCTTTAGTTACCAAATAAGTTGGAAAACATTTCTTTTATAATGCAATTACAAATTTTCATATTAACTAAAAAGTTTGTAAAAACCTTTTAAAAAAAAAAGCCAGAAATATGTATTTTTAGATACAAGTTTCGATGAGCCTAACATTATAAGGCCATTTGCAACAGTTCTTAGCGGTTATAAACTTAAGGCCAAGCAGTTTTGCATTTAACGAGAACTGTTGGCAGAAAGCTTTCCATCGAACACAATTAAAATCCCTTGCACTGCATACATACTAAAACCACACACACACAAGGTACAGTGGATGAGTAGAACTTATGCATTTTTGGATGTTGTTTTCATTCATGGAATATTGCCATATCTAATAAACAGTTAAGCTTTTTTTCGAAATCTTTAATTGAGTGGTAATAAAATTTCCAAACCAATGTTTTGGGTAAAATTTAAGGGTTCTCTTTTTTCAGCGTACCATGTATAAAATTAAAAGTGCAATCTAAGCTCAACAAGTCATAATTTTTTTTTATTTACGAATCATAAAGACTTACTGAATCCCTCAAAAAACGCCGTAATTGCTAGACGTTTTGGGTCATGAGGCCCAAAATAAAGGACGGTATCGTCAAAAAGAGCGATTTATTGTTAATATGGGGATGTGAATACTCATTTTAAAGGAAACTTTCTAACGAATCAAAGCGATAATTTAGTTTAAAGTTTTGGCTGAGATTAGGGTCAAGCTTAGGAACCGTAGAGGTCCAAAATAACGATCATTATGATCAGAAAAAGAAATCACCAGCAAATATGGACATATGGATACTCACGGCGTAGTTTTTCTTGGAATCTAAATATAGATATTATTTGAGAATTTCACTGAGATTAGATCGAAATAAGGAAGCCCAACAAAAACGGGCCACTGTTTCGGTCCTTTTAAAATATCCCTTTAACATATTTCTTTATGAAATCGAAGCAAAACTACCGAGCGCAGAAAAAAGGACAACCTCATAACTTTCTCAGAAAATTGGTAGGTAAAAATAAGAAGTACTAATTATTAAAAATTACCATGAAATTTAATGAATTGGAGCAATAAAAAAAATTGTAAGATAAGACTCTCATCGTTTGCCTTATGCTGTTGTTGTTGTTATATTTTTTGGTATGTATGCAGTGCGGGAGATTTGTATTGTGTTTATTTTGTTCAGTAAAAATCTCTACTGCCGACAGTTCTCGTTAAATGTGAATCTACTTGCTCTTAAGAGTATATCCGCTGATCACGGTTCATAATTTTAAAGATTTCATATTTCTTATGAAAATTTTCTTTGGTTGAAAAAATAAGATTTTAAAAAAAAGATATGATTTTCAAGAAAATGTTTTTTTTCGTGTATGAAAATCTGTGTAGAACTAATGGTTCCGATCCAATTTAGAAGTGCTTTCGTATCTTTTCTACTTCAGTGGCTGGTTTATTCTCTTTCTCTTCATATATATTATGCACTCTGTCTCTCAGTTCTTCCTTATATAACTATCCACCTCGGTTAAGAGAAGTAAAGTCTATTCGATGGTAGATCGAGAGAGTAAAAAACTACGTCACACTTGTAACACTTCAAATTTAATCTGTATTTGTATGAATTTCTTGGGGTAATTATTGCCTTTATCCCCTTTATCAAATTTGATCGTTATAAAATGTGCACAAAATGTTACGTTCGGCCTCGTTATATTGGTAGGGTATATTATGTTGTGGTTGGAAAAGGGGTAGTGGTACCGCCCGTGTACGGTTTAATTAAAATTTTACAACTAAATAAAGAATTTTTCGGTGAATGCATTATTTTTATATTGATAGCAATGCTCTCATATACGAAGTATCAACTGTGACTTCGTTACAGCCAAAAAGTTGGACACTTCTGGCGATTTGGTACAATCAAAGGAATAAACGAGAACTTTTAGCCCGGCAAGGTTTGTTTACCCTACACCACTCTGGGGTACAGGGGTACTGTGACGTCGTGCGCAGATACAGCCAAAAAGTTGGGCACTTCTGGCGATTTGGTACAATCAAAGGAATAAAAGAGAACTTTTGGCCCGGCAAGGTTTGTTTACCCTACACCGCTTTGGGGTACAGGGTTTTATCGTGTAGTGCTGATGTTTTAAACCCCAATAATACAAGAAGATAGACCTAAATCGATTCAAAACCACAATCGGTTTCAATTGAGCATATCAATAATTCCATGATTTTCCACTTCCCTCGTAGTTATACTCGTATGAAATGCAACACTGCTCCTATCAAGTGCCATCTGTCAACAGACTACTGTCAAAGTTCCGTGATCGTTTTGAAAGAGTTCCGTCATCTAGTTTGTGTTTAATAGCTGTTTAAAACATACAACCTTCTAAATTTTGTTAAACATCAAAAAAAGTGAATTTCATTATTTTTTGCGGGAAAAAACGTCAATCAAACCAAGGAAAAGCTTGATAAGTACTATAGGGACTCTGTATCATCGATTTCAATGGTAAAAAAGTGGTTTACAGACTTTCGTTGTGGTCGCACAAGTACAAATGACGCTGAACGTTCTGGACGGCCAATTGAGGTCAATACACCCGAAAAAAGTCTAGAAAATACACAATATGGTGTTGGTCGATCGAAGAGTAAAAGTGCGTGAGGTTCTTGATGCCATACACGTTTCCTATGGCAGTGTGGTTTCGCTTTTACATGATCATTTGGGTTTAGGAAGGCTGTCTTCAAGCTGGGTGCCGCATTTGCTCTCAATTGAGAGTCAATTGATTTGTCGTGTGACAACTTCAAAGGATCGCTGGGAGTTGTTAAACCGCAATTCGAATGCGGTTTTGCGGCGTTTTATAACTGTGGATGCAACTTGGATCCATTACACACTCCAAGGAACAAGCAGCAGTCTAAACAATGGGTTTCTCCGGGTGATCGGGCTGCGAAGAAGGCCCAGGTAACTTTGTCGGCAACAGTTTTTGGGATGCACGCGGGATAATCCATATCGATTACCTTGAAAAGGCAAAAAAAAAAAAAAAACGGCGAATATTATGCCAACTTATTGGACCGATGTAAGGATGGTTTAAAAACAAACGACCCCACATGGTGAAGATAATGCATGGGTGCACACGTGTGCCATCTAATGGAAAAATTGCATGAATTGGGTTAGAAATTGGTACCTCATCCGCCATATTCTCTGGATTTAGCGCCCAGCGACTATTTACCATTTCCAAACCTAAAGAAATGGATCGGTGGAAAGAAATTCTGCTCCAACTTTTAATTGATCAAACAAATGCCTATTTTATGAACTTCGAAAAATCGGAGAAAAAGTTGGACTAAGTACATTTACTTAGTAGGGAAATAAATACTGTAGGGACATAAAGTACTGAACGTTTTTGGACCGAATATTTTTTAATATATTTATTGATGTATATTGTATCCAAAAAGAATCTACTTATTCGAAATGTCCGCCTTTTGCCTTTACACACGCCTTAAGCCGCCAATCGTCAATAGCTGCACGAACCTCGTCCATTGGAAAATTGCCCACAGCTCGAACCAAAGCAGCCTTAAGAGATCCAATGTTGGGGTATCTTTTGTGACAAACCTTGTCCTCTAAAACCGTCCACAATTTGTAATCCAATGGTTTCAAATCTGGACTGCCTGAGGGCCATTCTAAAAAGAGATTATGATGTTTTTTTTTCAAAAAAAATATGTTTTATACAAAAAGTCACGCAATTATTGATTTGCCCTCGTAGCTTCCTAAGGCCTCTCCGGTCTCAGCTCAAAATTCGCAGTTGAAAAACCCCACTTTACATCCAACTCTGGCCAATCTATGTATAGAACGTGACTAGTCGCTAATTGTCTTTGTTTTCGAATAGCCGCTGCACAAAGGTTCCTTCCAATTTGTGCCCTGTCGGTAAAACCATTGCATGATACGTTGGTTCATATCGCCCAATACACAATGCAAAGATCTCTTCAGATTTGAGGTCCTGCCTGAGGAATGACACAATTTACGTCCGTCATCTTGGTCAAATGTTGTATAGTGCAATATGGAAGATCAATGGTCAATCCTAGTAAAACGAGGGCGGTTCGGAAAGTTCTTAGCCTATCAATGAAAGAGAATAGTTAGTTTTTCAAAAATATTTTTCAATATAATCTCCTGAAACTTCAATACACTTAGTCCAACGCTTATCTAGCAATTCTATCCCTTGATTAAAATAGTTTTCCTCAAGATCTTCAAAATAGTGGTTTACAACTGTAATTGCATCTTCATTTGAGATAAAGCGCTTGCCAGCAAGGAATGTTTTTAGATTTGGGAACAAGTAAAAGTCACCGGGAGCAAAATCAGGAGAATAAGGTGGGTGGTCAAGCAACTCGTACTTTAATTCGTTGATTTTAGCCATTGTTAAAACACTCCTGTGCGCTGGTGCGTTGTCTTGATGAAAAATTATTTTTTTGTGTTGTAAGCCAGGACGTTTTTCTCGAATTTGTACATTTAATTGATCTAAAAGGTTGCAATAGTACTCTGAATTTATTGTTTTACCCTTTTGCAGATAGTCAATCAATAAAATACCTTTGAAGTCCCAAAAAACCGTTGCCCTAACCTTACCAGCCGATTGAATTGTTTTTGCCTTCTTTGGGGCACTTCCTCCAGCTTCAGTCCATTGTTTGGATTGTTCTTTTGTCTCTGGAGTATAGTGGTGGATCCATGTCTCATCAACAGTTATGAAACGACGCTTAAAATCCATTTTATTTCGCTGAAAACGATCCAAACAAGCTTGAGAAATGTTCATTCTTATGCGTTTTTGATCGACTGTTAACAAGTCCGGCACCCATCTTGCAGAAAGCTTTTTCATCTGTAGTTCTTCAGGCAAAATTAAATGGACTCGATCATTTGAGATGCCCATGATATTAGCTATTTCACGCACTTTTATTCGTCGAACATTTAATACCATATCAGGCACTTTGGACGTCCACTACGTGGTTCATCTTCAATGCTTGTACGACCACGTTTAAATTCAGCAACCCAATTTTTTACTGTTGCATATGAAGGAGCACTTTCACCTAACACATTCACCATATCATTATGAATTTCTTGTCCCGATAAACCTTTTTTATGTAAACATTTAATGACACCACGCATTTCTAATTTTTCCATTGTAAAAAAATCGCGGATGCGTCTTTTATGAACACCCGTTTCTATATAAAGGAGTTGCCAGTTCAAAATTTAACATGTGTTCATAGCAGAGATGGAAGTTTCCAAACCACTTAACTTTTTTCTCTTTATACCGTGCTTTTTGTGCTAGGCTAAGAAGTTTCCGAACCGCCCTCGTATTGGCAAATATTGGTTCACGTTTTCATGCAGGCCCTATTTATGGCAAAATGCCGATTTGAGGTCAGGTCTACAAGGCTAATATTATAAACGACCTCACGTAAAACTAGATTAGGGCGTTATGGGCGACTTAAACTTAACATACCGAAGCACGACCATATTGGTCCATCTTTTGAAATAGCCCTGCCGCTTAAGAGGACACTTTTAAAGTTCAACCTAGAATTGCTGCAACCTATAACAAATTTAAATGAAATTTTGGTGTTCCAGCTGTGTTTTCATATAACCTCTCAAGAAATATGTTTTCCATATAGTCTTTTGCCTCAGCTATTGCGGTTTTCCAGGATTCCAAAAATATATCTAAATTCTATTCAATGAATTTTTTGGCGGTTTAAGCAATTATTCAAGAAATAAAAAGGGACGTACAAAATTAGCTATTAATTTGCTCACAATGTACTTTTTTCAGGATACTAAAAAAAGTATCAAATGAGTGGCGGGGCCACCACGGTGCTCTTGCAAGTCAGAAAGTATCAAAAAAAAAAGTACGAAAGTATCGACATTATCATCCTTGGCGTTACCTATAATTCTCTTGACCGTGATTATAGAATCTCTCTCTTTATCTCTCTGATATCTTTTCTAATTTTCTAATCACTGACTATTTCTTCTTTTTGCTCTTAGATATATTTTGGTTGAGATTTTCGTAAGAATATCTTCGATAGCTTATTTCCCTCGCAGCGTGCTCTGCGTCGTGATACTGCCGGCGTTACTAGTAAGATCTCCTCAACAGCAACGAGCTTCTTTTCATATATGTATGTAAGCAATTTAAAAGGTCTTTTTACTAGTAGCAAAACCAAGAGCTTGTAATTAGTAAGAAACACCGGCCCCTTCACTATACTCCATCCCGCACTCAGCCCAAAAGTATGCTTTAATTTCGATGGCATGTTCTTTTTATGATAACATTACCTAAATTTCTGTTAGTCCCGCTTACTACACACACTGGCGACAGCTTACACGCTACTGGAAGTGAGCTGGAATGGGGGCCGATTAACGCTAAGGGGATGTAAAAATGTCGGCGACAGCATGAGTTGTAAACATTGTCAGGATGTGCTATCTGGTAATTTCATTAATATTTCATTGCTTACATTAATTGTGTTATCCTTTCACTAGGAAGAGCGCGAGAGCAAACATTAGCGCCAGCCTAATGAACAGACAAGCGGAGCGCTGTGTTCACGTGCCCCGTAAAGTGGCGCCCAATTTGGCAAACTAGGGAAATTAGAGGCTCAGTAATGGTTAAATTAAAATTGGTGTGGTGTGCAGCTCACATTGTCTTTGACGTTCCTGCCCAATGTCGCAAATAATGCCTTTCCTTATTGCCGCTATCAAGGAAATATTTAACGAACAAATTATGCTTATAATTATAGTAAAAAAAAATGTAATTCTTGTCGAAAAACATTCACTTGCCGACGAAATTACTTTGCCCGCGTAGCTGGCGACCGATAAAGTTGCCTACACCTCGGCTGATAGCGAACAATTGCCTACTTTTAGGCTGCAAATAAATTGTGTCGCAAACTGACTTTTCCATTAATTTCTAGATTAAAGAAGATGCCTGAATGAAACGATTGGCCTTTTTGGAATGGGAACAAAATTATCTGGGCTTGGTATTTTAAAGAGAGTAGCCATTAGGAAATTTGTACGGAAGCAAAAAGATGATCATGATTTGTCGTGTAAAGTCAAGAAAAAGATCGAAGAGGGAAATTTTAAGTTATGGAAATTTCTTTTTCTGATACTACACTTAGCCGAAAATATAATGATTTTTTTAACCATGTGTCCGGTTAAATTATCAAGGTAAATGTTTGATAACGAAGACAGAATAACGTTGATGTTGATATCGAAGACAAATTAACGTTATATAAGGTCAAATGTACATACAAAATAGTTGAAATAACATTATATAAGGTTGTTTTTTTCAAGAGAGAGGCAGAAAAATGTGCGACATAAACAAAAAATTAAAGAACATTCGGCTCTGTTGTATCGAAGTTTTTGATCTGCTTTGTGATATACAAAGTTCAGAATTAAGTTACACGAAGTTGCAACGATTGCGACTGTCTTATCCCCCCGGCTCTTTTTCCTTTCTAACTCTGCTCTGAACGTGTGTGTAATTATGAGAAAGATCATAAGACAATTTATCTCGGTCTTTTAAAAAAAACACCACCAAATGCAAATGCTAGCTTCACTGCTTGTTGAGCTGTGAAGAAATTTCAGTTGGTTGTGAATATTTGATAAGAGCTGGCGTCGGAATCTTCGGAAGCTGTTGGTTGAAGGTAAGTAAAAACGTAAAAGTAGAAAACAATATCTAGTACTTGTGGCTGCTCCACCGCACTTATGTCCGCAGTTGTTGTTGGTGCAAATATGTATGTAGCTGTTAAATGTACATACATATTTGGTTAGAAGTGCTACCTACAAACATTTGTATATGCGAATATTTTGTAATCTTTTTTTATTTTTCAGGTGTTTGTTACTACGAGGATTGCTATAAATATTTCTGGCCTAGGCAACATTAAGTTTCGCCTGGCCCCATCTGACATTTTCATTGGAAAGTTTGACATTTTTTAGCATAAACTTACTCAGAACGTTTTGACGTACGAACATCATTTGGGCTTTTTACAGTGACTTGAAAAAATCAATTTGGGAAAAAAACTCGTGAACATTTTCGTGCGATCATTTTTTTTTTGCAACTTTCGACGTGGATTATCACGACAAGAGTGCATCGATCAACTTAAATCTTTGTATGGCGATGAAGCACCATCCTATAGCACTGTGAAAAACTGGTTTAATAAATTCAATCGTGGCCCACGCTCGCTCAAAGACGAAGGTCGTGAAGGTCGTCCAAAAACGGCCGTTATGCCAGAGAACATTGATGCCGTGCGTGAACTGATAATGCAAGATCGTCATGTGACATACCGTGAGATAGAGGCATCCTTGGGCATTTCTTCCACACTTTCGATATTGCATGAACACCTGGACGTAAAAAAGGTTTGTTCTCTTTGGATCCCGCACAATTTGACAATCGTTAAAAAAAAGGCTCGTGTCGATTGGTGCAACGAAATTTTGAAAAAATACGATCATGGTGGTTCAAAAGAAGTTTATAAGATCGTCACAGGTGACGAATCATAAATCTATGCGTATGAGCCCGAAACACAACAGCAATCGACCGTGTGGATCTTCGTAGACGAGCCAATTCCAACGAATGTTGTTCGTGGAAGAAGCAGTTTGAAGCAAATGATCGCCTGTTTCTTCGGCAAAACTGGTCATGTGGCGACTGTTCCGCTTGAGCAACGTAGGACGTTCAATTCTGAGTGGCACACCACATTTTGTTTGCCTGAAGTCTTCGGAGAAATTCGAACAAGACAAGACGAATCATTGTGCACCTAATCTTTAAAATGGCTCTCCTGAACAAAACTGGTTTTTAACCTTAGGTCCCTTTCTATTTTGCGCATCACATATAGCAATCCTTGTATTATGATGCTTGCACACATGCTGTGAGTTTTGGATTCACATTAAACATTTTGAAAAAGTAGTTTAATACCCGGTATTATATTAGGATTTAAGAGGCTTTATTATTAGTCTCGCAACCACATTATGATCTCCAAACCCATATTGTAATACCTACAAAATACCTCGTAATAGGTTACTGATAACCAATGTTTCGAGCTATAGCATTTGAAATGATGTACTCCATGATCGAAAATTATATTTTTGTTATCATTCCAAAATATTGATTAGCGATTTCAAAAGGTCTAAATAATATGAGTCAATGTTTCGTCAAATTGATCTTAGAAAAAAATTTGCATTTGCCATAAAAAATGTCTTTCCTTTTAACGATTCACCCACACAACACGAGGCAAAAAACTGTGGCATATCTAAAATGTCCTAAAATCAACGAAAGCTAAATATTGGCCCACATACTGTTGCTGCCTAATGACAAGCCGGCATCAAGTGGGGGATAAACATCAGCTGCGAAAGCTGTATTAGGCAAAAACTGTGTTTCCGAAGGAAGACAAAAAACTCACTTACAAAAACGGTTCCCACAAAAGAGATACGAGTAGAAGGAAACGCAAAAAAAACTATGCAAAATTGAGTCGTTTTCGTATTTTTACTTTGATGTGTTTTTCATATGTTTTTTGGGTAATGTTCTGGTACACCAGAATCTCAGATGTGTTTTTAATACCAACATCTTGAAATAATTGTTTACTAAACTGTTGTTGTACAGACTTAAATGTTCCTCTTTTCATTTGGGGGATTCTTATGCACTTTTTTTCTCCCAAAAACACTTTTTTGCCAACTTTTAGGTTAATACGCGAGCAGAACAGTCAAGGATCAGGAGGAAGTGCATAGAAAAGTTTGCCTCCTATTATGTTGTTTTTTAAGTGTAGCCTATTTTAAGGGATCGTAAGGAGAACAAGAACTATTGCATATTGCTTGGCTATAAAAAAAATTAAACATAAAAAAGTCCTACAACATCCCATTAAAAAAAAAACAGGGGATAAACTTCTTTCAAACCGGTGAGCTGTGCACGATATAGTTCCCATACTCATTGGACGGGATCTAGGCCGCGGCTTTGAACGTCTTATGCATATTGTACAGCAGGTTTTACGTGGTTTAGAGAAAAATCTCTTACTCAAAAAGTCGCCGTCATTTATAGGGTGGAATGAAAGTTGGTTGTTCTAACTAAACCAAAGGTTAAAAACCAGTTTTGTTTAGGAGAGCCATTTTAAAGATTAGGTCCCTTTCTATTTGCGCTTAGAATCGTCGACTTCACTTTCATAAAACGCGCATATCTCTGGGAGGGAACACTTTTGGGGCATGGGATCGGTCTCATTCGATGCTCAGATGTTGTCCACATCAAAAAAAGAAAAAAAATTAAAACACATTCGATATTTCATGAACACCTGGCCGTAAAAAAGGTTTGTTCTCGTTGGATCCCGCACAATTTGGCAATGGCTCAAAAAAAAGGCTCGTGTCGATTGGTGCAAAGAAATTTTGAAAAAATACGATCGCAGTGCTTCAAAAGACCTTTGTAAGATCGTCACAGGTGACGAATCATAGATCTATGCGTATGAGCCCGAAACACAACAGCAATCAACCGTGTGGGTCTTTGAAGACGAGCCAAATCCAACCAAAGTTGTTCGTGGAAGAATCACCTCGAAGCAAATGGTCGCCTGTTTCTTCGGCAAAACTGGTCATGTGGCGACTGTTCCGCTTGAGCAACGTAGGACGGTCAGTTCTGAGTGGTACACCACAATTTGTTTGCCTGAAGTCTTCGGAGAAATTCGAAAAACGAACAAGAGAAGACGATGCATTGTGCACCATGACAATGCGAGCTCTCATACATCAGCTCACACCAGCGCCTTTTTGACCGGCCAAAACGTTGAATTGATGGGTCATCCGCCGTACAGCTCTGACTTTGTACCCAATGACTTCTTTTTATTCCCGCACATCAAGAACAAAATGCGTGGTCAACGATTTTCGTCGCCAGGAGTTGCTGTTGAAGCGTTCAAAAACCATGTTTTGGAGATGTCTCAATCGGAGTCGAAAAAGTGATTCGACAATTTGTTTGAGCACATGCAAAAGTGTATAAATCTTGCTGCAACTTTGAAAAACAATTAAACCATTTTTGATGACAAATATTCGCATTTTCATTATTAGGCCAGAATTATATATAGCAGCCCTCGTACCCGGTCCTATTACATTTCTTTCCAAGCAAATTTTTCTGTTGAACTATGAAATATCAACTGGCCGATATTTTGAAAGAAAAACTTCGGATAACCTGATCCATTAACCTATTTTACTTACTTAGACTGGCTCCACAAACTCTTGCGGGTGCGGGCCTGCTCAATAAATGACTAATCAGCATTTCGGCTGGCTTCTACAAGTTTTCAATACACACAGAGAAATGGATTTGTTGCCAACCGCATATTGGTTGTTGCCAACCGCACTTACTACAGGTGTATTTAAACGCTGCAACCGCATGTTGACTGTGAAAACAGCAATTTTCTTTAGAGGAAATTGACACTATCAGTTGAAGACGCAAAGTATCGGTAGCCCCAACTAATAAAGATCATTAATGGAAATGAACTGTTGTGAACTGACATGGTTGTTGTCATTGATTGCTGGTTTTAGGAAATAATTGAATTCGGTTGTCATTAACGCAAATATTTGTTAACTGGATGGTTACATTTTATGTAAAGGGTGGTCCAACCATAATGCACAATGTTAATTGTGAGTCACACCTTAACGGCAAGTTTTTTAGGCCAACTTCTTTTGACATTTCTTTGTTTCAGTGTTTGACAATTTCAACCTTGGAGAGGTGCACAATTGAGCAGCGCGTTAAGATTGTTGAAGCCTTTTACGAAAATGGGCGTTTAAATCAAAATACATTTCGTGCTCTTTGTGATTTTAATCGAACAAATATGTCCAAAGTGGATTTGTTAACAAGCTGAATTGCCCTTTATGGGCAAAGGAGAATTCACGAGTGATTGTTGAGAAGCCTATGCATCCGCTTTGGTGCGGTTTATGGCCTGGCAGCGTCATCGTGCTGTATTTCTTCGAAAATGAGGTCGGCCAAGCAGTTACCGTGATTGGTGTTCGCTATTGCGAGATGATGACGGACTTCCTGTGGCCAGAAATTAAGCATATCGAACGGAACGATATGTGGTTCCAACAGGATGGCTCTTTTGCGAGAGAAATTTGATGGCTGCCGTATCTCACGATGTGGCAATGTTAATTGGCCGCCACGATCATGTGATTTGACACCGTTGCACTTTTTTCTTTAAGGAGATTTAAAAGAAAAAGTTTACGTCAATACAACAACTCAAGAGCTTAAGGATAGAATAATTCCGCACATATTCGGCATTGAACCTCCATTATGTCTAAGAGTCATTAAAAATATTAACCATCAGATTGAGATAGGCCACCGAAGCCGTGGCGAGCATTTGGCCGCAGATCCCTCTATTATAATAAAAAATAAAAAATAATATTTTGAAAACTTTTAAAATCGTTCGTTTTAGTTGGACCACACACTACAACGAACGACAAGCGTTGGTTATGCATCCGAAGACAATTAAACTGAATGCCGTTTATTAGCTTCTGTTAAACTAAAAATATTTCAAACTGTATATGAAAAAAGGCATCTGAAAAACGTAGAAATTGCTGAATTTTTCAAATATTCTTCGAAAAAAAATATATATAAGTTTAAAAAAAATAAACTAGTCCCTATTTATTCAAAAATTATATGCACATTCGATTCCATCTAAAATAACGTCTTTGGCAAATATTTTCGTTCAACTACTCGGGAACGAAACTTCAATACGAGTATTCATTAATTCTGGATACAAATCGCTTACTTTGAATGGCTCTGGAGCCCAAAGAAACTTTTTTATGAAAAAATATTTGCGGATTTTTCATAGGTTTTTCACTTTTACTTAGATACCAAAAATTTTTAATTCAAAGCAGGTCCGATTTCTGTTTTCTGTCAATGAAACGAAGCACTGTGCGTATTCTAAAAACCTTAAAAAATTGTAAAGGAAATTTGACTGCTCCGGTTTACGTTTATCTCGCTCCTTTGTTAAGGGAAAGCAATGCGCCATTCATTTGCATATTTATGTCCTTTTGCAAAGGCTTCAAGCGGTGTCTAGTTTGTGGGACGAAAAAAAGCAAGGAATATTTGAAATAAATTCCACCCCCGAAGTCGAATGTAAATTATTTGTACGCCCCTCTCTTGGTTTTTCTGAAATGCTCAACCGTGAAAATCTAAAGAATACACATTCTTTGCCACTTTATAAACTGCTGTCAGATCGTGGAATGGTATAAAGTGGGTGGGTGCAGGCGAAGGACGAAAGGAAAGCCCATGCAAGTTGACGACAGAATGCAAGTGAAAGGCAGGACCTTTAAAAAACTGCAAGACTGGGATACAAAAAAATACAATAAAGTCCTTCAGATATAACTTTAAAAGGAACCTGCCATAGCAACCACCAGGAACTGAGCAGAAACGCCACCAAGGACAATAAAAATATGCGCTGGCAAATAAAGGAATTTCCAACAGGGAATAATACCAGAGGCGAATATATACCAGAAAGTATGTAAGATTTGTTGCTAAAAACGATTTTTCTGCCAACCGGATCTTAATGGTAGCATCTACTAGCCATGTATTTCATTGCTACAACCGAATGTCGATTGGGCACACGGCAATTTTCAGTAGTGGGAACTGACAATTGAAGAGACAAAGTATCTGTTTTCCTTTTTTATTAGAATAATTATTAGAACTGCATTGGTAAATTAAATGGCTGTTGTTATAGATTATTGGCTATAAGAGCTCTATGAATTCGGTTGTCATTACAACGAGCATTCGATTGGCGGACCAACTAATGGCTAAGTAATATGTTTTTGGTTATCTGACCGAAATAATAAAGTTTTTTAAATAAATTTTTATATTTAACATATTGAAAATATTTTTTTGCTGCAGATTTTTTTAAAACTTGTTTTTTTTTTCTCTCGAATCTAATGAAGTTTGTATATACAGGGTGTATGTACAGGGAAGGTATACTACAGGGTGTCCGTCGGGAAGGCATACTACTTTGTTTGTTTATAATTTTTGATTAAATGAAAGAGAATGGATCTTACGAGTTTCTTACGATATTGATAAATGTTTTATTTAATGTCGGCAATTATGTATGGAATACTGTATCAGATAAATGTTCGCCTCTGTTAGCCTCATAAATTCGAGCCCTTCAAAACCGCATAGAATTGAGGTTGATGGCTTGTTTTGAACACCTTATTGAGCAGCAGTAATGTTTTCAGCCAAACCTGCAATACATTGTGTTCCATGCTTGGGCCTATCAGCTACAGACCCTCTTTCTTGGAAATCATTCACTACACGATAAATAGTGCACGTTGTTTCTCCCAAAAATTTCACGTAACTTTCTCATCATTACCGTAATCGATGATTGATTTTGATAAAAATGTTTAACGATTTTTCGAATATTTTTCCATAATATATTTTCCACGTCTCTACTTCGCGACGGCCAAATATGAACTGCCAAGACCAATGTTTACCAAGATGGCAACAAAACAAAGTAGTATACCTTTCCGGCGAACACCCTGTACAAGTGGGGCGATTTTATGCATCAAATTGGTAAAGTGGGCCAAAAAGTTTAAATTTTGGTTTTTAAGTGTAGAATTTTTTCAAAATTAAGCAAATTATCATATCGAAATGAAATAAAGTTGAATTTGAAACATAAATTTTTTGGCAACTTAGGGAAAGAAAATGCTCATTTTATCTTGAAGTTATAATAATTTTAATTTAGAAGATCTATACTTAAGTGATAAAAGTAGTAATTTTTAATAGCATTTATACAATTTTATTAAAAAAGAGCAGTCACCTACGGAAATTAATTGGACGACCTTTGTGTAGAAAATAAAGATACTTAAACTCTAGTTAATGAATCATTTTTTCACTTTTCTTCACGTTTTCGAAAAAAGATTGAAAAGAACACTCTACACGCAGAGAAAAGATATGTGACGCGAAAAATACAAAAGGAACCTAAGGGTAAAAATCAGTTTTGTTCAGGAGAGCCATTTCAAAGATTTAAATACGTGTATCTTTGGTGTACCAACACTTTCATTAAACAAGCATATCTCTGGGAGGGAACACTTTTGGAGCATGGGATTGGTCTCATTCTATGCTCAGATGTTGGACACATCAAAAAAAGAAAAAAAATTAAAATTGATTTTTTTACCCTTAGGTACCTTTCTCTATACGCTGTCACATATGGTTACTATATGGTCACGGCAACAATAGTATGTTCTCTACAATATAAGTATGTTCGTCGCAATCATAGTATTATTTTTTGAACTTAATTTTAACAATAGTATGATTGCGCCAATATTAATATTGTTGAAATGGAACAATAGTATTGGTGCCAGATATAAATATGAAAATATGGTTGTAGCAACAATATAAATATGATTGGTGGAACAAAAGAATTGTTCTCATGGGTTTTATGTTAAAAATAATATGATTACGGCAATCATACCGGCAAAATCGTAATTGTTTTCTTTAATTTGACAATGTTATTTTTACGAGTCTTACTTTGCATGCACGGCACGGCACACAAGTTGACATAGTCAACTAGACTCTTTTTACAACACACACACACGTTGTTGTAAAAGAAATCTATTGATGGCTCTCGATGTGGAGTCTCTTTAGAGCTGGCAATAGTGAGTTGTATTTTCGTGGGCAATTGTGTGAAGAAAACTTGAAAAGTAAGGTTTACAACAGTAGTTCTCATTCGTTTGTGGAGAGCCTGGCCTTATAGAGTTCGGTTTTACTTTCAACAATTGCAGCAAGGCTTTCTGAAGAGGGTTGTCACGGACCCGAAATCATGATAAAAGTAGTGTGCAGCCACGAAAATCAATGTCACTTTGCCATTTTGTTAAAAACTTGTCTTTTATTTAAATATAGAAGCAAGAGGTCTTGAGCCGGTTTAATCCCTGTTCAATGTGTAAAAGCAACAGACCGAAATAAAACAAACGAGCTAAACAGTCTTACTTTTTTTCAAAACACACCACGGATTAGTAAAACTGACAAAATTTTTATTAATTAATTTTTCTATTGTTCCTATTACACAGTGTGACAGAGAAAAAATACCTGGGAAATGATATTATTTTTCTTGTAGATATTGCTAAGTACAACAAGAAACCGGTTTTGAAATTCCCCAAACACCTCCAAAATCTGGAGTTACGAGTAAAACCCGGTTTTTCGGATCTTGCGCACTTATTTGCCAGAAGCTACTTGGAAAGAAGCTACTGCGACCTTTCGAATGGTGTATACACTTTTAAAATCACACTAAAAAAAATCTGAGTACTTTTCCTGTAAACTCATTTTTTTTTAAAATTTTTGTAATTTTTAACTTTGGATGCGTTTTTAAACAGAATTTCTTAAAAGGAAGCGAAAAGACTAACACCGCGGAAACCAGGGTTTGGAGCGGTTTATGGGCTGGTGGAATCAACGGTCAATAATTTTTCAAATTTGTAACGGGTGATCAATTATCTATTTAAAAAAGAATTATATCGATTGTTCGTAAATCAGATTAAGTATAACTCTGTGAACTATAAAAGTTCTTACTTTATTAATTTTTGATTTCGATGTATTTTGGATCATCTTTAATCCTATAATTTAATTATAAGATATTGTATCTTTTAGTATAGGTTCACATAAAACAAAAATAAATAAATAAATCTAGAGATTTTATTTTTAATAGGGTAAAACTTTAATTTGATTTCTTTTCAGTATTGTTTGCCATTTTAGCATGGAAAAACTAAGACCGCGAAAACCACGGTTTTCGAGCGTTTAGCCATACAGGTCGAAATGCTCGAACGAGTCATCCAAAATTCGAGCCACAAAATGAAATTATATTCAAAGAAATAAATGGCATAAAATGTTCTTTCAAATGAACAATTGATTTGAATTTTTGTATTTTTTTATTTTGAAAAAAAAAATCCTCTAGATTGAGCCCGTTATAATCAGTCTTTCGTTTCTTGAAGAAATCATTCCACCACTGCATAGTGTAATATGTTACAACAGCGAATTAAACGGGAATTATTTACTACAAACAATGTATTTGTTGTCACCACCAATTATCGGTACAAAAGTAGCATGTACTTAATAATTGGTTGGTTGTCAAAACCACCAATTGTGACAACCAATAGTTTTTGTGAATTCGAATTGGGTACTTATATAAATGTTGAGTAGCTGCAAAAAACACTAAATAATAAGTCGCGGGCAATTTCCAGCGGTAAATATCCGAGTTGCGAGTTGGTCCTTAAAGCGTTGAGGCGAGCAGATGGCGCCAACAAATAACCACCCAAAAAAACAGTATATGTGACGCGCAAAATAGAAAGGGGCCTAAGGTTAAAACCCAGTTTTGTTCAGGAGAGCCATTTTAAAGATTAGGTCCCTTTCTATTTGCGCTTAGAATCGTCGACTTCACTTTCATAAAACGCGCATATCTCTGGAAGGGAACACTTTTAGGGCATGGGATCGGTCTCATTCGATGCTCAGATATTGTCCACATCAAAAAAAGAAAAAAAAAATATTTTTTTACCCTTAGGTCCCTTTCTCTATGCGCTGTCACATATGGAATGCTTGACCCGACAGCGCCGGTAGCAGAGGCGTATGCGGTTGACGATTATAACCAACAAAACTACAACAAATAGAAATCAAATCTAGTAAAAGCATCATTAAGTTCGGCCAGGTCGAACTTTATTTGTCCTCCAACGTCGCTACACTATCAAAGCGCAAAAAATGATCCAATTTTTAGACCCTTACGTCCCTAATGTGAGCCAAAACTTGTAAAGTTCTCTATATTTGGATCGGTAGCAAAATTTGCTTTAATTTGCTTTAGGTCCATATTTACAATTAATCGCCCGTTTTGACCATGCAGCAACTATGCGTTTTTTTTTTGAAGAATTTAGTGCGTCCCAACAGGCAGTACCAATTTTAACCATTGTCTGTCCACAAAAAAGTATGACTTTTGAAGCTAAATACTCAGTAGCTAGTACTTATTACCCTGGTATGTTAATTTGTGACCGTTATTTTGAAAATAATATTATAGAAAGACTGCAGAAGGGCAGATATAACGGGTGATCCATCTAGAGGTATTTTTTCAGAACAAAAATATATAAAAATTCAAATCAAGTGTGGAATCTTTATTGGTAATTTGAAAGGACAATTTATGGCATTTATTTTTTGAATATAATTTCCTTCTTATGTTGGCCGCAACTACGCCTTAGGGTTTCCATTCTGAGGGTCCAATTTTGGATGACTCGTACAACCATTTCGACCGGTAATCATTTCAAATTTCCAATAAAGATTCCACACCTGATTTGAATTTTTATATTTTTGTTTTGTTCTGAAAAAAACCTCTAGATGGATCACCCTATATAACGTAAAATCGAATCGGCTGGTGACTTTTACAATTTAAAATTTTTCTTAATGCCAAGCTCTTCTGACTTTTAATACAGCCTCTTGAAAAAGGGACTATAAGACAGAAAACACTTAAATTTGAGCAGTAAAACAAATTTATTTTATCGCTTTTTTCCTCTCGTTAGTTTGCATTTGACTAATGAGGCTAACACTCTGATTTAAAAGCCATTTGCAATCGCTTGGATGGCCATTATTTGCAGCATTTCCTTTTGACAGTGAGTCTCAACTTTATCGTTTCATTTGCACAGCTGACTTCGAAGTGCTGGGTGGCCAGGGTGTTATGCCTTTTGCCTTTTACTTAAAAATAAGGACCTCTACTGTAATCTGTTGCAAGAAAGCAAAAGAAGAACGATTATCCACCAACAAATCGACTTAGAAAGCAAAGAAAAGGCAGGAAGCAACAACAGCGTCATTACATGGAAATGGAAATTCATTGCGCGGATGCAGTGTAAATTTTTCTAGCACGAGGGGAGGCAATTATTCGTTAACCCGGCACAAAAAATCGTGTAGTACGCCACGTATGCCATTTGTACTCAGATTTGCACTCCAGCATCCATTGGCCAAGGGGTATATTTTAATTGCCCCTAGCCCCCCACCTCCTGCTCACAGCTAAACGAATAAGCGTTTCGCTCACTAAAAAAAGTAACAATTAAAATTTGCTTAGTTTAGCAGTTGCCATTGTCGTTCTTGTTTTGGAATCATTTGAAGCGCGCTGCACAAAGCACTTGCAAAACAGTTCACCCAGAAAATGATTTTAGATTTTAATTACCGAAACATTACAATGCATTTTTTAGAATATTTAAAAAGTTTTTTTAAGTCTTTCTCGGAGGTTGAATGGATTAATGTAAGAGTATGTAGAAGTTTGTCATTCTCCTAGTAACATCTCTGCATACCTATCTGTGACCCTAAAAAGAAAGAACGATCTACTTAGTCAAGTCTGTCCGTCCCTCTATATGGGACGCGCAAAATAGAAAGGGACCTAAGGTTAAAAACCAGTTTTGTTCAGGAGAGCCATTTTAAAGATAAGGTCCCTTTCTTTTTGCGCTTAGAATCGTCGACTTCACTTTCATAAAACGCGCATATCTCTGGGAGGGAACACTTTTAAGGCATGGGATCGGTCTGATTCGATGCTCAGATGTTGTCCACATAAAAAAAACTGAAAAGTTGATGAAAAGTTTTGTTCAGGAGAGCCATTTTAAAGATTAGGTCACTTTCTATTTGCGCTTAGGATAGTCGACTTCGCTTTCATAAAACGCGCATATCTTTGGGATGGAACACTTTTGGGGCATGGGATCGGTCTGATTCGATGCTCAGATGTTGTCCACATAAAAAAAAAGAAAAAAATTAAAAATGATTTTTTTACCCTTAAGTCTCTTTCTCTATGCGCTGTCACATATGTTGAAACATCGATTCCGTGCAAACGAGAAGGAGCTAAATTTACCAGAAATACGAGTACTGAATTATAAATACGATTACACACCGGGAACATATTTGTTGCCACAACCAAATTTTTTGCCAACCGATTGTTGGTGGTTGCACGTACTATCCAAGTATTCCAGCGTCACAACCGAATGTTGATTGGGTATACAGAAGGTTTCAGTAAAGAGAACTGACACTTTCGTTTGAGGAAAACAAGTATCTGTAATCCTAACAGATTAAGATGATTGATTGCAACTGAATTTGTACATGTATTAGTTGTTGTTATAGATTGTTGGTTATACGAGGGCGGTTCGGAAAGTTCATAGCCTATCAATGAAAGAGAATAGTTAGTTTTTCAAAAATATTTTTATTTTTCAATATAATCTCCTGAAACTTCAATACACTTAGTCCAACGCTTATCTAGCAATTCTATCCCTTGATTAAAATAGTTTTCCTCAAGGTCTTCAAAATAGTGGTTTACAACTGTAATTGCATCTTCATTTGAGGTAAAACGCTTGCCAGCAAGGATTTTTTTTAGATTTGGGAACAGGTAAAAGTCACTGGTAGCTAAATCAGGAGAGTAAGGTGGGTGGTCAAGCAGCTCGTACTTTAATTCGTTGATTTTAGCCATTGTTAAAACACTCTTGTGCGCTGGTGCGTTGTCTTGATGAAAAATTATTTTTTTGTGTTGTAAGCCAGGACGTTTTTCTCCAATTTGTACATTTAATTGATCTAAAAGTTTGCAATAGTACTCTGAATTTATTGTTTTACCCTTTTGCTGATAGTCAATCAATAAAATACCTTTGAAGTCCCAAAAAACCGTTGCCATAACCTTACCAGCCGATTGAATTGTTTTTGCCTTCTTTGGGGCACTTCCTCCAGCTTCAGTCCATTGTTTGGATTGTTCTTTTGTCTCTGGAGTATAGTGGTGGATCCATGTCTCATCAACAGTTATGAAACGACGCTTAAAATCCATTTTATTTCGCTGAAAACGATCCAAACAAGCTTGAGAAATGTTCATTCTTATGCGTTTTTGGTCGACTCCGGCACCCATCTTGCAGAAAGCTTTTTCATCTGTAGTTCTTCATGCAAAATTAAATGGACTCGATCATTTGAGATGCCCATGATATTAGCTATTTCACGCACTTTTATTCGTCGATCATTTAATACCATATCATGCACTTTGGCTACAATTTCTGTTGTTGTTGCTGTTTTTGGACGTCCACTACGTGGTTCATCTTCAATGCTTGTACGACCACGTTTAAATTCAGCAACCCAATTTTTTACGGTTGCATATGAAGGAGCACTTTCACCTAACACATTCACCATATCATTATGAATTTCTTGTCCCGATAAACCTTTTTTATGTAAATATTTAATGACACCACGCTTTTCTAATTTTTCCATTGTAAAAAAATCGCGGATGCGTCTTTTGTGAACACCTGTTTCTATATGAAGGAGTTGCCAGATCGAAACAAAATTTAACATGTGTTCATAGCAGAGATGGAAGTTTCCAAAACACTTAACTTTTTTCTGTTTATACCGCGCTTTTTGTGCTAGGCTAAGAACTTTCCGAACCGCCCTCGTAAGTACTTTTTGCCGAACTTTAATATTTTACCGCGTTGATAAGCATAACAATAATGCCCCAATCTGAACCGAATAAATTAAGGTACATAACAATATTTATTGTCAAGCTAATTGGTACCAAAGTAACATGGATATCACAATTAGTTGGAAAATGGAAATTCGTCACAAATTATACAAATGAGCCGGTCACTGACTACCCACTGTCAAAATAAAACAATATTGTAAGTCCAGCCACAATACGCTTTATAACTGAGTTGCTACGTTTCCGTATATCTTCACCTGCTAATTGTAATGAAATTAATGTTTTTAGGAAACGATATTGCAAAACAGAAAAGCCACGTCGTACATGGAATTTCAAGACATTTTTTGATCTTACCGAATCACCATTCATCTATCGGCTGTCGACTAGCACATACCTGCAAGTAAACAAAAGAAAAGTCAAATATTAATAAGAATCAATTAACACTAATTAGTATAAGTATTGTGGGTTAATAACAATTTAACCTACTCATGGCGTATGATTAATATTATATGTGATTTAACCAACAAGTGCGCATGATTAATATTATCTGGTAACCGCCTGGGCGTATGATTAATATTAATTAAAAATGCCACCGCATAGGTTTGGCAAAATACACAAAAGTTTAGTCATAAGAGCTCTTAATAGACAAGTCTTCATCAAACTGATGGCGGGAGGTTCTTGTCCAAGTGCGCCAGATAGAAAATATTGGAGGGGGAAAAATTAAATATATTTTACCGCAATATTTAATTAATATAATAAATACACACTCCGATCAGGCGTATGATTTATATTATTAGCCAAGTTATTTGTAATCGAATGATTATTATTAACTTATGAGTCCTAATAGCTTTATAGCGCTTTAGGTCTACTAATGGTGGCAGAGGGCAATTGCGGTATGTCTTGGCGAGCAGAAATAACTTTGGCAGTTTATTGAAGAGCAACAGATTTTTTTAAGGGGGATATTATATTTTCTAGAAGGAAATAATATCATACAGATTGATCTGGGACCATGCACGATAGAAGATTGACTAAGCATTTAAAGGCACACGATCGATATCTGGTATGATTACTCGCATCATAAAATAGTTTATACTCGTTTTAGTATTATGGTAACGAGAACCTTACTGTGATAACAATACGTAGTGTTCATATGATTGCCACAACAATTGCGCGATACTCTACGAATATTGCCCGACCCCGACCATATTTTCATACCGACACTACACTGTGGTACAGGGTATTATGACTCAGTGCACATGTTTGTAATCTCATGTAAAGTCCAGATTTAGAACTACAATCTGATGCCATTCGTCTGTTCATTTATGTTTGTAAACAAATACAGAACGCAATTATAAACCGATTTCGAAAAGGCCAACGACGAACCCTACTGAATTGGCCCATATAGGTCCACGTTTTAATAGCAAACATAGTGTTTTCCAGATTTCATAATCTTCAGCTATAAAATCTCATAAAGCTTTCAATTTCAACCCAATTTCACACAGAGCGTTCTAGGCGAACACATACCTCTGATGAAATTCGACCATATCGGTACATGTTTTCGAATAGCTCCCAAAAAGTGGTCCTATCGAGTTGAGGTCCTGCAGAGCAAGAAATAATAGTTTATAGCCGATTGTTAATGGTTGTTCCCCTCCCCCATAACCGCCTCTTTCAGTAACAAAAGGCTTTGTACGTAAAGGCATTTCTATATCCGAACAACAACAAAAAGCTGGCAATATATGTGACGCGCAAAATAGAAAGGGACCAGTTTTGTTCAGGAGAGCCCCTTTAAAGATTAAAATATGTGTATCTTTGGTGTACCATATCTTTCATAAGACGCGCATATCTCTGGGAGGGAACACTTTTGGGGCATGGAATCCGTCTCATTCGATGCTCAGATGTTGTCCACATCAAAAAAAGCGAAAATTGATTTTTTTTACCCTTAGGTCCCTTTCTCTATGCGCTGTCACATCTAGACAAAGTGTCAGACATACCGACTGAATTTTTCATATTAGACACATTCTGTCTTTCGATAATGACTGCATAGGTTATTTACATTTTTATTTTTTTGGGAAACTATTGCATTTTTTATGAAAACTTCTTGAAGATGAACCTAAACGAAATATCGAAGACCATATAAAGCTTATATGAGGCATTCCATGTCAAACTGGACAAAAATAGTTTCACAGGTTATATACGTGTATTAAGAAAAAATCTTAAAAATTTATTCTCATAGTTGTGGACCTTTAAATTTCAGCAAACCCTTAAAAAATCGACTAACTGGTGTATATTCGTATTCTACTTAGTAGGGAAAGAAATACTGTTACAGACGTTTTATGCTGTAATATAAAAAGTACTGAATGTTTTTGGACCAAATATTTTTTAATATGTGACGCGCAAAATATAAAGGGACCTAAAGTTTAAACCCAGTTTTGTTCGGGAGAGCCATTTTAAAGATTAGGTCCCTTTCTATTTGCGCTTAGAATCGTCGACTTCACTTCATAAAACGCGCATATCTCTGGGAGGGAACACTTTTGGGGCATGGGATCGGTCTCATTCGATGCTCAGATGTTGTCCACATCAAAAAAAGAAAAAAATTAAAATTGATTTTTTTACCCTTAGGTCCCTTTCTATGATCTTCACAACCATAGTATGTTTCTCATACAACCATGGTATGGTCCTTACAACTATAGTATGATTCACACGCAACCATACTATGATCCACACAACCATAGTATTATTCACACTCAACCATACTATTATCTCCACAATCATATTATGATCCTCATAACCAACATATTATTGTTGTGGTAACCATAGTGTAACCATATATTTTCTCTGCGTGCAATCGTCAATAGCTGCACGAAGCTCGTCCATTGGAAAATTGGCCACAGCTCGAACCAAAGCAGTCTTAAGAGATCCAATGTTGGGGTATCTTTTGTGAGAAACCTTGTCCTCTAAAACCGTCCACAATTTGTATTCCAATGGGACTGCCTGAGGGCCATTCTTCAGAGGAAATGAACGCTGGCAAATTGTTTCGAAGCCAGGCCTGGGACGCTTTCGCCTTATAGGCCGGCGCAGAATCCTGCTGGCAAGTCCATGGCTGGTTTTGGAACAGGGAATTGCTAAGAGGCTTCACAACAGCTTCCAAAACGGTTTCTTGGTAAACTTTGGCCGATGTTTTGACTCCTTGTTCGCAGAAATGCAGATCAGTGACCTCATCGAAAGAGACACCCCACAAAACCATGACCCCACCAAGCTGGGTGATGACCCTTTTACACCCTTAGGATCAGTGCAGATGCTTCCTTAGATGACCGAGCATATACTCTATCATTTTGCTTGTTAAATTTTTCGTGAACGGTAAAGATTTTTTCATCGGTGAACAAAATTTTTCTTTGCAAGTTATCTCCAAAGGACGTTTGCATTTTTCAATCCTATTTTTTTAAAGCTGCATTCAATAAATGTCCGGTACCGGTGCATTTTTCAATCCTATTTTTTAAAGCTGCAGTCAATAAATGTCCGTTACCTCGTTTGAAAGCCCCAAGTCTTTTTTAATGATTCGACTCATGGACTTTTGCGTGATATTCATTTCACGGGCCATGATTTTCTGTTTTCGGAGCGGATTTCTGTGAATTCTTGATTTAACGGCTTTGATGACTTTCGGTGTTCGAACAGAGCGTGGGCGGGGCCCGACCGGTGGCGGTCTTTAACATCTCCAGTCTCCTCAAACAGTTTTATGCATCGGTAGACAAACAGGCGGTTAATCCCTAGTGGCCGGAGCGTTTTGAAAATATCGCTTTTTTCCTTTCACACTTGAACCACTCCACCATTATCTGACCACTCCATGATGAAAGTTGAAACAATTTTAAAATCCCATTACAGACTAACGCTATTGAGGTTAGCTTTCAAAACCCATATGACATTAGCGGGGTATGTTCAGTTCTACTATGGAAATGGGTGTGTTCAATGTTGTAACAGTATTTGTGTCCCTACTAAGTATTCTTAACCTCGGAATTGGAGTAACCGATTTTGAAGTTTTATTCCACATTTAAAAAGATTTGTTTACTTTTACCTCATAACGAAATATTAAACAATTAAGAGTATTTTTTCGTAAATTTAACAATGTTTTAGTTTCTTCTCGATTTTCAAAATTCATTACAACCAAATTTACTCCCTTAAATATAAAAATTAATCGTAATTTGTTTTCTATGATGTTTTTCTAAAAAGAAAAATCAACATTGCCATGGGACTATCTTATCCAAGATTGCGAAAGGTTCTAGAGTTGGGCGTGGCCACCACTTCTATCTTAATTGTATACAAAGTTCAATCCAGCATAAAAGAATAAAAAATGAAAGCTACATTAATACATTAGGAAAAAAGTTTTGTGGGTTTCAATCTACGAAAGGCTGAAAAAGGGTCATTTGTGTGGGAGGCACTCGTACAAGAAGAGGGTTGGATAAGACCTTTCCTACCTTTCCTGTCAGCAAACGAACTTTTTTATTCTTTTTGCCAAGTATTAATTTTCAGCAAAATCCCATGGAAAGTATTAAGAATATTATGCGATTACTAAAAGTGGGCAAATTGGTGCATTTGTATTGGCGGTAGTACCGGTTTGGGACGTGTCAATCATTTTATTCGTGAGTGAGTACACAACTGTTATACGAGGCTTGCTTTTTAAAATTCGGGCCCGGCAATAAAAACACAATAATTTATCATTGGAATTTGCTTTATTGTTTATCGAAATATTCTCCTTTAAGATCAATACACTTTTGCATGCGCACAAACCAATTTTCGAAGCACTTTTTCCACTCCAATTGAGACACCTCCAAAACATGGTTTTTGAACGCTTCAACAGCTGCTTCGGGCGATGAAAAACGTTGACCACGCATTTTTTTCTTGATGCTGGGGAATAAGAAGAAGTCTTTGGGTGCCAAATCAGGGCTGTACGGTGGTTGGCCCATCAATGATGATCGATGTCGACATCTTGAGTGGTCAAATAGCTCATCGTTTCAAAATGATGAGTATTCTCTTATTATCTTTCCTTATTTCATCGAACACTGTTGACAAATGGATGGTTATATAACACTCAGAATTGACCGTCCAACGTTCCACTAAAGGCACTGTGGCAAAATTGCCGGTTATACCAAAATAAAACAAAATCATTTGCGTCGATGTACTTCTGCCACGAACAACTTTCGTTGGATTTGGCTCGTCTTCGAAGATCCACACGGTCGATTGCTGTTTTGTTTCGGGCTCATACTCGTACGCATAGATCCACGATTCGTCACCTGTGACCGCGACCATTTGCTTCGAAGTGCTTCTTCCACGAACAACTTTTGTTGGATTTGGCTCGTCTTCGAAGACCCACACGGTCGATTGCTGTTTTGTTTCGGGCGCATACTCGTACGCACAGATCCATGATTCGTCACCTGCGACGATCTTATTAATGTCTTTTGAAGCACCGCGATCATATTTTTTCAAAATTTCTTTGCACCAATCGACACGAGCCTTTTTTTGATGCGGGATCCAACGAGAACAAACCTTTTTTACGGCCAGGTGTTCATGCAATATCGAATGTATGCTGGTGGAAGAAATGCCCAGGGATGCCTCTATCTTATGGCATGTCACATGAAGATCTTGCATTTTCAGTTCACGCAAGGCATCAATTTTCTCTGGCACAACGGCCGTTTTTGGACGACCGGACGACGGCCACGATTGAATTCATTAAACCAGTATTTTACAGTGCTATAGGATGGTGCTTCATCGCCATACAAAGATTAATGTTCATCGATGCACTCTTGTCGTGATAGTCTACGCCGAAAGAAAAACGATGGCACGAAAATGTTCACGAGTTAATTCCATTTTTTTTGCTAAATTGGATTTTTCAAGTCACTGTAAACAACACAAATGATGGTCGTACGTCGAAACGTCCTGAGTACGTTTATGCTAAAAATTGTCAAACTTTCAATGGAAATGTCAGATGGCGCAGGCAACACTTGGTGTTGCATTGGCCAGAAATCTATATAGCAATTGTCAGGACCCGAAATATAAATAGCAACCATTGTAAAAATAAATGGTGTTTTTTTCAGACGTGTTTTTTTCAGACGTGTGGTTTTAAATAAGAAATAAAACGCATATAATTTAATGTTATGGCCAAGAATTTAGATTTATTATAAAGATTAGGGTTTGCAAGCAAGTGGTCGCTGCGGCCTGCTCAAATAAATTCCAGTCGAGAGGCCCAACTTTCGACCACTTTTTGCAGCATTTGTGTCCGTATGTCAGCAATAGTGCACCGACTATTCTCTTTTAAGGCGTCAATTGTGTAGGATTTAGCTAAGGAGACAAGCGACTTTACATAGCCCCACAAAAAATAGCCCAGCGTTGTTAAATGGCACGGTATTAGAGGCCACGCCGCAGGCCCACGACACGAGATATTGTGCTCACCAAAAGTCTCCTTCTTTGTTGGAACCAAAAGTCATCCACATCAACATCCTCCAATTCAGGCACAAAAAAAAAGTCATTAATCATGGCGTTATAGCGTTCCCCATTGACTGTAACATTATGGCCGGCTTTATTTTTGAAGAGACATGGACCAATGATTCCCTCTGCCTAAACAGTGTCTTTTTGAGGATTGTACGGCGTCTCATAAATGACTTGTGGATTTCCATTACTCCAAATGCGACAATTTTGGTTATTAGAGTACCTAGGCAACAAAAAGTGAGCTTCGGCGCTGATAAGGTCCAACTAATATCGGTTATTACTTGCATCGTTCCATGTTTTTGTAACGGTCTCTAACGGTCGACATATTACATCCGTTTCGCGACTCCGATCGCGCTCAAATTTTCATTGTACTTGATGAACGACCAGCAAATAACCCTGGATTATATCGGTCCATGTTTTCGCCTGGCTTCAACGAAATCCGACGCGAATTCTTCTGGGAAACAGAGAAATGCAAGCTGAGATCCGAATCGACCTAAAATGGTCGGCGGCGGTGGCGCGAGAATTTTTTGAGGTCAGCTGCGGCGACTAGTCGGCTCAGCAGTGTATATTTTGTTCGGCGGCCGCTGGTCGAAATTTTGGTTAAAAAAATGATTTTGGCGGTGATATTGTTCAGCCAGCTTTATTTCCCAAGAATAGAAAGTAAAATAAAACAAGAAAAATAAGAGCGAACAACACGACATTGGAGTTTGGAGGATTGGACGTTGGAGGATATACGAATATAAGTTTCGGCCTGGCCGAACTTAAACACATTATATTGTTCGGCGGCCGTGTATATTTTGTTTGGCGGCCGCTGGTCGAAATTTTGCTGAATGTCGGCTTGGTTAAGAAAATGATTTTGGCGGTGATATTGTTCAGCCAGTTTTATTTCCCAAGAATAGAAAATAAAATAAAACAAGAAAAATAAGAGGGAACAACACGAGATTGGAGGATTGGACGTTGGAGGATATACGAATATAAGTTTCGGCCTGGCCGAACTTAAACACGTTTTTACTTTGTGTTAATTTTTGTGAAATTAACAAGGAAACTTCAATTCTGACTTTTTAAAATGTTATTGAGCCGCAACATTTTTGTCAAATTCCAGCATCATAAAACACACCTATTAAACAAATGAAAACTTGGCTATGCACATAAAACGAAAGTAAATTTGTAAACTCTGTCCGACCACTAAGAAGCGACGTCCATGGCCCATAACAGGCATTGATTGCATTCAAACTTTTTGACTCCCCTAAGGAAAACTGTAAGGACGGCAAATAGTTCTGCAAGCATCTGGCAGAATTCGTATCGGGCGCTTTGCTAAAACTTTGGTTACAATACCAAACTATGGAAAACCCAAATAAATTCCAGCACGTTACACGGGCAGCAACACAGCAAATTAAAGTCAATAAAATGGGGCAACATTTCTTGTCGGTGTTCATAAAGTGCTCCTTTCGAAAATAAAAAGTAGGGGATTCCTGCACCCACCGGGGAGCTGGGTGTATGTTTTCAGGACAAAGTGTGCGATAACTTTGGCATTTTCTTCTTCTATGCTTTTTAGGCCAAAAGTCTTCGTTAAAAGTTGGCCATAAGTGCCAAGCCAAGGGCTTGAGGGGAAAAAAACAAACCTCCTTGAGCAACGCCCTTACCTGGGAAAGGTGGCATGCACGTAACCGAAATGTGATAGCAGAAAATAAAATATAGCAGACTTATTATAAATTATTCCCTACATTTTGTGCAAAATGCAAAGATATTTTCCTTGGCAAAAACACTTTAAAGTAGCTGCTGCTGTTGTTGTTGTTTTTCGCCATTTTTCTTGCACTTAGGGTGCCATGTTGAGTCTTTCCGTGGATCCGCCCTTTCTTCCATACGTCTGCAAGTCGAGGCTGCAGTTGTTTGGGCGCTGTTGCTTTCGAGTAGATATGAACAATGATTTGAAATTTGAAAAATTGTTTTAGTGTTGTGGAAATGTTCTACGACCGGAGTTGGGCCGAATAACAAATATGAAGGTGAGATGTACAGTCGGTACCTTGATGGAGTAGTCCACCATATCTGATGGAACTATTACAAATATTCTCATTATCCATTGAACAGGGATTAACCAGCTCAAGACCTCTTGCTTCTATACCAAAATAGAAGACTAGTTTTTAACAAAATGGCAAAGATACATTGATTTTCGTGGCTGCACACTACTTTTATCATGATTTCGGGTCCGTGACAACCCTCTTCAGAAAGCCTTGCTGCAATTGTTGAAAGTAAAACCGAACTCTATAAGGTCAGGTTCTCCCCAAGCGAATGAGAACTACTGTTGTAAACCTTACTTTTCAAGTTTGCTTCACACAATTGTCCACGAAAATACAACTCACTCTTGCCACCTCTAAAGAGACTCCACATCGAGAGCCATCAATAGATTTCTTATACAATGTGTGTGTGTTATCCTAAATATTTTAAGGGATTTGCTGTAAGCCCGGGTTTTTATGAGAGTAAAGGAGACATCCCGACTCCCAGTGATTCGTCGGCATATCAAAATAGGACGGAAATTTAATATAAATGGAATTTGCCGAATATTTTCTCACAAGCGATTCACCGCTTCATCAGTGTCCTCTATTTCTTGCGAAGGTATGGATCTTGATCAATCGATGCTCTTCATGTTCAGGGTGATCCAAGTAGAGCTACTTTTTTCAATAGCCTTTTTTGACAGATCACGTGGGAGTCGTGTCATGTTATTTTTGTTTAGTATTGCTTGGCATTTGATCATGGAAAGACTTACGCCTGAACAAAGTTTACAAATCGCTCAACTTTATTACGAAAATTTACTAATTTAATAATTAAATAATTTAAAAATTTATTAATAATAACTTAATAATTTAATAATTTTATAATTTAATAATTTAATAATTTAATAATTTAATAATTTAATAATTTAAAAATTTAATAATTTAATAATTTAATAATTTAATAATTTAATAATTTAATAATTTAATAATTTAATAATTTAATAATTAAATAATTTAATAATTTAATAATTTAATAATTTAATAATTTAATAATTTAATAATTTAATAATTTAATAATTTAATAATTTAATAATTTAATAATTTAATAATTTAATAATTTAATAATTTAATAATTTAATAATTTAATAATTTAATAATTTAATAATTTAATAATTTAATAATTTAATAATTTAATAATTTAATAATTTAATAATTTAATAATTTAATAATTTAATAAATAAATAATTTAATAATTTAATAATTTATCTGTGAGGAATGTGTTTCGTGCACTTCGTTCAACCCATGGTCAACATAATCGCAACACCATCACCCATCTTGACCCAGCATTCATTATTGGATAATATTCGACCGAATAGACCACGTCCAGCACGCAGTCAAGAAAATGTAGCGGGTGTAGCTGAGAGTGTACACCAAGACCGTGGAGAGTTGATTCGGCGCCGTTCGCAGCAACTCGGACTGACGTATGAAACGACTTGGAGCAGTTGACGTCGAGATCTTAAATTGAAAGCGTACAAAATTCAGCTTGTGCAAGAACTGAAGCCACCCGACGTTCCCAAGCGACATCGCTTCGCTCTATGGGCTCTTGAAAAGTTCGAAGAAGATCCGAAGTTTTCGCGCAAAATTTTGTTCAGCAATGAGGGCCCTTAATGGGTATGAAAACAAGCAAAATTGCCGCATTTGGAACGAAGAGCAACCAGAAGAGGTTCAAGAGCTGTCACTTCATTCAGAAAAAACAATGGTTTGGTGTGGTTTGTGGGCCGGTGGAATCATAGGTCCATATTTTTTCAAAAATTATGCCGGTGAGAACGTAACCGTCAGTGGCGTCCGTTATCGTGCCATGATCTCGTGATCTCGGCGACATTTGGTTTTAACGAGACGGCGCTACTTCCAAACACATCGCATCAATCAACGGATTTATTGAGAGAACACTTCGGTGAGCAGATAATTTCACGTTTTGGGCCGGTCGATTGGCCACCAAATCGTGACTTTTTTCTTTGCGGCTACCTACTGTCCAAAGTCTATGCTGACAAATCAGCTACGATTCAGGCCTTGGAGCAAAACATCACTCGTGTCATTCGCCAGTTACCAGTCGAAATGCTCGAACGAGTCATCGAAAATTGGACTCAACGGATGGACCATCTGTGACGTAGCGGCGGCCAACATTTGATAGACATAATTTTCAAAAAATAAATGCCAAAGAATGTTCTTTCAAATTATAATAAACATTCCCCATTCAATTTGAATTTTCTGTGTTTTTTCTTTAAAAAAAAGTAGGGAACCTCGAAATGGATTACGCGTTACAACGTAAGGCATGCATACGAAGTTTCGAAAGAAGCCCCCATGTGTATTTCACTCCTTCTGATCATTTCAATATCTATACAACTTTTATCGGGGCTAAGATGGAAAACAACTCGCACATAAGGGCAGGTTCTCCAAAATCATCGTTAGAGCTACTTGCACGTGTACAAACAGGAGCGATGGTGCTGATAGTTGACCGTAGGGTGTCAAACTCTATTTTCTATCTCCATTCGAAGAAAAATAGTATGGTTGAGGTAACAATATTCGAAGAGCTGCATACTATTGACTAGCACCCACAAAGGTCCCTACAGATTTAAGGTCCTGCCCCTCTTAAGGCCACATTGTACATTTAGTTTAGATCAATTGAAACAAAGTGCGTTTCGTGCGACCTATAACCTATAACGGTCTGTGTCCCACGAAATAGGTTGTTCCCGCTCTAGAAGTACCATATTAAGTCCGACCTTAACCAGACAAAGGCGCGAAATCTTGGGAATAGCAGAGTGGTGTAGGGCAACTTATAACCGAACACGCCTGACTTAAGCCCCTTTACTTTTTTTGTCGGTTGAACTGAGACTTGAGTTGGTCACATGGACTGATGGGCATCCATGCACACAGGGAACAGTTTCGTTACAACAACTGATTTTTTTCGGCCAACCGAATGATTGAGGTTGCATGCGCCCCAACTATTCTATCAGCACAACCGAATGTTAGTTGGTGCTCTGTAACATTCAGTAATTGTAAGTGGAGTACCACTTTAAAAAACGAAGTATCCAAACCACCAGCAACAAATTGTTGGATCTTAAAGTCCAAAGGCCGCACTCAAAAAAAGTTTTAAATTTCCAATTCAAAAAACTGTTATATACTTCAAGTCCTCTTAAACATAGGGAGGGCCATTTCGAGGAAAAAGAGTAAAAGATAATGGAAGATTTTCACTGAATTAATTAGTTTTAACAATTTGCTTAAAGCAGTAATAATAGAATTATTTTCGCCTTCGGTTATGATGAAAGTTTGGCTATCATCACTAATATTCGGTTATAACAAAAAAAAAAGGTTGGCAAAACAATTGGTTGCGACAACCACCAGTTATGGCAACTAAATATATTTTATGCATTTCATTGGTATGACCGATCAATTAGTTGCGTCAACAATACGATGATCCTATTAATCATGTTGTGGTACGTCGAAGCGAATATCCATTATGATTATAGTATAATCACAGAGGAAAATTAGTTAAAATTTAGTTGGTTAGAACTACTAAAATTCCGTTGCTTTACCTATATTAAAGGTAATCAAGCAACTGCATTTTAGTAGTTCTAACCAACTAATTTTTAACTAATTTTCCTCTGTGTCTGGTTAGAGGTAAACAAGATTACCCCTGGTCGAACTACACAGAAACAGATTTGTTGTCACAGCCGAATTTTTTACCAACCGAATGTTGGTGTTTGCACGTACTAGCCATGTATTCCTTCGTAACAACCGAATGTCGATTGGGTAGACAGCAATTTTCAGTAGAGGGAACTGGCATTTTCAGTTGAAGAACAAGTATCGGTAATCCTAATAGATTTAGAAGATTATTGGAACTGAATTTGTACATGTAATGGTGGTTGTTTAAGATTGTTGGTTATAAGAACATTTTTAACAAAAAATTATATTTTACAGCCTTTCAATGGGTTTGATCTGTAAAATAAATACGTCTTTCGCTAGATGTTTTTATAAGCATTGCACGAACAGAATTAATTTAGGCATATGTGACAGCGCATAGAGAAAGGGACATAAGGGTAAAAAAATGACACTTTTTTTTTGATGTGGACAACATCTGAGCATCGAATGAGACCGATCCCATGCCCCAAAAGTGTTCCCTCGCAGAGATATGCGCGTTTTATGAAAGTGATGGTACACCAAAGATACACGTATTTAAATCTGTAAAATGGCTCTCCTGAACAAAACTGGTTTTTACCCTTAGGTCCCTTTCTATTTTGCGCGTCACATATATTATTGTCAACTTTTTAGGATGGCCATAAAACGGGGAAAAAAGTGTCGCCACCAAAAAAAATTGGCTGTTCTTTTAAAAAATAAGGAGGTCCATCTATGGCGAAAATTCTGATCAGGTCTGAGTAATGTCGCCAAATTACAGTTGAGCCTGTTTCTATATTCTGGACAATATTTTTAAACCCTCCACCATACAATAGAGGGTATATTAGTTTTGTCATTCAGTCTGTAACACCTTGAAATGAAATATTCCTGATCCTCGTAAAATTCTAAGACGATCTAGCCATGTTGTCCGGCTGTCCGTCTGTTGGAAACAAGATAGAGCCTACATGAAAACAGCTATGGAGCTAAAATTTGAATGAAATATTCCTGATCCTCGTAAAATTCTAAGACGATCTAGCCATGTTGTCAAGCTGTCCGTCTGTTGAAAACAAGATAGAGCCTGCATGAAAACAGCTATGGAGCTGAAATTTGGCACAAACATGTGTAGTTAACCTAGCATGGTTGGTATTGAAAATGGGCTATATAGCTCTACGGAAAGTTGGTGTTGCAGACCCTCAACCGACACTACCTCATAAAAATTAGTTTTTTATTTGGAAATATCCGTCCAGTTTCACTACAAACTTGACCTATCGAGATGAAATTTTCTACATAAAAATGTTTATATAGAACTCGCCTCTGCGCCAAATTCTGTTGGGATCGGAAAAGTCCTACTGGTAGCTCCCACACAAACGGTCTCATGGGCTTTGAGAAATAATATGACGATAACTCACCACAAGCTTGACCTATCGAAATGAAATTTTGCGCACAAAGATTTCTATATAGAACGCACTTCCGCACCAAATTTGGTTTTATTTGGGAATCTGGTGGAGGGTATCCAAAGTTCGGCACAGCCAAACTTAACATTTTTTACTTGTTTTTATTTATATGGCCCATGAAATGAAAACAGTCTGAAAACATTTTGTTTTTAAATTTTATACATTATTTGGGACTTCGAAATATGCTTTCGTCGTAAACAAAGATTTTGTAGTGACTACAACCGATAATTTATACTTATATAAGGTTTAAATGCTGACGTTGACAGGGTTTAGTCAATACAAAACACTTATCTGATGCCACCAACAATTATTGTTCCCGAAGTAACATGTACATCTCAATAAGTTGGTTGCCATAACCGCCAGTTAACTGTGTTGTTGGCTGTGAACACCGAGATATGGTTGTAGCAACCATCATATGATATCTCGAATCATGTTACCATTGATACTATGAAATGTAGGTTATTGCAACAGAAAGTCGGTTTATCCAACCGAATTTTTGTAGTTCGAACCAATTTCCAACTAATTTTTCTCTGAGTGTGCTTTTGGCACTGGCAAAGATTTTATTCCAACGAAAAGCATATTTGTCGACCGAACTGTAGTTACTATCACAGTCTTACCTTGTCTGGAAATCAAAGAAATAAATGGGAAAAAGTATTAAATAAAACCCATTAAATATTTGCAAATAAATTGAGCTTTTATGTTAAATACTTAGAAAGTATCTGAGAGTAGATACCAAACAATATGAGATGGATGTTTTGAACTCTTTTTCGCAGCAAATATGCAAAAAGACACAAAGCATTGTGCGAAATGGTTTACAACCGAAAAAATCTGAAGGGAAAAGACGAAAACAATTCCATAAACAATGGGGACTTATGGCGTTATGAAGTAAATTCTAACTCGTTAGGCAATTTTCTTTTTTGAGTAAATTGGTAATCACTTAAGTGTATTAAAAAGTCATTCTAATTTTAATAAAACAAACAAGAAAATAATATCGGTCCAAGTGCTTAGATCCGTTAGATATAGACAAGTTTCTAAAAATTATGTTTTAAAAAGTGTTTAGAAATAAGCAACTTTTTTGCAATCTTCACAATGGACCTGTTACTCTAAAGTCTTTTAAATTTTAATAAAGGGTGTCCTAAGAAGAGCGAAATTTTTAACTGACTGATGCAGCAATTGAATTGTTTCTCTGGCTGTATGACATGTGGCGCCGTCTTGTTGGAACCACATGCCCTCCACATTCATTTCTTCAATTCTAGGCAAGAAAAAACTGGTTATCATTTCACGATACCAAACACCATTGACTGTTTGCGCTTGACCTGCCTCATTTGTCCAATGATTCCTCCAGCCCAAAAACCACACCACACAGTGACACGTTGAGGATGCATTTGCTTCTCGTGAATCACTCGAGGATTTTCCGCACCCCAAATGCGACAATTCTGCCTATTGACGAAGCCATCAAGATGAAAATGGGCCTCGTCACTGAAGATGATTTTATCGGCAAAATCAGCATTTTCATGTTGTCTCTCCAATACCCAATTCACGAACTCCCTTTCGTGTAGCGAAAGGGAGTTCTACTAACAAACAATAACAATTGTTCAAATGTCAAACAATGCCACTTCGAATGTTGCCAGATTTAAAAATTGCGTTCTTCTTGGGACACCCTTTAAAAGAAACTACAAAATAATATCTGCTAGCTGTAAGTACGAACAGTCTAGAGTTACGAGGGCGACCGCAAAACTAACTGGCCTGGCACATTTTCTGTTTTACTAGCAACTTTGTTTTTTTGTTTTTTAAAAGCAATCTTTTATAAGCCATCTGTCAAAATTTCCGAAATATTTAATGATTATTTTCTTTGTTACAGGTGATTGAAGTAAACAAGTTTTATAATTTTTGAAAAATGGAAAATAAAGAGTTTCGTGCGGTAATTAAACACTTTTTTATGAAAGGTTATACGCCACAATTAATCAAAGATGAATTGGATTCTGTACATGGTGATAATGCACCATCATACTCCACCGTGAACAATTTAAAATGGGTCAACAATTTTAAATGGGTCGTTCAAGTACGGAAGATGAACAACGCTCTGGAAGACCGAAAACTGCTACTACTATTGAAAACATTAGAAAAATATTTAATGAAGTGACTAAAGATAGACGAATAAAGCTCAGAGAACTTGCTGATGTTGTTAAAATACACGAAAAACAAGTTTGGAGTATTTTACATGATGAACTCCACATGAAAAAGCTATCCGCAAGATGGGTGCCGCGTTTGTTGACTTTGCCCGTTGGACCAATTCCGAGGAGCTTTTAGCGATTTATCAGCGTAATCCAATAGAGTTCTTGCGCCGATTCATAACTGTTGATGAAACATGGATCCATCACTGCATTCCAGAATGCAAAGAACAGTCAAAACAATGAAAAGAAGCTGGTAAAAGTGGTCCCAAGAAGCCGAAAACTGTTAAGTCAGCAGGAAAAGTAATGGCCACAGTATTTTGGGATGCAAGGGGTATAATATTTATTGATTATCTTGAGAAAGGAAAAACTATAAATAGTGAATATTATTGTGCATTATTGGATGGGTTGAGTGAAGAAATCAATATAAAACGACCGCATTTAGAAAAAAAAAGTTCTTTTTCATCAAGATAATGCTCCTTCACACACTGCATTTTTAACTCAACAAAAACTGGCCGAATTACGATTTGAAATTGCTCCGCATCCACCATATAGTCCAGATTTAGCTCCTTCTGATTATTTCTAGTTTCCAAATTTAAAAAAAATTCTCGGTGGCAAAAAATTTTCGTCCAATTGCGAGGTTATTGCTGAAACTGAGGCATATTTTGAAGGTCTTGAAAAATCTTATTTTTCGGATGGAATTAAAAAACTTGAAAAACGTTTGATGAAGTGTATTGAGTTGAAAGGAGATTATGTTGAAAAATAAATAATAATAATTCCGAAAAAAACGGTTCTTTTTATGTTAGGCCAGTTACTTTTGCGGTTAGAAAGAAAAATCTGTTTTAAAAATTAGGTTTAGGAGTTTATGAAGTACACCTCGAAATATAACAAGGACTGAAGCAAGTTTTTTGCAATCTTCCTTTCAACATGGATGTGCTCAGATAATTTTAATGTTCATACAAGTCCATTATTGTCTACGTTGAAAAAAAGGGATACTAAACAGGTGGTTAGGTTTGCAGAGTTTTCCCTCTGGCTTGAAGGTTGAGCGAAAAAATACACTATATTTTTATGTTATTACTTTGAATCGTCATTTGCATGTTGGAAATCGGATAATGGCTTCAGGTTCCTAATAGTGGATATAGCTTTGTATCTACAATCAGAAAGTTTCTAAGTATTTTCTGCTTGCTTTTTAAAAGATTTCACTTAATACTTTTTCTCTATTTAATCTTTGAATTTCCATACTATGCTAATAAAACGTAGATTTGCATTCGAAGTTAAGCACCATTAGCAAAGTTCGTACTGAACAGATAACTGGTCTTCTCTGTATGCAATTTAAGAAATCTGATTAAAAATGTGACTTGTTGTTGGCTGGTATCATCTAATGGGGGATCTATAAGTATATGACAACATTGACCGATATCATCCCAGAGAGCAGGCCATTTGGTAACAAAATATTTTTCTTGCCACAAGATTTTTTGTATACCCTGCACCGAAAAGTGGCAACAGCACGGAATATTGATCGAAGACCCTTTAAAGTACAATATTATTATTGATTGTCGTTAAATTCACAGACGATCTAGCCATGTCCGCCCGACCCCACCGTATGTATGTTCAAAAACACGATGTAAGTTTGTTTATGGTCATGGTTATGTTTATGATTGTGAACGGGCTAAATAGGCCAAGGGGGGGGGGGGAAATGTTTCCCTTTACGGGACTAAAGGGACTCGGTAACAATTACGCTTTTTTGAGTATTTGATCTTTGAATTTCCATACTATGCTAATAAAACGTAGATTTGCATTCGAAGTTAGGCACCATTAGCAAAGTTCGTCCTGAACAGAAGACTGGTCGCCTCTGTATGCAATTTAAGAAATCTGATTAAAAATGTGACTTGTTGTTGGCTGGTATCATCTAATGGGGGATCTATAAGTATATGACAACATTGACCGATATCATCCCAGAGAGCAGGCCATTTGGTAACAAAATATTTTTCTTGCCACAAGATTTTTTGTATACCCTGCACCGAAAAGTGGCAACACCACGGAATATTGATCAAAGACCCTTTAAAGTACAATATTATTATTGATTGTCGTTAAATTCACAGACGATCTAGCCAGTCCGCCCGACCCACCGTATGTCTGTTCAAAAACACGATGTAAGTTTGTTTATGGTCATGGTTATGTTTATGATTGTGAATGGGCTAAATGGGCCAAGGGGGGGAAATGTTTCCCTTTACGGGACTAAAAGGACTCGGTAAAAATTACGTTTTTCTGAGTATTTGCTTAACAAATCATAATGTTTCGTGGGCAAACTAACGTTAAAATCTGTACCATTAGTTGGTGCACGAAGAAAAATAAAACGGTTGGGGAAACAATATTCAAAGAGCATCATACTATTGGTGGTTATATGGTTTTGGCACAACGATATTATGATCATCACAACAACATTATGGTTCACACACAACCATACTATGATTCCACAATACTTTAATGGTTCTCACAACAATAGAATTATCACACACAACCATACTATGATCCCCACAACCATATTATTATTCACACTATACTATAATCCCACAACCACATTATGATCCTCTTGGCCATAGTATGTTTAACATACAGCCATAGTTTGATCCTCACAACCATAGTATGACTCACACACAACCATCTTCAAATCTCGAAAATTATTTGTAAGGATTGGCTAAAGTTGTTCTACAACAATAGAGATTTTCATTAGGTAAACTAAGTAAATTAAACAAAAACACATTAAACTTTAGCTAATATAGGGTAATCCATCAAGAGGTATTTTTTTAAAACAAAAAAAATACAAAAATGCAAATCAAGTGTGAAATCTTTATTAGTAATTTGAGCATTTTTTATGGCATTTATTTATTTTTTGAAAATAATTACCTTAAAATGTTGAACGCAACTACGCCTCAGGGTGTCCAATTTTAAATGACTCGTTCGAGCATTTCGACACGCGTAATGTTGGCTTCCAAAACCTAAATCGTAGCTGGTTTGTCAGCATAGACATTGGACTTTACGTAACCCCAAAGAAAAATGTCTAAAGGTGTGATATCACTCGATCTAGGCGGCCAACTCACCTGTCGAGAACGTGAAATTGGCTGCTTTTCGAAATGACCTCTCAATTGATCCATAGTTTGAGCAGCAAGTGCTACCGTCCTGATGAATCCAAATGTCGTCAAGATTAGGGGCTTACATTTCAGGTAGCACAAAGCCCGACCTCATGGCGCGATAGCGAGCACCATTCACGGTTACGTTCCGGCCTTGATCATTTATGAAAAAATATGGACCGATCATTCCACCAGCCCATAAACTGCACCAAACCATGGTTTTCTCTGGGTATAATGGCATCTCTTCTGGTTGCTCTTCAGCCCAAATGCGGCATTTTTTTTTAGTGGCTTTGCCGTTGAGACGGAAATGGTCCTAATCACTGAACAAAATTTTAATCGAAAACAGCGGATCCTCCCGTTTCTCACCGTACGCTCATTTCCTTAATACAGTTGCCAACATTTGCAGGTAATTATTTTCAAAAAATAAATGCCACAAATAGTCCTTTCAAATTACCAATCAAGATTCCACACTTGATTTGAATTTTAATATTTTTTTGTTTTGAAAAAATACCTCTAGATGGGTCACCCTTTATAAGTGATTTTTTTAAAGTAGAAAAAAAATACATTTATTAAAAAATACTTCAGTTATACTTCAGTTGGAAAAATTAAGTTTACATATACTCGTATTATTGCATTAGATCCGTAACAATAGCATATTTTTAAAAAGCATATTCAAATAAAGAAAATGTACAATCATACATAATGGTTGCCGTAATCTTATTATTGTTAACATAAAACCCAAAAAACAATACTTTTGTCTCACCAATCATATTTATATTGTTGCTACAACCATAAATTCATTTTTAAATTTGACAATAATAATATTGTTACATTTCAACAATATTTATATTGCGGCAATCATACTATTGTCAACCTTAAATTCTTAAAACAATACTATGCTTGAGACGAACATACTTTTATTGCGGAGAACATATTATTATTATTGCCGCGACCATATAGTTACCATATTTTTCTCTGCGTGTAGTTTTAGGAACAACGTTTTTGTTACGAATCGCATGCAATAATAGTTCTTTTTTTAGTAAATTAAAATTTTTACAAATGAAATGCTTACGTTTTTTTAAACGAACGTTTTCTACTGTTAAATACATCACTCCTATTATTTGAATTTAATATATTTTTTAATAATCATCTTAATACAAATCTCTATTGTTAAAAACATAACCCAATCCTAATAAATAATTTTGGAGATCATAGCAGAGAGTGCAATAATACGATAGTTGTAAGGATTATCAAATGGTTGCGTGTGAATCATACAATGGTTATGAGAATCATGGTTTTATGTGAAGCGTACTCTGGTTGTGGAGATCATAATATGGTTGTATGTGTATCATACTATCGTGTGAGGATCATAATATGGTTGTGGGCATCATTGTATGGTTGTATGTGAATCATACTATTGTTGTAAGGATCATAATATGTGTTTTCCTTATGTTTTAAGGAAGTGGAAAATTAATTATTTTCCAAAAAAAAAAATTATTTAAGAAAAATGGCGATCTGCTTGCGTCGATTTTCGCGGTAGGTAAAAGGCGTCTTTACCAAACAGATTCACTTTAACGAATACATTTTATTTAACTAACATGGCAGTTTCTTATTTCTAATATTCAATTTCTTTTATGCGAACCAGTTAACTTAACGACTAGTGTTGGAAAACATAATTCAATTGGTAAGGCTAATTTAGAGCTTATTCTATTTTTAATTCATTTTCTAGAATGCTATTATTATTTTAATTTAATAAATTAAAAATTCAATATAATTAATTAAATTTAAATGAATGCAGGTAAGTACGATCCAACAATATGGTTGTGGTGATCAAAGTTTGCTATTATGGGAATCAAACTATTATTGTGAGGTTCATAATAAAGTTGTGCCACAACCACATTGCCAACAATGGAATGATGCTCTTCGAATATTGTTATCCCAACCAAACTTTATTTCTTCATGCATGTGAGGATTCAAACCCATAATTCCCATTTTGTAAGTTATTCCAGTGAGATTAGCTATGTCAAAAGCTTTTACCACGTCCAGTGAAACTGCAACTTTACATCTTCTTTGTCTCAGGTTGCACATTAAGTCAGACTAGAATTTTAGCAAAGTATATTCCTTGAAATGGCCAGCCCTAAAACCAAACTAAAACTTCGGCATATAATCAGGGGCGAAGCCAATGTTAATTTTCAGCCTCATAAGAAAAAGAAACATCAAAGGTCTCCAACCAGAATAAAAACTGTTAGTCATAAAAAAACATTTTTTTGCTTTTTAATATTAGTTTTTTCTAGTTTTCTACCAAAATGAACATAAATTATTTTTATTTTGCAACTTTGTCAACTTCGGATCATACATAAACTACAAGGAAATTTTTCTTATTTATATCTTACGAGGGTTGCTATATACTTAGTAGGGACATAAATACTGTTACACACGTTTTATGCTGTAAAATAAAAAGTACTGAATGTTTTTGGACCAAATATTTTTTAAAATATATTTATTGATGTATATTTTATCCAAAGAGAATCTACTTATTCGAATTGTCCGCCTTTTGCCTTTACATACGCCTTAAGTCGCACTGGCCAATCGTCAATCGTTAAGAGATTCAATGTTGGGGTATCTTTTGTGACAAACCTTGTCCTCTAAAACCGTCCACAATTTGTTATCCAATGGGTTCAAATCTGGACTGCCTGAGGGCCATTCTTCAGAGGAAATTAACGCTGGCAAATTGTTTCGAAGCCAGGCCTGGGACGTTTCAGCCTTATGGGCCGGCGCAGAATCCTGCTGGAAAGTCCATGGCTGGTTTTGGAACGGGGAATTGTTAAGAGGCTTCACAACAGCTTCCAAAACGGTTTCTTGGTCAACTTTGGCCGATGTTTTAATTCCTTGTTCGCAGATATGCAGGTCAGTAACCCCATTGTAAGAGACACCCCACCAAACCATGACTGAACCTAGGTGATGGATGACCCTTTTGCACCCTTGGGATCAGTTGGGGATGCTTCCTTAGATGACCGCGCATACACTCTGTCATTTTGCTTGTTAAATTTTTTCTTAAGGGTAAAAAATCGGTGAACAAAATTTTTCAGCGTGCTTCACCAAACGACGTTTGCATTTTTCAATCGTCTTTTTTTTAAAGCTGCTGTCAATAAAAGTCCGGTACGTCGTTTGAAAGCCCCAAGTCCCAAGTCTTTTTTAATGATTCGACTCATGGACTTTTGCGTGAAATTCATCTCACGGGCCATGATTTTCTGTTTTCGGAGCGGATTTCTGGGAATTCTTGATTTAACGGATTTGATGACTTGCGGTGTTCGAACAGAGCGTGGGCGGCCCGACCGGTGGCGGTCTTTTACATCTCCAGTCTCCTAAAACAGTTTTATGCATCGGTAGACGAACTTGCGGCTAATCCCGAGTGGCCGGAGCGTTTTGAAAATAACGCTATAACAGCGATACGGTTCTCATTATCTGACCAGTCTATGATGAAAGTTGAAACAATTTTAAAATCCCGTTACAGACTAACCCTACTCTGAGGTTAGCTTTCAAAACCCATATGACATTAACGGGGTATGTTCAGTTCTACTTTTGAAATGGGTGTGTTCAATGTTGTAACAGTATGTATGTCCCTACTAAGTATATATTTCTGGCCTAGACAACACTAGACAACGCCATCTGACATTTCCCTTGGAAAGTTTGACATTTTTTAGCATAAACATACTTAGAACGTTTTGACGTACGGCCATCATTTGTGTTGATTCCAGTGCTCGAAAAATCAATTTGGCATAAAAATGGAATAAACTCGTGAACATTTTCGGGCGATCATTTTTCACAACTTTCAACGTGGATTATCACGAAAAGAGTGCATCGATGAACTCAAATCTTTGCATGGCGATGAAGCGCCATCCTTTAGCTTTGTGAAAAACTGATTTAATAAATTCAATCGTGGCCGACGGTCGCTTAAAAATGAAGGTCGTTCAAAGATTGATGCCGTGCGTGAACTGATAATACAAGCTCGTCATGTGACATACCATGAGATAGAGGGATCCTTGGACATTTCTTCCACCAGCATACATTCGACATTACACGAACACCTGACCGTAAAAAAGGTTTGTTCTCGTTGGATGCCGTACAACTTGGCAATCGCTCAAAAAAAGGCTCGTGTCGATTGGGACAACGAAAATTTGTGAAAATACGATTGCAGTGCTTCAAAAGACGTTTATAAGATCGTCACAGGTAACGAATCATGGATATAAGTGTAAGAGCCGGAAACAAAGCAGCAAACGACCGTGTGGGTATTCGAAGACAAGCCAAATCCAACGAGAGTTGTTCGTGGAAGAAGCACTTCGAAGCAAATGGTCGCCTGTTCTTCGGCAAAACTGGTCATGTGGCGACTGTTCAGCTTGAGCAACGTAGGACGGTCAATTCTGAGTGGTACACCACAATTGGTTTGCCTAAAGTCTTCGGAGAAATTCGAAAAAGTAACAAGAGAAGATGAGTCATTGTGCACCAGGACAATGCGAGCTCTCACACATCGGCTCAAATCAGCGCCTTCTTGACTGGCCAAAGCGTCGAATTGATGGGTCATCCACCGTACAGCCCTTATTTGGCACCCAATGACTTATTCCCGCTCAACAAGCAAAAAATGAGTGGTCAACGATTTTTGTCGCTAGAAGAATATGTCGAACCGTTCACAAACCATGTTTTGGAGGTCTCTCAATCGGAGTGGTAAAAGTGCTTCGACAATTGGTTTGAGCGCATGCAAAAGTGTATAAATCATAATGGAAATCATGATAAAAGTAGTGTGCAGCCACGAAAATCAATGTCACTTTGCCATTTTGTTAAAAACGTGTCTTCTATTTAAATATAGAAGCAAAAGGTCTTGAGCCGGTTTAATCCCTGTTCAAAATGGAGAATACTTTGAAAGACAATAAAACTATTTTTGATGATAAATATTCGCATTTTCATTTTAAGGACAGAAGTATATGTGACAACGCATAGAGAAGGGACCTGAGGGTAAAAAAAATCAATTTTCATTTTTTTTTTTTTGATGTGGACAACAAACATCTGAGCATCGAATTTGACCGATCCCCAAAAGTGTTCCCTCCCAGAGATATGCGCGTTTTATGAAAGTGAAGTCGACGATTCTACATCAAAGATACATGTATTTAAACCTTTAACATGGCTCTCCTGAACAAAACTGTTTTTTACCCTTAGGTCCCTTTCTATTTTGCGCGTCACCTACGTATATAGCAGCTCTCGTACGAGGGCGACCGCAAAAGTAACTGGCCTAACATAAAAGAACCGTTTTTTTTTGGAATTATTATTATTTATTTTTCAACATAATCTCCTTCCAACTCAATACACTTCATCAAACGTTTTTCAAGTTTTTTTAATTCCATCCGAAAAATAAGATTTTTCAAGACCTTCAAAATATGCCTCAGTTTCAGCAATAACCTCGCTATTGGACGAAATTTTTTTGCCACCGAGAACTTTTTTTAAATTTGGAAACAAGAAACAATCAGAAGGAGCTAAATCTGGACTATATGGTGGATGCGGAGCAATTTCAAATCGTAATTCGGCCAGTTTTTGTTGAGTTAAAAATGCAGTGTGTGAAGGAGCATTATCTTGATGAAAAAGAACTTTTGTTTTTCTAAATGCGGTCGTTTTAACTTGATTTCTTCACTCAACCGATCCAATAATGCACAATAATATTCACTATTTATAGTTTTTCCTTTCTCAAGATAATCAATAAATATTATACCCCTTGCATCCCAAAATACTGTGTTCCTGCTGACTTAACAGTTTTCGCCTTCTTGGGACCCCTTTTACCAGCTTCTATCCATTGTTTTGACTGTTCTTTGCATTCTGGGATGTAGTGATGGATCCATGTTTCATCAACAGTTATGAATCGGCGCAAGAACTCTATTGGATTACGCTGATAAATCGCTAAAAGCTCCTCGGAATTGGTCTAACGGACGATTTTTTGGGGCAAAGTCAACAAACGCGGCACCCATCTTGCGGATAGCTTTTTCATGTGGAGTTCATCATTTAAAATACTCCAGACTTGTTTTTCGTGTATTTTAACAATATCAGCAAGTTCTCTGAGCTTTATTCGTCTATCTTTAGACACTTCATTAAATATTTTTCTAATTTTTACTAAATAATTATTATATCGAGCTCGAGGCCAAGGTTATTATTTTTTGTTATATTTTTCTCTTTATTCGATATTTCGTTCCTCTTTGAAGAACATCATCAGGAATAACTAAATTAAACAAAATAACTCCGTAGCGAGTACCTCCGTTTCTTGTTGTTAAGAAATGTACTAACCTTGGCCTCGAGCTCGATATAATAATTATTTAGTAAAATTTAATATAAAGGCCGAATACAAAATCTAAAATTACGTAATATTTTTCTAATGTTTTCAATAGTAGTAGCAGTTTTCGGTCTTCCAGAGCGTTGTTCATCTTCCGTACTTGAACGACCCATTTTAAATTGTTGAACCCAGGATTTCACGGTGGAGTATGATGGTGCATTATCACCATGAGCAGAATCCAATTCATCTTTGATTTATTGTGGCGTATAACCTTTCATATAAAAGTGTTTAATTACCGCACGAAACTCTTTATTTTCCATTTTTCAAAAATTATAAAACTTGTTTACTTCAATCGCCTGTAACAAAGAAAATAATCATTAAATATTTCGGAAATTTTGACAGATGGCTTATAAAAGATTGCTTTTAAAAAACAAAAACAAAAAGTTGCTAGTAAAACAGAAAATGTGCCAGGCCAGTTAGTTTTGCGGTCGCCCTCGTATATGCAAATTGTCGGTTTTAACAGCCACCCAATCCCTATTGAAAACCCCTTTGCCTTAAAATTATCTACAAGTTGGTCCATAGACACTTGATTTGTTGTATTCGTTCCCAACGATAAATGGTCTAGACACAGCTGCTTCTTGCTGTTGACAAAAAGTTTCCAAAGAAAGTGCAACAAACGAAACGAAAGCAAAAAAAGAAAAACAGAGTCAAGAACTCCATAAAACTCGGAGGAAAGTTTTCTTTATATTGAAATATTTTTTTATTTTTTCTATGTCAACATGTTGGACATATTTTTTTAATACTTTTGAGCTATTCCACCACATGTTTAAAGTTAAACCGGGGACACCACAAAAACTACAACGGAAGGCGAAAGAAATGGAACATACGAGTATTTGTAAATGAAATTTAATTCATGCAAAATATTAAATAAAATGTCACTCTTGGCCGTCTAAGAAAGAATGATACAAACAGACATACAAGAAACAGAAATCGCTCATATTCCAAATGACATACGCTAGACCAGCTCAGGCGGAGCACAGAACTCCAAACGGACGGGCGAATGCCTAAAAATACAAAACGAAATGCACTTGACAGACACCATGCCACCATGGACCACGTCAGGGAGAAGAATACGACGGAAAACATACCAAATTGAAACAAATCAAAACTATTGTTAGGTTCGGCCGAATTTTATATACCATCCACTGGACTTGCATCCTGTGGAATTGCTGTAGAAATGTCATGAGTCCAACCACAATCTTAGCTAAAAATTTAAAATAAAAACCAAATTTGATATGTTGAGCAACTTTTTTTATAGTACCTATAAGGGACAGTTTTTGCCTCCTCATTCGACTTTGCCATTTTACAATTCTATACAGCTTGTGGCCCGCTATAAGCCATCACCGTTCGTAACTTATGGGTCAAAGTTGAAATTAATATGACAAATAACCTGCTTTTAACAGACACACGGACGAAAGAACATGTCTAGATTGTGGCTAGGTCGTCTAAACTATTTTTGATTATCAATACTTTATCACTATTTCAAGATGCTGCAAACGAACTGACACATTTAATATACACTCCATCCTACGGTAGAGGGTACCAAAACACAGATAATGCTTCTCGCATTGTTGGTGCACATTTCGCCAGACACTTGGTATTTTCGAGTCTTTAAAAGGGAAAACAAAAATTTGTGTCTTCGTAATTAGAAACAATAAAATAAGACATTTGCGTACATGACAATTATCGTGTTTTCTTGGCAGACAGAGAAGAGTTTAAAGCACAGGGTGGGCGCTTCAATTCTTTCTGCATTCTTTGCGTAGCATTTATCCTTAATGGCTCCCAACCGAAAAAAAATCTAAAGCCCTGAAATCACAGCTACGAGGCGGCCAATTAACATGACAATTTCGGCTGATTATTTGATTTTCAAAACCGGTGCGTAACATACGAGGGCTGCTATATATATTTCTGGTCTAATAATGAAAATGCGAATATTTATCATCAAAAATGGTTTTATTGTTTTTCAAAGTATTCTCCAGCATGATTTACCTATATGTGCCAGCGCATAGAGAAAGGGACCTAAGGGTAAAAAAAATCAATTTTTACTTTTTTTTTGATGTGGACAACATCTGAGCATCGAATGAGACCGATCCCATGCACCAACAGTGTTCCTTCCAAGAGAAATGCGCGTTTTATGAAAGTGATGGTACACCAAAGATACACGTATTTAAATCTTTAAAATGGCTCTCCTGAACAAAACTGGTTTTTACCCTTAGGTCCCTTTCTATTTTGCGCGTCACATATACACATTAGCATGCACTCAAACCAATTGTCGAAGCACTTTTTCCACGCCGATTGAGACACCTCCAAAACATGGTTTTTGAACGCTTCAACAGCATCTTCTGGTGACGAAAATCGTTGACCACGCATTTTTTTCTTCATGTGCGGGAATAAAAAGAAGTCATTGGGTGCCAAGCCAGGGCTGTACGGCGGATGACCCATCAATTCGACGTTTTGGCCGGTCAAAACGGCGCTGGGTGGAGCCGATGTGTGAGAGCTCATATTGTGATGGTGCACAATGATTCGTCTTCTCTTGTTCGTTTTTTGAATATCTCCGAACACTTCAGGCAAACAAATTGTTTTGTAGCACTCAGAATTGACCTCCTACGTTGCTCGAGCGGAACAGTCGCCACATGAGCAGTTTTGCGGAAGAAACAGGCGACCATTTGCTTCGAAGTGCTTCTTCCACGAACAACTTTCGTTGGATTTGGGTCATCTTCGAAGACCCACACGGTCGATGTCTGTTTTGTTTCGGGCTCATACGCATAGATCCATAATTCGTCACCTGTGACGATCTTATAAGCGTCTTTTGAAGCACCGCGATCGTATTTTTTTCAAAATTTCTTCGACACGAACCTTTTTTTGAGGGATTGTCAAATTGTGCGGGATCCAACGAGAACAAACCTTTTTTACGGCCAGGTGTTCATGCAATATCGAACGTATGCTGGTGGAAGAAATGCCCAAGAATGCCTCTATCTCACGGTATGTTACATGACGATCTTACATTATCAGTTCACGCACGGCATCAATGTTGTCTGGCACAACGGCCGTTTTTGGACGACCTTCACGACGCTCGTCTTTAAAAGAGCGTCGGCCACGATTGAATTAATTAAACAAGTTTTTCACAGTGCTATAGGATGGTGCTTCATTGCCATGCAACGATTTAAGTTCATCGATGCACTCTGGTCGTGATAATCCACGTCGAAAGTTGTGAAAAATTTTCGCACGAAAATCTTCACGAGTTAATTCCATTTTTTGCCAAATTGATTTTTTTCAAGTCGCTGTAAACAACACAAATGATGGCCGTACGTCAAAACGTTCTGAGTCGTTTATGCTAAAAAATGTCAAACTTTCCCATGGAAATGACAGATGGCGCCAGGCAACACTTAGTGTTGCCTATATAGCGACCCTGGTATCGATGGTTGCGTTGGCTGTGTGACATGTGGCCCCGTCTTGTTTAAATCATAGGTCGTCCATTTCATTTTCTTGAACTTTTGGAAACAAAAATTTATTGAGGATGGCTTGGTAACGCTCACCGTAAAAGGTAAGGGCGGCTACTTTCTCATTTTCGTAGAAACGTGGCTCACTTAAGCCGCCAGACAAGAATTTACACCAAAAAACGACTCGTTGTAATGCATCCACAACGAGTCGTTTTTTGGTGTAAATTCTTGTCTGACGGCTTAAGTGAGCCACGTTTCAGTCTTTTCAATAGTTACGTGTGGGTTCTATGAACCCCAAATGCGGCAATTTTGCTTATTGACATAGCCACCGAGATGAAGAAGAGTTTTATTTAAAAAACTCGACTTTTTTTTTGGTAAAATTCGTCATCTCCTGTCAAACACTTTTCAGCCCATTAGGCGAAGCGAAACCGCATCGGATGGTGTTTCATTGTTAAATGACAAAGTTCAACCGGTTCAATAAAAACAGAAATTTGAAAAACTTCTCAGTACTTTTATTTACAGACGATTTAAAATTAAAATTTTACATGGCCCACCCTATATTTTGATCAAAAATAATTAATTGTATGTCTTACGTTCCATGTGTTGCGCTGATCAAATGCTTGGGTCGCACACAACCTCAATCATTCGGTTGGCAAAAATTTCGGTTGTGACAACGAATCTGTTTTCTGTTTGTAGTAGGAGTTGTCGTTGGCCCAAACCTAAGCAATAGAGTTTCATCGAAATCGGTGTAAAATTACGACCTGTACTTATTAGGTATGTTCTGCGTTATATCGATGGACAGACGAAAATTGTTTTTGGCAGATAAAATTTGGCAAAATCGGTTCTTGGTCTGATGTTCACTCATCATAAAAGCTGAAAAATTTAGAAAAAGCCCGATCGAGGTTCAGGTGGAAAGCCCAACCACTTACGGAATCTTGTAATGAGTGATCAATCTAGAGGTATTTTTTTTTAAATAAAAAAATACAAAAATTCAAATTAAGTGTGGAATCTTTATTGTTCATTCGAAAGGACATTTTATGCCTTTTATTTTTTGAATATAATCATCAATCAACCATACTATGATCCCTACAACAATAGTATGGTCCTCACAACAATAGAATTATTCACACTCAACCATACTATCATCCCCACAATCATATTATTATTCTCACTCAACCATACTAATATCCCTACAACCATATTATTATCCTCACAACCATAGAATGTTTCACATACAACCATAGTATGATCCTCACAACCATAGTTTGACTTACAAGTAACCATACTATGACCCCCAAAATATTGGGTTAAAAATTGGATTGGGTTATGTTGTTATTAACCAATAGAGATTTGTATTAAGTAAATTCTTTAAAAATGCATTATCTCTTATCAACAGGAGTTATTTATTTAACAGTAGAAAAAAATATTTATTTAAAATATTTCAGTTATACTAATTCAAAGTAGTTTGTTTTCAAAAAAATAATTATCATATAAAAAGTACTATTATTGCGTATGACTCGTAACAATTACATTGTTAAATTCAGAAAAATTAATTAAACCGACAAAAGCAAATTTTATCGGTATGATTGCCGTAATCATATTATTGTTAACATAAAACTCAAAAAAAGCAAAAGTTTTGTCGCACCAACCATATTTAAATTGTTGCTACAACCATATTTTCATTTTAAAATTTGGCAACAATACTATTGTTACATTTCAACAATATTAATATTGCCGCAATCATACTATTGTCAAAATGAAATTCAAAAAACAATAATACCATACCATATAGTAACCATATCTTTTCATCGCGCAAAAGAGCCATTGTTTCGTTAGCTGTGTGGCAAGTGGCACCGTCCTGTTAAAACCACATATCGTCCGCATCCTTATCTTCCAATTCGGGCCATAAAGAGTTACGATAACAAACAGCATTCACAGCAAATGCATGACCCGCCTCTTTTTGGAAAAATACGGCCCGATGATGCCGCCAGCCCATAGAACGCACCAAACAGTCACTCTTTGTGGGTGATTGTTTGCTGCGTTTCTCGACAATCACTCTTGGATTATCATTTTCAAAATGCGGCAATTCTGCTTATTGACAAATCCACTGAGGTGAAAATGTGACTCATCACTGAAGATGTTTTTTTTCGAAAATTGATCATCACAGTTGCGATTTCTTGCCACCAAGCCTGAATAACTTAAACGCGTTGCTCGCTTGTGTATCTTTCCATGGTTCAAATTGAGTAAGTCTGAAATTGAGAAATATCAGATGAAACGCAGAGAAACAATTTGACGTTTAGGTGTGGTTCACATTCAACATCTGCCCTTAAAATTTAACCACCCTTTCCTGAAATACTAAAATCTCTATTGTTAAATAAAAACTAAACCCAATCCGTATAAATAGTATTGGGGTTTATTGTTTAGTCGAGTGGGATCATACTATGGTTGTGAGGAAAATACTATGGCTGTATGTAAAACACACTATGGATGTGAGGATACTAAAATGGTTGTGGGAATCATAGTATGGTTAAGTGTGAATCATAGTTTGGTATGGTTGCGTGTGAATAATACTAATGTTCTGAGGACCGTAATATCGTTGTGGATCATAGTATGCTTGTGGGTGAATCATACTATTGTTGTGAGGATCATCATAATATGGTGCCACAACCACATACCCAACAAAAGTATGATGCTCTTTGGATATAGTTACCCCAACCAATTTGGTTTTCTTCGTATAAAGATGAGAGCAAATGTTTATATTAGTAAGTGTTTTAAAATTATTTGAAATATCCCTGGAATTTATAAAAGATTTCAGTAATTTTATTTCTTATTATTTGCTCAGTGTACCCAAAAAAGGCGCGAAACAAAAAAAACAATGATCGCTTAAGCGGAGAACACCCAAACAAATATTTTTGCAATAACGCGGGTGGCTGGTATAGCTAGGCCCACAAACTACAATCGATGCAATGAGGGAAACACAAACACCGTAAACGGGTATTTTACTCCTCACAAAGCATTGCATACTTCATGGGCTCTCGGCGTGACCCACAAAGAGTAGCATACTTTTAGGAGTAAAAAATATATTTTTAATTGAAAACGAAAGCAGGACACACATGAATAATTTTGTGGCATGCATAAATACTCGTATATTGCATGACATGCCATGTTTGTTTTCTGCATAAACATGAAGTCAAAGAAAACTGAAAACTGATATTCAGGGTATTCGTGACCTGGTCTACACCGGGCGGGACGCATGTCAACGGAGTTTATCTAGAGAGAGCTGCCGTTTAACTCCACACTGTGTAAAACATTTATTTTTTGTTACACATCAGTTCATGAATAACCCAATGATAGCTCGCATTTCGGTGTACAACAACTAAAATGGAAATTCTTATAAATCACCAACGAACACAGTTGTGTACTGTGCATTGCGGCTTGCTTATGGGCTAATATAATGAAAAGAACAACTCGCCGTTTTAATCCCTGCATATGTATTTTTAGAGCAACTAGAATCACTAAACGTATATTGGCAATGCTTAGTTATGTTAACAAAACAATTTGCAGCACCAGCTGAAGCATACTTTTGGGGTGGCTTTAACTGTTTCAAAGTGTTGCCTACTTTTGGGAGACTCATTGTAAACGTGCAAATGATAAAGAAAGGTTTGTGTGCTTTCAAGATGCAATATAACTCCCGGATTTAGCTTTAATACCTCTATTTTCATACCTCTCCCTATAGGCCTGTCATTAAGTAAAAAAAAAATATTTATCGGAAAACCCATGAAGTAACGGAAGTATGTGGAGCTCGGAAATTTGCTCATTTGGGAATGAAATAAAAAACTTATGAACCTTTGAAAAATTTATTTTATATTTAAATTATATTGAAAAGTAAGGGAATTCTTAAATTCTGGCAAATGCCGACCTTCGCTATCCACAAACTGCTGCATACGTTTTTTGAAGTTTTCATGGACTCTAACAAGCATGTCGACTGGTATTCTGCCAATTTCTGAATCAATATTGTAAATTAGAACTTCCAAGGTGTTGGGACGGTTGATATACATATTCGACTTCAGGTAACCCCAAACGAAAAAATAGCATGTGACTTCGTCTGGTGAGCGTGGCGGCCAGGTCACATCACCCCTCAAAGAGATAAGCCGTCCAGAAAACATTTGCCTCAAACAATTCATGATAACCCTCCCTGTATGTGCAGTGGCACCATCCGGTTGGAACTCCTCGTATTGCCGGCTGGAAAAAAGTCTTAAAATGTCAAGAGCAAGTAATTGCTTCCGAGCAGAGCGTTACGGAGATTGCAGTACTGCTGCTCTGAATTTCTCGATGTTTTGAGGTGTTGTAATCCTTGAAGCAGGTCCCCTTCGTACACATGACACATTTCCTGCTGTGGCATGTGTATTGCCGTCCAGAAACACGTCCGTGTGGTAGACCAGCGAATCGTAAACGAAAAGCATGCTGCACTGCAATGATCTAGTGCGCATTTGAAAAATACGCTGCAACACAAATTGACCTCTCCTCACGTGTCCAATGCGTGATGGCAACTGAAAGGCAGACGAGTATAAATCTCCCGTCAGCCACTTTAAGCCACGCACACTCTCTACTCTCTTCGACCAACAGTGCCGCCATAGCCTGCAGTGCAAAAAAGCAAAAATCCGCGCTCCACCCTGTATATCGCACATTTGAGATACCAACGTTTATTGTTACTCCATATTTCTTTTCTAATGTCGTTTAAAAAAGGCATTGGCTTTTAAAAGACGTGACCAATATTACCTGCGGTACAGTTTAGCTAAATCATAACCAGTTGGTGGCGAAAATAGCCTCTTTTGGTTTAGAAGAAACCATATTACAAATAAAATCCGAATTATCTGCGGGACGGGAATTCCCGGGAAATCTGATATTTAAATCTCCCGATTTTCCGGGAATTTTTTTGCGAGAACACGGGACATTTATTTGCCTTTTTGACAAGAAATGTCTGTTAAATCTCAATTAAGTTTAAGTGCACTTCGTTTTACTTCGCTCGTTTTCTTTTCTTTGTGGTCCAAAAATACGTAAAACACAAACAATTTCAATTAGAACCATCTAAAGCATTTTCTTTTAACTACTACGATTTTTCATAGAGAATTCGTCGATCATGGTTTTTCGCATTTGCTGAAAATTCAGCTGTTTATTTTTTTGTAGGTTTTTTTTAAATATCAACATTGTTATTGCTTTTTTATGACTCCTTGTAGATATTTCCAGAGAAAATAAAAATAAAATAATGTTAGAGTTTTCTAATTTTAAAGTGTTTAAAACTATTGTGGAGACCGTTGCACATTTAATTTTTTATAACTTGGAAAATTAAGCGTGGCTACGAAAAATTTTCACTGTGTCATTAGCCTAAATAATAACCATTTACCAAAAAAAAAAGAAAATAATCGAAGGTTTTTTTTTAATAATAGACATGCCTAGCCTAGGTCCCGTTAGGACCAGTGCAAACTATACAACGTAGTCAACTTTTTCCTTCTTTTAATGCCTACGAGTATTTACGGCTCTTTGTAAAAAATTCCTCATAAATTTTCGTGCGATCATTTTTCACAACTTTCGACATGGATTGTCACGAAAAGAGTGCATCGATGAACTTAAATCTTTGTAAAACGATGTAGCACCATCCTATAGCACTGTGAAAAACTGGTTTAATGAATTCAATCGTGGCCGACGCTCGCTCAAAGACGATGGTCGGGAAGGTCGTCCAAAAACGGCCGTTGCGCCAGAGAACATTGATGCCGTGCGTGAACTGATAATGCATGATCGTCATGTCACATACCGTGAGATAGAGGCATCCTTGGGCATTCCTTTCACCAGCATACATTCGATATTGCATGAACACCTGGTCGTAAAAAAGGTTTGTTCTCGTTGGATCCCGCACATTTTGGCAATCGCTCAAAAAAAGGCTCGTGTCGACTGGTGCAAAGAAATTTTGAAAAAATACGATCGCGGTGCTTCAAAAGTCGTTTATAAGATCGTCACAGGTGACGAATCATGGATCTATGCGTATGAGCCCGAAATAAAATAGCAATCGACCGTGTGGCTCTTCGAAGACGAGCCAAATCTAACAAAAGTTGTTCGTGGAAGAAGCACTTCGAAGCAAATGGTCGCCTGTTTTTCGGCAAAACTGGTCATATGGCGACTGTTCCACTTGAGCAACGTAGGACGGTCAATTCTAAGTGGTACACCACAATTTGTTTGCCTTAAGTCTTCGGAGAAATTCGAAAAACGAACAAGAGAAGACGAATCATTGTGCACCATGACAATGCGAGCTCTCACACATCGGTTCAAACCAGCGCCTTTTTGACCGGCCAAAACGTCGAATTGATGGGTCATCCGCCGTACAGCCCTGACTTGGCACCCAATGACTTCATTTTATTCCCGCACTTTAAAAAAAAATGCGTGGTCAACGATTTTCTTCGCCAGAAGATGTTTTTGAGGCGTTCAAAAACCATGTTTTGGAGGTGTCTCAATCGGCGTGGAAAAAGTGCTTCGACAATTGGTTTAAGCGCATGCAAAGAGTATAAATCAAAGTCGTTTATAAGAACGTCACAGGTGACGAATCATTCATCTATGGAGAATACTTTGAAAAACAATAAAACCTTTATTGATGATAAATGTTCGCATTTTTATTATTAGGCCAGAAATATATAGCAGCCCTCGTAATAGGGATGTGTACGAATAGAACCAATATTCATAATATCGCAGTGGATATCATAATATGTTTGACTTCGATCTTACTCATAGTATGGCTGCCTGGGACTAATATATGGCCATGTGCGATCATAATATGATTTAATGCGACCACAGTATCGTTGCTTAGTTTGGTTGTGGGAATCCTAGCTTAATCACAACAATATAAGTTTTCCTATAGGGACATAACAATTTCGTATCTTTACGTCAACGCACCCTCAAACATTTTTAATGATCTTTCAGTATCAAATTTTTGGGCGAAGTCCACATTTTCCTTCTGGTAAAGTTCACTTACGAGCAACGTTTGGAAATCATTACAAACTACTATCGAAATTCTGAGTCGGTGGTCGCAACTTTAGGAGCGCTTACTCCAATTTTCGGCCGTAATAACCGTTCCATCTGACAGGCTGTTTGTGATATAGTGGATAAATTTGGATCAACATTTTCACTTTTGGATGTTCCGGTGCCAAAGAGACGCCGCACCCCTCGAAGCGACGAATATCTCGCAGCCGTAAGTGTATCCGTTCAAAATAAGCCAAATCAGTGGATTCCACGTCGTTCTCAGGAATTGGGCATCTCTCAAACTTATAAGATGAAACTGACTCAAGAACTAAATCCACTTGATCATTTGAAACGCCGAAACTTCGCCGATTGGGCTTTGGCAAAGTTTTACGAAAATCCAGAATTTAATTGAAAAATCATCTTCAGCGATGATGCTAATTTCTGGCAAAGTAGTTTTGTCAATAAACTAAATATGCGTTACTGGACAGCCAGAAACCCTCACTGAGCCGAAAATACAATGAATTTTTTCCATCGTCTGGTAAAATTGTTCAAGGTAAATGTTTGTTAACGAAGCCAAAATTATATAACGTCAAATGTGCATACAAAAAAGTAAGGTTGGATTTTTCAAGAGAGAGGTAGAAAAATGTGCGACATAAACAAAAATTTACGTCATTCGGCTCTGTTGTATCGAAGTTTTTGATTTGCTTTGTGCTACACAAAGTTCAGAATTAAGTTAGACGAAGCTGCAACGATTGCGACTGTCACTCTTTTTCCTTTCTTTCTCTGCTCTGAACGTTTGTAATTGTGAGAATGAACATAAGACAATTTATCTCGCTCTTTTAAAAAACCACCACCAAATGCAAATGCTAGCTGTACAATATATGAAGATTGCTATTCGCACAGTTTGAATTCTATATACAAAGAGTAATTCTCATTAATTATAATGGGACTCCCGTATAAGTCATTTGATTTGTAGCTGAAGTAATCGTTGCTGAAGAAGACTGCTGAAGAAAAACCTTGGCGGGTTAAGAAACAGCAGACCAGTCTGCCTGGCAGCCGTAGCCAATACATTTCAGCAATTTTTCAGTTGATTCTGAAAAAGAAACAACAAGAAGGTCTCGAACCAGAATAAAAATTGTTCAAGTCATAGTAATGAAAAAAGTAAAAAACAAAAACATAATTAGTAGGTTAATTTAATATTAAAAATTGTAACAGCAACTATATTTCTGGTTAACAGAGGCAACCAATAATTAGTTAACTTAACAATAAAAATGATTTCTAGAACAATCTTTATAGTTAATAATATTAAAATTATCATTGTTTAATTGAACATGTGTTGTTTCAATAAATTAACTATGAAATTTTAATATTAACAATGTTCATGGTTAAAAACAATGTATTGTTAAAACAACAATTATTATTTTGAAATTAACAATTTTCATGGTTAAAATATTTAACCATAGACTAGTTAAATTAACTATTATTATTGTTAAATACCAGTCAACAGAAAAATGTTCAAATGAACCTTATATAACGTAGACTCCAAATTATGTTTATTTATGGTTAAGTTAAACTTTGCTAAAACAACAATAATTATTTTAATAATAACAATTTAAAAGGTTAAAAAACTCAGCAATGCATTGTTGAAACAACAATTATTATTTTGAAATTAACAATTTTCATGGTTAAAATATTCAACCATAGAATAGTTAAATTAACTATTATTATTGTTAAATACCAGTCAACAGCAAAATGTTCAAATGAACCTTATATAACGTAGACACCAAATTATGTTTATTTATGGTTAAGTTAACCTTATATAATGTTAATTTTTTGCCCAGTGCACATGTACTTCAAGAGACACAATTGCATTCGCAAAAATTACTTTGCGGTGTGGTCTGCATGCCGGAGGTGCGATTGGGCCGCATTTTTCCGTCAATGAAAACAATCTTAATGTTACCGTCAATGGAGAGCGCTATCGTGCAATGTTAGGAAATTATTTTTGGCTAGAATTGGATGAGCTTGAAATCTCCGATATATGGTTTAACAAGACGGTGCCACTAGCCACACAGCACGCGTTACAATCGATTTACTGAAAGGCAACTTCGGTGAACGTGTTATCTGGAGAAATGGTCCGGTCGACTGGCCACCTCGTTCATGCGATTTAACGCCATTGGATTTTTTTCTGGGTTAACATCAAGTCATTGGTCTATGCCAACAATCCAACAACTTAAGACGAGCTCAGAGACAACATCCAAAGCGAAATTGCCAAAGTTTCGGTCGTAATACGAGCAGGAAAGGTGGAAAATTGTGTTCAAAGAATAGATCGCGGTACACGGGCTCGTGGTGGTCGTATGATCGAATTTCATTTTTAAAAGGCAAAATTTGCTTTAAAGCTGGAATAAATTTGAACTCTATATCTAAACCTTTCTGCGTTTTATTAATATAAGTGAATAAAATTGTTATGTCCTTAAGGAAAAACCCTGTACATAAATGTGAATCTTCATAATGTGGTTGTAGGAATCATAAAACGCCAGCGTCGAATCGAATATCAACCCTTTACTGTTAAACAAAAAGTAAAACAACTTTTCTTAGAACTAGACCAAAAATTGTATTCGATTTCAATTTAAAGGCCAGAGAATTTATTTACTAGCAGAATTTAAAATAAATGCAAAAATAAGTTTCAATTCTGGCAATATGATAGATTAATACATTTTGGGTTTTTCAATTTTATGTCGGCGGACATGGAAAAAAAGAATTTTCCCAGAAAAATAAAATATAGTTTTAAGAGCTTTTCTACATTTACGAAGCAATAATATAACACAAAATCAATTTTATATTGAGTTTGTTTCCTTTTTTAAATGCAAAAGACAGCAAACAGTGAATACAGCCAAATGTGCCTACCCACGTATGCGTCGTTGGTACGCGGCAAATATGCTCATGTTGGGAATACAAAACTATTAACCATTTAAATACCAATTATAATTTAAATATAAACAAATTTTGCTAACCACAAAAAATAGAACCAAGAATGGCAAAAATTCAGGACAGACATGTTCTAAAATTAATTCAATTATTTCTGGCATTGTAGCAAGCCAAACGAGGCACGTTCAATTGCCATCGACGGGTAACGAAGCAAAAGAAAAAAGAAAAGAAGAAACTACTTTGAACAAAACTGAAACTGAAATGGGAATGGGACTTTTTTGGTACAAACCGCAGCAACATCAGCACATGATGGCTGGATAATTTTTACCCCCCCCCCCCCCCTCCCCCCTTTCAGACATGTACTCAATGTACTGATGTTTATTGGTGTCATACCTACAGAGACCTTCATGTGTTTCTGGAATTTTTGACAACGAGCCAAATTTGTTTTTCCCCTCATAAAAGTTTTGTGCACATGGAGAAAAAATAAGAAAGCAATTGAAACTACGGAAAAGCCACTGAAAAAGAAGAATTTCCGTTGCCCTTACAGATTTTTTTACAATCGAAATGGCTTTTCGGTTCACCAAACCCTTTAATTGAAATGATCAACTTATTGTTTACACAGGCAATATAAGCTCATACCAATAAAATGCGAAAAAAAAAAGAAATTAGTTGCCATAACTGGTGGAAGTGACAACCAATAGTTTTGCAGAAAATTGATTGTTGCAACTAATTGTGGATGATGATAACAATCAATTGATATACGAGGGCGACCGCAAAACAAACTGGCCTGGCACATTTTCTGTTTTACTAGCAACTTTTTTTTGTGTTTTTTAAAAGCAATCTTTTATAAGCCATCTGTCAAAATTTCCGAAATATTTAATGATTATTTTCTTTGTTACAGGCGATTGAAGTAAACAAGTTTTATAATTTTTGAAAAATGGAAAATAAAGAGTTTCGTGCGGTAATTAAACACTTTTATATGAAAGGTTATACGCCACAATTAATCAAAGATGAATTGGATTCTGTTCATGGTGATAATGCGCTATCATACTCCACCGTGAAATCCTGGGTTCAATAATTTAAAATGGGTCGTTCAAGTACGGAAGATGAACAACGCTCTGGAAGACCGAAAACTGCTACTACTATTGAAAACTTTAGAAAAATATTTAATGAAGTGACTAAAGATAGACGAATAAAGCTCAGAGAACTTGCTGATATTGTTAAAATACACGATAAACAAGTTTGGAGTATTTTACATGATGAACTCCACATGAAAAAGCTATCCGCAAGATGGGTGCCGCGTTTGTTGACTTTGCCCCAAAAAATCGTCCGTTGGACCAATTCCGAGGAGCTTTTAGCGATGTATCAGCGTAATCCAATAGAGTTCTTGCGCCGATTCATAACTGTTGATGAAACATGGATCCATCACTACATCCCAGAATGCAAAGAACAGTCAAAACAATGGATAGAAGCTGGTAAAAGTGGTCCCAGGAAGGCGAAAACTGTTAAGTCAGCAGGAACAGTATTTTGGAATGCAAGGGGCATAATATTTATTGATTATCTTGAGAAAGGAAAAACTATAAAAAGTGAATATTATTGTGCATTATTGGATCGGTTGAGTGAAGAAATCAAGATAAAACGACCGCATTTAGAAAAAAAAAAGTTATTTTTCATCAAGATAATGCTCCTTCACACACTGCATTTTTAACTCAACAAAAACTGGCCGAATTACGATTTGAAATTGCTCCGCATCCACCATATAGTCCAGATTTAGCTCCTTCGGATTATTTCTTGTTTCCAAATTTAAAAAAAATTCTCGGTGGCAAAAAATGTTCGTCCAATAGCGAGGTTATTGCTGAAACTGAGGCATATTTTGAAGGTCTTGAAAAATCTTATTTTTCGGATGGAATTAAAAAACTTGAAAAACGTTTGATGAAGTGTATTGAGTTGGAAGGAGATTATGTTGAAAAATAAATAATAATAAATCCAAATAAAAACGGTTCTTTTTATGTTAGGCCAGTTACTTTTGCGGTCGCCCTCGTATATCAGAAAAACGGCTTCTCAATACTATTTAAAATTTCATTTTATGATCCGCTGTGGGCATATTTAATAGAAAACATATTTAATTAATAATTACTGCAAGCCTATCGAAATCAAATCGAATATGTCTTTATTTCAATTAACCAATCTGAGCTAAACTTTGATCATACAGATCAAAATTCTGTGACTTTTCGAATAAAACAAAGTTTTTTTTGGCAAAAAAAAATTTTGTTTTTCAACATAGTCTCCTTTTAGCTAAATACACTTAGTCTAACGTTTCTACAATTTTTGTATGTCTTCCAAAAAATAGGTTTTTTTGAGATCTCAAAAATAGGCCTTTGTTTAATCAATAATTTCATTGTTGGAGCTGAATCTCTTTCCACCGAGCCATTTCTTTGGGTTTGGAAATAGGAAATAGTCACTGGGGACAAAATCCGGCGAACATGGCGGATGAGGTACCATTCGTAACCAAATTCATGCAATTTTGCCCTTGAGGCTGCACACGTATGAACCCGTGCATTATCTTGAAGAAAAGGAGTTTTTTTTTACAATTTTTAAGTTTTCTTTCGTTGAACAAGGGCTATATACTAGGGTGGAGTGAAAACATGCTTTTTTTTAATTTGAAAAAGTTAACCTCGGAAAGAGATGTAGTCTGGGGTCCTAAAGAGGGGAAAAATAAAGAAAAAAATTTGAAAAAATTTTAGGGGTCGCGCCAAAATAAACAAATACACATGTTTGAAGGCGTGAATTTTCCTAACCCCAGAACCGATTTTAAAGTTTTATGTCAATAAATGTTTGCAATAGCGTAAACAATGAAATAAGGGCATGAACAAATTTAAAAAAAATTTTCTCATTGTTCAAAAATTTCAAAAAGTAAAATAAGTCAAATCGTCCCTTCTTCAGAAAATTGACTGAACAATGAAATCGCCACCAAAGGTACAAATATTAGTCGATTATCCTCATATTTGCCTCAAATACTTTTGTTTGGGCACTGAACAAGCTCAAACTTTTAAATTTCGAATAAGTTAAGTCGTTAATTTTTAGGATTTTTCTAAAATCAACGCCAAAATAGCAATAATTTCCAAATTTCTAGGGAGTTGCGTGACCCCTAAAATTTTTTTCTTTATTTTTCCCCTCTTTAGGACCCCAGACTACATCTCTTTCCGAGGTTAACTTTTTTTTTTGAATTTCACTCCACCCTACTATATACGCACATAGAGAACAGATTCATTGTCACAAACGAATTGTTTGCCAACCGAATTGTTGAGGTTACATGCTTTTCGAGTATTCCATTGGTACACCCGAATGTTAGTTCGGTCTCTGCAATTTTCCGTTATTTGCACTGTAGTATTGGTACAACATGTCCTAACTTCCTTCCAGAAGAGAATTTTTCGATCTCTTTTGTTTATTTGTAAAAATTACAATTTTAGTCAGAGGCAAAAAATTGTTTGCTTACACAATTGAAGTACTTGTAGAACTCATAGGGAGGGTTATGACGAGGAAAAGGTGGACAAAATGGTAAATGAGTTTTACTGGAAAAAAAATTGATTTATCGATTGGCTTAAAGTCAGTTAAAGTAGGATTATTTAATTTTTAAAAAAATACCTTTAAACAATCCCTTTTTGTTTATGATAGAGGTTAAGTATCACTAATAATTGGTTACGACAACAAAATGTTTGCAAAACTATCGGTTGCCCCAAACACCAGTTCAGACAATCAAATACATTTCTTACGTTTCATTGGTATGACCACTCAATAAGATGTGAGTCATGATCATATCTATAATCTTGTGGTATTTCGAACCGAGTATCCACTGCGAATATAAACATTTGGTGATTACAACCGAAATTTCATTTTTGCAACCGAATGATTGTATAGGGTGATCCATCTAGAAGTATTTTTTCTGAACAAAAAAAAAAACATAAAAATTCAAATCAAGTGTGGACTCTTAATTGGTAATTTGAAACGGCATTTTACGGCATTTATTTTTTGAAAATAATTACAACAGTAGTTCTCATTCGTTTGGGGAGAGCCTGGCCTTATAGAGCTCGGTTTTACTTTCAACAATTGCAGCAAAGCTTTCTAAAGAGGTCTGTCACGGACCCGAAATCATGATAAAAGCAGTGTGCAGCCACGAAAATCAATGTCACTTTGCCATTTTGTTAAAAACTTGTCCTCTATTAAAATATAGATGCAAGAGGTCTTGAGCCGGTTCATCCCTGTTCAAAGTGAAAATAATTACCATTAAATTTTGACAACTGTTTCATGGAAATGAGCGTTCGGTGAGAAACGGCAAGATCCTCTCTTTTCGACCAAAATTTTGTTCAGTGATGAGGCCCCTTTCTGGCTCAATGGCAAAGTCAATATAGATGCAAGAGGCCTTGAGCCGGTTCATCCCTGTTCAAAGTGAAAATAATTTCTTTTAAATGTTGGCAACTGTATTATGGAAATGAGCGTTCGGTGAGAAACGGGAAGATCCACTGTTTTCGACCAAAAGTTTGTTCAGTGATGTGGCCCCTTTCTGGCTCAATGGCAAAGTCAATAAATAAAATTGTGGCATTTGGGCCGAAGAACAACAAGAAGGGGTTCAAGAGGTGCCGTTATACTTAGAGAAAACCACGGTTTGGTGCAGTTTATAAGCTGGTGGTATCATCGGTGCATATTTTTTTAAAAATGATGATGGCCGGAACGTAACCGTGAATGGTGCTCGCTATCGCGCCATGATTTCGATCTTTATGCTACCTGAAATTGAAGCCCGTAATCTTGATGACACTTGGTTTCAACAGGACGGTGCCACTTGCCAAACAGCTGCTCAAACAATGGATCTATTGAAAGGTCATTTCGAAAAGCAGCTAATTTCACGCTTTGGTCAGGTGAGTTGACCGCCTAGATCGAGTGATATCATACCTTTAGACATTTTTCTTTGGGGTTACGTAAAGTCCAAAGTCTATGCTGACAAACCAGCTACGACTCAGGTTTTGGAAGCCATCATTACGCGTGTCATTAAAGCCATACCAGTCGAAATGCTTGAACGAGTCATACAAAATTGGACCCTCAGAATGGAAACCCTGAGGCGTAGTTGCGACCAACATTTGAAGGAAATTATATTCAAAAAATAAATGCCATAAAATGTCCTTTCAAATTACCAATAAATTTTCCACACTTGATGAGTTTTTATATTTTTTTTTGTTCCGAATAAATACCTCTAGATAGATCACCCTATAGTTCCAACTAATTTTTTCTCTGTGTGCGGGTATTTAGAGCCGGAAATAGATTTAAAGGTCCAATAGTTTGACTTTTCATTTACTGACTTTACAGTGCACCAATAAACATTCGGTTGCACTGATGTAAATAGGGTAGGCCATTTAAAATTTTAATTTGAATCCGTTGTAAAAAAATACTGATTATTAAATTTCTGGCTTTATTGAAAAGCTTGAACTTTGTCATTTAATAATGGAACACCATTTGATGCGTTTTCGCTACGCCCCGGTGGCTGAAGATTGTTCGACAGTAGATGAAGAATTTTTCCGAAAATCGTGTTTTCAGAAGAAGCTTATTTTTATTTCTTAGGGTTCAGAGTACCCATTCGTGACTATTGTGAAGCCAATGCATCCACAACGAGTCACTGTTTGGTGTGGATTTTTGGCTGGTGCCATCACTTTTCTTCGAAAATGAGCAAGGAGCCGCAGTGAGCGTAAACGCGTCATACTCAACGGATCTTTGTTTCCGAAAATTCAAAAGAATGAAATGGACGACATTTGGATTTAACAAGACGGGGCCACATGTCATAGACCCAATGCCGCCATCGGTATTTCACGCACTATTTTTGAAAATCAAATAATCAGCCGAAATGGTGATGTCAATTGGCTGTCTCGGAGCTGTGAGACGGCTTGTTGGAGACAGTTGTGGTAGTCATAGAAATGATATTGTGTTACATTATTAAATGACATAGTTTAATCCTTCCAATAATACCAGAAATTATGACTTGAACAGTTTTTATGCTGGTTCGAGACCTTTTTGTTGTATCTTTTTCAGAATCAACGTAAAAAATTTGTGAAATGTATTGGCTGGGTTGCCTGGTAGAATGTACAGCTGTTTCTAAACCCGACAAGGTTTTTCTTCAGCAGTCTTTGGCAACGATAACTTCGTCAACAAATGACTTATACGGGAGACTCATTTGAGTTACTGAGAATTACCCTTTGCGTATAGTCTTCGAAGTGTTCCACCAATTCCGTTTCCCAGAAATTTGAAAAAAATACTTTTTTACAGCCGTTTCAAATTTAAACTGTTTAATCGCCCAACCGTTAAAAACTTACCTGCCGTTTTTTTGCACACACACCAAAGAGCTTTCCCCATGATGTCCCACTTTCTTACCTGCAAGAACAATTATAAAGAAAAAAAGAAAATACTTTAGTAGGGAAATTGTAATAATTAAAAATAAACACGAAAAGGAAAGGCAAAATTAGCAAACGACATGATGACGTCATGGTTCCAACAAAGCGAATCTTAAACAAATAACACAGCAACGCAAGAAATTTGCACAAAACTTTAATTAAAACAGGGGAAATTAAAAAAAAAAAAACCAACCCCCAAGCGCCCCATAAAAACGCCCTCTTACAAACTGTGTCAAATAAGCCGTGATTTCCTCACTTAAGAAACTTGAGCGGACATGTGCCACCGAAAATCCCCAATTATATGGTTCCTTTAGACACAAGACAAACACCCTACCCCCTCATGATGTTGCAGCGCTCCACTCGCCAGTGCAAACAGTTGGCTGCACTGCAAACCTTGGCATACTTTCAGGCGTTCGTATCCGGCGCCAAAACAATTGCTAAGGACGCAGCGAAACAGAACAAAGGAATGAGCATGAAATGAAAGTGTGCCGAAGGAAGAGAGTAAAAAATGAATGAAATCCGGTTTAAGTTTCATTGTTTCACTTGCGAATGCATGAAGGACGCCTGTGAGTAAAAACACGCAACACATACTTATGCAATAATTTACATACGCTGCATGTGGAAGCGCCGTGCCTCACACCCCCGCCAGGGAAATTGTATCCCGCCCAGCTGGAGAATTAACAAGGCGACCTAAGACCTTTTCAGCACTTTAAGTGGATGCCATGTGTATTCCAGCGAAAGCCTGATAAGAGCTTAGCTGTGGAAGTGATGAAGACCTCAACAGGGACACATTCAAATGGGCCTTATGAGAGATTCAAAGGACATTAGGCTGTGCCTCCAAAGAGCAGGACTACTTTACAGCTAATATTTAACTAGGCATGAATAGAAAACTAGGCGAATATTTTTATTCGTAATAAAATTTGCATATTCACAACGGATCACTTGTTTTGACTATAACGGGCTCTTTTTTGGACCCCTGAGTTCCAAAGTGCCCGATCCCACTCCTAATCGTACAAACAAAAGTGGGAAAATCTTTCAAACATACCTCCAATTGCATTAATTTGATACATACATAAGCCCTTAGTTTCGATGGGTCATTTGTTTTGACCTTAAGTCTCTTTTGTGTTGACCTAGAATACATGAATTCCAGCCCTGTAAGCAGTACACATAAAATACGAGGGCTGTTATATACATTTCTGGCCTAATAATGAAAATGTGAATATTTATCATCAAAAATGGTTTTATTGTTTTTCAAAGTATTCTCCAGCATGAATTATGCACTTTTGCATGCGCACAAACCAATTGTCGAAGCCCTTTTTCCACTCCGATTGAGACACCTCCAAACCATAGTTTTTGAACGCTTCAGGGCTGTACGGCGGATGACCCATCAATTCGACGTTTTGGCCGGTCAAAAAGGCGTTGGTTAAGGACGATGTGTGAGAGCTCGCATTGTCAGGGAACTCAATGATTCGTCTTCTCTTGTTCGTTTTTCGAATTTCTCCAAAGACTTCAGGCAAACAAATTGTGGTGTACCACTCCGAATTGACCGTCCTACAGTCGCCACATGACCAGTTTTGTCGAAGAAACTGGCGACCATTTGCTGCGAAGTGCTTCTTTCACGAACAACTTTCGTGGGATTTGGCTCGTCGAAGACCCACACGGCCGATTGCTGTTTTGTTTCGGGCTCATACGCATGATTCGTCACCTATGACGATCATATAAACGTCTTTTAACGCACCGCGATCGCATTTTTTTCCAAATTTCTTTGCACCAATCGACACGAGCCTTTTGTTTTTTTGAGCGATTGTCAAATTGTGCGGGATCCAAAAAGAACAAAGCTTTTTTTAAGGCCAGGTGTTCCTGCAATATCGAATGTATGCTGGTGGAAGAAATGCCCAAGGATGCCGCTATCTCACGGTATGTCACATGACGATCTTGCATTATCAGTTCACGCATCAATGTTCTCTGCCAAAACGGCCGTTTTGTGACGACCTTCGTCTTTGAGCGAGCGTCGGCCACGATTGAATTCATTAAATCAGTTTTTCACAGTGCTATAGGATGGTGCGTTATCGCCATACAAAGATTTATGTTCATCGATGCACTCTAGTTGTGTTGCCCTCACTTAGTGTTGCCTAGGCAAGAAATAGCAGCCCTCGTATAAACGACATTCAATTTACATAGATAGCCTTCGATCCACTTTTATTAGAAACAAGTGGACAAATTAAGTTTAGCTTTCATACTCTCCGTCATCGATTATGGTCCAATATGGAAATTTTGTCAAGGGGCGTGGCACCAACATCACAAGTACCAACTACTATGCCTAAGCCTTTCAAAGACCAGGTTTTTATGGGCGGGGCCACTTTCTTTTTGCCAATTTTATTACAATATAATTTATAATAGTATGGTAATCATTGAATTCATTCGGTTAAACTTGTATAATGATGGGTCGCCATATATGAAGTGTCTAAAAGGGGGCGTGACACCGCCCACTATTCCACCAGTATAAGTTTCAATCCATGCCAATATCATATGTCACAAAAAAACATTGTTATATCTCTAATAGTTTATGAGAAATTATTTCTCAAGATTCAGGGTTGTGTGTGGGCGATTCCACGCCCCTTGCAAATTTAACAACATAATCTAAATTAAAATTCCAGTCATTGTTCTTATTGATCTGTAAAAATTTTATAACAATCGGACCATCATGTGTTCAAAATATCATCGTCATATTACCAATAGTTTATGAGATATTGTGTTTATAAGCTCAGGGTTGTTGGTTTTTCCAAAGGCTAGTCCAGTCGTTGTGAAGGGGAAATTGTAACCTCTTGACCGATGTGGCCAATTTTCAGCACCAAGCGTTTTAGTTTATCAACACATGTAAGACATGTAGCTTGCTTTCCACTTACAGGCATACGGATGCCTTGATCATCTTTAAATTTAAGGACGATTTAGAATATATATTTTTATGGGGTATTTCGAGTGCGAACGGAGTGACGGAGTTTAATTGAATAAATTAAAACAGTTTCTAGTAGGCCCAACAACATGCCCACGTTCGAGGCGTTAACTGCGTCTATACGAATGGGTCACTAGCTTAGTCATGGTTCCTTCACAGATGATGAAGATAAGTTGTACAAAACATCCCTTTTGTCAAAGGAACATTAAATCCAAGGATGCTAAGCTAGACCGATTTACAATTCAAGAGCTCTTGACTAAATACTATTATTCTAAACCATAATATTGTTTTGTTTGATCATAATATAGTTAAATGCAATCTAATAGGGTTGTGGCTGACGATAATACAGTAGTCGGAACTATAATATATCTGGTGAAAACATTTGTGTAATGAAAGTAAGTTTGTGGTAATTATAATATGGTTGTGTATGATCATAATATGGTTGGGTGGGTTATACTACGAGAATGATACGGTTTACAATAGCGCTGGAATGGACCAATACATGATGGTGGGTATCATAATAAGGTTGTTTGAAATCAGTTTATAGTTGCAAGAATTAAAAACGATTGGAGAATGGGTACAGTAGTAAGGGTCGGTCCCCATACCAAAAAAAAATGTTGCACCATCCACCCCGTAGATTTAAAGATTATCTAGAGACGATTTCGGGAACACACAAGTTTTTTTTCTGTGCACCCTACATACCGTCCATTTATTTTTTTTATCCTTCGTTGTCATTTGAAGACCGATCTTAGCAAGACGCATTCCGTTGATTTTATTCCGACCGGCGACAACTCCTACCAGTTCATCTCAATGACAAGTCAACAAATCTATTTTACGATTTTTTTTGCCTTTGAATTAATCGACTGCTCTCTGACGATAGTGTGTCCCTTTCAGCTCAAGTGATTACGATCCTTTTGTGGCAAAAAGTCATGTACTCACAATACAGTTTAATGAAAATGCCTCAAAAAAGGCCACAGAATTGGTCAAGCGGAAAAAAGGAAAAGTAAAATTGTAACTGGAGTAACAGTGACTGGCCGACTGGCTGATTGACAGACAGACAGACAGACATCTTGTCATCATTGGGCACGTCTACGATTTCGTCATGTCCGGACATTATGGCGTTATTTAAAGTTGGTGTGTATCACAAAAAGACACAAACCAAAAAAGAAAGAAACTGGAGACCGCAAAGGCAAATAGGGGAACATGGCCACTTTCAAATGCAAACACACACACCAACATATAGAGACCATGAAGTAGAGTTTTTGGCAGCAAAAACATGCTCCACAAAAAAACGAATAAAAAAAAAACTTAAAAATATAAATTTGGCAGTAAAGACCATAATAGAATAAAGGGATGACTTTAAAACTGCCAGTGGTAAGACAAAAAGGGTTGCCCACGTATTGGGGTTAGTTAAACCCAGCCTAAGAATGTACATTTTCGTACGCGCTTTTCACTCTGCCAATATGAGCACTGTGTCTTATTCTGTGAATATGTAATGGTCGGAATGTTGTAATAATAGCCACGCCTCCTAGATCGTCGGCCGATCGTCCACTTTGCTTCTGCGTATTTCTGAACAATGCTTTGCTGAAGGTTTAAACATAAATGTGAGGGTAGGTGTAAGTCAGCTAACCGACTAAATGAGGGTGATCTATATAGAAGTATTTTTCAAAACAAAAAGAAAGTATAAAAATTCAAATCAAGTGTGGAATCTTTATTTGTAATTTGAAAGAACATTTTATGGCATTAATTTTTTGAAAATATTTACCATCAGATGTTGGCAACTGTATTAAGGAAATGAGGCTTCGGTGAGAAACAGGAAGATCCGCTGTTTCCGACCAAAATTTTGTTCAGTGATGAGGCCCATTTCTGGCTCAACGGCAAAGTCAATTAACAAAATTGCGATCCCACGACAGCTGGTTCTAAGCACCGGATCGAAGGGCTGTCACCCCGGTACTATGTGCCGCTACAACAACAAAATTGCAGCATTTGGGCCGAAGAGCAACAAGAAGAGGTTCAAGAGCTTCCATTATACCCAGAGAAAACCACGGTTTGGTGCGGTTTGCAAGCTGGTGGAATCATTGCTGCATATTTTCTTTTAAATGATGATTGCCCGAACGTAACCGTGAATGGTGCTCGCTATCGCGCCTTGATATCGATCTTTATGCTTCCCAAAATTGAAGCCCGTAATCTTCACGACACTTGGTTTTAACAGGACGGTGCCACTTGCCAAGCAGCTGCTCAAACAATGGATCTATTGAGAGGTCATTTCGAAAAGAAGCTAATTTCACGTTTTGCACAGCTGAGTTGGCCGCTAGATCGAGTGATATCACACCTTTAGACAAAGTCTAGGCTGACAAAGCTACGATTCAGGTTTTCCATCCTTTACGCCATCATTACGCGTGTCATTAAAGCCATGCTGGTCAAAATGCTCGAACGAGTCATTTTAAATTGGACCCTCAGAATGGCAACCCTGAGACGTAGTTGCGGCCACGATTTGAAGGAAATTATATTTAAAAAATAAATGCCATAAAATGTCCTTTCAAATTACCAATAAAGATTCCACACTTGATGTGAAGTTTTATATTTTTTTTTTGTTCTGAAAAAATACCTCTAGACGGATCACCCTATATTTGCTTATACTCCGATTTCGCATGAAATACTCCTCTTTTTGCGAAATCTTGCAGTATTTTAATTGAGTTTGTTTTCATTCATTAATGGCTACTTAAGTAAGATTTTAAAAAACATATTCTCTGAGGTAGAGAATGCATAAATAAGCCAAAACAGCCAGCCGGAATTAATAAACATTTCATAATTTCATTGTCAACATTGGGAAGAATGTGTAACTGACGAGCCAATTATGGTGAATTAATCACCGCATAGACAGACTAGGCTCCATTGCAATCATAGCAGACCACATCATTGATGGCATTTTTAATTACAATTAAAAGCATTTCAATATGGAAATTTTATTGATATTAATTGAGATTTGCAATTGCAGGGGAGGGGGGATGAATCAGGGCATCGTGGCAGGTTGTTATGCACAGCACATGGCAGCAATCGAGATTTGTGGGAATCGCCAAGCGCCATTCGCATAAGTAACTACTAATTAAAAGAGATTAAAGCGTTGAACAAGGCTGCAAATAATGTCTACAATTAATAGTGAAGTCCGTCTGTCTGCCTTGCTAAACAGCTTATTGAAGTCTACAACATCTGATTCGATTGAGCGAACCCTAGTCAAATTGTTGAATGTAAGGCCAACTTATGAAAGTTTAGTTCTTAAAACCACATATTACATCCTTAAAGTCCATGTTTTCGGATAACTCCTGCTCAAAGGTTCCTTCCGATTCTTGAGCTGTCGGTAAAGGCATTGTATGGTACGTTGGATATTGCCCAATGTACCAATTAGTTTTAGCCCCCATGCAAGGGTAACTCCAGATTCGAGGTCCAGCTCTTCCACAAGCCACATTTACCATTCGATCTTGTTGGAACAAAAAAACATATTCACGCCGATAATGTCGCAGCAGCAGTATCCAGCTACCGTGCGAATGTAGTGCTAGGGGAACATCCCCCGGAGATTTCACCTGAGGAGGAGGTACTACCTCGGCAGACGCGCGTGGTTCTGGCGCAGCTGAGATCTGAATGGAGCAGCCGCCTCAATTCATACTGGCCACGAATTGATGCTAACGTTCCGGACATCTGTCCCGCCTGCCATCAGGGAAAACATGATGTGATAAACCTCTTCAATTATCCGGTCAAGCCCACTCAGCTGACCCCCAGGTCTCTATAGACGCATCCAGTTCAAATGGCGTGATTCCTCCACCTGCATATCGAAGCAGATCCCCCATAGACGAACCAGACTTCAAAATAAATATATTGTTGTTACAACAACAACAACCCTTCGATCTTGGTCAAATTTAGTACAGGGTGTCCGTCGGGAAGGTATACTACTTTGTTTGTTTATAATTTTTGATTTTATGAAAGAGAATGGATCTTGTACTGATAAATGTTTTATTTAATATCGGCAATTATAAATGGAATACAATATCAGATAAATATCCGCCTTTCTTAGCCTCACAAATGCGGGCTGTTTTAAGCACATTTTTCATTACATTCAGCACGGCGTCTTGAGCAGCCGTAATGTTTTCACCCGAATTCGCAGTACGTTGTGGTCCATGCTTGGCTCTATCAGCTACAGACCCCCTTTCTTCGAAATCATTCACTACACGTTTTGCTGGCACGTTGTTTCTCCCAACAATTTTACGTAACTTTCTCATCGTCACAGTCATCGATGATTTTGATAAAATGTTTTAACGATTAAAACACGTTGGTTTATCGAAAAGTTTTCCATAATAAATTTGCCACGTCTCTACGAGTACATCACGACTGTCAACTATGAACTGTCAAGACTAATGTATAAATTTCAAGGCACACTGCCCGTTTGCACACAGTGGGGGCATATGAAAAATAATATTTACCTTTTAAATCATGAATTAAAAAATACTAAATTATCTCAGGATATTCTGATTATCGAACTAAGAAAAGCAGCCCTGGTGTCTTGAAATTCATACCAGCTACTCCTGGTATGAATATCAAGGCACCAGACCTCCCCGTCTGCACACAGTGGGGCATATCCAAAAATGGAATTTAACTTTTTATCTAAAATTAAACAAAAACTAAATTATTTTAGGATATGTGACGCGCAAAATAGAAAGGGACCTAAGGTTAAAAACCAGTTTTTTTCAGGAGAGCCATTTTTAAGATTAGGTCCCTTTCCATTTGCGCTTAGAATCGTCGACTTCACTTTCATAAAACGCGCATATCTCTGGGTGGGAACACTTTTGGGCATGGGATCGGTCTCATTCGATGCTCAGATGTTGTCCACACCATAAAAGAAAAAAAATGAAAATTGATTTTTTTTTCCCTTAGGTCCCTTTCTCTATGCGCTGTCACATATTCTGATTGCAGAACTCAGGAGAGCAGTTCAGAAGCTACTCCTAATATGAATTTCGAGGCATTATACCTTCCCATTTTCCCACAGTAGGGGAATATCCAAAAATCGAGTTTATATCTAAACTTTATATCTAAAACTAAAAAAAAATACTAAATTTTATTAGGATATTTTTATTACAGAAACTAAGGAGAGCAGCCCAGTAGATACACCTAATATGAATTTCGAGGCACCATACCACCCCGTTTGTTCACAGTGGGGGCATAGCTAAAAATGGAGTTTAACTTTATATCCAAATTACAAAAATACTAAATTGTTTTAGGATATTCTGATTACAGAAACTAAGGAGAGCAGCCCAGGAGCTACTCCTAAAATGAATTCGAGACTGTATACATTCCCATTTTCCCACAGTGGGGGCATATACACAAATGGAGTTTTACTTTATATCCAAAATGAAACAAAAACTAAATTTTTTTAGGATATTCTGATTACAGAAACGAAGGAGAGCATCCCAGGAGTTAGTCCTGGTATGCATTTTAAAGCACCATACCACCCCGTTTGGGCATATACAGTGGGGGCCCTATACTAAGTACGGACATAAATACTGTTACACACGTTTTATGCTGTAAAATAAAAAGTACTGAATGTTTTTGGACCAAATATTTTTTAATATATTTATTGATGTATATTGTATCCAAAAAAATCTACTTATTCGACATGTCCGTCTTTTGTCTTTACACACGCCTTAAGTCGCACTGGCCAATCGTCAATAGCTGCACGAACCTCGTACATTGGAAAATTGGCCACAGCTCGAACCAAAGCAGTCTTAAGAGATCCAATGTTGGGGTATATTTTGTGACAAACCTAGTCCTCTAAAACCGTCCACAATTTGTAATCCAATGGTTTCAAATCTGGACTACCTGAGGGCCATTCTTCAGAGGAAATGAACGCTGGCAAATTGTTTCGAAGCCAGGCCTGGGACGTTTTAGACTTATGGGCCGGCGCAGAATCCTGCTGGAAAGTCCAAGGCTGGTTTTAGAACAGGGAATTGTTAAGAGGCTTCACAACAGCTTCCAAAACGGCTTCTTGGTAAACTTTGGCTGATGTTTTGACTCCTTGTTTGCAGAAATGCAGGTCAGTGACCCCATCGTAAGAGACACCCCACCAAACCATGACTGAAGCTGGGTGATGGCCCTTTTCCACCCTTGGGATCAGTTCAGATGCTTCCTTAGATGACCGCGCACACACTCTATAATTTTGCTTCTTAAATTTTTTCCTGAACGGTAAAAATTTTTTCATCGGTGAACAAAATTTTTCTGTACAAGTTATCAGCGTGCTTCACCAAAAGAAGTTTGCATTTTTCAATCCTATTTTTTTTTAAAGCTGCAGTCACTAAATGTCCGGCACGTCGTTTGAAAGCCCCAAGTCCCAAGTCTTTTTTAATGATTCGACTCATGGACTTTTGCGTGATATTCATCTCACGGGCCATGATTTTCTGTTTTCGGAGCGGATTTCTGTGAATTCTTGATTTAACGGCTTTAATGACATGCGGTGTACCACCAGAGCGCGGGCGGCCCGACCGGTTGCGGTCTTTTACATCTCCAGTCTCCTAAAACAGTTTTATGCATCGGTAGACGAACTTGCGGCTAATCCCGAGTGGCCGGAGCGTTTTGAAAATAACGCTTTAACAGCGATACGGTTCTTATTACCTGAACACTTCATGATGAAAGTTGAAACAATTTTAAAATCCCCTTACAGACTAACGCTATTGAGGTTAGTTTTTAAAACCCATATGACATTAACGGGGTATGTTCAGTTCTATTGTTAAAATGGGTGTGTTCAATGTTGTAACAGTATTTATGTCCCTACTAAGTTCAAAGAAAGATTTAAACACAACCTACATAACACAAGACCTCTTATGGCAGGGAAGACTGTCACTTACCTAGTGTAACGAATTATGATTTTTTCCTCGTTTAAAGTTCTCAATTTTTTTCTACTTTATAAATTTTGGCCTCCTAACCACAAAAATGAATTTTAAAAAGTTTCCTGGGATAAGTTTTCAAGACAGAATATTTGGAATTTGTTTACGATTTTATTATGAGATGTCTCAGCTTTTTGGACCAGAACTCCCAAAGGCTATTATCGATTTGATCAAAACTCCATACAAGGAAGATCAATAGTTTTGACGTAAGAGGCATTTAAAATTTAAAAAATTGTGCAAAAATCAAGATTTTAAGTTGAAAAAAAGTATGTAAATAATGATATAAAAATACCAGGGCTGCTATTTATATTTCGGGTCCGGCAATAAAACCACAATAATTTATCATTGGAAATGGTTTTATTGTTTTTCAAAATATTCTTCTTTACGATCAATACACTTTTGCATGCGCACACACCAAATTTCGAAACACTTTTTCCACTCCGATTGAGACACCTCCAAAACATGATTTTTGAACGCTTCAAAAGCTGCTTCGGGCAATGAAAAACGTTGACCACGCATTTTTTTCTTGATGCTAGGGAATAAGATGAAGCCTTTGGGTGCCAAATCAGGTCTCTGCGGCGGATGGCCCATCAATTCGACATCTTGAGTGGTCAAATAGCTCATCGTTTAAGATAATGTGTGAGAGCTCGCATTTTCGTATTGCAAAGTGATCCGTCTTCTCTTATTATATTTCCTCATTGCTTCGAACACTGTTGGCACAGTTGGCATGGTTGTATACCATTCAGAATTGACCGTCCTACGTTCCACTAAAGGTACTGTGGCAACATGGCCGGTTATACAAAAAAAAACGCAATTATTTACTTCGATGTACTTCTTCGACGAACAACTTTTGTTGGATTTGGCTCGTCTTGAAAGACCCATACGGTCGATTGCTGTTTTGTTTCGGGTTCATATGCATAGATCCATGATTCGTCACCTGTGACAATGTTATACACTGCCTTTGAGCTACCGCAGTTATATTTTTTTAAACATCTCTTTGTACCAGCCCAAACGAGCCTTTTTTGAGTATTGGTCAAATTATGTGGGATCCAAAGAGAACACATTTTTCACGGCCAAATGGAAATGCAATATCTTATTGGTGCTTGTCATGCTAATGCCCAAGTATTCCTCAATCTAACGGTATGTCACATGTCGGTCTTGCTTAATCAGTTCACGCACAGCATCGATGGTTTCTGGCAAAGTGACCAAAGTTGGATGTCCTTTACGAAATTCATCCTGGAGCTAACGGCGTACGAAGACTCAACATCTTTGTAATGCTGCTTCATCGCCAAAAGTCGAAACAAGATGATTTAAACACTTTTGTCTCGATAACCCACGCCGAAAATTGTAAAAAAATCATCGCATGAAAAAGTTCACGGGATACTTTCATTTTTTGACTAAGATGATTTTTTCAACACATTGTAAACAAAAAAATTCGCCCTCAAATGACAAAACGTTCTAAGTGAAGTTATGCTAAGTGTCAAAGTTTCCAATGGAAGTTCCTTTGTGCATCTGGAACACTAGTATTGTTAGGACCCGAAATATGAATAGCAACCCTCGTATAAACAAATTAAACAGGCATTAACTGGCTCAAGACCTCTTGTATCCAGTTTAAATAGAAGGCAAGTTTTTAACAAAATGGCAAATTGACATTTATTTTCGTGGCTGCACACTGCTTTTATCGCGATTTCAGGTCCAGACAACCCTGTTCAGAAAGCTTCGCAGCAATTGTTAAAAGAAAAACCGAACTCTTTAAGGCCAGGCTCACACCAAACGAATGAGAACTACTGTGGTAAATCTTCCTTTACAAGCTTTCTTTACACAACTGTCCACGAAAATATATATGTGACGCGCAAAATGGAAAGGGACCTAAGGTTAAAAACCAGTTTTGTTCAGGAGAGCCATTTTAAAGATTAGGTCCCTTTCTATTTGCGCTTAGAATCGTCGACTTTGCTTTCACAAAACGCGCATATCTCTGGGAGGGAACACTTTTGGGGCATGGGATCGGTTTCATTCGATGCTCAGATGTTGTCCACATCAAAAAAAAAGTGAAAATTGATTTTTTAGCCTTAGGTCCCTTTCTCTATGCGCTGTCACATATATATTTAAAAATATATGAATAAATTGAGCATAAAGTTTGGACTTTCTCGAGCAAAACAAGCCCTGGTTTATTGAAATTAAATGAGAAATGGTAGAGGTCCTGGTAAATTTTTCGATTTTCAGCGTTTTAGTTACATCGGTAATAGCGTTTGTTAGTTATGGTCTAAAAAGCTGATCTTACAAATAAATCCAAAGTTTCTATCTTGGAAACTAATCAGAGAACATTTTTTTAAAATTCATTTTTGTGTTTAGGAGGCCTAAATCTCTAGGAGAAAAATGTCTAGACCTCTGGACTAAAATGGCTGTAAGCTAGTGTTATTCTAATATTATCTTTATTTTGTTTAAATCTTATTTAGTTTATGAAATGTAATAAAGGGTGGTTAAATTTTAAGGGCCGATTGAATTTGTCGCGCAAAAGCGCCATTGTTTCGTTAGCTGTGTGGCAAGTGGCACCGTCCTGTTGAAACCACATATCGTCCTCAACCATATCTTCCAATTCGGGCCATAACAAGTTCGTTATCATCTCACGATAGCGAACACCATTCACAGTAACTGCCTGACCGGCCTCATTTTGGAAAAAATACGGCCCGATTGTGCCGCCAGCCCATGAACCACACCAAGCAGTCACTCTTTGTGGGTGACGGTTGGGTGCGTTTATCGACAATCACTCTTGGTTAATCATTCGCCCAAATGCGGCAATTCTGCTTATTGACGAATTCACTGAGGTGAAAATGTGACTCATCACTGAAAATGATTTGAACGCCCATTTCCATAATAAGCCTGAATAACTTTAACGCGTTGCTCGCTTTTGTAACTTTCTATTGTTCAAATTGAGTAAGTCCGAAATTGAGAAATATCAAATGAAATGCAGAATTAAATTTGACGTTTAGGTGTGGTTGACATTCAACATCGGCCCTTAAAATTTAAACACCCTTTACGTTGTCCTTTACTAATAATTCGGAATTTATCTTCACACACACACTCACTCGTACCTATTACTGGGGCATTATTTCAAGCAGGACTTCTGAGAAAGGCGGATTAGGAATGAGGTCGTGAACCTTTTCCATAAACAAAAAAAATGCTATTCGCAAGATTGTCTAATGTGGGTGTTAAGACTGAAGCAATACCTTGGCAATGGGTAAGGTGTTGGTAAACCGAAGCGTTAGGCTTTCTGAATACTGAGTTCGAGGAGATGGCTACCAAAAGCTAACGCTTACCACCTGCTGCCACTAGTTACAAGTGTAACGTTGCTAGCATTATTCAATTTATTACTAAATGGCTTAGATGGCTATTCACAACGTAAACAGGGATTTATCCGCATTTACTGAGAGAAGAATACGTACGAACATTATTCAATTAACTTTTTGTTCTTTCTCCACTTCGAATTGGGTTATCCTCATCGTAGGCGATTAGCATTAAATGCTAATGGCAGGGCTCACATTTCCATTGAACACTGATTTCTACAACACAAGCATGCTGAAGCGATTTCCCACTCGCTGGTGGGGCGTGCGGAGGCGCTCCCAATGCCTTGTCTAGGGTATTTAATTGAGTTGTGCGAATAAGTAGAGCCGAAGCCGGTGTTGTGCACCAGAAGTATGTTGAGTGGCTTCTTTGTCAACAGCTGCGCTCCACTACGCACGCACAGCCCGAGGAGGAGCAGACTCATGTAATATGCATTGCCTTTTTGCATGAGGTACGATATTTTCGTGTAATCCCGATTAGTCTTGCAAATATTTACAGATACTTTGCATCACATCGCCAGCAGACAGGCTGTCTGTCTGTCAGCCAGCCAGTCAGGCGGCCACTCCATAGGCGGCAACAATTGTTCCAAATTCATACAAAGTACACACATTGTGCGACAGGTGAAGAAACGAGGACATGGAAACTAAGCCGTTTGATCTGAGCACACAAAGTTTGCCATTTTGGAACGGCTGGTAGGTGAGCAGGTAAATGTCGATTGTAAAATTTCAAATGGGTGACTGCAGGGAAAGCGTGCTTCCGGAAATAGATAAACACGTAGCTCGATGCAATGAAGAGAAAGGCAAAATCATCTATACCACAACGAAGACAATGTCTTGCTTTAGTCTATAGAAGACAAACGGAAAATTATGTTTAGAGTACAGGGTGGTTCAAATACAAGCATGTTTTTAAAAAATCAAAAAAAAAATACGTTTTCGGCGTTTTATAAGTTTTTCGGTAAAACATAGCTAGAATCGCCATCGACTGGATGCCACAGGGCAGGACTCGAAGATAGGGGCGCCCGGCGCACACATTAAGACTCCAACTTGAGCACGAAATAATGTGATGCGTCTCATGGTGGAAAAAGAAAAAAACACTTGTCATCAAATAGAACTGAGTGGAGTATTTTTTTCGTGGCCCTTTGTTCCTTATACTTAGTAGGGACATAAATACACGTTTTATGCTGTAAAATAAAAAGTACTGAATGTTTTTGGACCAAAAACTTTTTTGTCTCTTGTCTCTTACGATGGGGTCACTGACCTGCATTTCTGCGAACAAGGAGTAAAAACATCGGTCAAAGTTTACCAAGAAACCATTTTGGAAGCTGTTGTGAAGCCTTTTAACAATTCCCTGCTCCAAAACCAGCCATGGACTTTCCAGCAGGATTCTGCGCCGTCCCATAAGGCTAAAACATGCCAGGCCTGGCTTCGAAACAATTTGCCAGCGTTCATTTCCTCTGAAGAATTACCCTCAGGCAGTCAAGATTTCAACCCATTGGATTACAAATTGTGGACGGTTTTAGAGGACAAGGTTTTGTCACAAATGATACCCCAACATTAGATCTCTTAAGACTGCTTTGGTTCGAGCTGTGGCCAATTTTCCAAAGGACGAGGTTCTTGCAGCTATTGACGATTGGCCAGTGCGACTTAAGGCTTGTGTAAAGACAAAAGGCGGACATTTCGAATAAGTAGATTCTTTTTGGATACAATATACTATTTATTGATGTATACTGATGTAGTACTTTTTATATGAAAATTAAAATTTTTCATACAAACTTCTTTGACTTTGTTAAACTGAAATATTTTTAATAAAAACGCTTACGTTTTTTTAAACTGATTTTTAGCTTCAGTTAAATAAATCACTCCTACGAGGTTTGCTTTATATATTTTTTTCTGGCGCCATCCGACATTTCCATTGAAGTTTGACATTTTTTAGCATAAACGTACTTAGAACGTTTCGAGGTACGACCATCATTTGTGTTGTTTACAGTGACTTGAAAAATTCAATTTAGCAACAAAAAAAATGAAATTAACTCGTTAACATTTTCGTGCCATAATTTTTCACAACTTTCGACGTGGGCTATCACGACAAGAGTGCATCGATGAACTTTAATCTTTGTATGGCGATGAAGCACCATCCCATAGAACTGTGAAAAACAGGTTTAATCAATTCAATCGTGACCGACGCTCGCTCAAAGACGAAGGTCGTGAAGGTCCTTCAAAAACGGCCGTTGTGCCAGAGAACATTGATGCCGTACGTGAACTGATAATGCAAGATCTTCATATGAACTACCGTGAGATAGAGGCATCCTTGGGCATTTCTTCCACCAGCATACATTCGATATTGCATGAACACCTGGCCGTAAAAAATGTTTGTTCTCTTTGGATCCCGCACAATTTGACAATCGCTCAAAAAAAGGCTCGTGTCGATTGGTGCAAAGAAATTTTGAAATACGATCGCGGTGCTTCACAAGACGTTTATAAGAGCGTCACAGGTGACGAATCATGGATCTATGCGCATGAGCCTGAAACAAAACAGCAGTCGACCGTGTGGGTCTTCGAAGACAAGGCAAATCCAACGAAAGTTGTTCGTGGAAGAAGCACTCCGTAGCAAATGGTTGCCTGTTTCTTCGGCAAAACTGGTCATGTGGCGACTGTTCCGCTTGAGCAACGTAGGATGGTCAATTCTGAGTGGTGCACCACAATTTGTTTGCATAAGGTCTTCGGTGAAATTGGAAAAACGAACAAGAGAAGACGAATCATTGTACACCATGACAATGCGTGCTCTCCAAAACGTCGAATTGTTGGGTCATCCGCCATACAGCCCTGACTTGGCACCCAATAACTTCTTTTTATTCCCGTACTTTAAGAAAAAAATGCGTGGTCAACGGTTTTCGTCGCCAGAAGATGCTGTTGAAGCGTTCAAAAACCTGGTTTTGGAGGAGTCTCAACCGGAGTGGAAAAAGTGCTTCGACAATTGGTTTGAGCACATGCAAAAGTGTATAAATCTTGCTGCAACTTTGAAAAACAATTAAACCATTTTTGATGACAAATATTCGCATTTTCATTATTAGGCCAGAAACGTTTATAGCAACCCGTATTGTTTTTTTTCCTTTTGAAGTTAATCGATGTGGATTATACTTCGTGCATCCCAAAAAATTGTTGCCATCACCTTATTAGCCGACAAAGTCACCTTTGCCCTGTTCGGAGCCGGCTCATCCGGAGAATCCCATTGTTTAAGCTGTTGCTTGGTCTCCGGAGTGTTGTAATGGATCCACGCTTCATCCACAGTTACAAAACGCCGCAAAAACTCATTTGAATTGCGGTTAAACAACCCCAAACAATTCTTTGAAGTTGTCACACGATTACGAGGGCGACCGCAAAACAAACTGGCCTGGCACATTTTCTGTTTTACTAGCAACTTTTTGTTTTTGTTTTTTAAAAGCAATCTTTTATAAGCCATCTGTCAAAACTTCCGAAATATTTAATGATTATTTTCTTTGTTACAGGTGATTGAAGTAAACAAGTTTTATAATTTTTGAAAAATGGAAAATAAAGAGTTTCGTGCGGTAATTAAACACTTTTATATGAAAGGTTATACGCCACACTTAATCAAAGATGAATTGGATTCTGTTCATGGTGATAATGCACCATCATACTCCACCGTGAAATCCTGGGTTCAACAATTTAAAATGGGTCGTTTAAGTACGGAAGACCGAAAACTGCTACTACTATTGAAATCATTAGAAAAATATTTAATGAAGTGACTAAAGATAGATGAATAAAGCTCAGAGAACTTGCTGATATTGTTAAGATACTGGAAAAACAAGTTTGGAGTATTTCACATGATGAACTCCACATGAAAAAGCTATCCGCAAGATGGGTGCCGCGTTTGTTGACTTTGCCCCAAAAAATCGTCCGTTGGACCAATTCCGAGGAGCTTTTAGCGATTTATCAGCGTAATCCAATAGAGTTCTTGCGCCGATTCATAAATGTTGATGAAACATGGATCCATCACTACATCCCAGAATGCAAAGAATAGTCAAAACAATGGATAGAAGCTGGTAAAAGTTGTCCCAAGAAGCCGAAAACTGTTAAGTCAGCAGGAAAAGTAATGGCCACTGTATTTTGGGATGCAAGGGGTATAATATTTATTGATTATCTTGAGAAAGGAAAAACTATAAATAGTGAATATTATTGTGCATTATTGGATGGGTTGGGTTCAACAATTTAAAATGGGTCGTTCAAGTACGGAAGATGAACAACGCTCTGGAAGACCGAAAACTGCTACTACTATTGAAAACATTAGAAAAATATTTAATGAAGTGACTAAAGATAGACGAATAAAGCTCAGAGAACTTGCTGATATTGTTAAAATACACGAAAAACAAGTTTGGAGTATTTTACACGATGAACTCCACATGAAAAAGCTATCCGCAAGATGGGTGCCGCGTTTGTTGACATTGCCCCAAAAAATCGTCCGTTGGACCAATTCCTAGGAGCTTTTAGCGATTTATAAGCGTAATCCAATAGAGTTCTTGCGCCGATTCATAAATGTTGATGAAACATGGATCCATCACTACATCCCAGACTGCAAAGAACAATCAAAACAATGGATAGAAGCTGGTAAAAGTGGTCCCAAGAAGGCGAAAACTGTTAAGTCAGCAGGAAAAGTAATTGCCACATTTATTGATTATCTTTAGAAAGGAAAAACTATAAATAGTGAATTTTATTGTGCATTATTGGATCGGTTGAGTGAAGAAATCAAGATAAAACGACCGCATTTAGAAAAAAAAAGTTCTTTTTCATCAAGATAATGCTCCTTCACACACTGCATTTTTAACTCAACAAAAACTGGCCGAATTACGATTTGAAATTGCTCCGCATCCACCATATAGTCCAGATTTAGCCCCTTCTGAATATTTCTTGTTTCCGAATTTAAAAATATTTATCGGTGGCAAAAAATGTTCGTCCAATAGCGAGGTTATTGCTGAAACTGAGGCATATTTTGAAGGTCTTGAAAAATCTTATTTTTCGGATGGAATTAAAAACTTGAAAAACGTTTGATGAAGTGTATTGAGTTGGAAGGAGATTATGTTGAAAAATAAATTATAATAATTCAAAAAAAAAACGGTTCTTTTCATGTTAGGCCAGTTACTTTTGCGGTCGCCCTAATACGTTTACGGTCAATTGAGAGCAAACGCGGCACCCATCATGCAGACAGCTTTCTTAAACCCAATTGATCATGTAAAATCGAAACCACACTGCCATATAAAGGGTATGGCATCAACAATCTCACGTACTTTTACTCTTCGATCGGCCGACACAATATCGTGGATTTTTTTCGGAATTTTCGGGTGTACTCGTTTTAACCACAAATGGTCGTCCAGAACGTTCAGCTTCATTTGTACTTACGCGAACACAACGACTGTCAGTAAACCACTTTTTACCATTGAAATCGATGGTGCAGAGTCCCCAAAGTATTTATCAGTCTTTTCCCTGGTTTGATTGATAGTTTTTTAACGCAAAAAACAATGTTTAATGAGCACATGAAATTCACTTTTTTCCATTTTTAAAAAAATCCGGGAGGTGATATATTTCGAACAGCTGTTATACAGAAACTAAATGACGGAACTCTCTCAAAATTTGACAGCAGTTTATTAACAGATGGTACTTGGTGGCAGCAGTATTGCATTTCATATAACTCAAGGGAAGTGGTAAAAGTCACGGCATTATTGATATGCCCACGTAGCATAGTATGTTGTGTGAGCAACCCTAGCGAAATTGCAACATATCGGTCACTGATTTCGAATAACCCTTACTCAAAAGAGGTCGAAACCAATGATAGAGCTTTTGTACAATGGGACGCAACACTAGTAGAATCTATCGAAAGGGAGGAAAGGAATTAATAACAAAAGGCAGTGAATTCTATTACAAGTTTGTTGTAAGCTGTTAATTTGAATGAATAAATTTTGTCTGAATACGTTGAATTTCTCACATTTGAAATTCAGAGATGGAGGAAAACGTCTATATTTTCGAGTTTGACAAACAATTTATGTGGCTTCGTCTAAAGTAAATAAATATTTCAATTTCATTGCGTGTTAAACGGCTTTGCATGCGGATCGATGTAAGTTTCATCGTGGCGATTTTTTTTATCAAGCGTTGCGTTTTTTTTTCTGTTCAACTGACACTTAATTCAAAGTGTCAGCAAAGTCGTTGTCATCATCATTATCATTCTCATCCTCATCACATGGTTGTCTCTTGTAACCGCGTCATCGTCATCGCCATGGTCATCGCCATCAGAGAAACAGACATTTTTTTTTTGTGGGGTTTTCTGTATGTGAGTGACACTTTGCCAAGTGACAGCATGGCTGGGCATTTCTCAAGCAACGCATTTTGTGTAAAACAAGCCACCATGCAAGCGTTTTGTAATCGGGCGATTGTAAACAAATGCCGCGCACATGCGAGGGCTGTCACCGAAGTGCTTGTCTAGAAAATCAAAAAATATCATGCTGGTAGTTGAGCTGCTCGTGGACAGTGATCGATGAGCTTAAGCATGAGAGCGTTTGAAGAAATGTGATGTTAAGTTGAAATTATTTCAATTTATAAGGGGGGGAACAGATTTAAATCTCAGCTAAGAAATAGTAATAGTGTAAAGGGCTATTAAAACATAATGAAAAGTAATCATATCTGACCAAACGAACTTCACTTTTTTTGTTATTACAGGGTGGCTTACAATCAACCGGCTGATAGATGGCATAAGTCCTGTAAAAGGAAGTAACTGGCAGCTGTTGCTGGAGTTTAATCAGTTTCTAACGTCTCAAACTATTGAGCAGAGACTTTGGAAAGCAAACTGCAGGTCGTCCTATTCAAGCTAGGTGGCTGAAACTTTGCCGAAACATTTGTTGAATTTTAGACTGTTCCAATGTAAATTTGGACAAGGAGCGTGGCACCGCCCACACAACCTTCAACAAAAAAACTGAATTATATATGATACGACGACGATATTTGGAACATATGATGTTGGAATCGCTGGAAACACATCCTGGAGAAATAGTGGTTGATGCCACGCCCCCTGTAAAAAATCAAATTGATGGCCAAAGTAATGGACCGATCGTTATAAAATTTTAACAGAATGAAATCCATAGTAATCATTTTTTAAAGACTATTTTGTGTTACCGCCGTGGTGGAGTGTACACTAGGCCGTACCTCAGAAAAAAAGTTATCCGTACTGCAACGAATACAAAGTATTATTGCAAGGTAGTTACGATTTTTTTGTTGTTTTTTGCCGAACGTTGGCGTCTCGCTTTTACGAGGCTTGCTATTTATATGTCGGTTTCGGCAATAAAGACACAATAATTTATCATTGGAAATGGTTTTATTATTTCTCAAAATATTCTGCTTTAAGATCAAGACACTTTTGCATGCGCACAAACCAATTTTCGAAGCACTTTTTCCACTCCGATTGAGACACATGCAAAACATGATTTCTGAACGCTTCAACAGCTGCTTTGGGTGATGAAAAACGTTGACCACGCACTTAATTCTTGATGCTAGAGAATAAGAAGAAGTCATTGGGTGCCAAATCAGGACTGTACGGTGGATGGCCGATAAATAGCTCATCATGTCGTGATGCAAAATAATCCGTCTTCTCTTATTATCTTTTCTCAGTTCTTCGAACACTGTTGGCAAACAGATGGTTGTATACCACCACGAACTGACCGTCCTACGTTCGACTAAAGGCACTGTGGCAATATGGCCGGTTATACCAAAAAAAACGCAATCATTTGCTTCGATGTACTTCTTCCACGAACAAATTTTGTTCGATTTGGCTCGCCTTGAAAGACCCTTACGGTCGATTGCTGTTTTGTTTCGGGTTCATATGCATAGATTCATGATTCGTCACCTGCTACAATGTTATACTTTGCCTTTGAGCTACCGCAGTTATACTTTTTCAACATCTCTTTGCACCAAATCATATGGGATCCAAAGAGAACAAATTTTGTTCTCGGTCAAATGAACATGCAATATCTTATTGATGCTTGTCAAACTAATGCCCCAGGATGCCACAATATCACGGTATGTCACATGTCGGTCTTGCTTAATCGGTTCACACACAGCCTCGATGGTTTCTGGCAAAGTGACCGAAGTTGGACGTCCTTTACGAAATTCATCCTGAAGCGAACGGCGTCCGAGGCGGAACTCTTGGTACCAGCGATTGACAGTGGAAAATCGTAAAAAATCATCGCAAGAAAATGTTCACGGAAATGTAATTCGATTTTTTGACTAAGATGAATTTTTCAACACACTGTAAACAAAACAATTCGACCTCAAATGACAAAACGTTCTGAGTAAAGATATGCTAAAATATGTCAAAGTTTCCAATGAAAGTTCCAGTTTGCATCTGGGAGCACGAGTATTGTCAGGATTCGAAATATAAATAGCAACCCTCGTATAATTTTCTTTATATCTTCTGCATTTACAGCCGAATCGTGAAGTGTGATACATCGATGCTCCACGCTGGCTAATTTCTCCATAGGAATAGGAAAACAATATTCAAAGAGTAGTTTTATTCATGTTGTTTGTTCATGAATCTGCCATGGCTGTTACTGATGAGCAAGGCATGGACAACATTTTTGCTAAACTTGAGAACCGTCAAAAATGCAGCCAACTTGAATCACGTCGCAATATTGTTGATTAAAATGTTCACTATTTCATTTTACCTTAATTTTGTTTATTATTTTTTATTATTAGGGTGGTACAATAGGCTAGGTAGCAACTGAGATATGTTGTATAAATACCAGAAGGGGGTACTTAAGGTAAGTGACTTTAAAACCCGTAAAATTTGGTCTTCGAGATAAAACAACGATGTATCACACTTTAAGATCCGGCTGTAAATGAAGGCTAAAAAAAGGAAAAAAAAACAAAAATTTTCGAAGCTACCTTGCAATAATACTTCATATTCGAAGGTTTACGTTGAGCTGTTTTCTTTTACCTGTAAGGAGGTACTCTTTCAGTGTACACGCCTATCATGCCAGTAAACGTAGGTTCATATCGCGTTAAGAACATCTAACAAAATTTTATCGGCGGGTTTCCACCTCGTCAATGCCTACGACTTTACAAGTTAGAGATTTATCTCTTAGCCTTGTAAAAATAAAACTTCTCCACAAAATGAGCCGGCGTTAAACAGCAGGTCCCGGTCAGTGAGTGTAAGAATTGAGTCGTCCACAGCTTACTGGCTTGAGAAAAGTTCTATGTTGAAGGGTATAAAAGTTTCAGCACGACCAAACTTAATTTGTTCTGAATAGCGCCGAAGCACAGGGACATCTTGTAGCCGGGCACGCCTGACTTAAGCCGCCTTACTTTTTTTTCGGTTTAACTGAGACTGGGGAAGGTCACATGGACTGATCGGCTTATTATTACCCCATCCAAGTACACAGGGAACAGTTTCGTTACAACAACCAAATGATTGAGGTTGCATGCGCCTCGAGTAATCCATCAGTACAACCGAATGTTAGCTGGTGCTCTGTAACGTTCAGTATTTGTAACAGGAGTATCAGTTTAAAGTAAGTATACCAACCTCCAGCAACCTCCAACTTGAAGTCCACAAGCCGCACTTGTTTAACAAACAAAGTTTTACATTTTCAATTCATACAACTACTTAACATTAAGCGAATCAAGTTGTATTGGAATTTCTTCGTAAAAATTTACAGTCCTAGCTGCGGGAAGAACATGTGACAGACGAACTGTAAGCATCAAATTACAGCGATTGTGTCCACTTGGCCAGGTCGTTTGAATGGATACAACAAACACTGGTTAGCCGTTAGCATAGACAGGAAAACCCTTAACTTCGGTGGAGAGATCAAGTGGAGGAGAATACGAGTACTCTAGATGCGAGGGTTGCTATTTACATTTCGGGTCCTGTCAATACTAGTGTTCCCACACGCAGGGAAAAAACATGGTTACTACATGGTCACGGCAATAATAATATGTTCTTCGCAATAAAAGTATGTTCGTCGCAACCATAGCATTGTTAACTGAATTTATTTTTGACAATACTATAATTGCTGCAATATTAATATTGTTGAAATGTAATAATAGTATTATTGCCAAATTTAAAAATGAAAATATGGTTATAGCAACAATGTAAATATGGTTAGAGCGACAAAAGTATTGCGTTTTTCATTTTATGTTAACAATGATATGATTACGGCAATCATACTGTATGATTGTAATTTTTCTTCATTTGAATATGCTTTTTAGAACAAATGTTATTGGTACGGATCTAATGCAAAAATAGTACTTTTTTTTTTAAAAAAAATTAAAACTTTTTAAACAAGCTGCTTTGGCTTTTTTTAACTGAAATATTTTTAATAAAAACGCTTATGTTTATATAAACTTATTTTTTCTACAGCGAAATAAATCACTCCTATTATTTTGAATTTAATGTATTTTTGAATAATTTTCATAATTCAAATCTATTGTTGACAACTTAAACCAATGCTAATAAATATCTTTGGGGATCTAATCTATTGTCGACAACTTAAACAAATTATTATGTGTGATCATACTATGGTTGTAGGGATCATAACATGGTTGCGTGTAAATCATACTATGGTTGTGGGGATTATACTATGGTTGTGGGGATCATACTATGGTTGTATATGAAACATACTATGGTTGTGAGGATCATACTATGGTTGTGGAGATCATAGTATGGTTGAGTGTGAATCATACTATGGTTGTGGGGATCATAGCATGGTTATGTGTGAATCATACTATTGTTGTGGGGATCATAGTATGGTTGTATTTGAATCATACTATTGTTGTAAGGATCATAATATTGTTGTAGCACAACCATATACCCAACAATAGTATTATCCTCTTCAAATATTGTTACCACAACCATACTTTTTTTCTGCGTGCAGATGCTAACTGAACCTTCCATTGGAAACTTTGACATTTTTTAGCATAACTTCACTCAGAACGTTTTGTCATTTGAGGGCGAATTGTTTTGTTTACAGGTTGTTGAAAAATTCATCTTAGTCAAAAAATGGAATTATCCTGCGAACATTTTCGTACGATGATTTTTTACGATTTTGGCGTGGGAGACACAAGAGTGTTTAAATCAAGTTGTTTCGACTTTTGGCGATGGCGCTCCATCAAAAGCCACTGTTAATCGCTGGTACCAATAGTTCAGTCTCGGACGCCGTTCGCTCCAGGATAAATTTCGTGAAGGACGTCCAACTTCGGCCACTTTGCCAGAAACCATCAATGCTGTGAGTGAACTGATTAAGCAAGACCGACATATGATATTGCATGCTCATTTGACATTTAAAAAAATTGTTTACCTTGGATCCCACATAATTTGACAAATGCTCAAAAAAAGCCTCGTATCGATTGGTGCAAAGAGATGTTGAAAAAGTATAACTGCGGTAGCTCAAAGGCCGTGTATAACATTGTCACAGGTGACGAATCATGGATCTATGCATATGAACCCAAACAAAACAGTCGACTACCGTATGGGTCTTTCAAGACGAGCCAAATCCAACAAAAGTTGTTCGTGGAAGAAAGACATCGATGCAAATGATGGCGTTTTTTTCGGTATAACCGGCCATGTTGCCACAGTGCCTTTAGTGGAACGTAAGACGGTCAATTCTGAGTGTTATGCAACCATCTGTTTGCCAAAAGTGTTCGAAGAACTGAGGAAAGATAATAAGAGAAGAAGGATCATTTTGCATCACGACAATGCGAGCTTTCACACATCAGCTGAAACGATGAGCTATTGGACCACTTAAGATGTCGAATTGATTGAGCCATCCATCGTACAGCTCTGATTTGGCAGCCAATGAATTCTTCTTGTTCCCTAGCACCAAGAAAACAATGTGTGGTCAAGGTTTTCATCGCCCGAAGCAGCTGTTGCAGAGTTCAAAAATCATGTTTTTGAGGTATCTCAATCGGAGTGGAAAAAGTGCTTCGAAAATTGGTTTGTGAGCATGCAAAAGTGTATTAATCTTAACGGAGAATATTTTGAAAACCAATAAAACCATTTTTAATGATAAATTATTGTGTTTTTATTGTACAAATAGCAACCCTCGTATAGGAGACTAGAGGAAGCACGTGCATGATCGAAATGCTTTTAAACCATTTACTAAGCAGGCTCGGACCAACAATCGGTGGTGGATCCAGCGTAAGATACTAAGAATTTTATTACAACTTTGTCGAAAGCTTTTTTTAAAAGACCCTAACTTAAATTCCATACTAATGTTTATTCTCTGCCAAGGGTCAAGGGTCCATCGAGATTAAACAAAACCAGTCCATAACTTGAACGGCCGCTACGACAACGCAACACATGCTGTTCACTTTAATTGAGGCTTTATTGGACATTCGTAGGATAATATTTTACTTTTCCCAGCAGTTTAGCTGCAACAAAAGCTCACACACTTGAACTTCTTACTTACTTTCCACTGGCATAGTACCAAGCACCATCTGGCCCTATGATGGTGCACTCAGTCCCACTGGCGGTCAGTGGTGCCCGGTCACAGTGAATGGAAAATGTTTTTTCTCTTCTTCTTCTTCGTCTCTTTTTATGGACACCATAGCCGTGTATTGTGGTTGGTTATTCCAATAAAACACAATTATGAGCGTTGTTTTCTAATAATAAAACCGCACTCGTTTTCGATTGATATGAAGTGGAAATTACATTGTATTCGTAGTCGCAGTCGCTTTGGCAAATTGTAACCACTGAGTTGGTCTTTTATTTATTTCCGCATATTCTTGTTTTTCCTCTTTCAATACTTGTATGATTTTGCATTACAGCTGGACGGACGATTTAGATTTGATACTCGTATGCATGCCATTCATGTGTGCATGTTAGGGGGCTTTTCTTATCTGTTCTGTTCCGTCCTAGTTTGTCCACTTTTTATAGGATTTGCTTATCAGTGGAGGTAGGGTGTTTCCGCAGAGGTGTCATGCGGATTGTCAGACATTGTAGTGCACTACTGCTCACCGACAGAAAAAAACTTTATTTAAATAATAAGTTAAAAATCCCTAAAATACCAGATACGAGGGTTGCTATATGTGACAGCGCATAGAGAAACGGACCTAAGGGTAAAAAAAAATCAAGTTTAACTTTTTTTTGATGTAGACAACATCTGAGCATCGAATGAGACCGATCCCATGCCCCAAAGTGTTCCCTCCCAGAGATATGCGCGTTTTATGAAAGTGATGGTACACCAAAGATACACGTATTTAAATCGTTAAAATGGCTCTCCTGAACAAAACTGGTTTTTACCCTTAGGTCCCTCCCTTTCTATTTTGCGCGTCACATATAGGGTTCAGAAAATCCACACGTGACTATTGAGAACTCAACGAGCCACTTTTCGGTGTGGATTTTGATCTGACGGCATTATTGGGGCATTTCTCATCGGAAATAAGCAAGGAGCCGCCCTTAAAGCCAACGGTGAGCGCTGCTTCGCCATGTTAAACGATTTTTTTTTCTCCAAAAATTCAAGAGAATGGCATGCACGACATTTGGTTTCAACAAGACGGGGCCACATGTCACACAGTCAATGCAATTATCGATATTTTACGCACTGTTTGTGGAAATCAAATAATCAGCCGAAATTGTAATGTCAATTGACCGCCTCGGAGCTGTTAGACAGTAAGGATAAATCTTACGCAAAGCATCCAGAAGCGTTGAAACATGCAATCGAATTTGCAGTTGAAGAGACTCGACCCGAAAAAATCGAAAATGTCCTGAAAATCCTAAATTATAAATCAATAAAATATTTATACTTTATAGGGTGGCAGAACCCTACTTCGAGGTGTGACAAACGGAACGACAACCTTATACGATGGTTGCTATTTATATTTCGGGTCCTGACTAGAGTTTTTCTTTTCCCGGACTTTTTCATTTCCCGGGAAAGCGGGATTCATTTTTCAATTTCCCGGGATCCCGGGAATTCCCGCAAAAAAATATAAGAGAAAACGGTTATTTTTTTAGTAATTCTATTTTATTAAAAGATCACATTCAAAATATTAAAAAGTATGTTAACAAAAAAATAAATCAGTTCAGTTCTTTAACATACATACAAACTATATAATAAACATTACATAACGTAAACAAAAAGCTTTAAAAAATAAACAAAATAAAATAATTCAGTCCTTTTTCTTATACATAAAATAAATAAATGTATAGAGATTTAAATAAATATAAAAAAGTAATTAGTCTTTGTTTTTAAAATGCGTTTTCAAAACAGAAATAGCATTTATAGATTCATCCGAAAGTCTATTTCGAAGTTTAGTAACTAAAATTCCTGTCAGAGAAAACACTCGTTCACTTTCAACAGAGGTGGGCCGTATTATTAGTAGAGCATCAAAGAATTTTTGAATGTTTTCTGTTTTCTTACCAGATACTTCAAAAAATTTTAAGTCCTTTTTTATGGAACATTTCAATAGCTTTGAATTTTCTTTAGTTTTTTCATTAACATTACATATTGCAGCATTTAATTTTTCCGCAAATGTCATTTCTTCTACAGTATCACTATCATCGCTGCTTTCAATTTCTTCTAACTCAATTTCTCCACCAAAAAGACGGCTGTAAAGATGCTCTGCGTATATAAAAACAGAGTTTTTTGAAGCATTTGGGAACAAGCTGTCGTCGTTATTTTCATCATTAAAGATATCGGGATGTTTCAAAAACTTAATGAGGGTATACAATTTGGAATGTCTTCTTTCTTCTATTCTAATTTTGAGGGATTCAAACATTGTTTGTCCAACAGTAGTACGAAGCGATGCAACTTGTTTACATAATGTATTTACTATAACATCAGCTGTTAGTAAATTAATATTACGATGACAAAGTGCCTCTACAGCTAGTTTTATTGGGTTTAGAATGTTTAATAAGTTCTTTAATATACTGATATTATCTTCTACCCATAGGTCACCCATGTCTAAATCAATTAGGCTTTTCTTAATTGAGTTCTTTAACAACAAAAATTTCTCCATCATCGGAACCATTGAGTTCCATCTCGTAACAACATCCAATTCAAGACAAATTTCTTTTGAATGTTCTGCTACTACATATTTTTGTAAGACACAGTTTTTTGTAGGACTTTTTTTAAATAATTTAATTATTTTACGTGTTTGTTCTAATACCTGTTTATAGTTGGTGGCAAGTTCAAAAAGTTCGTTATCTAAATCATCTTCAAAATCACCGTTAAAATTATCCTCATCGCTAGACTCCGAATCAACAATTGATGGTTCTAATGTTTTTTTTATAAAACACATCAACAACAGCTAAATGCAAACAATGACTGAGGCAAAATATGCCTTCGACAGGGCTTTCTTTTACAAATTTTTTCATAACATTTGGGCCATCAGTTATGGTGGCTACTATATGTTTTTTGAAATTGATGTTATAATCCGATAATCTCGTTTCCATTAGGTTTCGAATTTCAAAAGCTCCGCTCTTTCCGGGTATATAAACCATTCCTAAGTTGTGAAAAGTTTTTTCACTTTCATATAAACATATATTTAAGTATCTTCGGTTTTTTATACTCGTCCATTCATCCATTACCAACGAAAATCTACATTTATCATTTAATTTAGCTTCTATGTCGTGTTTTATATCATTTTTAACTTTTAAAAATTGCTCAATAATCAGATTTTGTACACCACGTTCCGTTTTTGGCAGACTAAAACCTCTTTGAAGCATTGACTCTCTAATAAAAGAACTTCTGGTTATTGATCGTATAGAAAACCCGTCAATTGCAGCTAGTTTCGAAACTATTAAACCCATGTCGTCCTTTTTATTACTTGCATATTGATGTAATGTGCTCTGTGTTTTTCTGACCTTTTCTGAAGGTTCTTCCCGTGGTAACACTTTTTCCAATTGTTTGTTATGTATTCCTTTTAAATGACGTATAAGACCACTTGTGCTTTTGCCTTTGCATGAAATTATTTTTGCACAAAATTTACATGCAGCAGTATCTGTTGATTTCTTTATAAAATATTCCCATGTAAAAGAGTTTTCCATCTAACAATATACAAAAAGAAATATTAAAAGCTATCAAAATTCAATTTAATTACATATTTACCTTGAGCAACCAATTTTTTTTAACAAAACCTCAAAGCAAACAATAGAATAGACGCCAACATATCAAAAGCTGTTTTTATAACCATAAAAGAGTTCCTATTTGATGTTAAAAAAAATCCCGGGAATTCCCGCTCTATTTCCCGGGATTTCGGGATTGAAAATTTACGGGAATTCCCGTCCCGGGAAATCCCGTGAAAAACTCTAGTCCTGACACTACTCGTGTTCCCAGATGCAAACTGGAACTTCCATTGGAAACTTTGACATTTTTTAGCATAGCTTCACTCAGAAAGTTTTGTCCTTTGAGGGCGAATTGTTTTGTTTACAGGTTGTTGAAAAATTCATCTTAGTCAAAAAATGGAATTATCCCGTGAACATTTTCGTGCATTGATTATTTACGAGTTTCGGCGTGGGCTATCGACACAAGAGTGTTTAAATCAACTTGTTTCGACTTTTGGCGATGAAGCACCATGAAAAATCAGTGTTAATCGCTAGTAGCAAGAGTTCAGTACCGGACGCCGTTCGCTCCAGGATGAATTTCGTGAAGGACGTCCAACTTTGGCAACTTTGCCCGAAACCATCGTTGCTGTGCGTCAACTGATTAAGCAAGACCGACATGTGACATACTTGGGCATTAGTATGACAAGCATCAATAAGATATTGCATGTTCATTTGGCGGTGAAAAAAATTTGTTCTCCTTGGATCCCACATAATTTGACGAATACCAATCAAAAAAGCCTCGTATAGATGGGTGCAAAGAGATGTTGCAAAAGCACAACTGCGGTAGCTCAAAGGCAGTGTATAACATTTTTACAGGTGACGAATCATGGATCTATGCATATGAACCCGAAACAAAACAGCAATCGACCGTATGCGTCTTTCAAGACGTGTCAAATCCAACAAAAGTGGTTCGTGAAAGAAGAACAGCGAAGCAAATGATTGCGTTTTTTTCGGTATAACCGGCCATGTTGCCACAGTGCCTTTAGTGGAACGTAGAAGGTCAATTTTGAGTGGTATACAACCATCGGTTTCCAACAGTGTTCGAAGAACTGAGAAAAGATAAAAAGAGAAGACGGTTCATTTTGCATCACGACAATGTGAGCTCTCCACATCAGCTGAAACGATGAGCTATTTGACCGCTCAAGATGTCGAATTGATGGGCCATCCACCGTACAGCCCTGATTTGGCACCCAATGACTTCTTCTTATTCCCTAGCATCAAGAAAAAAATGTGTGGTCAACGTTTTTCATTGCCTGCAGCAGCTGTTGAAGCGTTCAAAAATCATGTTTTGGAGGTGTCGCAATCGGAGTGGAAAAAGTGTTTCGAAATTTGGTTTGTGCGCATGCAAAAGTTTATTGATCTTAAGGGAGAATATTTTGAAAAACAATTAAACTATTTCTAATGATAAATTATAAATTAATATAAATAGCAACCCTCGTATTCATATACTTTACAACCTAAGCAGAAAAGTATTAAAAAATTATTAAATGAATATTTGTTAGACTTTGTTTGTGGCAGACTCTTAAAATAAAATTCTGAAAATAAGTTTAGCTGACGATTAAAAAAAATCTCAGCCACAAAAAAACATTATGCTTTCTATGTACCATCAGGCCTAACCATACACACCCTTTTTGATTTCCATTCAAAAATAAATTGCAGTTAATTTTACAATCTGGTGTTCTTTATTCTTTTCGTATTTATTGATGACGGTTGGGGTATCTTTGTCACGTTTCTGCTTGGTTCGTATTCTTTCTCCCTACTGCGGCTGTTCACTTTTCTTTGCATTTAAAGAAAACGTCGTCTGGGGCTGTTGCATTTGATTGTGGGCTTACGGTGAGAAGGATGCCGGTGCGAAGGACAAAGGGCGCTGACAAAGACGGAGGAGTTGAATAATTGTTTGTTTCTTGTTTAATAAATTCTTCAAGATTTATTAGTCGTCATCGGACAAGTGTGTTTGCTTATTTTTTTCGTTTTTATTGTTATTCAACATTTTGCTGTTGTCGTTGTAAAGAATGGAAGAGGGAACAAGCAACTGCAAATACGACGCTACGTGTTGCAATATTCATGCGGTATTCCTGAGCTACGCGTGCTGTACATCTTTCTTATCTTGGATATTTTTTGTCTTATTTTTTTCATTTGATTCTAAAGTGATAAATTATCATTGCACAGGGACAAGTGGAAGTGTTGGGAGTAGTAACAAGTGGAAAAGTTGCCAGAAGCAGTAAAGAGCTGCACAAAGCACGAAAATATACCAAAGTGAAGGCAAGGAAGTGGGCAAAATAAATTCGGCGGGGCCGAAGATTATATAAGTATACCCTCCATTATGGATTACATGGTAAGGCATGGCATCGGCCTCTTTTCATCAAGGTGTTTTCATTTCCACACCAACATCGCATACTTAGCAGGGACATACATACTGTTACACACGTTTTATGCTGTAAAATAAAAGGTACACGCAGAAAAAAAAAGTATGGTTGGGATAACAATAGTTTAAGAGCATCATGCTATTGTTAGGTATATGGGTTGGTACAACAATATTATGATCTTCACAACAATAATATGCTTCAAATACAACCATACTATGATCCTCACAACCATACTATGATCCTCACAACAATAGTATGATTCGCACATAACCATACTATGATCAACACAAACATAGTATGATTTACACTCAACCATACTATGATCTCCACAGCAATATTATGTTCCTTACAACCATAGTATGTTTCAAATACAACCAAAGTATGATCCTCATAACCATAGTATGATTCACACGCAATCATGATATGTTCCCTATAACCATAGTATGATCACACACAATTATACTATAATCCCAAAAATTATTGATTATTTAAAAATACATTGAATTCAAAATAGTATGAGATTTATTTAAAGGGAAAACATTATTTTAGAAAACGTAAGCGTTTTTATTAAACATATTTCAGTTAAACAAAGCTAAAGCAGTTTGTTTAAAAAATTTAAATTCAATACAAAAAGTACTATTATTGCATTAGATCCAATCCAATAACATTTTTTTAAAGCATATTTAAATGAAGAAAAATTACAATCATACAGTTTGATTGCCTTAATCATATAATTGTTAGCATAAAACCCACAAAAACAATACTTTTGTCGCACCAACCATATTTATATCGTTGCTACAACCATATTCTGACTATTAAATATGGCAATAATACTATTGTTACCTTTCAACAATATTAATATTGCGACAATCATACTATTGTCAAAATTAAATTCAAAAATCAATGCTATGTTTGCGACGAACATACTTTTATTGCAGAGACAATATTGTTATTGCCGTGACCATATAGTAACCATATTTTTTCTCTGCGTATACTGAATGTTTTAGGACCAAATATTTTTTAATATATTTATTGATGTATATTGTATCCAAAAAAAAATGTAATTATCGAAATGTCCGCTTTTTGCCTTATACACGCCTTAAGTCGCACTGGCCAATCGTCAATAGCTGCACGAACCTCGTCCATAGGAAAATTGGCCACAACTTGAACCAAAGCAGTCTTAAGAGATCCAATGTTGGGGTATCTTTTGTGACAAACCTTGTCCTCTATAACCGTCCACAATTTGTAATGCAATGGGTTCACATCTGGACTGGCTGAGGGCCATTCTTCAGAGGAAATGAACGCTGGCAAATTGTTTCGCAGCCAGGCCTGGGGCGTTTTAGCCTTATGGGCCGGCGCACAATCCTGCTGGAAAGTCCATGGCTGGTTTTGGAACAGGGAATTGTTAAGAGGCTTCTCAACAGCTTCCAAAACAGTTTCTTGGTAAACTTTGGCCTATATTTTGACTCCTTGTGCGCAGAAATGCAGGTCAGTGACCCCATCGTAAGATACACCCCACCAAACCATGACTGAAGCTGGGTGATGGCCCTTTTCCACCCTTGGGATCAGTTCAGATGCTTCCTTAGATGACCGCGCACACACTTTTTTATTTTGCTTGTTAAATTTTTCCTAAACGGTAAAAAATTCTTCATCGGTGAACAAAATTTTTCAGTGCAATTTATAAGCGTGCTTCACCAAAATACGTTTTCATTTTTCAATCCAATTTTTTTTAAGCTGCAGTCAATAAATGTCCGGTACGTCGTTTAAAAGTCCCAAGTCCCAAGTCTTTTTTTAATGATTCGACTCATGGACTTTTGCGTGATATTCATCTCACGGGCCATGATTTTCGGTTTTCGGAGCGGATTTCTGTGAATTCTTAATTTAACGTCTTGGATGACATGCGGTGTGCGAACAGAGCGTGGGCGGCCCGACCGGTGGCGGTCTTTTACATCTCCAGTCTCCTCAAACAGTTTTATGCATCCATCGGTAGACAAACATGCGGCTAATCCCTAGTGGCCGCAGCGTTTTGAAAATATCGCTTTTTTCAAAACTAACTGGCCTGGCACATTTTCTGTTTTACTAGCAATGTTGTTTTTGTTGTTTAAAAGCAATCTTTTATAAGCCATCTCTCAAAATTTCTAAAAAATTTATTGATTATTTTCTTTGTTACAGGCGATTGAAGTAAACAAGTTTTATAATTTTTGAAAAATGGAAAATAAAGAGTTTCGTGCGGTAATTAAACACTTTTATATTTAAAGGTTATACGCATCAATTAATCAAAGATGAATTGGATTCTGTTCATGGTGATAATGCACCATCATACTCCACCGTGAAATCCTGGGTTCAACAATTTAAAATGGGTCGTTCAAGTACGGAAGATGAACAACGCTCTGGAAGACCGAAAACTGCTTCTTCGATTGAAAACATTAGAAAAATATTTAATGAAAAGACTAAAGATAGACGAATAAAGCTTAGAGAACTTGCTGATATTGTTAAAATACACGAAAAACAAGTTTGGAGTATTTTACATAATGAACTCCACATGAAAAAGCTATCCGCAAGATGGGTGCCGCGTTTGTTGACTTTGCCCCAAAAAATCGTCCGTTGGACCAATTCCGAGGAGCTTTTAGCGATTTATCAGCGTAATCCAATAGAGTTCTTGCGCCGATTCATAACTGTTGATGAAACATGGATCCATCACTACATCCCAGAATGCAAAGAACAGTCAAAACAATGGATAGAAGCTGGTAAAAGTGGTCCCAAGAAGGCGAAAACTGTTAAGTCAGCAGGAAAAGTAATGGCCACAGTATTTTGGGATGCAAGGGGTATAATATTTATTGATTATCTTGAGAAAGGAAAAACTATAAATAGTGAATATTATTGTGCATTTTTGGATCGGTTAAGTAAAGAAATCAAGATAAAACGACCGCATTTAAAAAAAAAAAGTTCGTTTTCATCAAGATAATGCTCCTTCACACACTGCATTTTTAACTCAACAAAAACTGACCGAATTACGATTTGAAATTGCTCCGCATCCACCATATAGTCCAGATTTAGCTCCTTCTGATTATTTCTTGTTTCCAAATTTAAAAAAAAATTCTCGGTGGCAAAAAATGTTCGTCCAATAGCGAGGTTATTGCTGAAACTGAGGCATATTTTGAAGGTCTTGAAAAATCTTATTTTTCGGATGGAATTAAAAAACTTGAAAAACGTTTGATGCAGTGTATTGAGTTGGAAGGAGATTATGTTGAAAAATAAATAATAATAATTCCAAAAAACGGTCTTTTTTATGTTAGGCCAGTTACTTTTGTGGTCGCACTCGTGTGTCCCTACTAAGTAATTGCATTGCCTCCAAATCCGGCTGAGAAAACTCTTGTATCATAATCAAGTACCGTTTGGAGTTTACAGTTACGGCAGTGACGGCCGAGCAGAGCGTTGCGGAGTACTGCTGCTTACACTCTCTTGATGTTTTGTGGTGTTGTAATCCTTCTCTCTGGTCCCCAATTCGTACACATGACACATTTCCTGCGGTTCTCAATGAAGTTACCCAATTTACAATTGAATGCCGTCCAGGAACACGTCCGCGTGGGGGAACAGCGTATCGTTAATGAAAAGCAGGCTGCACTGCATTGATCGAGTGCGCTTCTAAAAAATAAGCTTCAGCACAAAATGACCTCTTGTCACGTGTCCAATGCATGATGGCAACTGAAAGGCAGACGGATACAAATCTCCCGTCAGCCACTATAAGCCAGGCACACTCTCCACTCTTTTCGACCAACAGTGCGGTCACAGCCTGCTGTGGAAAAAAGCAAAAAACCGTGCTCCACTCTGTACATAATTATTTTAACGACTAGCAGATTATTTTAGATTTTGTTAAAATTTGCCAAAGGGCGTGGCATTGCCCATACAACGCTGAACTTTAAAAGGGAATATCTCGAGAGCGTATATTATTAGGAGTAGGTATGTATACGTAATGTTGTTACAGTATATGTGACAGCGCATAGAGAAAGGGACCTAAGGGTAAAAAAAACAATTTTCATTTTTTTGATGTGGACAACATCTGAGCATCGAATGAGACCGATCCCATGGCCCAAAAGTGTTCACTCCCAGAGATATGCGCGTTTTATGAAAGTGAAGTCGACGATTCTAAGCGCAAATAGAAAGGGGCCTAATCTTTAAAATGGCTCTCCTGAACAAAACTGGTTTTTAACCTTAGGTCCCTTTCTATTTTGCGCGTCACATATTATGGATAAACGATAATCAAGTGATAATCAAATGCAATAAGTTTTTTTAAAATCAATTAAAAACAGTTATAAATAATTATACTAATTATAAAAAAATGTAATATTCGCCACCAACCCAAAATTGTTCAAACCGCTGCCATTTCGCCACCTTGCATTTTCGGACATGGTCTAAGATTTCCATATTTCCATGAAATTAGCCAAGGGATACGCTGGTGAAGTTTGTCCAGTCGTAAACGAATCTCCCTGTATAAGCTTCAGCCCGGCCGAACATAATTTGTCCACATTAAGATTTTCGTCATCTAGTCAACTCAACTCTGCCCATACAAAATCAAATTCTTGTAATGCGTCCTGATATCTTCTTGCAATCATTTAATTAATGTGCATTCGATGCCCCTGTTGCAAGAATTTCTAAATTTATTTGAAATTTAGTATCGAGCGCTTTGAACAACCCATTACCTACCATTAGTCGCAATATTTATGTATTTTTCCTTGCGCATACGTTTTTATCATAGCAAAAGAAAAACTTGCTTATCAGGGCCCCTGCGCATTACTCCAGAGCGATATGTGTGTGCTGACATGAGTCCATAAAATATTGTAATCGGTTCATTTCATTCCATTTTGTTTCGTTTCGTCAGTTTGTTTGTTCATCTTTAGCGCTGTTATGATTTGCCCCGGGGTGCCAGTTTTCAATTGAGTGTGAAACGATTTTCTTTAGTCTCTTGCCCAGCACTGCCCGCCCCCCTCTTTCGGTAGCTCATGTAAATTTGGTGTTGAAATAAATGCTCTTTAAGTGCCTCAGTTTCGACTGAAGCATGTTTTTCCCTCCAGAAAAAATGAACAGAAAAAAAGGCAGAGAGAAAACGCTTGTATGATTTCTTGCTTACGGCCAGTGTGCATTTAAGCGATTAACACTAAAGTGTGAAAATATGTGAATATTGTCATGAAAAAGAAATCCCCAACAGGGGCTTTCGCACGGCTGTGCAGAAGTTGTTGTTGTTGGTCTTAAGACTGCTGGGGAAAACCAATTGCCTAAGCACTTTTTCCACTCCGGCTGAGATACCTCCAAAACATGGATTTTGAACGCTTCAACAGCATCTTCTGGCGACGAAAATCGTTGACCATGCATTTTTTCTTGATGTGCGGGAATAAAAATAAGTCAGTGGGTGCCAAGTCAGGGCTAATGACCACCAACTCGACGTTTTGGCCGGTCAAAAAGGCGCTGATTTGTGCCGATGTGTGAAAGCTAGCATTGACATCGATTGCACAACGATTCTTCTCTTGTTTGTTTTTCAATTTTTTCCGATGACTTCAGGCAAGCACATTGTGGTGTACCACTTAGAATTGACCGTCCTACGTTGCTCAAGCGGAACAGTCGCCACATGACCAGTTTTGCCGAAGAAACAGGCGACCATTTGCTTCGAAGTGCTTCTTCCACGAACAACTTTCGTTGGAGTTGGCTCGTCTTCGAAGACCCACACAGTCGATTGCTGTTTTGTTTCGGGCTCATACGCATAGATCCATGATTCGTCACCTGTGACGATCTTATAAACGTCTTTTGAAGCACAGCGTTCGTATTTTTTCAAAATTTCTTTGCAACAATCGACACGAGCCTTTTTTGAGCTATTGTCAAATTGTGCGGGATCCAAAGAGAGCAAACCTTTTTGACGGCCAGGTGTTCATGCAATATTGAATAAATGCTGATGGAAGTAATGCCCAAAGATGCCTCTATCTCACGGTATGTCACATGAAGATCTTGCACTATCAGTTCACGCACGGCATCAATGTTCTCTGGCACAACGGCCGTTTTTTGACGACCTTAGTCTTTAAGCGAGCGTCGGCCACAATTGAAGTCATTAAATCAGTTTTTCACATTGCTATAGGATGGTGCTTCATCTTTATACAAAGATTTAAGTTCATCGTTGCACTCTTGTGGTGATAGTCCACGTCGAAAGTTGTGAAAAATGATCACACGAAAATGTTCACGAGTTAATTCCATTTATTTGCCAAATTGATTTTTGCAAGTCACTGTAAGCAACACAAATGATGGTCGTACGTCAAATGTTCTAAGTACGTTTATGCTAAAAAACGTCAAACTTTCCAATGGAAATGTCAGGTGGCACCAGGCAAAACTGAGTGTTGCCAAAAATATATATAGCAACCCTCAATTCGCAATGGTGCGAATCGATATCTCCATGACTTCTTTGCACTCAAACTATTTGGTTGTAAACTATTCAAGGTATGCAGTGTAAAAATGGTTCCCTCTCTTCGTATGACTTTAGGGACTTTCTTACAATTTTGCTACACTGCACAGTGGTTGGAAAACAAAATATTTTGGAAACAATTTTCTAATTTGTGTTGCGTTTGTTGTAGATCCATGAAATTTCACACATTAAGGTAAATTCAAGTTAAAAGAAACTTTTCAGACCTCCTCTAGCCAGAATTGGTGTCGTGTTGACAAGTTCCGGTGTGAAAATACTTATATTGCTCGCCAAATCAAAATTTGTATTTCATTTTGATGACATTAGTATTTTTCAAAAGTGCTGGTCACGATCTTCACAAAATGTGTGTATATGTGACAGCGCATAGAGAAAGAGACCTATTTTTATGATGTAGACAACATCTGATCATCGAATGAGACCGATCCCATGCCACAAAAGTGTTCCCTCCCAGAGATACGAGGGCGGTTCGGAATGAACAAATTTTGTTTGGTGTTCACAAAAGACGCATCCGCGATTTTTTTACAATGGAAAAATTAGAAATGCGTGGTGTCATTAAATATTTACATAAAAAAGATTTATCGGGACAAGAAATTCATAATGATATGGTGAATATGTTAGGTGAAAGTACTCCTTCATATTCAACAGTAAAAAAATGGGTTGCTGAATTTAAACGTGGTCATACAAGCATTGAAGATGAACCACGTAGTGGACGTCCAAAAACAGCAACAACAACAGAAATTGTAGCCAAAGTGCATGATATGGTCTTAAATGATCGACGAATAAAAGTGCGTGAAATAGCTAATATCATGGGCATCTCAAATGATCGAGTCCATTTAATTTTGCATGAAGAACTACAGATGAAAAAGCTTTCTGCAAGATGGGTGCCGCACTTGTTAACAGTCGACCAAAAACGCATAAGAATGAAAATTTCTCAAGCTTGTTTGGATCGTTTTCAGGGAAATAAAATTGATTTAAAGCGTCGTTTCATAACTGTTGATGAGACATGGATCCACCACTATACTCCAGAGACAAAAGAACAATCCAAACAACGGACTGAAGCTGGAGGAAGTGCCCCAAACAAGGCAAAAACAATTCAATCGGCTGGTAAGGTTATGGCAACGGTTTTTTGGCACTTCAAAGGTATTTTATTGATTGACTATCTGCAAAAGGGTAAAACAATAAATTCAGAGTACTATTGCAACCTTTTAGATCAATTAAATGTACAAATTCGAGAAAAACGTCCTGGCTTACAACACAAAAAAATAATTTTTCATCAAGACAACGCACCAGCGCACAAGAGTGTTTTAACAATGGCTAAAATCAACGAATTAAAGTACGAGTTGCATGACCACCCACCTTATTCTCCTGATTTAGCTCCCAGTGACTTTTACCTGTTCACAAATATAAAAAAATTCCTTGCTGGCAAGCGTTTTACCTCAAATGAAGATGCAATTACAGTTGTAAACCACGATTTTGAAGACCTTGAGGAAAACTATTTTAATCAAGGGATAGAATTGCTAGATAAGCGTTGGACTAAGTGTATTGAAGTTTCAGGAGATTATATTGAAAAATAAAAATATTTTTGAAAAACTAACTATTCTCTTTCATTGATAGGCTAAGAACTTTCCGAACCGCCCTCGTATGCGCGTTTTATGAAAGTGATGGTACACCAAAGATACACGTACTTAAATCTTTAAAATGGTTCTCCTGAACAAAACTGGTTTGTACCCTTAGGTCCCTTTCTATTTTGCGCGTCGCATATATTTTCTACTATAGGGTCATCCATCTGGAGGTATTTTTCAGAACAAAATAATATAAAAATTTAAATCAAGTGTGGAATCTTTATGGGTAATTTGAGAGGACATTTTATGGCATTTATTTTTTGAATATAATTTCCTTCAAATGTTGGCCGCAACTACGCCTCAGGGTTTCCATTCTAAGGGTCCAATATTGAATGACTCGTTCGAGCATTTCCGATATGGCTTTAATGACACGCACAATGATGGCTTCCAAAATCCGAATCGTAGCATAAACTTTGGACTTTACGTAACCCCAAAGAAAAATGTGTAAAGGTGTTATATCACTCGATCTAGGTGGCCAACTTACCTGGCCAAAACGTGAAATTAGCTGCTTTTCGAAATTACCTCACAATAGTTGCATTGTTTGAGCAGCTGTATGGCAAGTAGCACCGTCCTGTTAAAAACCAAGTGAAAAAATATGCACCGAAAACCAAAATTACGGGCTTTAATTTCAGGTAGCATAAAGATCGATATAAGGGCGCGACAGCGAGCACCATTCATGGTTAAGTTCCGGCCATCATCATTTTTGAAAAAATATGCACCAATGATTCCACCATTTTATAAATCGCACCAAACCGTGGTTTTCTCTGGGTATAATGGCACCTCTTGGACCTCTTCTTGTTGCTCTTCAGCCCAAATGCGGCAATTTTGTTTATTGACTTTGCCGTTGAGCCAGAAATGGGCCTCATAACTGAACAAAATTTTGGTCGAAAACAGCGGCTCTTTCCGTTTCTCACCGAACGCTCATTTCCATAATACAGTTGGCAACATTTGAAGGAAATTATTTTAAAAAAAACAAATGCCACAAAATGTCCTTTCAAATTACCAATAAAGATTCCACATTTGATTTGAATTTTTATATTTTTTTTGTTCTGAAAAAATACCTCTAATTGAATCACCTTATAGTTTCACATATTATTTACCAGACATACGATTTCAAAATCCTTTCATGTATTTACCTTGGAATGTAAGACAATTACCATTTCACATTTAGTTAAGTTACCTGAAAGACAACGAAAAATAAATGTTATTACAAATTTATTTTTTCAAAATATATGAAAATGTGATTTGAATAAAATTCACTTGTGTCGATAGTTACGATGGTTTTGCCGATTGTTATATTTCCGAAGTCGCCGAAGTTTTTAAGTATTATGTATTATGCAAAACATTTCGCGACTACCTAACCTTTTTATTTTACAGCATAAAACGTGTGTAACAGAATTTGTGTCCCTCTTAAGTAGAGCACTGCTTACTGATTTAAGAGAAGTTTCCCCCCTTGTTCCTTAATGGGATGTTGTGGGAATTAAGTAAGTATAATGGGAAACCCACAACCCAGTTATTATAGCATTTGTCCCATGTCGGCTGGGGTCATATGAGTTGAATTACAAACTGCAGCAGTAAAACGACAGCTTGTATGATCAGAATGATTACAGGTAAAGGCTTTTACAACCACAGTATGGTTCCCACAATCATATTATGATTACAACATTCATTTCATTTCATTGATTCATTTGATTCATTTTTGATTACCACACCTATAATTTTATTAAAAAGCAAAATTTTATAGGAAAAGTAAAAGTGGACCGTTGTAGTGTGATAGATGGCGAGCAGGACTATTATAAAGGGTGTCCCAAGAAGAACGCAATTTTTAAATCTGGCAACATTCGAAGTGTCATTGTTTGACATTTGAACAATTGTTATTGTTTGTTAGTAGAAGGTACGAGGTTAGTAAAAATGGAGCGCTACACGAATGAACAACGCATTCTCATTGTGAAATTGTTTTACCAAAATGGTGAAAGTTTTGCGGCTACAGTTCGCAAATTGCGATCAATTTGGGGTCACAATAATGCTCCAAAAGAGTCAACTGTAAAGAGATTAATGGATAAATTTGCCGAAACTGGGTCTGTTAGTGATGTAAAGACAACAACGCGCCATCGACCAGGTCGATCGACCGAAAATGTCGCAGCTGTACGTGATGATGTCGCTCAAACTCCATCCACCTCAATTCGACACCGAGCTCAGCAAATTGGTGTCTCCAAATCCACTTTGCAGCGAATTTTGACGAAAGATTTGCATCTTCATGCATACAAAATTCAATTGACTCAGGAACTGAAGCCAGCTGACCATGGACAGCGAAGGGAGTTCGTTAATTGGGTATTGGAGAGACAACATGAAAATGCTGATTTTGCCGATAAAATCAGCTTCAGTGACGAGGCCCATTTTCATCTTGATGGCTTCGTCAATAGGCAGAATTGTCGCATTTGGGGTGCGGAAAATCCTCGAGTGATTCACGAGAAGCAAATGCATCCTCAACGTGTCACTGTGTGGTGTGGTTTTTGGGCTGGAGGAATCATTGGACCTTTTTTTTATGAAAATGAGGCAGGTCAAGCGCAAACAGTCAATGGTGTTTGGTATCGTGAAATGATAACCAGTTTTTTCTTGCCTAGAATTGAAGAAATGAATGTGGAGGGCATGTGGTTCCAACAAGACGGCGCCACATGTCATACAGCCAGAGAAACAATTCAATTGCTGCATCAGTCATTTCCCGGTCGTGTTATTTCGCGTTTTGGAGATCAGAATTGGCCGTCTAGATCGTGCGATTTAACACCATTAGATTTTTTTCTTTGGGGTTTTTTGAAGTCGATGGTTTATGCGAATAAGCCGACGACGACTCAAGCCTTAAAAGACGAAATTGGACGCTGCATTAATGAAATACCGCAGCATTCATGCAAAACGGTCATTGAAAATTTCATTAAAAGATCGCGTGCATGCCAGCAAAGCCGCGGCGGCCATCTGCACGATATATTGTTCCATACATAACCTCATTCTGTCTACTTTACGATATAATAAAGTTTCACGATTTTTTCTTAAATATCTGTGTTTTATTTGAAATTTAAAAATTGCGCTCTTCTTAGGACACCCTTTACAAGCCACACCAGCTTCAACCCCGGGTAAGAACATCTAAACAGTTTTTAGCGGCTGGTTTTCCACCTAAATAATGTCAGCGACTATAGAAGTAAGAGATTATTCTCTAAGTCATATTATGGCTTCTTTATAAAATGGAAGAACCGGTGTTAAACAGTAGGTCCCAGTCAGTGAGAATGTCGAGCATACTGATTTGAGAAAGTTTCCCCCTTCTCCCTTAATGGGATATTGCGGGACCTAAGTATGTAACATCCTCTACAGATTCTCAACATCCTGTGGAGGATGGTATTGACATATTTTATATTGTAGCATACAACCGATTTAAATAGTGGATAGTGATGTTATTTTACGCTCTGAGGAAACCTTTGAGCACGCTTCTTACCGGTCAAACAATAGACTAGACTTAAAACTGCAATACTAAACAAAACTGCTAAAATAAAACGTCTCGCTTTGTTTTCAAAATACCTTTAGACATTCTACAGGGAGGAGCGCGGTAATTTGCTTTTTTGCAACGCAGGCTGGGGCGGCACTGTTGGTCGAAGGGAGTGGAGAGTGTGCGTGGCTTATGTCTGGCGGGAGAATTGTATTCGTCTGCTTTTCAGTTGCCATTGTGAATTATATACGTGATGAATGGTCATTTTGAGTTGAATCGTATTTTTCAAATGCGCACTTGATCATTGCAGTGCAGCGTGCTTTTCGTTTACGATTCGCTGTTCCCCTAGGCGGACGTGTTCCTGGACGGCAATCAATTGTAAATTGCATAACTTCATTGATAACAGCAGGGAATACGTCATGTGTACGAAGGGGACCTGAGAGAAGTATTAGAACAAACGATCGAGAGTGTAAGAGAAACAGTACTGCTATCTCCGAAACGCTCTGCTCGGCCGTAACTGTAAACTCCGAACGGTACTTGACTATGATGCAGGATTTCTTTCAGTAGGCTCTTGAGGCAATGCAATTAAAGGATGCATGATTCCAACAGGATGGTGTTGTTTGAGGCAAATGTTTCCTGGACGGCTTATCTCTTGAGGGGTGATGTGAACTGGTCGGCACCAGACTTAGCCCCATGCTATTTTTTTCATTTGGGTTACCTAAAGTCTAAGGTTTAAATCAACCGTCCCAACACCTTGGAAGTCCTAATTAACATTATTGAACCTGAAATTGGCAGAATACCAGTCGACATACTCGTTCGAGTTAATGAAATCTTCAGAAAACGCATGCAGCAGTGTGTGGATAGTGAAGGTCGACATTTGCCAGATACACTATTTAAAACTATGTAATTTATAAATTCCCTTACTGTTCAATATAATTAAAATATAAAATTAATTTTTCTAAGGTTTTTAATTTTTCTTATTTCATTCCCAAATAAGCAAATTACAGCGCTCCACCCTGTATGTGCTTTAGATACTTTCATTTTATAAGTATACATGTAGACTCTTAATTAATTAACATGTCATGACCCCGAGCCGACATAGGACAAATGATCTTAGAAAGGCAAAAAAAGTATTGAAAGTTTAAAACAACAACAAATATTGAGATAACACAAGATATTCTTAGGATACTTCTGGGATGCTAAACACAAGAGGGCATCCTAAAAATACAAATCTTTCACACACATGTTTTGTGACTCTGACCCAGCCAATATGTAGAGGAAACCGATTACAGGCAGCGCCGTGTGTGAAATGCTGTTCTCTACGCTTGTGCCCGTATGCATCATTAGCATCGCCAACACCCTATCCCCATCCCCTCGAGATCATTCACATGAAGAACAATAAGCATTTCAAATTTATTTGAAAATAAAGAATTAACAACAACAACACCAAATGGACAATCTTAACGAAAATCATCTTAATGAACCGACTGATCCGGTCCCCTTTCCAAATATCATAAGAGGGTGAGTGCGGCAGGGGAGAGTAGATGAAGACATCAAATTATTTTTGATATGTGAATGCAAGAGTTTCTTCTGTAACCTGGCGAAAGAAGATCGATCACAAGTGAAACATTGGGAAATTGAGAAAGAGCTGTCTTTTGCAACTGCAAGCGTTTAACGCGGCCGATATTTCAGATACTCAAATTTGTTTGTATTCTTGCTTCATTGGTAATTGGTTTATTGTTTCCATTTGGGAGTTGTTGACTATTAAATACTATCTGGAAACCGAGCAGAGGTCTGTAAGTATAGGTGGTTAATATATCTTGACGCACTTAAGTCCGTCGCTAATCTCCGCCAAAACTTTATTGCTATTGCGAGGGTTGCTACGAGGGCGACCGCAAAAACTAACTGGCCTGGCACATTTTCTGTTTTACTAGCAATTTTGCTTTTGTTTTTTAAAAGCAATCTTTTATAAGCCATCTGTCAAAATTTCCGAAATATTTAATGATTATTTTCTTTGTTACAGGTGATTGAAGTAAACAAGTTGTATAATTTTTGAAAAATGGAAAATAAAGAGTTTCGTGCGGTAATTAAACACTTTTATATTTAAAGGTTATACGCATCAATTAATCAAAGATGAATTGGATTCTGTTCATGGTGATAATGCACCATCATACTCCACCGTGAAATCCTGGGTTCAACAATTTAAAATGGGTCGTTCAAGTACGGAAGATGAACAACGCTCTGGAAGACCGAAAACTGCTAGCACTATTGAAAACATTAGAAAAATATTTAATGAAGTGACTAAAGATAGACGAATGAAGCTCAGAGAACTTGCTGATATTGTTAAAATACACGAAAAACAAATTTGGAGTATTTTACATGATGAACTCCACGTGAAAAAGCTATCCGCAAGATGGGTGCCGCGTTTGTTGACTTTGCCCCAAAAAATCGTCCGTTGGACCAATTCCGAGGAGCTTTTAGCGATTTATCAGCGTAATCCAATAGAGTTCTTGCGCCGATTCATAACTGTTGATGAAACATGAATCCATCACTACATCCCAGAATGCAAAGAACAGTCAAAACAATGGATAGAAGCTGGTTAAAGTGGTCCCAAGAAGGCGAAAACTGTTAAGTCAGCAGGAAAAGTAATGGTCACAGTATTTTGGGATGCAAGGGGTATAATATTTATTGATTATCTTGAGAAAGGAAAACCTATAAATAGTGAATATTATTGTGCATTATTGGATCGGTTGAGTGAAGAAATCAAGATAAAACGACCGCATTTAGAGAAAAAAAGTTCTTTTTCATCAAGATAATGCTCCTTCACACACTGCATTTTTAACTCAACAAAAACTGGCCGAATTACGATTTGAAATTGCTCCGCATCCACCATATAGTCCAGATTTAGCTCCTTCTGATTATTTCTTGTTTCCAAATTTAAAAAAAATTCTCGGTGGCAAAAAATTTTCGTCCAATAGCGATTAGCGTTATTGCTGAAACTGAGGCATATTTCGAAGGTCTTGAAAAATCTTATTTTTCGGATGGAATTAAAAAACTTAAAAAACGTTTGATTTTTGAACGCTTCAACACCTGCTCGGGCGATGAAAAACCTTGACCACCCAATTTTTTTCTTGATGATAGGGAATAAGAAGAATTCATTGGGTGTCAGAGTAGGGATATATGGTTGATGGCCCATTAATTCAACATCTTTAGTGGTCAAATAGCTCATCGTTTCAGCTAATGTGTGAGAGCTCGCATTGTCGTTTTGCAAAATGATCCGTCTTCTCTTATTATCTTTCCTCATTTCTTCGAACACTGTTGGCGAACCACTCAGAATTGGCCGTCCTTCCTTCCAATAAAGGCACTGTGGCAACATGACCGGTTATACCGAAAAAAACGCAATCATTTGCTTCGATGTACTTCTTCCACAAACAGCTTTTCTTGGATTTGGCTCGTATTGAAAGACCCATACGGTCGATTGCTGTTTTGTGTCGGGTTCATATGCATAGATCCATGATTCGTCACCTGTGACAATGTTATACACTGCCTTTAAGCTGCCGGAGTTATACTTTTCCATTTTTACATCGCTTTGCACCAATCCATGCGAGGTTTTTTTTAAATATTCGTCAAATTATGTGGGATCCAACGAGAACAAATTTTTTTCTCGGCCAAATGAACCTGCTGTATTTTATTGATGCTTGTCATGCTAATGCCCAAGTATGTCTCAATCTTACGGTATGTCACATGTCGGTCTTGCATAAACAGTTCACGCACAGCATCGATGGTTTCTGGCAAAGTGACCGAAGTTAGAAGTCCTTCACAAAATTCATCCTGGAGCGAACGGCGTCCGAGATTGAACTCTGGGTACTAGCGATTAACAGTGGTTTTTGATGGCGCCTTATTGACAAAAGTCGAAACAAGTTGATTTAAACACTCTTGTCTCTATAACCTATGCCGAAAATCGTTAAAAATCATCTCACGAGAATGTTTACCGGATTATTTTTTGGCTGAGATGCATTTTTGAACACACTGTGAACAAAACAATTTGCCCTCAAATGAAAAAACGTTCTGAGTGAAGTTACGAGGATTGCTACATGTGACAGCGCATAGAAAAAGGGACCTAAGGCTAAAAACCAGTTTTGTTCAGAAGAGCCATTTTAAAGAATAGGTCCCTTTCTATTTGCGCTTAATATCGTCGACTTCACTTTCATAAAACGCGCATATCTCTGGGAGGGAACACTTTTGGGGCATGGGATCGGTCTTATTCGATGCTCAGATGTTGTACACATCAAAAAAAGAAAAAAAAAAAATGAAAATTGATTTTTTACCCTTAGGTCCCTTTCTCTATGCGCTGCCACATATTTATTTCAGGTCTATTATGGCGCCATCGGGCATTTCCATTGGAAAGTTTGACATTTTTTATCATAAACATACTCAAAACGTTTTGACGTACGACCATCATTTGTGTTGTTTACAGTGACTTGAAAAAAATCAATTTAGCAAAAAAATGGAATTAACTCATGAACATTTTCGTGCTTCGACATGGATTATTACGACAGAAGTGCATCGATGTACTTAAATCTTTGTATGGGGATGAAGCACCATCCTATAGCAATGTGAAAAACTGCTTTAATGAATTCAAACGTGGCCGACGCTCGCTCAAAGACGAGGGTCGTCCAAAAACGGCCAGAGAACATTGATGCCGCACGTGAAATAATAATGCAAGATCGTCATGTAACATACCGGGAGATAGAGGCATCCTTGGGCATTTCTTCCACCAGCATGCATTCGATATTGCATGAACACCTGATCGTCAAAAAGGTTCGTTCTCGTTGGATCCCGAACAACTTGGCAATCGCTGAAAAAAAGGCTTGTGTCGATTGGTGCAAAGAAATATTGAAAAAATACGATCGCAGTGCTTCAAAAGACGTGTATAAGATCGTCACAGGTAAAGAATCGTGCAGCCCGAATCAAAAGCACCCATCAACCGTGTGGGTCGTCCAAGACGAGCCAAATCCAACGAAAGTTGTGCGTGGAAGAAGCACTTCGAAGCAAATAGTCGCCTGTTTCTTCGACAAAACTGTTCATGTGGCGACTGATCCGCTAGAGCAACGAAGGACGGTCAATTCTGAATGGCACACCACAATTTGTTTGTCTGAAGTCTTCCGAGAAATTCAAAAAGCGAACAAGAGAAGACGAATCATTGTGCAACATGACAATGCGAGCTCTCACACATCGGCTCAAGTCAGCGCCTTTTTGACCGGCCAAAACGTTGAATTGATGGGTCATCCGCCGAACAGCCCTGACTTGGCACCCAATGACTTCTTTTTATTCTCGCACATCAAGAAAAAATAAGTGGTCAACGATTTTCGTCCTCAGAAGATGCTATTGAATCGTTCAAAAACCATGTTTTGGAGGTGTCTCAATCGGAGTGGTAAAAGTGCTTCGAAAATTGGTTTGAGCGCATGCAAAAGTGTATAAATCATGCTGGAGAATACTTTAAAAAATAATAAAACCATTTGTGATAATAAATATTCTTTATTAGACCAGAAATATATATACTATACCTTTTTACCGATGTACTTTTTGTACCGTAAAGAAAATTTTTTACGCCTAAGCCGACTACACCCATTCTAATTCCCAAAGCCATCATCTTGCAAAATTTCAGGATCCAAGGTTGATTCGTTTGGCGGCTATCGCAACAGATTTACGGACGGACATGGCTAGATCGGCGCATAGAGAAAGGGACCTAAGGGTAAAACATCAATTATCATTTTTTTTCTTTTTTTGATGTGGACATCTGAGCATCGAATGAGACCGATCCCATGTCCCAAAAGTGTTCCCTTCCAGAGATATGCGCGTTATATGAAAGTGAAGTCGACGATTCTAAGCGCAAATAGAAAGGGACCTAATCTTTAAAATGGCTCTCCTAAACAAGACTTTTCATCAACTTTTCACTTTTTTTGTTAATGGACAAGATCTGAGCATCGAATAAGACCGATCCCATGCCCCAAAAGTGTTCCCTCCCAGAGATATGCGCGTTTGATGAAAGTGAAGTCGACGATTCTAAGCGCAAATAAAAAGGGACCTAATCTTTAAAATGGCTCTCCTGAACAAAACTGGTTTTTAGCCTTAGGTCGCTTTCTATTTTGCGCGTCACATATATATTTTATAGGGTATCCTTTCAATACTCCGTGGTGTTGCAAACGGAATGACAAATTTAGTATACATTCCACTCTTTCCTGGATGTAATAAAAATGTTCAAGTACTCGTATCTTTGTTGTAATAATGTTTTCCCTTGAGTGAAAAGCTTAGCTCAAGGAAAGGTCCGCCGTTGGTTCCTTAATGGCATGTGGTTGAACTGAATTTTATGCAATATTCTTAAAAAAGAAATCAAATCATAAATAAAAAAAAACGAAATCAAAGAGGTTTCTTCACTGTAGCCGCAATTCAACACAAAATTATTATTATTCAATTCTCAACAAATAAATCCTTGCGAATAATACGCAAATTTTATTCATAACCAGCGTTAAACCAGTGATTGTGTGTCGAGCTTCCGCTGCCTAATGCAAAGTTGCTGGCAACGACTCGTTCAGAAGCCGGACTGGCAACGAACGAACGGACAACGGGAACGTGATTTGGCTTAATTTTATGCGATAATAGCAGCGGCCACATAATTTTCGCAAAAATAAGCCAGCCAATGCGAAACCGATGTGGCGTGGCATACATGACTGGCATTTGCAGTAAAATTAAAATCCATTTGAAATGTTAATAAATTATTGAGATCCCATAAAAATGGAGGAAATATTCCGTGTTAAAGAGGATAATGCAGCGACCCAAAACTATTTTAAAGTAAGAACCAGTATTTGAACTTAAAATCAGGGGCTGAAAGAGGACATGAGGAAGTAAAAATAAAGAAATTGAATTCAAAGATTGCCACTGATGGGTGGACGGACATATTCAGTGGACCGGTTTTTAAACATGCATTAGTTAGGGGGAAAATATATCTGGGAAATAAGTCTCTAATTTCTGTTGCGTTTTTCGTAGATCCATTTGATTTTAAATAGCTATAAGTACGAGGGCTTTTATATATATTTCTGGCCTAATAATGAAAATGCGAATATTTATCATCAAAAATAGTTTTATTGTTTTTCAAAGTATTCTCCATTATGATTTATACACTTTTGCATGCGCTCAAACCAATTGTCGAAGCACTTTTTCCACTCCGATTGAGACACCTTCAAAACATGGCTTTTAAACGCTTCAACAGCATCTTCTAGCGATGATAATCGTTGACCACGCATTTGTTTTCTTCACGTGCGGAAATAAAAAAAAAGTCATTGGGTGCCAAGTCAGGGATGTACGGCGGATGACCCATCAATTTGACGTTTGACCGGTCAGAGAGGCGCTGGTTAGAGCCAATGTGCGAGAGCTCGCATTGTCATGGAGCACAATGATTCGTCTTCTCTTGTTCGTTTTTCGAATTTCTCCGAAGACGTCAGGCAAACAAATTGTGGCGTACCACTCAGAATTGACCGACCTACGTTGCTCAAGCGGAACAGTCGCCACATAACCAGTTTTGCCAAAGAAACAGGCGACCATTTGCTGCGGAGTGCTTCTTCCACGAACAACTTTCGTTGGATTTGGCTCGTCTACGAAAACCCACACGGTCGATTGCTGTTTTGTTTCGGGCTCATACGCATAGATCTATGATTCGTCACCTGTGACGATCTTATAAACGTCTTTTGAAGCACAGCAATCGTATTTTCACAAATTTTCTTTGCCCCAATCGACACGAGGCTTTTTTTGAGCGATTGTCAAATTGTGCGGGATCCGACGAGAACAAACTTTTTTTTACGGTCAGGTGTTCATGCAATATCGAATGTATGCTGGTGGAAGGATGCCTCTATCTCACGGTATGTCACATGAGGGTCTTGCATTATCAGTTCACGCACGACATCAATGTTTTCTGGCACAACGGCCGTTTTGGACGACCTGCACGACCTTATTCTTTGAGCGATCGTCGGCCATGATTCAATTCATTAAAGCAGTTTTTCACAGAGCTATAGGATACACTTTCGACTTTCCATGTCGAAAATGTGAAAAATGATCGCACGAAAATGTTCACGAGTTAATTCCATTTTTTTGCCAAATTGATTTTTTCAAGTCACTGTAAACAACTCAAATGATGGTCGTACGTCAAAACGTTCTGAGTATGTTTATGCAAAAAATTTCAAAAATTTCCAATCGAAATGTCAGATGGCGCCAGGCAAGACTTAGTGTTGCCTAGGCCAGAACCTAGGCGACCCTCGTACGAGCTTTTAAATTTTTCTATCAGATTTCTTAAATCTCTTTTTTAATACCTCTCGCTAGCTAGGTGCTACATTTCATGTCTTGCTTAAGCGGTAATTAGGTAACAAATTACAACTAAAACGCACAATGTTCATTGTAAATAAAGCAAAAAGTTTTTAGAGAATCATCTTAGTATTATTTTTTTATTATAGAAGGTTTTTTGGCAAGCATGTGTAAACAAATATATTGGCCAAATGTTCGCCTCGGCTTCGGAGGCATAACTCTATCCGATGATCCATATTTTCAATGATGCATGTCTCAAAATCACTGAAAATATGGTTCAGCAATTAATGTTCAATGTCGTTAATGTGCCGAATAATCTTATCTGGAATTGTTCTTGCCTTATTGACGTACCCTTTTGAATTTAAATATCCCCAAAGAAAGAACTACAACGGTGTCAAATCACATGATCGTGGCGGCCAAGTAACATTGCCACGAAGTAAAATAACACGGAATTTCTTGCGCAAAAGAGCCATTGGCACCACATATCGTCCAGGTCTATATTATCAATTTCTGACTGCAATAAATCCGTTATGATCTGGCGATAGCAAACACCATTCACGGTAACTGCTTGGCCAAACTTATTTTCAAAGAAGTACGGCCCGATGACAAAACGAACTGGGCGAGCTTGTACAGGTGTTTTCACATTTCCTACAGAACAGGTTTGCTGAAATATTGCCGATTGTGAACACATTTGGTCGATTATGCGGACTAAAAAAAATCCTGAAGTGCATTTTGTTTTGAACGGCTCATATGTCGCTGCTTCAATTGTATACCTCTCCAGGGTTGAATTTTGAAATGAAAAAATGTCGAATTAAGTTTAGGAAAAAACTTGTCGTTAAGGTGTGACTCACATTTATCATCGTGCATTATGGTTGGACTACCATTTAAAATGTTTTGCCAAAACAAGAAAAGAAAGAACTAATTTGGTCGAAATTGTTCCATAAATTTCTTCGACTTGCACATTTTTGTGAACCCGTCCGCTGATACCAAAAACATATACGAGGGCGGTTCGGAAACTTCTTAGCCTATCACAAAAAGCGCGGTATAAAGGAAGTGTTTTGGAAACTTCCATCTCTGCTATGAAAACATGTTAAATTTTGTTTCGATCTGGCAACTCCTTCAAATAGAAACAGGTGTTCACAAAAGACGCATCCGCGATTTTTTACAATGGAAAAATTAGAAATGCGTGGTGTCATTAAATTTTTACATTAAAAGGGTTTATCGGGACAAGAAATTCATAATGATATGGTGAATGTGTTAGGTGAAAGTGCTGCTTCATATGCAACAGTAAAAAATTGGGTTGCTGAATTTAAACGTGGTCGTACAAGCATTGAAGATGAACCACGTAGTGGACGTCCAAAAACAGCAACAACAACAGAAATTGTAGCCAAAGTGCATGATATGGTATTAAATGATCGACGAATAAAAGTGCGTGAAATAGCTAAAATCATGGGCATCTCAAATGATCGAGTCCATTTAATTTCGCATGAAGAACTACAGATGGAAAAGTTTTCTGCAAGATGGGTGCCGCACTTGTTAGCAGTCGACCAAAAACGCATAAGAATGAACATTTCTCAAGCTTGTTTGGATCGTTTTCAGCGAAATAAAATGGATTTTAAGCGTCGTTTCATAACTGTTGATGCGACATGGAACCACCACTATACTCCAGAGACAAAAGAACAATCCAAACAATGGACTGAAGCTGGAGGAAGTGCCCCAAAGAAGGCAAAAACAATTCAATCGGCTGGTAAGGTTATGGCAACGGTTTTTTGGGACTTCAAAGGTATTTTATTGATTGACTATTTCCAAAAGGGTAAAACAATAAATTCAGAGTACTATTGCAACCTTTTAGATCAATAAAATGTACAAATTCGAGAAAAACGTGCTGGCTTACAACACAAAAAAATAATTTTTCTTCAAGACAACGCACCAGCGCACAAGAGTGTTTTAACAATGGCTAAAATCAACGAATTAAAGTACGAGTTGCTTGACCACCCACCTTATTCTCCTGATTTAGCTCCCAGTGACTTTTACCTCGTCCCAAATCTAAAAAAACCTTGCTGGCAAGCGTTTTAGCTCAAAGGAAGATGCAATTACAGTTGTAAACCACTATTTTGAAGACCTTGAGGAAAACTATTTTAATCAAGGGATAGAATTGCTAGATAAGCGTTGGACTAAGTGTATTGAAGTTTCAGGAGATTATATTGAAAAATATTTTTGAAAAACTAACTATTCTCTTTCATTGATAGGCTGAGAACTTTCCGAACCGCCCTCATGCATTATATAAATGCAAGTACCTTAAAGATCTCCCAGAAATCAACCCATTGCGTAGAATAATCTAAAGATTAATAAAATGAGTGGTGAACTTATACAATCTGTAGCAATGTAGATCAAGTCATATAATTTTGATCAAGCTTGCGTAAAGAATTGGGAAAAGATGGCAAAAAATAGTTTTGAGATACTTTTAAAAAAACCCACAACTCTTTAAATGTTGCAAAAAAACCCAAAAATTTATTTTTTTGGAAAATTTTCCGCCATTGTAAACGACTCCGTTTAGGGTTTTTTGAATATACTCGTAAGCAGTCATATCAGTACGTAAGAAACAGTCATTACGCTTTAGATCGCAGCTTTGCTTAGCGATATTGTGAAGACTTAATATTTTTTTTGTTAAGAACAATTTAACATTTTTCAGTGCATTGGACGATCGAAAAGTTTCACTCATCCAAGAGATAATTTTTCTGTAGTCATCTCTTGCGAAAAGTACAAATACATGTACATTAGGGTGGAGTGAAAACATGCTTTTTTTATAATTTGAAAAAGTTAACCTCGGAAAGAGATGTAGTCTGGGGTCCTAAAGAGGGGAAAAATAAAGAAAAAAATTTAAAAAAAATTTTAGGGGTCGCGCCACTGCCTAGAAATTTGGAAATTATCGCTATTTTGGCGTTGATTTTAGAATAATCCTAAAAATTAACGACTTAACTTATTCGAAATTTAAAAGTTTGAGCTTGTTCAGTGCCCAAACAAAAGTATTTGAGGCAAATATGAGGATAATCGACTAATATTTGTAGCTTTGGTGGCGATTTCATTGTTCAGTCAATTTTCTGAAGAAGGGACGATTTGACTTATTTTACTTTTTGAAATTTTTGAACAATGAGAAAAATTTTTTTAAATTTTTTCATGCCCTTATTTCATTGTTTACGCTATTGCAAACATTTATTGACATAAAACTTTTTAGGATTTATCAAAAATCAACGCCAAAATAGCGATAATTTCCAAATTTCTAGGGAGTGGCGCGACCCCTAAAAATTTTTTTAAATTTTTTTCTTTATTTTTCCCCTCATTAGGACCCCAGACTACATCTCTTTCCGAGGTTAACTTTTTTTTTTGAATTTCACTCCACCCTAATGTACATGTATCTTAGCAAGTTTATTTTTTGTAAACAAAATACAGGGTGGCTTACACATAGTGGTACACAAATAAAACGTAAACCTCATCGTGTATTGAATGATTTCGAAGAAAGAGGGTCTGTAGCTGATAGGCCCAAGCATGAACCACAACGTACTGCAAGATCGGCTGAAAACATTACTGCTGCTCAAGAAAGTGTTCAAAACCTCAACTCGTCGCCATGCTGAATGTAGTAAAAAATGTGCTCAAAAGGGCTCTCATTTGTGAGGCTAACAGAGGCGAACATTTATCTGATACTGTATTCCATACATAATAGCCGACATTAAATAAAACATTTATCAATATAAGATTCCTACTCATTTAATCAAAAATTATAAACAAAGTAGTATACCTTCCGGGCGGACTCCCTGTAGAAACAAAAACACCTAAATATTCGGGTTCAGAGTATGGGTAGCAAAAGCTAAACATTTTGTTAGAAAAACCTCATATTCTTGTGTGGGAAAACTTTTTACCTCTTAGCCGATCTGGCCCATTATTTCAATAGCAACCATTTAAGAGCAACAACACATATCTCTGCAGCCGCCTAGCCGTAATCGTGTGACCAATAGCGAACAAAATTACGGGGTTCTGACAATGGATCGGGAAAGAGTAAGTCCATGAGTCGAATCATCAAAAAAAGACTTGGGACTTGGGGCTTTCAAACGACGTACCGGACATTTATTGACAGCAGCTTTAAAAAAATAGGATTGAAAAATGCAAACGTCTTTTGGTGAAGCACGCGCTGATTACTAGCACAAATTTTTTTTTCACGAATGAAAAAATGTTTACTGTTCAGGAAAAATTTAACAAGCAAAATGATAGTGTATGAGCGGTCATCTAAGGAAGCATCTGAACTGATCCCAAGGGTTAAAAAAGGGTCATCACCCAGCTTCAGTCATGGTTTGGTGGGGTGTCTCTTACGATGGGGTCATTCCTGCGAACAAGGAGTCACAACATCGGCCAAAGTTTACCAAGAACCCGTTTTGGAAGCTGTTGTGAAGCACCTTAACAATTCTCTGTTTCGAAGCCAGGCCTGGGACGTTTTAGCCTTATGGGCCGGCGCAGAATCCTGCTGGAAAGTCCATGACTTGGTTTTTCCAGCGTTCATTTCCTCTGAAGAATGGCCCTCAGGCAGTCCAGATTTGAACTCATTGGATTACAAATTGTGAGCGGTTTTAGAGGACAAGGTTTGTCACAAAAGATACCCCAACATTGGATCTCTTAAGACTGCTTTGGTTCGAGCTGTGGCCAACTTTCCAATGGACGAGGTTCGTGCCGCTTTTGACGATTGGCCAGTGCGACTTAAGGCGTGTGTAAAGGCAAAAGGCGGACATTTCGAATACATCGGCCAAAATTTACCAAGAGACCGGTTTGCAAGCTGTTGTGGAGCCTCTTAACAATTCCCTGTACCATAACCAGCCATGGACTTTCCAGCAGGATTCTTCGCCGGCCTATAAGGCTAAAACGTCCCAGGCCTAGCTTCGAAACAAATTGCCAGCGTTCATTTCCTCTGAAGAAAGGCCCTCAGGCAGCCCAGATTTGAACCCATTGGATTACAAATTGTGGGCGGTTTTAGAGGACAATATTTGTCACAAAAGATTCCCCAACATTGGATCTCTTAGGACAGCTTAGGTTCGAGCTGTGGCCAATTTTCCAATGGACGAGGTTTGTGCAGCTATTGCCGATTTGCCAGTGCGACTTAAGGCGTGTGTAAAGGCAAAAGGCGGACATTTCGAATTAGTAGATTCTTTTTGGATACAATATACATCAATAAATACTCGTTTATTGAAAAATATTTGGTCCAAAAACATTGGTACTTTTTATTTTACAGCATAAAACAAGTGTAACAGTATTTATGTCCCTGCTAAGTAGTTGCACAGGGCTGTACGTTTTTAAAACCTCACGCAATCGATTAAAGCCAATCACTCCAAGGCCCATAAAATATTCTTTCGATGTATTACACTTATTTGTCTTACCAAATGATAGACACCCTGTCCCAGCACCCACTAGGGTGAGGGTGGAGGATATATGGAACCTTCCTGCAGTACAAATATCGTAAATATGCCATACGTTATTAAATGCTGTGGCTTCACAGTGCGGACGATAATGTTGCTGCTCTCATAATTAATGGATACGGGCAAACATGCCTCGCACATACATGCGGAGATACAGCGTTCTACGGTCTGAATCGAATAGTGGCGACACAGCGGCTGATGGTGACGATGCTGGCGGTTATGGTGTGGCTCCACCGAATTTATGACTTGACTTTGCTGTAAAGCAAAAGCGAATAAAAAAGACGCTCGTTTAATATTTAATAAAATTCTTCATTATTTACTGCGCGTTGTGTGTTTAAATAACAAATAATTGAACGTTTACATGTGTTGGCCCGAGAGACAAAAAAACGCGTTCAAATAAAACGTACAATTTGTTTACTTTATTTACGGAAAATGAAAAACAGAATTAATGAAAATCGTTGCTCTTTTCAAGTTGCAGGTGAGCTTTGGATGTTGTCGCTGCCCTGAGCTGGTCCGCAATTGTAGCTCGAGATAATAGCAGTTTCGAGGGATCTTATGTTGATGCCTTTTATTTGTTTATTTTTTATTTATCGCTTTTCATTTAATCTTTATTGGGACGCAGTCAGTCAGCCTGTAATGACAGTGTGTGTCATCATAGCTACACAAGAGGAGGTTTAAATGACAAAAAAAATACGTATCTCTTCTTTTAAACAATCACAGTTCCAACCGCCTCATTTTAAATACGAACCGTTTCAGACTTAAGCAGCAACACAAGTTTCAGCAAAAAGCGCGACCTGTTCATTAGGGTGGAGTGAAATTCAAAAAAAAAGTTAACCTCGGAAAGAGATGTATTCTGGGGTCCTAAAGAGGGGAAAAATAAAGAAAAAAATTTAAAAAAAATTTTAGGGGTCGCGCCACTCCCTAGAAATTTGGAAATTATCGCTATTTTGGCGTTGATTTTAGAAAAATCCTAAAAATTAACGACTTAACTTATTCGAAATTTAAAAGTTTGAGCTTGTTCAGTGCCCAAACAAAAGTATTTGAGGCAAATATGAGGATAATCGACTAATATTTTTTAGCTTTGGTGGCGATTTCATTGTTCAGTCAATTTTCTGAAGAAGGGACGATTTGACTTATTTTACTTTTTGAAATTTTTGAACAATGAGAAAATTTTTTTTAAATTTTCATGCCCTTATTTCATTGTTTACGCTATTGCAAACATTTATTGGCATAAAACTTTAAAATCGGTTCAGGGGTTAGGAAAATTCACGCCTTCAAACATGTGTATTCGTTTATTTTAGCGCGACCCCTAAAAATTTTTTTAAATTTTTTTCTTTATTTTTCCCCTCTTTAGGACCCCAGACTACATCTCTTTCCGAGGTTAACCTTTTCAAATTAAAAAAAAAACATGTTTTCACTCCACCCTACTGTTCATTGCTTACCACAGACAGCCATATGGACATGGCTAGATCGGCTTAGAGGTTTACAACGATTCTGAATATATAAATCTATGGGTTTCCCGTCCTGTATTTCCAGCCAATAAAGGAGGGTAAAAAGTCTAAGAGGTTTACAACGATACAGAATATATAAATCTATGGGGTCCCCGTCCTGTATTTTCAGCCAATAAAGTAGGGGTAACAAAGTACAATAGTTAGTAACCACTTTTGCATCCCTGTTATGATAGGCTCTTCTGAATTACAATTTTTTTTCAAATCTATCTTCGCTGATTCCAAAAATTTCGACGTAAGCTTGATAAAGTTGACACTTTACATCAGCGAGAGGCAACCTTTTTTAACGGGTTTTCCAACAGGGACATAACAATTTCGTAGCTTTATGTCAATGCACCCTCAAACATTTTTAATGATCCTTGGGTGTCATAACGTTAGTCGAAGTCCACATTTTCCTCATGGCACAGTTCACTTACGAGCAACGTTTGGAAATCATTAAAAAAATACTACCAACCCAGACTTGTTGAATGCTCAAGCGAAACTGATTTATGTTTTTTGATTCTCTACAATATGTGTGCACTTATACAGGGTGACTGATGAAAGCCGCTACAAAAAAACAAAATTTAACTTTTTTCTATTTAATGAATCTGGTTTATTTTTATTTTATTTTGCAGATTGATTTAACAAAAGAGGATAACTGGGATACTGAAACAAGAATTTGGATTCTCTGCCGCTATCACGCACTGCACGCTGAGAAAAAACATGGTTACTAGTACATGGTCACGGCAATAATAATATGTTCTCCACAATGAAAGTATGTTCTTCGCAACCATAGCATTGTTAACTGAATTTATTTTTTTCAATAGTATAATTGCTGCAATATTAATATTGTTGAAATGTAACAATAGTATTATTGCCAAATTTAAAAATGAAAATATGGTTATAGCAACAGTATAAATATGATTAGTGCGACAAAAGTATTGTGTTTTGCAATTTATGTTTACAATAATATGACAATGGCAATAATACTGTATGATTGTCATTTTTCTTCATTTAAATAAGCTTTTAAGAACAAATGTTATTGGTACGGATCTAATGCAATAATAGTACTTTTTTATCGAAATTAATTTTTTTTTAAAAAAGCTGCTTTGGTTTTGTTTAACTGAAATATTTTTTATAAAAACGCTTACGTTTCTTTAAACTTATTTTTTCTACGGTGAAATAGATCACTCCTATTATTTTGAATTTAATGTATGTTTGAATAATTTTCATAATTCAAATCTATTGTTGACAACTTAAGCCAATTCTTATAAATAATATTGGGGATCAAATTCCCCTTCTATAAATTCTAATAAATAATATTGGGGATCATAGTATAATTGTGCGTGATCATACTATGGTTGTAGGGATCATGACATGGTTGCGTGTGAATCATACTATTGTTGTGAGGATCATACTATGGTTGTATATGAAACATACTATGGTTGTGAGGATCATACTATGGTTGTGGAGATCATAGTATTGTTGAGTGTGAAACATACTATGGTTGTGGGGATCATAGTATGGTTATGTGCGAATCATACTATTGTTGTGAGGATCATAGTATGGTTGTATTTGAATCATACTATTGATGAGAGGATCATAAAATTGTTGTAGCACAACCATATACCCAACAATAATATTATCCTTTTCGAATATTGTCACCACAACCATACATTTTTTCTGCGTGTGGAGTCCGTAGTTTCGGTTCAAAGAGAGTATAGGCGAACGTTTGGCGGCAATGACACTGGTTAACAATTTTGCCAAGCATGGAACAGCCAACAGAAGACCTTACCACCGAAACCCTTCAGTTCGGACGGAGGGAACAATCGCTGCGGCAGCTGCTGCCATACAAAACAATCCAAGCGTTTCGACAAGAAGCTTTTCTGCTCAAATGGGTATAAGCAGATTTGGAATTATGCCCTTATGAAATAAAAACGGCCAATAAACTGAACGCAGCAGACTTTCCAATTCGCTTGGAATTTTGCCAGAAGATGCTTCAAATAGTGGAAGAGGATGGCAACATGTTGAATTGTCTTTTCATGTCTGACGAGGCCCACTGCGATGTGAATGGCAGCTTAATTCAACGAAATTGTCGAATATCGATTGCTTGCCACCCACAGATGAGACGTAATTGCATCCTCTTCGAGTCACAGTGTGATGTGCAGTTTCATCACGCTGCATTGTCGGACCCTACCTCTTTGAAGAAAACGGTCACACCATTACGGTCACTGGAGATCGTTACTTGAGCATGTTGAGAGAGTTTTTCTATCCAGAATTACGCCGTATGAGAATTTCTTTCAACTGTGTGTGGTTTTAGAAAGATGGTGCAACTTCTCACATAGCCCGGCCTGTTATGATAGAATTGAGATGACAATTTGCCAATAAACTGATATTTAGAAGCTACACATTCCACATTGACCCCCCAGGTAGCCTGATCTTACTGCGCCCGACTTTTTCTTGAGGGGTTACTATTGCAAACAGGAAGTCTACAAAGTAAAATCAACAAATTTGAAGAAACAATTTGAGAAACAATTGCGGCTATTCCTGTCTCTACTCTACAAGCAGTAATGAACAATTTTTTGGTAAGATGCCGCACATACATCAACGAGCAGGGGGCATTTAAATTCCATTATTTTAACAACTAATTAGGCAATACATAATAAATTGAATAAGCTTTAACATGAATAAAAGACAAATAACTTCCATACACTGAAAATTTGAGTTTCTTAATGTAACAACATTAATCAGCCACCCTGTACGGAAGAAATGAGAAAACGCAAAGGCGCTGCATCCTCAATATGTCTTTCCGTGCTTTACACATAAAGTTCTGTCTGAGGACTTCCGAAACATCTGTTGTGACCCTCGTTTCTATTAAGATATGCCTGCAGTCAATGGACTCGCCATTCGTACTAATTTCTTTCTTGTGATTTACACAAACCTAAAACCAGAAATGCAAAATATCGCAGAAAATCACGTTGATTTGCCTATAAATAATTGCCTGATATCGCATTAAAGTGAAAAATTGCCCAAGCACTCGTATTACTTTGGCAAAATTCACCACCCCTCCCCCTCTGGCTCTTCGTAAATTAGCTAAACTTTGCATTAAAATACTAAACAAAGAAGTGATTTATTATGCAGCCAAGGAAACAAAATACGTAAACGAGAGGAACGAATACTAAAACCATGTGCAATAGATCAAATAACGAACAATTAGAAGAATACGAATACTTGAAAGCAAAGTTCAACGACTCCAACAAACGTAAAAATCAGCCATCAAAATGTTTATTTGGAAGGACGCTGAAAACTAGACCCCCTTCTCTCAAATAAGCTACCGGCTTAATGCTATGCCTACATTCAAATTCACAGACCAATTTTTCAACGCTTTAAAGTAATTCTTAATTTTAATTTAAAACCTTCCCCCAGCAGTGTTTATGAAATAATCACACCACGAGTCAACGACATTCGACGGTAGCTATCCGATGTCAAATTTAGCATAGCTTTTAAGTTAATTGTGGACAAACAATAACAAATAAAACGCCTTTAAGTAAATGTCACTGACTTTACACAACAAAACACCTTCTGACATACATTTGTTTGCACAAAAGCGTAGAATAGACATAAAAACTATAAAACACCAGCTCAAAGAAAAAGATGATCTTGTCACAGAGATTCCCTCCTCCTTTTAAATGTGACGCGTATCTTATTTCATAAAAGTTCATAAGGTATCTGCGCTACACTGAGAAAGAAGGTACTTAAGATATGGCACAAACTTTGAAATATCAAGAGGCTCTTGAACAATTTTCTATAAACGACACTTCACCTTTTAACACCTCGCCTGTTCACAACGGACCTCAATATACTCGACGTCACCACCCCACTCCTCAAATCGCCTGACCTCACTCGCCTGACCACACCCAACCTTACCTTAATTAGTATATTACCTAACCTATCCTAACATAGCATAACCAATTTTTTACAGAAAATGAAAATCATCTTTATATATTTGCTAATGGATTTGACAAATAGTGCGGGGCTTTGACCCGGCTAAAAACACCTCTTCGCTGGTGTATTCCGCCCATGGGGTATAACTTAACAGACTGGACATGATCTACATAATTCACCACTACTTTACACTTCGTCGTCGTAAGTTTTCTAACAATTCGGTCATAATGGACCTATGTAATTTCCTTCGCTACGCCCTGTCAAATTCTTCGTGCAGCCAATATACATTCTACCAAGTTTTCCGGAGTCCAAACTGCTCCAAGCGTTGGCCTAAGTGCTGTCACATATTAGCAAAACGAGAACATGTAAAAAATACATGTTTTTCATTCTCCACAATTAGTCTAAAACGAATCTTCCTCTCGGCTAATGCGCTATGGAATGCATTTGAAGCTATCGTGGCCACACAGCTTGGCCTACAAAAAGTAGTCCATTTCTCCAAAACATACATCGCCCTATGGTGTCCACCTGCTTTGAACGTCGTTTCAATTCGTATGCATGCCAGCAAATGATCAGTAAGTACTACTACTTACCTTTTTCATTACCATGTAATGACAACTAATTACCCTCTGCATTACCAGGTATTGACAACTCATTACGCTCTGCAATTGCTAATACTAGGCTGAAAAAGTACTCAATAGTATAATGCGTGGCTGTAGTTCTATTAAAAGGTCAATTGCGAAACGCAATTTTTTTTCGCCTTTTGCATAACCAGGTAATGACAACTCATTACCCTCTGCATTATTTTAAAACAAAAACTAAGCAATTGCTAATACTAGGCTGAAAAAGTACTCAATAGTATAATGTGTGGCTGTAGTTCTATTAAAAGCTCAATTGCAAAACGCAATTTTGATTTGCCTATTGCATTAATGACCACTCATTACCTTCTGCATTATTTTAAAACCAAAAGTAAGTAATTGCTGATAATAGGTTAAATAAGTTGTGCAGTACTTACTTAACCTATTATCAGCAATTACTTACTTTTTACATGTAGTGAGGCTGTAGTTCTATTTTGAGGTCAATTAATAGACGCAATTTCGTTTTACCTTTTGCATTACCAGGTAATGACCAAACATTACTCCCAGCATTATTTTAAAACCAAAAGTAAGTAATTGCTGATAATAGGTTAAACAAGTACTGAACAGCATGTAGTGAGGCTGTAATTCTATTTAGAGGTCAATTAATAGACGCAATTTCGTTTTACCTTTTGCATTACCAGGTAATAGCCACTCATTACCCTATGCATTATTTTAAAACCAAAAGTAAGTAATTGCTGATAATAGGTTAAATAAGTACTGAACAGCATGTTGTGTGGCTGTAGTTCTTTTAAAAGGCCAGTTACTAAAAGCAATTTCGTTTTACAATTTTCCCTTCACACGCACACGCAGATCTGATCGTTAATTTAAAAATATTTTTATGAGGACGTGGACCAGGGACTAGATTTTGCGTCTATTAACCGAAGTATTCTATGTTCAAATCTCCGCTGAATAATTTCAATTTCAATTTTCTCAAAATTTGCTCTCGCTCTCACACACAGACTACTTATTCTTGAGCTCGGGTATGATTACAAAAAGGCACAAATTCTTGAGCTTCTTGTTTGCTGGAAGGTAAGTACATTTCTTTAATGTATGTAATTTGAAGCGGATCCGAATACTAAAACTTTTGATTTCAACTTTCTCGCGATGATACTTGGTAATAAAAGAGTTTTTGCTCAGGTATTTCGTCCGACAAGCCAGCAGATCAAGCGGAATCTTAACTGGCATTACCAATGCCGCCGCTTCCGATACCATCCGGTAGGCAGAACATATTTGGAGGCGGCCAGCCTATATACTGAAGTCGTTTCAATCATGTATGACTTTTATATCTTGGATTGGGACCTAGCTGGCGCTCCATATAGTACGACATTTCTTACAGTACCTACCAAAAAACCCGTGAAAGTCATTCTAGACTTTTTACTTATGTAGGTCAGGTGAGGTTTTTATGATAGTCTGTTATAGATCAACACTCCAAGATATTTAAGATACGGTTTATACGGTTTAGCGATCTATTTCTGGTTACGTATCAACAAGCCTTTTGTTTACTAGATTAATTTAGCCAGGATTAAACCAGTCTAGTTTTCGAATCCTTCACCCTTTCTGCTACTTCTAGTTATATTGCACTTGCTGTATCAAAATATTGTCCGCGAGGTCTACAATTCTGGCACAGTCTGGTAGTCGTAATATCAGTACAAAAGCATATATTATGTTCCATAGTAAAGGCTTATGCTACGATCCCTGTGGAACACCTTCTGTTACCTAGTATTCCTTTAGGCCCACGTCATTGCCATAAACCGCTATCGATTTCTAAAAAAGATCTGAGTAACTGTCCCGAGGAAGCATAGTATCGATACTATGCAACTAATTTACGATTTTATCCGATTCTGCGGTGTTGAAAGCATTTTTTGGGCCTAAAGTCCCACTGTGTTGACCACTGTGCACTGTGTTCCCTAAATAGCCGTCGTAGCCGCGTTAGCTGCAATCATAATAACATTAATTGCGGATGTTCGTTTTTGAAATCCATATTGCATGTCAGAGAGACCATTAACGAATTCTGTTGGCTCTTTTACCATAACCTTATCTAACCGAACCCAACGTAATGTAACCTAACATACCTTATATGCCTGCCCTACCCGATAGACAGTGACAACTCAATTGTATTAAAAATACCTGTTGGGTTTTACTGGTAAGAAAGTTAAATGATGTGTCATGAAAAATACTGCACAGAACACAACATTGCAGGACATAGCATTAAAGAGAGTTATATTGCAGAGTAAAAAGAGTAAAATGTGCCTATGCTTATATCTGATATTGACATTACTCGCAAAGAATACATGAAATTATGGAGCAAAAAACTACAAACAAAACTAAGTATTGCCCATAACACAACTATGCAGGGTGTACCAATATAAGTCTTATATAACAGCAGAAAAGACGGGAGTAAATGATCTCTGTGACACATGCCTCTCGTTTGGTGTCCGCTATACGCTATACCTATAACACAAGTGCAAAATAGCTACGGACACAAATAGAACTGCCCATAACGCAACACTGCTGGGCATTGCCAGCACATCAGCAAGAAGGTGATATTGGAAAAGAAGAAAAAAGGGGGATCGCATATTTCGGTGTCGGTTGTAAACGCAAGGCAACGGCGGGGAATTCAAACAGAAACAGACAAAGAATACTTGCCAAAACTCTATATGTGACGCGCAAAATAGATTGGGACCTAAGGTTAAAAACCAGTTTTGTTCAGGAGATCCATTTTAGAGATTAGGTCCCTTTCTATTTGCGCTTAGAATCGTCGATTTTACTTTCATAAAACGCGCATATTTCTGGAAGGGAACACTTTTGGGGCATGGGATCGGTCTCATTCGATGCTCAGATGTTGTACACATCAAAAAAAAAGTGAAAAGTTTATTGAAAGTTTTGTTCAGGAGAGCCATTTTAATGATTAGGTTCCTTTCTATTTGCGCTTAGAATCGTCGACTTTACTTTCATAAAACGCGCATATCTCTGAAAGGGAACACTTTTGGGGCATGGGCTCGGTCTCATTCGATGCTTAGATGTTGTCCACATCAAAAAAAATTAATTTTTTTACCCTTAGGTCCCTTTCTCTATGCGCTGTCACATATGCAGGAAGGAATAACCTTTAAGACATGTAAAAGCATCTCTTAAAAATGCATAAGACGTTCGGAACCGTCATTTAACAGTAGGTAAATCTGTTACTCATAAAGTCGCTGACATTTACGAGGTGCAAACCCACCACTGGTAGATGTTCTGACCCGGAGTTGAACCTGATGTACAGGCATGTTAGTCGTGCACACTGACTTAACACAACAGCGGCACAAATGCGTAGAATACTGCTAGTTCAATGCATAGTCATTTACTTTATTGACTACTTAGTTAAATAATACGGTAAGTGAATAGGTAAGTAGGTAGGTTATTACGTAAGTAGGAAAGTAAGCAATTCCTTCTAAGACAATTATTTCGTTAAGGAATTAAACAGCGGGTTCATGCTTAAACAAGGTTTAGAGATAAATCTCTTACTCGTCAAGCCGCCCGCAGGTACGGGATGGAAACTCGCCGCGAAAAAATTGTTAGATGTTCTCTAAACCGGAGTTGAACCTGGTTTTACGGGTATGATAGTAGTGCACACAGGCATGACACCACGGCGGACCACTTACGTAAGACATGGTTAGTTAAATGCATAGTAATTTACTTTATGGCCTACTTAATTTAAAAAAAAGTAGGTAATTAAGAAGGTAACAATTGCTTACTTAGTAAGCAATTTCTTCCCAGAGAATTATTTCGATCGTTACCAAAATCACTGAAATATATCACTTCAATTAGATATACTTTTTATGTTGTAGGGTGATTTTATAGAAACTATAACCACTCCTTTTCAGGGCTTTCTTTCCTACCGTCTTTTCGTGGTTTCTTTCCATAATTGCGGTTTGCCTTTCATGTGGTCAAAACTGTTATGATTTCAACTAAGTAACATGCCCACATACTCCGACATGAACTGTGCCACCGGCTGCCTACAGTGTCTGTCCTTGTCTGTGCGCCGGGAATTTGAGTGATGTCTGGCCTCTTGTTTGGTGGAACGGGACCACAAAGCAAAACAGAAAGAACTACCGGCAAAGCCAAAGTAAACTAATCCCATTACGGCGAGAGATCAACAGAGATTAACAATAACACAAATTTAAAGTTGTGGTCGGCTTGACGATTTAAAGATTTTGATACCGGCGTGAAACTATAACAGCCATCATCTGGCCTCCTCGCGTGAAGGGTATACTACACATCGTTTGGCGTGGATGCCGTGAATTTGTCTCTTCGTCTCTGCCCCTCTTCCAGCGTCATTTTTTGGTCCTAAGTCTTTGCGAGATTGTGTTTTGGAAAAAACTAAGGTTGTGATTAAGGTTTCGTTGTTGCTTCAAAGTAGCAAAGTGTCTGAAGCGTTTATTGCATGTAGAGCCTTTATTTAGATTTAAAAGTAGTCCCTCCAATTACTAAATGATTGTGTTAACTTTTGAAAGGTTTTCGTACGTTTAAGCGGCACGTTTCGGCTTTGATCGGCTCAGATGAAAGAGCAAATTTTTGTGTGTGTTTTTTCTTAATAAACCGGCTGCTTGCAGATTTAAGTGAGTTTTATTGAATTTTTTAAATTGTGGAAAGTATTGAGAGGTGGTAAACTACGAATTTTTGGAAGTCGTATGGAAGTTGCTCGCTTAGCAAGTGAGTTTGCCTCAAGTCGCTTAAGAAACGGGTAAGAGTTAACACACATATTTTTCCAACAAAAAGTCAAAACAAACACACTCTGCTATATAGAAAGATATGTCTCTTGCAATGCTTATTTAAAAAAATAATCAAACAACAGGAGGTCTAGTCGCAGAGAAAATAATCAAAACAACCAAAGAAGAAGAGGTCTCATCGGCGAATTTGCATAAATCAACGCAAACTACTTGTTCAAAGACATAGCGTATGCGGAATGAAATCGCAACAAAAAAAAACATTTTTTTTTTCTTTTAAACAAAAATTTTATTTCAATTTTTTTTTTAAGATAATACATTGTACTAGTTTAATGTAAAAAAATATTTGGTCCCATTCGAGCTGCATTGTGGCAATTTTGAAAAACTTTTTCCATGGCTGTTGAAAATGTCGATGTTGGCATGTTTTGAAGCTCCTTTAAATTTTTTGAATCAAATTTTTGGTATGAAGTTATTTGCATATACTTTTCGTTTTAAATTAGCCCAAAAATCCTCAATTGGGCGTAATTGGGCTACATTGGGTGGATTTTCTTCCTTACATACATATGGAATTTGAAGGGTGTCCATGGCTTCCAATGTCTTCTTGGCGTAATGACTTGATGCTAAGTCGGGCCAGAAGATTACATTTAAGTTTCTATGATTCTTATTCATAAATTCTTCAACTTTTGGTAAGCAGAAATTAATATATCTTTCAGAATTGACGGCCAAACCGGACTCAAAAAAAACTGGTTCTGACATTCCATACTGACTAATTGCAAGCCACAATAAAACTTTTTTAAGAAATTTTGAATGCTCTACATACTTTATTTTATCGTCTACGTATTTTTTTCATTCAAAAAATGTTTTCCTTGCAATTCGTTTCCATCCAATGTGAAATATGACTCATCGTCCATGATGCATACAATGTCGCTCTTGGCTTTGAATGTATTTTTGACCAAACTTCTAAGTCGAGACTTTTGGGTAACTTCTTGAGCTTCTGACGCTTTTGCCTTGTTTTTTCTGGACTTTCTCTGAATTCTCATATCACTCAGATACTTTTTTCACTGTTTTTCCGTCACATTGGAACTTTTTCCCAAGCTCCCTATAGGATTTAGCGACTTTACCATCGGTAATTTTTCGAAGTCGGCTTCTCATAGAAGAGTCCTTCAAACTACACTTTTTCCAGAACCACGTTTTCTTTCTGTTGTTTGTCTTTACTCATACATATATCGCCAGTATTCTATATACCGAACTTCGATTTTCTCCTTGCTCTAAAAAATAAGAAACGATATCGGATTTCTTCCAATCAGGATGATGGTCGAAAAAATTACAAATTGTTTTTCGACGTTGTTCTTCTGTTGACGACATTGCAAACAAAATATATGATCAACTTCAGCAAAAATCAAATAGCAATATCACAAAACATGTGGTAAATGAAAAATAACGGTACTTTGTTTACATTTTTAATTTTGTACCCAGCATTGTAAAATTTGTTGCAATTTCATTCCGCAAACGTTATTACACATTTTTACAAAACAAAAGTCCAGCTATTAATTAGTTCACTGTATTTCACTGATACCTTTATTAAAAATTTATAGCTTTAATGGTCTGCTTTTGATAAATATACCGATATAACCTCTTGTTGTTTAATTCTCTTTGGTACATACAATTACAATTTCATGTATATTTTCAGGATGCTAGGTTAATTTGTTTGACAGGTATCGTGCAATCAACAAAGACACGGGCGGACGGACATGGGCGTGGCCGATATAAGCCCTCGTTGCTTAATTCTCTTTGGTACACACAAAGAGAAACGATGTTGCCATACTACTCTCAATTTTGTTCAATATTGCCAGATTTACACATAGCAAAATAACTAGAAAACTAGTTGATTGTCCAATTGACTTACTTGAGGGTTTACCTAAATGGCATTAAGTAAAGGACAAAAGTGAGGGGAAATTTAGATCAGAAGGCAAAGAAGAAAAGAAAATTGTGTCGGTTGATAACCAAAATAAATACTCTAACTAGTCACCATGTCGGTCGACATAGTGGCTTCAGTTCACTAGCAATTTGTTGCGCCGTGAAAAAGATTGAGACTCGATTGGAAGTAACTCCAACAACCAAAGGGAGATTGGAGCGCAGTTAAGTTAAGAAGAGGCAGTAATGTCGGTTTAACGCCGATCAACTTAATTGGTCAGTGCCAGCATGGGCCAACCTCCATGTAAGATTGTGCAGATGCAAGAAACGAAGACGTTTGAAAAAAAGGCAGCGTAATCAAGAATGTAAGTAAAGAAGAAAGATAGGAAGTAAGGAAGGAAGTCATTAAGTAAGGTACACAAACAGAAACTAAATAGGAAATTAAGAATAAATGGACCTAAACAAGTAAGTTATAAACAAGTAAAAAACGTCGTTAAGTTCGGTCAGGCCAAACCTTATATATCATCCACCGTTAAGAGGTTATTAAAGCCCAAGAAAAAGGAAGTAATTTTCCGTTTTTTTGGCAGGAAAACAAATAGTTTTAAAATTTACTATATCGATTCAGTGGTTTTGAGCAGGTTCGAACCAGTGGCTAGATTTAAAAAATGATTTTTAGGTTCTCCCTAACCTAAGTTCGGTTTAATGGTTCATTGCTTCAAAAACCATAGGAAAATAGAAAAGTTTTGAAGAAATTTATTTTTATTAAGAACAAAAAATGGAATTAAAACTAAGGTACAACATAAAAACAGGTAGGCACATTCATAAAATAATACGTAACATGCACATAGATGCGAAATTCACGTAAAAAATGCTTTCATGTATCGATTTTCTTGTTAACCGAACCAACGAATCGAACAATTTCTTGTGTTTTTGGGTACGGTTTGACGGTTTGACAAAAAAAGTACTGAATGTTTTTGGACCAAATATTTTTTAATATATTTATTGATGTATATTTTATCCAAAAAGAATCTACTTGTTCGAAATGTTCGCCTTTTGCCTTTACACACGCCTTAAGTCGCACTGGCCAATCATCAATAGCTGCACGAACCCCGTCCATTGGAAAATTGGCCACAGCTCGAACCAAAGCAGTCTTAAGAGATCCAATGTTGGGATATCTTTTGTGACAAACCTTGTCCTCTAAAACCGTCCACAACTTGTAATCCAATGGGTTCAAATTTGAAATACCTGAGGGCTATTCTTCAAATTGTTTCGAAGCCAGGCCTGGGACATTTTAGCCTTATGGGCCGGCGGAAAGTCCATGGCTGGTTTTGGAACAGGGCATTGTTAAGAGGCTTCACAACATCTTCCAAAACGGTTTCTTGGTAAACTTTGGCCGATGTTTTGACTCCTTGTTCGCAGAAATGCAGGTCAGTGACCCCATCGTAAGTGACACCCCACCAAACCATGACTGAAGCTGGGTGATGACCCTTTTCCACCCTTACACTTACATACACTCTATTATTTTGCTTGTTAAATTTTTCCTGAACGGTAAAATTTTTTCATCGGTGAACAAAATTTTTCTGTGCAAGTTAACAGCGTGCTTCACCAAAAGACGTTTGCATTTTTCAATCCTATCTTTTTTTTTAAAGCTGCAGTTGATATATGTCCGGTACGTCGTTTGAAAGCCCCAAGTCTCTTTTAAAGATTCAAGCCTTTTTAATGATTCGACTCATGGACTTTTGCGTGATATTCATCTCACGGGCCATGATTTTCTGTTTTCGGAGCTTCTGTGAGTTCTTGATTTAACGGCTTTGATGACCTGCGGTGTTCGAACAGAGCGTGTGCAGCCCGACTGGTGGCGGTCTTTTACATCTCCAGTATCCTCAAACAGTTTTAGGCATCGGTAGACGAACATGCGGCTAATCCCTAGTGGCCGGAGCGTTTTGAAATTATGTTTTTTTTTTTTTTAATTTCACACTTGAAAAGCGCTATTACAGCGATACGGTTCTTTTTATCTGACCACTCCATAATGAAAGTTGAAACAATTTTAAAATCCCGTTACGGACTAAGGCTGCTGAGGTTAGCTTTCAAAATCCATATGACATTAACGGGGTATGTTCAGTGCTGCTATTGAAATGGGTGTGTTTAATGTAATAACAGTATTTATGTCCCTACTAAGTATATTTTTGTTTCTTGAATGAAATTTTTAATAAAACGGCCTTAACTGTGGCTTTGAACTAATTGTAATGCAATTTAAAATAATTTAATTGATAAAAATCTCTATTTTTGAATAAGAACATTACCCAATCTTAATAAATAATTTTCGGGATAATAGTATGGTTGAGTGTGAATCATACTATGGTTGTGAGGATCATACTATGGTTGTTTGAGAATCATACTATGGTAGTGAGGATTATAATATGTGTGTGGTGATATTAGTATGGTTGAGTGTGAATCATACTATTGTTGTAAGGATCATAGTATGGTGATAGAGATCATATTATGGTTGATTGTGAATTATACTATGGCTGTGGGGATCGTAGTATTCTAATGTGTGAATCATACTATTGTTGTGAGGATCTTAATATTGTTGTGCCAAAACCATTTACCCAACAATAGTATGATCCTCTTCGAATATTGTCACCCCAACCATGCTTTTGTTCTGCGTGTGTGGAGCAGCTTCTTTCATAGTCTTGGAAGAGGAGGAAAAGGCAGAAAAGCGCAAAAACAGGCAATGGGTTCGGGGGTGGGAAAGTAGTCGAAATACCGAAGGCAGCACTATGTAAAAATATTTTGCGCATGAACGCAGCAGAGTTTGACTATTTGGTAAGCACTAAAATGAGATTTAAACCATTAAAATTTGTAATAAATATTTTTGTGTAGCTGAAATTAGTTGCCCTGTTAATAACAAAGAAGACGACACAATGTCGTGAGTAAATTTCAGCCTCCGAACGTTTAGCTGTTACACTGACATCACTGATTTTACAAGCTGCTAATTTTTATTGTCTGCTCTTGCAAAAATGTTGTAAGATCAAATAGCTATTTAGAAATAGAGGGAAATATTTGTTCTCGGGTGGTCACACTAGCCATGTTCTTTTCAGGTTACTAAACAAACATTTGTATGGAAGTTACTCGGTAAGCAAGCGTGTTAGCTGTTACTCGGTAACAAACCGAGTTAGAGTTACCTGACTGATTTTTTTAAAAAAAAATTATTATGACACACCCGGTTTGTATTACACAATTTGTTATAGATACAGAAAGAAAAAGAAAATATAAAAAGCGGGATAATATAATTTCCATAAATTACAGTGATGCAAGAACAATAAGTGAAAATGTTTATTGTTTAGATTTAGAGAAATTTTGAGGAAGCTTTATTATTTTAAGAGTGACTAAACGAAAATTGCAAAGCCAGAAAGGACGAATTTGAATATCCCGGCGAAAAAGAAATGCCTCTAACATGTTTTAGAAGATATGATTTGTCAATAAAATGTTAACAAAACAAGAATCTATACGAAATAACCTTTTTTTTTGTTTGTAAACAAACTTTTGTTGGGCTTATGCTGCCATCTGTTTCAAAATGTTGTTTAATGTTGCGAGAATACCATATTGCTTAGTAGGTAAATAAGCTAGTTATCTGAAAAGAACACGGCTACTGTGTGGCAAAGAAATATTCGACGTTTTTCTTCAAATATTTGCCCAGTGTGAGGTACCTTAAGTGTTTTGAGCTAAAAGGAGATTATGTTAAAAAATATTTTTTTTAAAAAAAAACTGTCTTTTTTAAAAAAAAAATTGTCTTTTTTTTCGAAAATTCACGGAATTAATAAAATGCCCTCGTATCAATGAAAATCCGTTAAAATAAAAGTAAATAAACAAGTTAGCAATACCCTTCTACTAAATTACTCAAAGAGAAACCTCAAAAGACACCACAGAGTTAATATCCCTACGCTAGAAGTTCCCCCAAAAATTTCCGTGCCATCCTTAGTGTCTCTCCCATGTAAATTTTGATTATTTCTAGGAATTAAAAAAAACCTTAACTTAATTAAATATTCCATAAAAATATTGTCAAATTATGTGCATGACAAATTCAACGAAACCAAGGCGACATGATGACGGCCAGACACCTGTAGTGGAAACTTGTCAGTTCGACGACGTCAAGGAGTACGAAGACAAGCAGCGGCAAAATGCAAATTAAACTCATATCAATTCAAAGGAACTGAACAGATTTTCTAATCCAATGGAAATTTAAACCAAATAATGTACTACAAAAACGCTTAACAAGGAAAAAATATCAAAAGAAATAAATAAAAAGAAATAAATAGAAACGGAACGGAAGGAAATCTTCGATAAACGACAAAAAATGCGCATTATTTAAATGAACATTCACACGGGCCTGAACAAGGCTTTAGGGTCTCTCAAACCTTCCCCCCCAAAAAAACAAAAATCCCAACCATTATTTCTGGGAAGTTGACAAAACAAAAACTCAATAAAGAAGGAAAGGAACGTTCGCTTGTCGTTAATTTCTGTATAAACAAAAAAAACATTAAAAATCACACCAAATGTAAACGTGCGTGACTGATTTTGGTAATTACAAAAACATTTCTGCTCGAGAATACGGGAAGCGGGGGATGAAAACCGAAAGGTGAAAAAGTACATGTTGTTGTGACAGCATACAACACCGGCATACATCATCCAAGCCGGGGTCTATCCAAACGAAACACACAGTCCATGACACAAGGTTAGCTTAAGTGTGCCATAAATTCCACACGGGTAGCCAGAAAACCACTAGACGAACAAAAGGAAAACCACTTGTGTGTTTTGAAAAGGTCCTATTGACGCCTCATATGACGTCTCTATGCAGGGGGAAAATACAAACAACAAACAACGACGTCATTATGAATTCATCAAAAAAAAAACAAAGAAAGAAATAAAAGAGGCAACAACAATATCATCAATGTATCTTTATCGCTACACTACAGGGGAAGGACACAGGAATATTTTGACTGGAACTGCTTCCTCTCCCCTTACTCTAACATACACACATTGCACAGAAATCCTGACGAAGTGTGTTGTCCGGATTAGGAACACTTCACTTAAAGTGAAAAATATGCGGCCATCATTCAATTTGGCATGGGCGAGGGGAGAAAGAGCGCGACTAGTGTTCAAGTCTGTCATTTTGTCCCACTTACTATCGTAGTCCATTAGGCGGACATAAGTGGCAGTGATAGACAAAGCAAAGGTACACACGGAGAACCGATTGGTTGTCACAATCGAATTTTTGTGGTCAACCGAGTTTTAAACTTTTGCAATTGTCATGCCGAAAATAAAAATTAAAATTTAGTAAAAAAAAATTAAATTCCCAAAAACCCTTTTGATTCTGAAATTTCATTTGTACAGGGTGGAGCGCGAATTTGGCTTTTTTGCGCTGCAGGCTGTGGCGGCACTGTTGGTCGAAGAGAGTGGAGAATGTGTGTGGCTTATAGTGGCTGACGGGAGTTTTGTATTCCTCTGCCTTCATGTTGCCATCATGCATTGGACATGTGAGGAGAGGTCATTTTGTGTTGAAGCGTATTTTTCTGAAATTTCATTTGTAAAGGGTGGAGCGCGGTAATTTGCAGGCTGTGGCGGCACTGTTAGTCAAAGTCGAGCGGAGAGTGTTCGTGGCTTATAGTGGCTCAATTAAGATTTGTATTCAGTTGCCATCATGCATTGCACACGTTAGGAGAAACCATTGTGTGTTGAAGCGTATTTTTCAAATGCGCACTCGAACATTGCAGTGCAGCGTGCTTTTCGTTAACGATTCGCTGTTCCCCCACGCGCACTTGTTCCTGGACGGCAATCAATTGTAAATTGGGTAACTTCATTGAGAACAGCGGGAAATGTGTCATGCGTACGAAGAGGACCTGAGAGAAGGATTACAACACCACAAAACATCGAGAGAGTAAGTAAGTAAGTAAGTATAGAGCAGTAATGCAATCTCTGCTCGTAAGCAATCACTTGGCATTTCCAGACCGGATTTCAGCCGACTTTTAATGCAATGCAATTAGAGGATACATGGTTCCAACAGGTTGGTGCCACTGTACACACAGCGAGGGTTACCATGAATTGTTTGAGGCAAATGTTTCCTGGACGGCTTATCTCTTTGAGGGGTGATGTAAACTGGCCGGCACGCTCACCAGACTTAGCCCCATGCGATTTTTTTCTTTGGGGTTACCTGAAGTCGAACCTGTATATCAACCATCCAAACACCTTGGAAGACCTAATTAACAATATTTAGGCGGGAATTGGCAGAATACCAGTCGACATGCTTGTTAGAGTTCATGAAAAGTTCAGAAAACGTATGCATTATTGTGTGGATAGCGAAGGTCGACCTTAACTAGATACACTATTTAAAACCAAGTTATTTTAAAATTTCCTCACTGTTCAATATAATTAAACTATTAAATAAATTTTTCTAAGGTTCATAATTTTTTTAATTCATTCTCAAATAAGCAAATTTCCGAATCAAAATCAAAAAACTCTATTTGGAAATCAGAAGAACCTAAGTAAAAATCCAAAGAATTCAGACACAGTTTAGAAAATTCCATTTGAAATTTAAAACATGCAAAAAGCCTTAGTCGGCTGACCTGACTCTAACCCCCATATGCATCTTAAACTTTCCGTCGATCCATCCTTTACTGCCTAAAGCAAACTGATAAAGGGTCGTAGGCAATTAAAATTTGAAACGGCTGTAAAAAAAAGAGTAATGATATTTTTTTCAAATTTCTAGTTGTAGTGGAAAGGTTGAAATTTTTCATTTAATAATGGAACACAATATCATTTATATGACTACCACAACTGGCTCGGCAGTACCTCATCCAACCAACCTAATATTTCAGTACATTTTCGATTGTTTCTTGGACTTGGAAAACGCGCCTAAATTAGTCACCTTAATTAATTAAATTGGGCGTGACAATAAGCATCGGGTACCGATCAACGTAAGTATTTTGCCCATAACTTCAACAATAATGGAGTCCCAAAAAACTAATTACAGTTTTGGATTTGTAAGACTTATGAGCATATTTGGTAAAATTTTAATAAAAAATTAGAAAAAATACAAAAATAATCAAATTTTAAGAAAAAAAAGTTACAAAAATATTTTATAAATTTAAAAAAAAAAAATAAAAATCATTTAAAAAAATTTATAAAAAAGACATGTTCAGAAGATCGGCTTCATAATATAGATCTATCGTATCACCAAAATTTCGTAAATAACGGTCAATTCGTTCCAGAACAGAAATGTAAAGCCAAAAAAAAATATTTTAAATTTTTCACCAAAAAAAAAACAGTAAGTAAGGTCTATCTACCGACGGCTGTTATATATATTTCTGGCCTAATAATGAAAATGCGAATATTTATTATCAAAAATGGTTTTATTGTTTTTCAAAGTATTCTCCAGCATAATTTATAAACTTTTACTTGAGTGCAAACCAATTGTCGAAGCACTTTTTCCACTCCGATTGAGACACCTACAAAACATGGTTTTTGAACGCTTCAACAGCATCTTCTGGCGACGAAAATCGTTGACCACGAATTTTATTCTTAATGAGCGGGAATAAAAAGAAGTCATTGGGAGCCAAGTCAGGGCTGTACGGTGGTAGACCCATCAATTCGACGTTTTGGCCGGTCAAAAAGGCACTGGTTTGAGCCGATGTGTGAGAGATTGCATTGTCATGCTCAATGATTCGTCTTCTCTTATTCGTTTTTCGAATTTCCGACGAAGAAACAGGCGACCATTTGCATCGAAGTGCTTCTTCCACGAACAACTTTCGTTGGACTTGGCTTGTCTACGAAAACCCACACGGTCGATTGCTGTTTTGTTGCGGGCTCATACGCATAGATCCATGATTCGTCGCCTGTGCCGATCTTATAAACGTCTTTTGAACACCGCGAGTCGTATTTTTTTGTAAATTTCTGAGCACCAATCGACACGAGTCTTTTTTTGAGCAATAGTTAAACTGTGCGGGATCCAACGAGAACAAACCTTTTTTACGGCCAGGTGTTCATGCAATATCGAATGTATGCTGGTGGAAGGAATGCCCAAGGATGCCTCTATCTCAAGGTATGTCACATGAAGATCTTGCATTATCAGTTTACGCATGGCATCAATGTTCTCTGGCATAACGGCCGTTTTTGGACGACCTTCACGACCATCGTCTTTGAGCGAGCGTCGGCCACGATTCAATTCATTAAACCAGTTTTTCACAGTGCTATATGATGGCGCTTCATCGCCATACAACACTAAGTGTTACCTGGCGCCAACTGGCATTTCCATTGGAAAGTTTAACATTTTTTAGCATAAACGTACTCAGAACGTTTTGACATACGACCATCATTTGTGTCGTTTACAGTGACTTGGAAAAATCAATTTGGCAAAAAAAAAATGGAATTGACTCGTGAACATTTTCGTGCGATCATTTTTCACAACTTTCGACGTGGATTATCACGACAAGCGTGCATGCATGAACTTAAATCTTTGTAAGTCGTCTAAAAACGGCAGTTGTGCCAGAGAACATTGATGACGCGCGTGAACTGAAAATACAAGATCGTCATGTGACATACCGTGAGATAGAGGCATCCTTGGGCATTTCTTCTGCCAGGAAACATCCGACATTGCATGAACACCTGGCCGTTAAAAAGGTTGGTTCTCGTTGGATCCCGCACAGTTTAGCTATTGCTCAAAAAAAGGCTCGTGTCGATTGGTGCTAAGAAATTTAAAAAAAAATACGATTCGCTGTTCTTCAAAAGACGTTTATAAGATCGTCACAGGCGACGAATCATGGATCTATGCGTATGAGCCCGAAACAAATCAGCAATCGACCGTGTGGGTCTTCAAAGACGAGCCAAAGTTGTTTGTGGAAGAAGCACTTCGAAGCAAACGGTCGCCTGATTCTTCGGCAGAACTGGTCATGTGGCGACTGTTCCGCTTAAGCAACGTAGGACGGTCGATTCTGAGTGGTACACCACAATTTGTTTGCCTGAAGTTTTCGAAGAAATTCGAAAAGCGAACAAGCGAAGACGAATCATTGTGCACCATGACAATGCGAGCTCTCACAAACCAGTCGAATTGATGGGTCATCCGCCGTACAGCCCTGACTTGGCACCCAATGACTTCTTTTTATTCCCGCACATCAAGACAAAAAATGCGTGGTCAACGATTTTCGTCGCCAGAAGATGAAGCGTTCAAAAACCATGTTTTGGAGGTGTCTTAATCGGAGTGAAAAAGTGCTTCAACAATTGGTTTGAGCGCAAGCAAAAGTGTAGAGGGCGACCGCAAAAGTAACTGGCCTAACATAAAAAGAACCGTTTTTTTGAAATTATTATTATTTATTTTTCAACATAATCTCCTTCTAACTAAATACACTTCATCAAACGTTTTTCAAGTTTTTTAATTCCATCCAAAAAATAAGATTTTTCAAGACCTTCAAAATATGCCTTAGTTTCAGCAATAACCTCGCTATTAGACGAAAATTTTTTGCCGCCGAGAATTTTTTTTAAATTTGGAAACAAGAAATAATCCGAAGGAGCTAAATCTGGACTATATGGTGGATGCGGAGCAATTTCAAATCGTAATTCGGCCAGTTTTTGTTGAGTTAAAAATGCAGTGTGTGAAGGAGCATTATCTTGATGAAAAAGAACTTTTCTTTTTCTAAATGCGGTCGTTTTATCTTGATTTCTTCACTCAACCGATCCAATAATGCACAATAATATTCACTATTTATAGTTTTTCCTTTCTCAAGATAATCAATAAATATTATACCCCTTGCATCCCAAAATACTGTGGCCATTACTTTTCCTGCTGACTTAACAGTTTTCGCCTTCTTGGGACCACTTTTACCAGCTTCTATCCATTGTTTTGACTGTTCTTTGCATTCTGGGATGTAGTGATGGATCCATGTTTCATCAACAGTTATGAATCGGCGCAAGAACTCTATTGGATTACGCTGATAAATCGCTAAAAGCTCCTCAGAATTGGTCCAACGGACGATTTTTTGAGGCAAAGTCAACAAACGCGGCACCCATCTTGCGGATAGCTTTTTCATGTGGAGTTCATCATGTAAAATACTCCAAACTTGTTTTTCGCGTATTTTAACAATATCAGCAAGTTCTCTGAGCTTTGTTCGTCTATCTTTAGTCACTTCATTAAATATTTTTCTAATGTTTTCAATAGTAGTAGCAGTTTTCGGTCTTCCAGAGCGTTGTTCATCTTCCGTAATTGAACGACCCATTTTAAATTGTTGAACCCAGGATTTCACGGTGGAGTATGATGGTGCATTATCACCATGAACAGAATCCCATTCATCTTTGATTAATTGTGGCGTATAACCTTTCATATAAAAGTGTTTAATTACCGCACGAAACTCTTTATTTTCCATTTTTTAAAAATTATAAAACTTGTTTACTTCAATCGCCTGTAACAAAGAACATAATCATTAAATATTTCGGAAATTTTGACAGATGGCTTATTAAAGATTGCTTTTAAAAAACAAAGCAAAAAAGTGGCTAGTAAAACAGAAATTGTGCCAGGCCAGTTAGTTTTGCGGTCGCCCTCGTATAAATCATGCTGCAGAGTATTTTGAAAAACAGTAAAACCATTTTTGATGATAGATATTCGCATTTTCATTATAAGGCCAGCAGCCCTCGTATAGTAGGTCGACGACCCAACCAGAAGCATGTTCATCGTGTATCAATCCAGCTTAAAAGACTTTCGCGAACGCTCGCTTTTGCGCCTTCCATCCCAATACCCATATTTTTACCTTTCAACTGTTATATATGGAACCATTAACGCCATTCCCTACCCTGCTTTACGTATCGCCTAACTAATTCAGGTATATTCGTATTTAAGCGAAAAATACCCATAGAAATATATCGTCTTGTCAGAAATGTACATCAATTATACGAGTAGCAGAAACTTAAAAGAAGCGCAGATTATTCTCTTTGACTAAAAAAGACTGAAGCTCGTACAGTTTATCGGCAGCAATCTGGCCGAACTTTTAATACGCCTTCCCATCCAAGATGCCGCCATTGCTCCAGCCCCCGCCCACATAAGAAATAGACAGAAAATGTATAAGAAATTCACAAACAAAGGAAAATTATACGGAAAATTCTTTGGAAAATATCGTCCTTAATCACTTTATCCTTAAACAACAAAGGCTGTAGACAGAACAAAAAAGCAACAATACAAGTGACAGGACATAGACAATGAAACGAACCATTGTCGCATTCGGGCATAAAATTACGCTATACGAGTATGTATGCCATTATTCGCTTCCAAATAAAGTGGACTGACAAAAAGTCTGCCCACGTTGGCGTTGCTGGTAAAATAATATTATTTGGTGCTCAATTTAAGTGTCACACAGAATGTGATGATATTTCTGTCACGATTTCACTTTCCTCGTGTGGAGTGTGGAGGGTAGGTACACAGATAGACAGCCGAAGTAGGTAGACAAACGGACGGACAGACAGAGTGATATTATTTTCCATTAAATATTTAGTATGCAACGGTGAATGTTTTCCACATTGAAAAGAAAATATTTTCTTTAGAAATATAAGAGAGAGAGAGAGAGACAGAGAGAGACACTGGGAAAATCTTACTGGATACTTTAAATGGCTTTTCTATAGAGTAGGGCAGCCGTAGCCCATATGGTCGAATATTTTGAAACCACGCCCTTTACAGAGAAGGAGTATATATGTGACAGCGCATAGAGAAAGGGACCTAAGGGTAAAAAAATCAATTTTCATTTTTTTGATGTGGACAACATCTGGGCATCGAATGAGACCGATCCCATGCCCCAAAAGTGTTCCCTCCCAGAGATATGCGCGTTTTATGAAAGTGAAGTCGACGATTCTAAGCGCAAATAGAAAGGGACCTAATCTTTAAAATGGCTCTGCTAAACAAAACTGGTTTTTAACCTTAGATCCCTTCCTATTTTGCTCGTCACACACATATATATATATATATATATATATATATATATATATATATATATATATATATATATATATATATATATATATATATATATATATATATATATATATATATATGCCTTTACACACGCCTTAAGTCGCACTGGCCAATCGTCAATAGCTGCACGAACCTCGTCCATTGGAAAATTGATTGATCACAGCTCGAACCAAAGCAGTCTTAAGAAATCCTTGTCCTCTAAAACCGTCCACAATTTGTAATTTGGGTTCAAATTTGGACTGCCTGTGGGCCGTTCTTCAGACCAAATTAACTCTGGTTCGAAACCAGGCCTGGGACGTTTTAGCCTTATGGGCCGGCGCAGAATCCCGCTGGAAAGTCAATGGTTGGTTTTGGAACAGGGAATTTTGAAGAGGCTTCACACCAGCTTCCAAAACGGTTTCTTGGTAAACTTTTGCCGATGTTTTGACTCCTTGTTCGCAGAAATGCAGGTCACTGACCCCATCGTAAGAGACACCCCACCAAACCATGACTGAAGCGGGGTGATGATCCTTTTCCACCCTTGGGATCAGTTCAGATGCTTCCTTAGATGACCGCGCTTACATTCCATCATTTTGCTTGTTAAATTTTTCCTGAACGGTAAAAATTTTTTCATCAGTGAACAAAATTTTCTGTGCAAGTTATCAGCGTGCTTCACCAAAAGACGTTTGCATTTTTTAATCCTATTTTTTTTAAAGCTGCAGTCAATAAATGTCCGGTACCTCGTTTGAAAGCCCCAAGTCCCAAGCCTTTTTTAATGATTCGACTCATGGACTTTTGCGTGATATTCATCTCACGGGCCATGATTTTCTGTTTTCGAAGCGGATTTCTGTGAATTCGTGATTTAACGGCTTTGATGCGGTGTTCGAACAGAGCGTGGGCGGCCCGACCGGCGGCGGTCTTTTACATCTCCAGTCTCCTCAAACAGTTTTATGAATCGGTAGACGAACATGCGGCTGATCCCTAGTGGCCGGAGAGTTTTGAAAATATCGCTTTTTTTTATTTCACACTTGAAAAACGCTATTACAGCGATACGGTTCTCATTATCGGACCACTCCATGATGAAAGTTGAAACAATTTTAAAATTCCGTTACAGACTAACGCTATTGAGGTTAGCTTTCAAAACCCATATGACATTAACGGGGTATGTTCAGTTCTACTATTGAAATGGGTGTGTTCAATGTTGTAACAGTATTTATGTACCTACTAAGCATATAAAATTGTTACGTCCTTAATGGAAAAACCTGTACTTTTTTATTTTGTAGGTAATTTAAAAAAAAATTAGTAAAATAAATTTAATCTAATAAAAATTATTAAAAACTTAATCTATGTCGATTTTGGTTTTCATTCTGGCTTCTTATAAATTATTCAGTAAATTGTACTTAAAAGTTTATTAAATTTTATTAATAGGACAAAGAAGATATTCTAATTTTATTGTTAAAGATAGTTTTTTAAAGATAGACCCTGTACTATACCTTTTTCTAATATACTTTTATACCTTATTTCTAATATACCTTATACGTTTTTCTAATTTCTAGTTTTATTAGCAAAGGTCGAACTTTTTCATTTAGTAATGGAACACAATATCATTCATACGACTACCACAACTGGCTCGGCAATACCTCATCTGATAAACCCAATTTTTCAGTACATTTTCGATTGTTGCGGGTCTAATCTCGTCAATGGTAACTTCGATTTTATGTTTCAATGCTTCAGTTGTCTCAGAAAAAAATCCAAGGGCTCTGAGGCGGCTAAGTGACATCAAGATTTTGGCTGATTATACGATGTTCAAAAACATTTCGTAAAACATCGATGACTGTGTATCATGTGGGCCCGTCTTTTTGAAACCAAATGTCTTGTATTTTTGGAAACAAAAATGCATTGAGAAAAAATTCAAAAACGCGGCTGCTTGCTCATTTCGAAGAAAAATGGCCCAATGATGCCGCCAGTCCAAAATCCACACCAAAAAGTGACTTGTTGTGGATGCATTCGCTTCTCAATAGTCACGTGTGGATTCTCTGAACCCCATATGGGAAAATTTTATTTATTGACACAGCCACCGAGATGAAAATGAGCTTCATCTGAAAACACAAGTTTTCGGTAAAATTCTTCATCTTCTGCCAAACAATCTTCAGCCCATTGGGCAAAGCGAAAACGCATCGGTTGGTCATGAGCCTTCAGTTCTTGGAACAATTGAACTTTGTTAGCCTTCGTACCGAGGTCTTTATGCTAAATTCTTTGTTAAGAAGTGCAAGGAATGTTCACATCCTGAGAACGATGACAAGTTGATGTTGAAGGATGCTCTTGGACATTCTCTGCCACAGCAGCTATTTTTTTGATTAAGCGCACTGAACGAGAACATACGAGTACTACGATCCATTTTCATGAAGTCGCTTCTCACATTGACGCACAAAATGAACTGAAGGCCGATCTCTTCTCGAAAATGTATCACGTAAATTTCTTACAGAATGTGTAAAAGACTCACTACTTTCGAAGCTAGTTTTTTATATTTCCCAATTTTGTTCGGGCTTATAGGGTTCCATTTTGATAATGTCAATCATTAACCTGAGAATAAAAATTAATGTAATTCTACTTTTCAAAGTCAAAGTAATGGCCACCCTTTATTTATAACTGACGTAGTAATATTCGGTTGTAATGATAGACGTCCTAGAGTCCTTAAAAACATTTACATTCGGTTGGCTCACAGAAAAAAAACCGGTTGTAGCAACGAATCTCCCTTAGTGTATACTTTAGAAGCAGTCAAAGTTACCATGGCCTGTAGACCATAAGGGTTTCCTTATTCAAATTTAGTATCGTAATTGCGGCCAGGTCAAAAATAGCATCGACCGTTCAAAGCACTGCCATCAAAGCCTAGGAGGGCCGTTTAACAAAATGTGACATTCCGTACAAAATGGCATAAATGTAGCTACAAAATAAAGCCCTTTTCAAGTTAATATCTTGGTTGCTTAGTTTAAATTTCGTTTCCCATCATTGTTATCTGGCCACCCTGTATTTTCAAGGTTCCACAATTGAAAGCCTAAAACGAATACGTCAACTGCATAGCAGAGGGTAGACTAAGAGCACCAGAGTGTGTTTCATGTCGCATCTGCGTCTTAAAAAAACACAATCACTGGCTTTGTCCAAATTTCCAACGGATAGTCAATGATGGACGCTGTGCCTTTGAAATATTAAATGGAATTCACTAATCTCTGTGTTGTTTCTTTTTTTATCATTTTCCATATTTTTGAGCGGTTTAGCTCAGAACTATTAAGTATTCCCCCTGTTGCATGATATGCCATGGGTGTTCTGTGAGCAGTAAGCACAATCTGATAAACTGGAAAGATGTTTGGAAGATGGCAGAACATGTTCCCAGAGTAAGAAGTTCATGTTTAGCGTAAAGATGATGATTTGATCGAATGTGTAATGCCATGTTCAAGTCAAGTTCAAATCCTCTTAAAGATTAAAGCGATTTTGTGCGAGGATTTTAATTTATAAGAGTTATGCCAACATTAGTGGACCTTGGGGCATTATTTCACAAAATGATGCCTTAAGAAGATGGACTGCGTATTTTCTATAGAAATAAATTGGTAACCAGAAGCATAATATAGAGAAAGGGACCTAAGGGTAAAAATAAACAATTTTCATTTTTTTTCTTTTGTTGATGTGGACAACATCTGAGCATCGAATGAGACCGATCCCATGCCCCAAAAGTGTTTCCTCCCAGACATATGCGCGTTTTATAAAAGTGAAGTCGACGATTCTAAGCGCAAATAGAAAGGGACCTCATCTTTAAAATGGCTCTCCTGAACAAAACTTTTCATCGTTTTTTCACCTTTTTTATGATGTGGACAACATCTGAGCATCGAATGAGACCGATCCCATGCCCCAAAGGGGTTCCCTCCAAGAGATATGCGCGTTTTATGAAAGTGAAGTCGACGATTCTAAGCGCAAATAGAAAGGGACCTAATCTCTAAAATGGCTCCCCTGAACAAAACTGGTTTTTAACCTTAGGTCCCTTTCTATTTTGCGCGTCACATATATTGAAATAACAAATATACAGGGTGGAGCGGGGAAATTTGCTTATTTTGCAATGAAATAAAAACAATACGAGAGTTGCTCTATATATTTCTGGCCTAGGCAACACTAAGTGATGTCTGGCGCCAACTGACATTTTCATTGGAAAGTTTAAATTTTTTAGCATAAACGTACACAGAACGTTTTGACGCACGACCATTATTTGTGTTCTTTACAGTGACTTGAAAAAACAATTTGTTAAAAAAATAGAAATAAACTCGTGAACATTTTCGTGCCATCATTTTTCACAACTTTCGACGTGGATTATCACGACAAGAGTGCATCGATGAACTTAAATCTTTGTACGGCGATGAAGCTCCATCCTTTAGCACTGTGAAAAACTGGTTTAATGAATTCAATTCAGGCCGACGCTCGCCCAAAGACGAAGGTCGGCCAAAAACGGCCGTTTTGCCAGATAACAATTCATTGTGAACTGATAACGCAAGATCGTCATGTGACATACCGTGAGATAGAGGCATCCTTGGGCATTTCTTTCACCAGCATACATCCGATATTGCATGAACACCTGGCCGTAAAAAAGGTTTGTTCTCGTTAGATACCGCACAATTTGACAATCAATTAAAAAAAAGGCTCTTGTCGAATGCAAAAAAAATTTGAAAAAATACGACCGCGGTACTCCAAAAGAAGTTTATATAATTGTCACAGGTGACGAATTATGGATCTATGTGTATGAGCTCGAAACAAAACAGCAATCGACCGTGTCGGTTTTCCAAGACGAGCCAAATCCAACGAAAGTTGTTCGTGGAAGAATCACTTCAAAGGAAATGGTCGATTCATTGTCACAGGTGACGAATTATGGATCTATGCGTATGAGCTCGAAACAAAACAGCAATTGACCGTGTGGGTTTCGAAGTCGAGCCAAATCCAACGCAAGTTGTTCGTGGAAGAAGCACTTCGAAGCAAATGGTCACCTGTTTCTTTGACAAAAGTGGTCATATGGCGACTGTTCCGCTTGAGCAACGTAGGACGGTCAATTCTGAGTGGTACATCACAATTTGTTTGCCTGAAGTCTACGGAGAAATTCGAAAACTTCGTTTTAACCTTTTTTAAACTGATTTATTCCCTCCTATTGTTTTGAATTTAATGAATTTTTAAATAATTTTTATAATTTAAATCTACTGTAGACAACCCAATTCTAATAAATAATATTGGGGATCATACTATAATTGTGTGTGATCATACTTTGGTTGTAGGGATCATAACATGGTTGCGTTTGAATCATAATATGGTTGTGAGGACCATACTATGTTTTTATGGTAATCGTACTATGGTTGTGAGGATCATAATTTGGTTGTGGAGATCATAGTGTGGTTGAGTGTGAATCATACTATGGTTGTGGAGATCATACTATGGTTGTGAGGATCATACTATGGTTGTGTGTGAATCATACTATTGTTGTGTGTGAATCATACTATTGTTGTGAGGATCATAATTTTGTTGTGAGGATCATAAATATGGTTGTGAGGATCATAAAATTGTTGTACCACAACCATATACCCAAAAATAGTATGATGCTTTTCGAATATTGTTATCCCAACCATACTTTTCTTCTACGTGTAGCATGAGATAATGCGCTCAGCAAAAGTTTCCTTCAATAAATTAATTATTTCTTTGGCAGTATGGCATGTAGCGCCGTCTAGGCCGGCATGGGTCGTCTACATTAACATCCTCCAATTCAGACACATAAGAGTCATTAATCTTGGCTCTATTGCATTCCCCATTGACTGTAACATTATGGCCGGCTTCATTTTTGAAGAAATATGAACAAATGACTTCCTCTGCCCATAGAGCACACCAAACAGTGACTTTATGCAGGATGTAACAGCGTCTCAACAATGATTCGTGGATTTGCATTACTCCAAATGCCACAATTTTGGTTATTAACGTACCCATTCAACCAAAAGTGAGCTTTGTCGCTGAACAAAATGTTCTTGTAAAAATCAGAATCGGCGACCATCTCGTTTTGGGCCCATTCACCACGATTTGCAAATTTTGTTCCTGCCAAAAAGACCAACTCCGAAAAAAGGGTGGCCAGATTGAAAACCACACGTCTAAAAAAACACCCGTTGGTTGTGTGAGCTGCAAGTTTTCCATTAGTACAAATCGAATGTTAGCTTCACTTAATCGCTTTGATGGTGAAATAATTCGTAGTATTGTAATAAGAAGAAAGTGTCGAACCCCAAAGCCTCAAAGAACCTCAAAGATTTTATTGGCAAACAAAATTTTTCTTACCGGGTAACAGTGATCGCAAGTCTTAGTCCAATGTCCACAGCTAAAGGCAGGGATCATTGGATACCAAAACTGTGCAACCAAACCTTAAAAGCTCCTTCTATATGGAGCTTGGAACATTTATCTGGCCATTCCATGGATGAAATAACTCTTTAGTTGAGCTTTTTTTTTGCAAATCAATTAGAAATGCTGTTTGAACACTTCTCTTTATAAAAAAATTGCAGCTCATAAATTTGAGTTCTCAGCTTTAATAAACAGCCAAATTGTGGGCTACTGCATAAAGTTTATCAGTGGGTTATTATTGTTTATACAGTTTGCATTATTGTTTACTTTTTCAAATGTTTATTCATGCCAAAAAAATCGCACACAGGAATGTTTGCATGCAACTCCAGTGGCAAAATTAGGACTGAATGCACTGTTTCCCACTGACCAATATAAATGATAGAGATACATAAAGTTTTCAAAAATAAATATTTCCGTTTTATTGTTTTTTTCGGGAGAGCGGGGAAGGGAAATGTGCGAAAAGCAAGCATATTTTAAATTTGGCTAAAAACAAGACAGAAAAAACAGTGGATAAAAATAAAGTTAGGCCGTGTCTAAGTACCATCCGTCATGGATTATGCTCCAAATTGAAAATTTGTTCAGGGGCTTTACCTTCCACATTAACATTATATATGTGACGCGCAAAATAGAAAGGGACCTAAGGTTAAAAACCAGTTTTGTTCAGGAGAGCCATTTTAAAGATTAGGTCCCTTTCTATTTGCGCTTAGAATCGTCGACTTTACTTTCTTAAAACGCGCATATCTCTGGGAGGGAACACTTTTGGGGCATGGGATCGGTCTCATTCGATGCTTATATGTTGTCCACATCAAAAAAAGAAAAAAAATGAAAATTGATTTTTTTTTACCCTTAGATCCCTTTCTTTATGCGCTGCCACTTATTCTAACTTGTATCGTCATATCGGAAAGGCTATATATTTCACAAGATATAGCCTTTCAAGGTTTAAGGTTGTACGGGCAGTGCCACGGCCTTTTGTCTATTTTTAACACAAAATACTCTATGTCAAAATGTTAATATTTGATTTTATTCCGTTATAAAGTTATAAAGATCGGGCGATTACTCGTAGTTTTGCAAAAAAAATCAAGTTTTTAAAAGGGGGCGTGGCACCGCCCACTTTTCCTACACGATGTATTTCGATCCATGTCAATATTATATGTTCCAAATGCCAACATCGTATCTCTATTAGTTCACAAGATAAAGTCTTTTTAAGTTTAGGGTTGTGGGGCGGTGCCACGCCCCCTTGACCAAATATATCATAACATATTCTTAAATAATTCGCTAGTCTTTGATTTCATGCCGTTAAAGTTTTATAAAGATCTGTCCATACTTTGGCCGTAAAGGCGATATTTAATGGGGGCGTGGCACCGCCCACTTTTCCTGCAAGATGTGTGTCGATCATTATCCTGTAGAAAAAGTGGGCGGCGCCGTGCCACCTTTAAAATTGAATTTATGAAACGTTAACGAAATGAAATCAAAACATTAGAAAATAATTATTGATTAAGTAATTATAAAAATAGACAAGGGGGCGTGGCCCCGGCCACTTTTCCTGCAGCACGCTTATCGATGTCTGCCAACATCATATGTTAAAACATTATAGATCATGAAATATTATTTTTTCAACTTCAGGATTGTTAATTTTCTTAGAGCTTGACCAAGTCCTTGTGAGAAATAAACTTGTTACCTCTTGACCGATCTGACCCATTTTTATCAACAACCGTTTCACACATGTTCCTGCAAAATTTCAGCCATCTAGCTTCAATAACGCAAACTGTAGTTTGCTTTCCACAGACAGACAGATGAATGACATGGCTAGATCATCATAGAACTTCACTACGATGCTGAATATATACTCGTACTTAGTAGGGACATAAATACTGTTACACACGTTTCATGCTGTGAAATAAAAAGTACTGAATGTTTTTGGACCAAATATTTTTTAATATATTTATTGATGTATATGTGACGGCGCAGAGAGAAAGGGACCTAAGGGTAAAAAATCAATTTTCACTTTTTTTTATGTAAACAACATCTGAGCATCGAATAAGACCGATCCCATGCCCCAAAAGTGTTCCCTCCCAGAGATATGCGCGTTTTATAAAAGTGATGGTACACCAAAGATACACGTATTTAAATCTTTAAAATGGCTCTTCTCTATTTTGCGCGTCACATATTGTATCCAAAAAGAATCTACTTATTCGATATGTCCGCCTTTTGCCTTGACACACGCCTTAAGTCGCACTGGCCAATCGTCAATAGCGGCACGAACCTCGTCCATTGGAAAATTGGCCACAGCTCGAACCAACGCAGTCTTAAGAGATCCAATGTTGGGGTATCTTTTGTGACAAACCTTGTCCTCTAAAACCGTCCACAATTTGTAATCCATTCTTCAGAGGAAATGAACGCTGGCAAATTGTTTCGAATCCAGGCCTGGGACGTTTTAGCCTTATGGGCCGGCGCAGAGTCCTGCTGGAAAGTCCATGGCTGGTTTTGGAACAGGGAATTGTTAAGAGGCTTCACAGCAGCTTCCAAAACGGTTTCTTGGTAAACTTTGGCCGATGTTTTGACTCCTTGTTCGCAGAAAGGCAGGTCAGTGACCCCATCGTAAGAGACACACCACAAACCATGACTGAAGCTGGGTGATGACCCTTTTCCACCCTTGGGATCAGTTCAGATGCTTCCTTAGATGACCGCGCATACACTCTACCATTTTGCTTGTTAAATTTTTCCTGAACAGTTAAAATTATTTTCATCGGTGAACAAAATTTTTCTGTGCAAGTTATCTGCGTGCTTTACCAAAAGACGTTTGCATTTTTCAATCCTATTTTTTTTTTAAAGCTGCAGTCAATAAATTTCCGGTACGTCGTTTGAAAGCCCCAAGTCCCAAGTTTTTTTTAAATGATTCGACTCATGGACTTTTCCGTGATATTCATCTCACGGACCATGATTTTCCGTTTTCAGAGCGGATTTCTGGGAATTCTTGATTTAACGGCTTTGATGACATGCGGTGTTCGAACAGAGCGTGGGCGGCCCGACCGGTGGCGGTCTTTTTCATCTCCAGTCTCCTCAAACAGCTTTATGCATCGGTAGACGAACATGCGGCTAATCCCTAGTGGCCGGAGCGTTTTGAAAATATCGCTTTTTTTCATTTCACACTTGAAAAGCGCTATTACAGCGATACGGTTCTCATTATCTGACCACTCCATGATGAAAGTTGAAACAATTTTAAAATCCCTTTACAGACTAACGCTATTGAGGTTAGCTTTCAAAACCCATATGACATTAACGGGGTATGGTCAGTTCTACTATTGAAATGGGTGTGTTCAATGTTGTAACAGTATTTATGTCCCTACAAGTAAATTGTACTCGTATGGGGTCTTTGATCAGTATTTCGATGTGTTGCAAACGGAATGACAAACGGAATATATCCCGAATTCTATGATGGATGGTATACAAATACTGTAACAAAGTTTGCATAACGAAAACAGTGTTTGGCAAAACAAAAATAGAGGTGATGTTGGCTGTATCGTACGAGGGTTGCTATTTATATTTCGAGTACTGATAACACTAGTGTTCCCAGATGCAAACTGGAACTTCCATTGGAAACTTTAACATTTTTTGGCATAACTTCACTCACAATGTTTTGTAATTTGAGGGCGAATTGTTTTGTTTACAGTGTGCTGAAAAATTCATCTCAGTCAAAAAATGGAATTATCCCTTATACATTTTCGTGCGATGATTTTTTTACGATTTTCGGCGGGGGTCATCGAGACAAGAGTGTTTAAATCAACGTGTTTCGACCATCAAAAACCACTGTTAATCGCTGGTTGCAAGAGTTCACTCTCGGACGCCTTTCGCTCCAGGTTGAATTCCGTGAAGGTCGTCCAGCTTCGGTCACTTTGCCAGAAACCATCGATGCTGTGCGTGAACTGATTAAACAAGACCGACATGTGACATACCGTGGGATTGAGGCAACCTTGGGCCTAAGTATGACAAGCATCAATAAAATACAGTAGGTTCATTTGGCCGAGAAAAAAAATTTGTTCTCGTTGAATCGCACATAATTTGACGAAAGTTAAAAAAAAGGCTCGTATGGATTGGTGCAAAGAGATGTTGAAAAAGTATAACTGCGGTAGCTCAAAGGCAGTGTATAACATTGTCACAGGTGACGAATCATGGATCTATGCATAGGAACCCGAAACAAAACAGCAATCGACCGTATGGGTCTTTTAAGACGAGCCAAATCCAACAAAAGTTGCTCGTGGAAGAGGTACATCGAAGCAAATGATTGGGTTTTTTTCGGCATAACCGGCCATGTTGCCACAGTGCCTTTAGTGGAACGTAGGACGTTCAATTCTAAGTGGTATACAACAGGAAAGGTAATAAGAGAAAACGGATCATTTTGCATTACGACAATGCGAGCTCTCACACATCAGCTGAAACGATGAAATATTTGATCACTCAAGATGTCGAACTGATGGGCCATCCACCGTACAGCCCTGATTTGGCACCCAATGACTTCTTCTTATTCCCTAGCATCAAGAAAAAAATGATTGGTCCACGTTTTTCATCGCCTGAAGCAGCTGTTGAAGCGTTCAAAAATCATGTTTTGGAGGTGTCTCAATCGCAGTGGAAAAAGTGCTTCGAAAATTGGTTTGTGCGCATGCAAAAGTGTATTGATCTTAAAGAAGAATATTTTGAAAAACAATAAAACCATTTCCAATTATATTATTTATTATGTTTTTATAGCCGGACTCGAAATATAAATAGCAACCCTCGTATCAATTGGTGATTTTTTTAAATGGTTCTTCAAATGGTCACTCATGGTTCATTTCATTAGTACAACCAAATAGTTAGTTGTCTTTGCCATACCGATTTTTGTTCTGTCTGTGGATATTCTAGAGGGGTAGCACCTTTAACTGGGTCAGGTCTCTGAACGTGAGCCGATGTGACGTTAATCATCTAAGCTTGGCACTGGATCGGTAGAAACCGAGTTTATAATTTTATCAATATAGGATCTAACTTGTTGTTACCCCCTCAAATGGGGGTAACAACAAGTCCAAGTCTAAATGTGCACCGCTTTTCTTCAATTTCAATAGCTTCTGTTGGTTCAGAAAAAGTTTAAGTGCCAAATTTCTTTGACATTGGACAATATTTGCGACCTGTAGTTTGATTTTAATTTTTACATGAACCACAGACGGACGAAAGGTCCTATTTAAATCGATAGCTATACTTTAAGTTTGGTTTAGCTTCAATATTTTTTGTAGTTACACAAATTTTCTATAAAACCAACCTTAAATACACTATTCAACTAAGTGGTGCGAGTTAAAAAAAAACATTGTTTTTCGAAGGGAATACAACCAATATTCGCCGACTCCATGCTGAAAGATACATAACATTCTATCCGAAAACCTTTAAATTTTTGTTTAGCTTTGGATATTTTATTGTTTTTTTTTTTGTACGTATTTGTATAATTTATGGTATCTTATGTGAATCTGCACTTACTTGGCTGTTATGGGGCTGAATTCGATAACCGGTTCGAAATCCATTCATTTTCAGAACACTTTTATCTTTTGTTTCTTTTAAATGTTCGAAATGCAAATGAGCTACAACGTATTTGGAAGATTTTTTTAGTCACCGGTATAATTGTTTTGAACCACAGTGTACACACTTCTATAAGTTTAGGCAGAAATAAAGATGGCAAAAAATCTTTTAGGTTTAAGAAACATTTGTTAATAAAGTAGATGTTGTTTAAGGATTTTGATTTACAGGATTTCCACATTCCTGTTTGTCATTTTATTTTTTCCCCACAAGGTGCCTTGTGATACATGATAATAGCTGTGTTCGTTTGAGATTACAAAACTAGCATTTACGAGGACGATCGCAAAACTAACTGGCCTGGCACATTTTCTGTTTACTAGCAACTTTTTGTTTTGTTTTTTAAAAGAAATCTTTTATAAGCCATCTGTCAAAATTTCCGAAATATTTAATGATTATTTTCTTTGTTACATGTGATTGAAGTAAACAAGTTTTATAATTTTTGAAAAATGGAAAATAAAGAGTTTCGTGCGGTAATTAAACACTTTTATATGAAAGGTTGTACGCCACGATTAATCAAAGATGAATTGGATTCTGTTCATGGTGATAATGCACCATCATACTCCACCGTGAAATCCTGGGTTCAACAATTTAAAATGGGTCGTTCAAGTACGGAAGATGAACAACGCTCTGGAAGACCAAAAACTGCTACTACTATTGAAAACATTAGAAAAATATTTAATGAATCAAATATTTAATGAATCAAATATCAAATGGCTCTCCGTTCAGGAGAGCCATTTGAAAGATTAGGTCCCTTTCTATTTGCGCTTAGAATCGTCGACTTCACTTTCAGAAAACGCGCATATCTCTGGGAGGGAACACTTTTAGAGCAATCTGCATAGCTGTGATGGCTATCTGGATCGCAGCAACCATGCTGCTTCTCCGAATCATAACCTATATTACCTCACTGATGCACTATCAGGGTAGCGATTTGTTGATGCTGCCTCTGAGGAAGTCTCATAGTTGGATGATAATGACGACGGCGTAGATGACACCATGTCTTCTTAAGACCATTTACATGAAAAGACGAATATCCTTACTGTGCGTAGACACAATTTCGATCCCGGCTCGAATCGTTAATATCTGATGCAGAAATTCCGGGTGACTGGCCTGCCATTGGCCGAAGGATATTTGTTTCGGGTATTGTTGTTGTTCTAGCGGCAACTGTCTGCCGGGGTAACAGCCCTTGGCCAAAGATTTGCCCTTCGGGCCAAGTCGACCCGTAGAATCGGCTGTCGTGGGATTGGGTGTCGATTCCGTTGCCCTACAACTTGATTTTATTGGAAAATAAAAAAAATTATGTAAATTTTTCAACCCGCACAACTACTTAAATGGCCCACTGTGCTTTTGTGGTTGGTCAGAGGCATACATTTTTTAATGACACAATAGCCGCAGCCACTCAAACGTATTGGCTTCACATAAATTACCCCCCTTCCGCTGCGAGAGGTGTCAAAACAGAGCAGATTCAATGCATAAATATTGGATAAATCATGGCAGAACTGTTACAAATACATTTAAATTCGTTTAATTAATGCCATCCATCGATCTTTTGTGGGATTTACACAAATCATAAACCGACCTTTATAATGAGTTGGAAATTTGATTTTTTTTTTCTGATTCTGTTTTGCTCGTTTAGCTTGGCCTTTTATTAAACAAAAATGTTTTTTTGCCATTGTAATTAAAATATATGCTATGGATGAAACCAAGCGTTGATTTGGGGCTTTCCAATTTTTGAGTCAATTGAAATTTTGGAAATATTTTCAATTTTGGAATCAATGGAAATATTGTCATATGAGTCGTGGAGAGGTCAAATAAATAAATGGTAGACATATTGTCTATGAAATTCTGAAAGAAGAGAGGAAATTATGATTATGGGAAAATATGAAGGAAAATATATGCCGGTGCGTTGGAAGATTGCGCATGTAATAGACTTAGAGGATAATCTCTTACTCGCCGGCACTTATGAGTGGCAACCTGCCGCTGAACAATTAATTCGATTTTTTATTTTGTATTTGAAATAGAATGAAAGTAGTGTACACAAAGTAGCGCATCCACGTCGACGAAGGAATATATATAAATATATATATAGGGTGATCCATCTAGAGGTATTTTTTCAGAACAAAAAAATATAAAACTTCAAATGAAGTGTGGAATCTTTATTGGTTATTTGAAAGGACATTTCATGGCATTTATTGTTTGAAAATAATTACCTTCAAATGTTGGCAACTGTATTGTGGAAATGAGGGTTCGGTAAGAAACGGGAAAATCCACTGTTTTCGACCAACATTTTCAGTGATGAGGCCCATTTCAGAACAAAAAAATATAAAACTTCAAATGAAGTGTGGAATCTTTATTGGTTACTTGAAAGGACATTTTATGGCATTTATTGTTTGAAAATAATTACCTTCAAATGTTGGCAACTGTATTGTGGAAATGAGGGTTCGGTAAGAAACGGAAAGATCCACTGTTTTCGACCAACATTTACAGTGATGAGGCCCATTTCTGGATCAACGGCACAGACAATAAACAAAATTGGAACAAAGGAGGAATTCTTCGGCCAAGGGCTGTCACCCCTACAACAACAACAAAATTCCCGCATTTGGGCTGAAGAGAAAACCACGGTTTGGTGCGGTTTATAAGCTGGTGGAATCATCGGTGCATATTATTTCAAAAATGATGATGGCCGGAACGTAACCGTGAATGGTGCTCGCTATCGCGCCATGATAGCGATCTTTATGCTACCAGAAATTGAAGCCCGTAATCTTGACGACACTTGGTTTTAACAAAACGGCGCCACTTGCCATACAGCTGCTCGAACAATGGATCCATTGAGAGGTCATTTCGAAAAGCAGCTAATTTCACGTTTTGGACAGGGAAGTTGGCCGCCTAGATCGAGTGGTATCACACCTTTAGACATTTTTCTTTGGGGTTACGTAAAGTCCAAAGTCTATGCTGACAAACCTGCTACGATTCAGGTTTTGGAAGCCAACATTACGCGTGTCATTAAAGCCATACCGGTCGAAATGCTCGAACGAGTCATCCAAAATTGGACCCTCAGAATGGAAACCCAAGAAATAAATGCCATTCAAATTACTAATAAAGATTCCACACTTGATTTCAATTTTTATTTTTTTTTTCTGAAAAAATACCTCTAGATGGATCACCCAATATATATGAGGATGGTGCTAATGTTACTACCATAATAGGAAAAAAAATCAAGAAAATCATCATGAATTGTGTAACTTTTCCTTGCCATTCCAAAAAATGCTCCAAAAAAAAATTGGGATATTTCATTGGGCCAGTTCGAAAATGATTTTTGACAAATGGTTTCTTTGACAAATATACTTAGAAAATTTCCTGAAATCGCGTGAGGGGCTTCGCTTTGTCGAGTTTTTTTCGTCCACATAAATTGGCCCGCACTCATACATGCTGTTTTTTAGATGTGTGGTTTTCAATCTGGACACACTTTTTCGGAGTTGGTTTTTTTGACAGCTGTCTCTTCAGTTTAGAAAAAGTGGTCGAAAATTGAGACTCCCGTGTGGAATTAAAACGAGACAACCGCGGCCACCACTTGTCCTGCAAACCCTTAGCTTTATAATAAATCTAAAGTCTTGGCCATAACATTAAATTATATGCGTTTATTTCTTCTTAAAAACCGCATGACTGTGTTCCAGTAATTCTTAACTGGAACATTAGGCCGTTGCAAATTAATTTCAACTTTTTCGAACTATTGGTAACTATTTGACTTCTCTCCATGCGCAATCTGATTTTAATGCTTTTTCAATTTTAAATTTAAATCGTCTGTAATAAAAGCACTGATCATTTTTTCAAATTTCTGGTTTTATTGGAAAGGTTGAACTTTGTCTGAAAATAGAACACCATGCGATGCGTTTTTGCTTCGCCCTATGGGCTAAATTTGTTTGGCAGGAGATAATGAATTTTACCGTAATACGTATAGTGTTTCAGATGAAGCTCATTTTCATCTCGTTGGCTATGCCAATAATCAAAATTTCCGCATAAGGGGTTCAGAGAACCCACACGAGAGTATTGAGAACCCCAAGGCATCTACAAGGAGTCACTGTTTGGTGTGGATTTTGGGCTTGGCCATTTTTCTTCGAAAATGGTGAAGGAGCTGCCGTTACCGTCAACGGTGAGCGTTACCGAGCCACGCTCAACGAATTTTTGTTTCCATAAATTCAGGAAAATGACTTGGACTACGTTTGGTTTTAACAAGGCGGAGCCTTATTTCACACAACCATCGATATATGAAGCACTGTTTTTGCAAATCTGTAGTGATTTAAGCTTTTGGATTATTTTCTGTGGGAAGCCATTAAGGATAATTGTTACGCAAAACATCCAGAGACAATTGAAGCATTAAAACATAAAACCGAAGTTGCCATTGAAGATGATTCGGCCAGAAACAATCGAAAATGTACTGAAAAATTGGGTTGAGCGGATGAGGCCGAGCCAGTTATAGTTGTCATTTTGTGTTCCATTATTAAATGACAAAGTTCAAGCTTTCCAATAAAACCAGAAATTTAAAAAAATTATCAGTACTTTTTTTAACCACAGATTCAAATTAAAAATTTTTAAATGCCCCACCCTTCAAATCGGCACATAAACGACGATGAACCTCCATTACGTCTAAGAGTCATTGAAAACATGGACCATTATTAAATGACAAAGTTCAAGCTTTCCAATAAAACCAAAAATTTAAAAAAATTATCAGTACTTTTTTTTAACCGCAGATTCAAATTTAAAATTTTCAAATGCCCTACCCTTCAATTCAGCACATAAACGACAATGAACCTCCATTACGTCTAAGAGTCATTGAAAACATGGACCATAGAATAGATTATGCCACCGAAGTTGTGGCAACCTTTTGGCCCATATTTAAAATTAACATCGTGCATTTTAGTTGAACCAGCCTTTACATGTAACTTTAACATGTAAACACAATCAAATGTATACGAGGGTTGCTATTTATATTTCGGATCCTGACAATACTATTGTTCCCAGATGCAAACTGGAACTTTCATAGAAAATTTTGACATTTTTGGGCATAACTTCACTCAGAACGTTTTGTCATTTGAGGGCGAATTGTTTTGTTTACAGTGTGTTGAAAAATTAATCTCAGTGAAAAAATGGAATTATCTCGTGAACATTTTCGTTCGATGATCAATTTACGAGACAAGAATGTTTAAATCAACTTGTTTCGACTTTTGTCAATGAAGCACCATCAAAAACCACTAATAATCGCTGGTACCAACAAGAGTTCAGTCTCGGACGCCGTTTGCTCCAGGATGAATTTCGTGAAGGACGTCCAACTTCGGTCACTTTTCCAGAAACCATCGTTGCTGTGCGTGAACTGATTAAACAAGACCAACATGTGACATACCGTGAGATTGAGGAATCCTTGGGCATTAGTATGACATTTATGAATAAGATATTGCAGGTTCATTTGGCAGTGAAAAAAATTTGTTCTCGTTGGATCCCACATAATTTGACGAATGCTCAAAAAAAGGCTCGCATGGATTGGTGCAAAGAGATGTTGAAAAAGTATAACTGCGGTAGCTTTAAAACAGTGTATAATATTGTCACAGGGGACGAATCATGGATCTATGCATATGAACCCGAAGCAAAACAGCTATCGACCGTATGGGTCTTTCAAGTCGAGCCAATTCCAACAAAAGTTGTTCGTGGAAGAAGCACATCGAAGCAAATGATTGCGTTTTTTGGGTATAACCGAATATGTCGCCTCAGTGCCTTTAGCGGAACGTAGGGCGGTCAATTTTGAGTGGTATACGTACAACCATCTGTTTGCCAACAGTGTGCGAAGAAATGAGGAAAGATAATAATAGAAGACGGATCATTTTGCATCACGACAATAGGAGCTCTCACACATCAGCTGAAACGATGAGCTATTTGACCACTTTAGATGTCGAATTGATGGGCCATCCACCGTAGAGCCCTGATTTGGCACCCAATGACTTCTTCTTATTCCCTAGCATCAAGAAAAAAAGCATGGTCAACGTTTGTTATCGCCCGAAGCAGCTGTTGCACCGTTCAAAAACCATGTTTTGGAGGTGTCTTAATCGGAACTTGGAAAATTGGTTTGTGCGCATGCAAAATTGTATTGATCTTAAAGAAGAATATTTAAAAAAACAATAAAAACCATTTCCAATGATAAATTATTATATTTTTATTGCCGGACCCGAAATGTAAATAGCAACCCTCGTATCTTACATTGTGGTTGTTAAATTTAAATTTCTTTTGCTGTCATTCTTAACTTACATGGCGAGCATTGCACCTGGACTTACCTGATCTTGACAGAAGTATCCGAAACCAATGATGCCAGCTATAGCCAAAAATAGGCAAATTGCGGTAATTGTTCGTATCTTGGATCGTGGTTCCATTTTTTGAATTTCATAAACGCCACGGGGCAGGAGCAAAGCAAAATCACTATCGACTTGTACCGAAACGTTTTTGTGCATATCCTTGACAATGACGCTACCAAGGCTCGAAATGTCCCTGCCGCTGATGTGATTGAGATTCGTATCGCTTGCAGTGAAGTTGCCCGGTTGTTGGCTGAGGCTTGTCTGCGTGCTCGGATTGCTGTTGTGCTGGACAATGTTGTTGCTTGGTTTCTCCGGCATTAAAGGCATTATCCAGCATGAAGTCTACGGGTAAGTGAGGCAGCGTTGAAACATTGAATCGCCGAAGTGGGACAATGAAACAACAATGACAACAACAAAACCGAATGGATTGGCAGCGACGTTGTCATGTAACCGTGGGTAGATGGTATCGCTGAGATTAATGGTCAGAAAAGATGTAAGAATCCTTTTAAAGAGGACAACACCGAGTATTTGGGTGAGTTTAAATTCAAATGTACGTAGGGAGATTGCGCTACTATTCTTATTGTTGTTGTCGATGTCGTGGTAGTCCTTCGTTGGACATTAAAGCGCTCTTTAAGGTGTTTCCTTGTTTTCAGTTATTGATTACCGAAGGGATTTTCTTTTGGTTGTGCAACTACTTTTTCCACTAATGAAAAATTGTTCGTTAGATTCTCAATGAGTGTGTAAAGTACTTGTAATGAAGAATTGTTCGTTAGATTCTCAATGAGTGTGTAAAGTACTTGCACCTTAGCCAGTGTTTTTCTTTCTCGCCTTCAAAGTTTTCCAAAGTCTAAGGCCAACTATGTTTATTCAAAGATATGTGCGGAACGGTGGAAATTATTGTGATTTGGCGTTTTTATTTCCAACACTTGGCGTTTTTATTTCCAACTTTTTAAAGTATTGTAAAATGTGGGCGGGAACTTTCTACACGTCGTTAGAATGGGGCCATGATAAAATTAGTTTACCACCTTGTGGGATTACACACTCAGAGCTTAAGGCTTGTTCGGCATCAGCTCAGGTAATCACAAGAGATAGGTTAATTTCCTATTCACGACTTTAATTGCAAATTGGCGTCTTCCACTTTTTAAGGGGCAACTTAAAAATTCGCCATTTTTCTTTCCATGGGATTTCCAAAAAAAAAATGTTATCAAGCGTTGAGAGCAATTTGTGTCTGCTCTTAATTGCCCAACTGTAGCGGCATCATAAGCGATTCATTTCATTTTTCTTGCCACGCATCATCAGATGCTGTTAAAATGTCATACCGTGCGGCAGTCGTTTCCATTTTCTGGTGCCGTCACAGCTTCATAATCGATCTTTTGTCTCAGCCACAATAACAGCGTTCTACCTACAGTCAACTGCCAGAAGACCTGCCCAAAAGAGATAAGAGATAAATGATAAACGATGAGAAGTAGAACATCAACAAAAGATAATAATAATAACAAGCACAACAAAAGCCACACCACAAAGTCTGGAATAATTTTATTAATTAATAATAATGGCATCATTTGGCAAATTAGCGGCGTGCATTCAGTGTTTATCGGGCAGACAGGCATACATGCCCCATCTCCGCCACCACTCCATGTTCAGCGTATGAATTGCCTAAATGCCTACGTAAAGATTTTTGAAACAAAATGGCAATAAATTACCATTACGTGGTTTTAATTTTGTCATTCTACGAGTATCTTTGGCGTTATTTGCCAAAAATTAAAAAAAAAAACACGAGTAAAAACGCAGTTAAATTCGCTAGGCCGAACTTATATACCCCTAGGGTTCTATAAGTCAACTTTTGCTTATAAAAAAAAAACAAAGTCGGCAAGTCGAGTTTTTATTTTTAAAAAATTTTCAAAGTTGGCTTTTTCTCTTCGACTTTTTACTTTAGCTTCAAATATTTTTAATTGTCAGCCTTACACTGCATACTCGTATAGCTTAAATTTATAATGCGCCTTCATTTACTTAGTAGGTACATAAATACTATTACAACATTGAACACACCCCTTTCAATGGTAGCACTGAACTCGTTAATGTCATATGGGTTTTTAAAGCTAACCTCAATAGCGTTAGTCTGTAGCGGGATTTTAAAATTGTTAGAACTTTCATCATGGAGTGGTCAGATAATGAGAACCGTATCGCTCTAATAGCGCTTTTCAAATGTGAAATGAAAAAAACGATATTTTCAAAACGCTCCGGCTACTAGGGATTAGCCGCATGTTCGTCTACCGATGCATAAAACTGTTTAAGGGGACTGGAGATGTAAAAGACCGCTACCGGTCGGGCCGCAAACGCTATGTTCGAACACTGCATGTCATCAAAGCCGTTAAATCAAGAATTCACAGAAATCCGCTCCGAAAACAGAAAATCATGGCTCGTGAACTGAATATCACGCAAAAGTCCATGAGTCGAATCATTAAAAGAAACTTCGGACTTGGGGCTTTCAAACGAAGTGTAATGGTCGTTTTTTTCATTCCTTTGCAATTACGCTTATGATCTTTTTTAGTTCCAACTAATACAAATTAATCCCCTTGCTGATATCACTGTATCATCACTGATATGCAGGCATCTTTTTACATATTCTTCATTCTGTTGTTTTTTACGTACTTGTACCACTACTTTGAGTGATAAGCATGCTTAAAAGTTGTTGGTAGAAATCGAAGTAGACAAGAATGAGAAGAACTGTTACAGTTAGAACAACTCTCCAAAGCTTCAGTTCGTTTTTTATCGTTTGAGTAGAAATTTTCGAACAGAGGCTTCTTCAATACGATCTGTTTTAATCACATGCATTCTTTTCAATTTTGGCTACATAAGTGAACAAACAAAGTGCTCTTAAATAATAGTGATAATTAGAAAAAAAAAAGTGTTGTGCAAACCTTAAAAGTAGTTTATTTAACACAACATAAAATTCGTAAATTTTGAGATAGTGCGCTTAAGCACAGGTAACTTTTGTAATGAAGTTAAATTTATAATTTTATAAAAAAGGCGTATTTTTTTTAAAGTGCTTACTTGCGTAAACCAGTCAACCCAGCCTTATTTGAAATAATTTATCTTACAAAGAGAATAAGAAGGCAATGCGACTTGATATTAACAATAACACAAGTTAGATAATAATTTCAATTATTCATTCTTAGGAATAATTCCGCCTTCCATTAGGTGGGAATTAACCAACACCCGGTTTACACACAGTCTCCCGAGTACTTCGTACTAGCAAAGCCAGCTTAAAAGAGCGATCACACGTGTAAATTGTGGTTACTCGAGAGACTGCACTTTTTTTGAAACCCTTCAAAAACAACGCGATAGTACGAGTACTAATACCAATTTTGGGAAAACTTCTAAAATACAGACATATATAATTTGGCGCTACCGAAGAACCTTGCTCAAAAACCCAGCTCGTATCTAACCTAACAATAAAATAGCACATGGATTAGATAACCTCAGCAAATATACACCAAACAACATATACCAGCGAAAAGTATCACACGGCGAAAGAAAACTTAATAATTACCAGTGAAATGACCTGCTTATACCTATAACTAACTACACTAGGTCACAAATAACAAAATTTTCTCTGTTATTTGTTTCTAGCATACTTTTTCCCATTGATTTTGACCTACTAAACACGAAAATGATTATAAAAAATTTTTCTGTCGATTGGTTTTCGAGATACAAATTTTTGAACTTTTTTTTTAAATTTTTGGAGGTACACTTACAATTTTGAACATATCTTTCGTCTTCTTTGACCTATTTGATCCTACTACTACTCAAATTAAAGAAAATTGAGCCGTCTACAACTCATTCTCAGAAAATTTTCAAATCGGGTAAGTAGTTTTGATGTTGGCGGCTTAAAAAGGTTAAAAAACGGCGTTTTTTTAGTAAAAATGTGGCAGAAAAAACCATATAAAACTTCATATAAAATATAAAACACGATGCTAACAGCAATTTTGGTTTTTTTACGTATAGCTGGCATTTTTACAAAGAAAATAAGCCCTTACTTAACAAAATCTGACAACAAATGGCGGACTTATAATTTTTTTGGTAAAAGACCGACGATACGAATCGCTTAGGATTACCGTTTCTACACGCGCCGTGTAACGAATTTTGTTTTCTCTGTGTAAGCTGTGCAAATAATGAAATTCAAAATATCGTGAAATAGCGGAATTTCGGTCTTTTACCAAAAAAATTATAAGTCCGCCATTTGCCTTCATGCAGCGTTGGATAATAAGAGAACGTAAGTTGGATCCCGATTAAGAGAATGTAAGTGGTTGAATATATTGATACATGTACAGTTCGAAAAGTAGTGACATTCAAAAGAAATCTTATCGCATGCACTACATCTAATTCGTTTTTCTTGAAGAGAGTGACAAAAGAGAATAATGCGACAAGATCTCTTTAAAGTTGTTGTAAATTATCATCAATATTCTTTATAGTATTTTTCTTTTACATTGTTTTTTTCTGCTAAGTATCTATATTATTATGGAAAGCCTTAAGCACCATCCATCTCTTAAGTATGGACCTGAACAATTTTTGTTGTTGTTGTAATAAACTGAATTTAAATATGAACTGAATCTCTTGTTAATGTAAAACTTCAGTGTCGTAGGTACTGGACTGTTAAAGGGGTTTTTCGTTAACAGAATAGCCATTAGAAAAACCAATGGTAGGGAGGGTATAGAGGCTTTGAGTTAGTAGACCTTAACTCTAACAAGCATTATTATCACGAATGTTGTGTGTTGTTATATTTTTTTGTTTTTTTTTCTAAAGGGCACTTAAACCGCACGTGATTTTTTTATTTTGTAAAGGGCACAGGTCCGCCACAGGAACAAGATCCCCGCCCACATCTCCCGAACTAGCTAGTCTGCCGAGCACGTGCGTACCGTTCCAAACCGCGACCAAATAGTGAAAATAAATAGGATGGTTCGTCCCCCGGTAGCCACTGCAAGGACATATACTCTATTTAAGAAAGGATCACCACCCCAATCGTTAGCCTGGCATTACAGAAGTACCGGGCATTGACTGACTGCAGCTTGAAAAATAAAAATAGGATTGAAAAATGCAAACGTCTTTTGGTGAAGCATACTGAAAAAATGTATGGTTGGGGTAACAATATTCGAAGAGAATCATACTATTGTTGGTTATATGGTACAATATTATGCTCATCATAACAATAGAATGGTTTACACACAACCATACTATGATCCCCATAACAATATTATGGTCCTCCCAACAATAGAATTATCACACACAACCATACTATGATCCTTACAACCATAGTATGATTCACACTCAAACATACTATGATCTCCATAACCATATTATGATCCTCACCACCATAGTATGTTGCACATACAACCCTAGTATGATCCTTAGAACCATAGTATGACTTACACACAACCACGCTATGATCCCCAATTTTTTTTGTAAAGATTGGGTTAAGTTGTTATTCAACAATAGAGATTTTTATTAAATAAGTCATGTAAAAGTACATAAAACTCTTTATAAAGGGAGTGATTTATTTAACAGTGGAAACAATTCATTTATAAAAAATATTTTAGTCATACTAATCCGTAGTTTGTTTTGAAAACATTTAATTTATATAAAGAAACTACTATTATTGCGTAAGATTCGTAAAAATAACATTGTCAAATTAAAAATAAATTACGATTTTGCCTGTATGATTGCCGAATCATGTTATTGTTAACATAAAACCCATGAAAACAATACTTTTGTCCCACCAACCATATTTATATTGTTGCTACAACCATTTTCTCATTTTTTAATTTGGCAACAATGCTTTTGTTACATTTCAACAATATTAATATTGCCGCAATCATACTATTGTCAAAATTAAATTCAAAAAACAATACTAAGGCTGCGACAAACATACTTTTATTGCAGAGAACATACTAGTGTTGCCGTGACCATATAGTAACCATATTTTTTCTCTGCGTGTGACAACTTGCATAGAAAAATTTGGTTCACCGATGAACAAAATTTTTACCGTTCAGGAAAAATTTAACAAGCAAAATGATAGAGTGTATGCGCGGTCATCTAAGGAAGCATCTGAACTGATCCCAAGGGTTAAAAAAGGGTCATCACCCAGCTTCAGTCAGGGTTTGGTGCGGTGTTTCTTACAATGGAGTCACTGACCTGCATTTCTGCGAACAAGGAGTCAAAACATCGGCCAAAGTTTACTAAGAAATCGTTTGGAAGCTGTTGTGAAGCCTCTTAACAATTCCCTGTTCCAAACCAGCCATGGACTTTCCGGCAGGATTCTGCGCCGGCCCATAAGGCTAAAACGTCCCTGGCCTGGCTTCGAAACAATTTTCCAGCCTTCATTTCCTCTGCAGAATAGCCCTCAGGCAGTCAAGATTTGAACCCATTGGATTACAAATTGTGGACGGTTTTAGAGGACAAGGTTTGTCACAAAAGATAATCCAAAATTGTAACTCTTAAGACTGCTTTGGTTCGAGCTGTGGCCAATTTTCCGATGGACGAGGTTCGTGCAGCTATTGACGATTGGCCAGCGCGACTTAAGGCGTGTGTAAAGGCAAAAGACGGATATTTCGAATAAGTAGATTCTTTTTGGATACTATGTACATCAATAAATATATTAAAAACTATTGGGTCCAAAAACATTCAGTAGTTTTTATTTTACAGCATAAAACTTGTGTAAGAGTGTTTATGCCCCTACTAAGTACAAGTTTGGTTCATTCAGTTTAAAAATGCTTACTATATCGTCACGGACATTCGTGTTAAAACAACGTTCAGTTTCATATCGTTGAAAAACAATTTAACTTTACGGAATTTCAAACAAATCCACAGTTTCAAAATGATCAAAGAATTCTATACCCCGGCGTACAATCATTTTTTTTTGTTCTTTGTTTTATTTTTCGAAAAGCGGCATTACCGAATCGCTAGCATTTCACTGACTAGGCGGATGGCACAAAGGGAATAACAACAACGAAAATGTTTGTGCCAAAAAACGATTTTTTCGCTCTTGTGTTAAAACAGAAAATAGAGTAAAAGCTAGAAGAGTTTTTTTCCTGGTGCAACAATATTTAAGCAGTTTAAGTGGAGAATGAATGAATGAATGCTGTAAAAGTCCGTAGTTCATCATAAAAACTTAAATAGGACAACGAAAATCGGTTTGGTTCAGCAAGGACGAATCTTATGAGTCCTTCAACGAAGATTCGCCACTAAAATGGCTGAAGTCACAACTTTTAGATTTATGGTTTTTATACAGGGTTCCCCATTAAGGAGATAACAATTTTATATATTTAAGATATAGAGTTCAAATTCATTCCTGGTGTAGTGCAAATGTTACATTTTAAGAATGCAATTCGATTTCGGTCATAGCCCTTGTACAGCGAACTATTCTTTGGACCCAATTTCCCACCACTCTTGAGCACATTTTGACAGGAACGTTGGCAATTTCGCGTTGATTGTCGTCTCTGAGCTCGTCTTAAGTTGTTGGCTTATTGGCATAGACCAATGACGTGATAAGGCCCCATAAAAAGAAATCCAATGGCATTAAATCGCATGAACAAGGTGGCCATTCTATCGGGTCATTTCTCCAGATAATACATGCACCGTAATTGCCTTTTAGCAAATCGATTGTAAGGCGTGCTGTGTGGCTAGTGGCACCGTCTTGTTGAAACCACATAGCGGCCATGGCAAGCTCATCCAATTCGGGCCAAAAATAAGCGCTTTCCATTGACGATTGTTTTCATCGACGTTGAAATACGGCCCAATCACACCTCCGGCATGAAAACCACACCACGCAGTAATTTTTTGCGGATGCAATAGTGTTTCTTAAAGCACAGGTGTTTTTTTCTGTCCAATAACGCATATTTTGTTTATTGACAAAACCACTCGCCCAGAAATGAGCTTCATCGCTCAAGAAGATTTTTCAATGAAATTCTCAATTTTCACATTGAACAGGGATTAAACCGGCTCAAGACCTCTTGCTTTTATATTTAAATAGAAGACAAGTTTTTAACAAAATGGCAGAGTGACATTGATTTTCGTGGCTGCACACTGCTTTTATCATGATTTCAGAAAGCCTTGCTGCAATTGTTGAAAGTAAAACCGAACTCTATAAGGCCAGGCTCTCCCCCAAACGAATGAGAACTACTGTTGTAAACCTTACTTTTCAAGTGTTCTTCACACAAGAATGCCTTGCTGCAATTGTTGAAAGTAAAACCGAACTCTATAAGGCCAGGCTCTCCCCAAACGAATGAGAACTACTGTTGTAAACCCTACTTTTTAAGTTTTCTTCACACAATTGCCCACGAAAATACAACTCACTCTTGCCACCTCTAAAGAGACTCCACATCGAGAGCCACCAATAGATTTCTTTTATTTCGTAAAACTTTGCCACAGCCCAATCGGAGAAGTTTCGGCGTTTCAAATGATCAAGTGGCTTTAGTTCTTGAGTCAGTTTGATCTTATAAGGAAGAGTGTCAAGATCTTTTTGCAAAATACGCCACACCCAATAGGACTTTTTTCGAATACTTCGGAAAGTATACAGGGATTGTATATGAGAGCCAAAAATCAACTCCATACATCTTCGCATACTTTGTATAAAGAAGCTGAACATTTTATGTTCGTGGATGATGCAACGCCATGTGGTCTCCATACACTTCCCTATACTTTGTATGCGATTGTGTTTGTATATACTGAAGCGGCCATTCCTTAATAAATGTATATTGGAAAGGTATACTGACGGGCACAGTATCCCTATATCGTTTGTATACTATACGAATGCGTCTACATATAGTATACTGGTCCTATTGGGCAGTGTGGTTTGAGATATGCCCAATACCTGAGAATGACGTGGAATCGACTGATTTGGCTGTGATATTTTCGTCGCTTCGAGCGTATGGCGTCTCTTTGGCGCCTGACTGAAAATTTGGATTGGATTTATCCACTATAGCACGTACAGCCTGTCAGGTGGGTCAATTATTACAGCCAAAAATTGGCGTAAGCGTTCTTAAAGTTTCGACCACCCCCCACTAAGAATTTCGGTAGTAATTTTCAAACTTGTTCGTAGGTAAACTTTTTCATGATGAAAATGTTGACTTCGACTTAGGTTTTGACACTGAAAAATCATTCAAAATGTTTGAGGGTGCGTTGACATAAAGATACGAAAGTGGAAACCCCGTTATTAAGTTGCTTAAATCTGGAGGAACGTATCTTAGGGTGCACCACTTTGTGATAAATCCCAAGAATAATAACATATGCGAATCACCGGTTTTTTTCCACCACCCAAGCTTAGCCAAAACTACAAAATAAATCCATATGTTACAGCGCATAGAGAAAGGGACCTTAGGGTAAAAAAGATCAATTTTCATTGTTTTCTTTTTTTGATGTGGACAACATATGAGCATCGAATGAGACCGATCCCATGCCCCAAAAGTGTTCCTTCCCAGAGATATGAAAGTGAAGTCGACGATTCTAAGCGCAAATAGAAAGGGACCTAATCTTTAAAATGACTCTCCTGAACAAAACTTTTCATCAACTTTTCACTTTTTTTTTGATATGGACAACATCACATGCCCCAAAAGTGTTGCCTCCCAGAGACATGCGCGTTTTATGAAAGTGAAGTCTTTAAAACGGCTCTCCTGAACAAAACTGGTTTTTAACCTTAGGTCCCTTTCTATTTAGCGCGTCACATATTTGGAATCGCAGTGAAATTTGCTTAAATTTGAGTACCAACCCATAAGCCGTATTAACTACTGATCGCTCGTGAGCCTGAACACACAGCCAACGAAATAATGGCGCTTTTGCCCGATTTATTCAATGACCGCGTTACGATAGTCTTCGAAAAAAAACCCTTAGAAATAACAGTTGAGAAAAGGGCAACAAGGGTGCCTTGAAAATTATTGTTTTGTTATGTCCTAGTGGAACTTGTTTTCCTCATGCCAAAAGCTATCGAAAAATCAATGGCACAATATCGATTGTTACATCGATCCACCCTAATAGACAGACTAATGGGTACCAAAAACATAAATCCAAATATTTCAAATAAAATTGAGTAAAATTCAAATAATTACAAGTTGGGTGACCGAAAATTATTTTTTTGATATTTCGTAGTGAAACTTTTTAGAGCTTTTAGAGCTGTTCCAAAGCTTCCTTACTTTACGTCTGATTCGAAAAATAATTTACATTCATAGACAATAGGCTGAAACCAAAATGTCGGTTAATGCCGGTTTTTTTTTTATTTAAAAAAACACCCCCTTACTCGGTTTATTTAAAACACGGTTTTGAATAAGTTTTCTGAAGTCCACGGTTTTTGGGACACTCTCGTGAGGAAATAATACATCTTCCCTCAAATAGCATTTTCGGTTATATTCCATCATATCCGCTTCCATTTGTCGAATCTAACTTGGAAATAATCAGTTCAATTTCTAGATCATTAGTGAAAGAAAAATTAAACTTAGTCTTGAGTAATTTAGAAACATTAAACTCAGTTTGACAGTGAGAAAAATTAAACTGAGTTTTTAGTAATTTAGAAAAACTTAACTCAGCTTGAGAATAGTTGAATACAAACATTTTGTCTGATATGTTAAAATTTGGACCATTTCGGCAAAACTCAGGATAATTTCAATTTTACCGGATTTAAATTCAGACGAAGTTTATTTTTGTTAACATACGCATATTACGGCTGCTATATATAATTCTGGCTTAATAATAAAAATGCGAATATTTATCATCAAAAATGGTTTTATTGTTTTCCAAAGTATTCTCCAGCATGATTTATACACTTTTTTATGTGCTCAAACCAATTGTCGCACTTTTTCCACTCCAATTGAGACACCTCTGAAATATGGTTTTTGAACGCTTGAACATTATCTTCTGGCGACGAAAATCGTTGACCACGCATTTTTTTCTTGATGTGTGATGGAATAAAAAGAAGTCATTGGGTGTCAAGTCAGGGCTGTCGACGTTTTGGCCGGTCAAAAAGGCGCTGGTTTGAGCCGATGTTTTAGAGCTGGCATTGTCATGGTGCACAAAGATTCGTCTTCTCTTGTTCGTTTTTCGAATTTCTCCGAAGACTTCAGGCAAACAAATTGTGGTGTACCATTTCAGTGACCAGGTGTACCACTCCATGACCAATTTTGCTAAAGAAACAGATGACCATATGCTTCGAAGTGCTTCTTTTCCGAACAACTTTTGGTGGATTTGGCTCGGGTCTTCGAAGCCCACACGGACGATTGCTGTTTTTTTTGGGCTCAAACGCATAGATTCATGATTCGTCACCTGTGACGTTCTTAAAAAAGTCTTTTGAGGCACCGCGATCTTATGTTTTCAAACTTTCTTTGCACCAATCGACACGAGCCTTTTTTTGAGCGATTGTCAAATTGTGCGGGATCCAACGAGAACAAACCTTTTTTACGGCCAGGTGTTCAAGCAATATCGAATGTATGCTGGTGGAAGAAATGCCCAAGAATGCCTCTATCTTAGGGTATGCCACTTGACGATCTTGCATTATAAGTTCACGCACGGCATCAACGTTCTCTGGCACAACGTCCGTTTTTGGACGACCTTCGTCTTTGGGCAAGCGTCGGCCACGACTAAATTCATTAAACAGGTTTTTCGCAGTTCTATAGGATGGTGCTTTATCGCCGTACAAAGATTTAAGTTCATCGATGCACACTTGTCGTGCTGATCCACGTCAAAAGTTGTGAAAAATGATCGCACGAAAATGTTTACGAATTAATTCCATTAACATTTAGTGTTGCCTAGGCCAGAAATATAAATAGCAACCCTCGTAATTTGTATTTTAAGGGACAATTTATATTTTTTAGCACATAATTTATCAGATAAAAATAGAATTAGTGTGGCTTCCGCTCTGAGTTTTCGAGTGTTGGTCCATGTACATAACGATATACTTAATACGAAATGAATGATCAATTTTCACTGAAAAATTGTGTTTCATTTTCATTTAAAGGTAAAAGAAATTTAAAGCTGAAAGACCCTGTCTATCAGGGCGGAACCTCAAATTGAAAATATTGTCCGACTATTGGGGAATATCCAAAAAGTGGCTTTTAAGTACGGGAATTCAGTACTGTAAACCGAGTTACTCTAACACTTTGCAAAACTTTCCACTTTTTCCATTTCAAAAAAAAAAAATAATTTTATATGGCAAAAAAATTACGAATGCCTTTTATAACGGGTGATCCATCTTGAGGTATTTTTTTCAATAGCCTTTTTCACAGATTTCCCGTGAGTTTTGTTCAACATAATTTTTTTCTTTTCAGTATTGTTTGCCATTTCATCATGGAAAGACCTACAGCGAAACAAAGTCTTAAAATTGTGCAACTGTTTAATGGAAATGAGCGTTCGGTGAGAAATTGTTTTCGACCACAATTTTGTTCAGCGATGAGGCGCATTTCTGGCTCAACGACAACGTCAATAAACATAATACCGCATTTTGGCTGAAAAGCAACCATAAGAGGTTCAAGAGGTGCCATTATACCCAGAGAAAACCACGGTCTGGTGCGGTTTATGGGCTGGTGGAATCATCGGTCCATATTTTTTCAAAATTGATGATGGTCGGAACGTAACCGTGAATGGAGCTCGCTGTCGCGACTTGATATCGGACTTTTTGCTTCCTGAAATTGAAGCCCATAATCTTGACGACATTTGGATTTAACAGGACGGTTCCACTTGCCATACAGCTGTTCAAGCAATGGATCTATTAAGAGGTCATTACGAAGCCACCTAGATCGTGTAATATCACAGCTTTAGACTTTTTTCTTTGGAGCTACGCAAAGTCCAAATTCTATGCTGACAAACCAGCTAAGATTCAGGTTTTGGAAGCCAACATTTCGCGTGTCATTAAAGCCATACCGGTCGAAATGCTCGAGCAAGTCATCCAAAATTGGACCCCCAGAATGGACACCCTGCATTTAAAGGAAATTATTTTCAAAAAATAAATGGCATAAAATATACTTTCGAAAGAACCACAAATATTCCACATTTTATTTGATTTTTTTAATTGTTTTTTTATTTTGAAAAAATACCTTTAGATTTGATCACCCGATATTGCGTTAAATATTCTGATTTTTAATAGAAATTTGAAGTATGAGTTAAAATTATAGATAAATCAAACAGCTAATAAATAATCTATAACTAGAAATCAATACTATTCTACAGAAATCTTAAAGAAAATGCCAAGTAAAGCGGTACTCTAAGGCGCTTTGCTATTCTCTACCATAATCAGTGCTATATTTAGACACTTTTCCCAAAATCTCCAAAATATTTTTTTTATGATCCGGCCTACTGTACCTAGTGAAACTTTGTGTCGTGTAAAGTCGCTAACATTTACAACTCGCAAATGCTGGAGACTTCAAATTAAGGCTAGAACTTACGAGGTCGGTTCGGAAAGTTCTTAGCTTATCAATGAAAGAGAATAGTTAGTTTTTCAAAAATATTTTTATTTTTCAATATAATCTCCTGAAACTTTAATACACTTAGTCCAACGCTTATCTAGAAATTGTATCCCTTGAATAAAATAGTTTTCCTCAAGGTCTTCAAAATAGTGGTTTACAACTGTAATTGCATCTTCATTTGAGGTAAAACGCTTGCCAGCAAGGAATTTTTTTAGATTTGGGAACAGGTAAAAATCACTGGGAGCTAAATCAGGAAAATGAGGTGGGTGGTCAAGCAACTCGTACTTTAATTCGTTAATTTTAGCCATTGTTAAAACACTCTTGTGCGCTGGTGCGTTGTCTTGATGAAAAATTATTTTTTTGTGTTGTAAGCCAGGACGTTTTTCTCGAATTTGTACATTTAATTGATCTAAAAGGTTGCAATAGTACTCTGAATTTATTGTTTTACCCTTTTGCAGATAGTCAATCAATAAAATACCTTTGAAGTCCCAAAAAACCTTACCAGCCGATTGAATTGTTTTTGCCTTCTTTCCTCCAGCACTTCCTCCAGCTTCAGTCCATTGTTTGGATTGTTCTTTTGTCTCTGGGGTTAAGTGGTGGATCCATGTCTCATCAACAGTTATGAAATGTTCATTCTAATGCGTTTTTTGTCGACTGTTAACAAGTCCGGCACCCATCTTGCAGAAAGCTTTTTCATCTGTAGTTCTTCATGCAAAATTAAATGGACTCGATCATTTGAGATGCCCATGATATTAGCTATTTCACGCACTTTTATTCGTCGATCATTTAATACCATATCATGCACTTTGGCTACAATTTCTGTTGTTGTTGCAGTTTTTGGACGTCCACTACGTTGTTCATCTTCAATGCTTGTTCGACCACGTTTAAATTCAGTAACCCAATTTTTTACTGTTGCATATGAAGGAGCACTTTCACCTAACACATTCACCATATCATTATGAATTTCTTGTCCCGATAAACCTTTTTTATGTAAATATTTAATGACACCACGCATTTCTAATTTTTCCATTGTAAAAAAATCGCGGATGCGTCTTTTGTGGAACACCTGTTTCTATATGAAGGAGTTGCCAGATCGAAACAAAATTTAACATGTGTTCATAGCAGAGATGGAAGCGCTTTTTGTGCTAGACTAAGAAGTTTCCGAACCGCTCTCGTATTCTTATTCACGTGAAAAACATAAATCTATCTTAAAACGACTAGTCGATTCTCGGTTTTGGTTCGATTGTTTTGGCTTTAAGCAGTTGGTCCCGGTCAGCGAGTATAAGAATTCCCCTGAAAAATCCTTTTTGGGATGTTGAGGGAAGGAAGTAAGAATGGTGCACTGCAGTCTCTGCAGTTGTTCCATTAAAATTCTCCAATTTAATCATGGAAACACTTACATCGCGAAAACCACGGTTTGGTGCGGTTTATGGACTGGTGGAATCATCGGTCCATATTTTTTGAAATTTTTTTTACAGGTATTCAGTTTAGAGGTATTTTTTCAACATGGTTTTTTTACATATTAAGGTCCAATTATTAATAATTATTAATTATTATTAATTATTATTAATTATTAATAATTAGTGTTGACGGTTTGACGGTAGACGGTCTGTGAGATGTGTTAAACTTTTTGTTTTTATTTTTAGTATTGTTTTTCATTTCACCAAGGAAAAACTTACTGTGTCGAAATGCTCGAACGAGTCATCCAAAATTGGACCCTCAAAATGGACACCCGCAACTACGGCCAACATTTGAAGGAATTTATATTCAAAAAATAAATGGCATAAAATGTCTTTTCTAATGAATAATAATGATTCCAACCTTGATTTGAATTTTTGTTTTTTTTTTTCTAAATAAAAAAAACCTCTACATTAACCACCCGTTACTATCAAAGCGGTAGTCGTAGAATTACAAAATATTACAATCAGGGCTGTCATAGAAACCATGTCGGTTTTGCAAACCAATGTTGGTTTCATTTGGTGTCATGAAACCAAGTTGGTTTTGTCCATTTCGAATGTAAATAAAACCAATGTTCGAATCAGCTGTTGCCGATAAAACCGATAACATTGGTATTCATGACACCAAAGCATGTTTGTTTTCTTATCGTTTTCAAAACCAATAGTAACAACATCGGTTTCTATGACAGCCCTGAATAATTGTGAAACGAGCTGCAGAGAGCTAAACAAAAATACACTCTCAAAAAGGAGTTTTGCGAACGATAAAGGAAGAACTAAACAAAATGCAAAAAAATGCATTATGACCCGTAAGTACAAAAAGTTGCAAGAAATCATCCTTGCAAATGAAGATGTAAAAGAAAAAAAAACCATAAACAATTCCCTTCCCAGTGTCTGAAACAAAAGCCAGACACGGCAGAAAAAAAAGAGAGAAGTGGCAACAAGCAGCAAAAGAGAAAGAAAAAAAAAACAATCGAACTGAACAGTGTTGCCAGCCGAAGCGAAAATGACCATTTAAAAAGGTTTGCTAAACCAAAATGAATTAGCGATTTTTATGTTATTTTGAAAAGTTTTCGCTTCGCCCAATGAGTTGCAGATTGCTTGGCAGATGATAAAGAATTTTAACGAAAAATCATGTTTTCAAGCTCATTTTCATAGCTATATCAATAAGAAAAATTGTTGCATATGGGGTTCGGAGAACCCACACGTGTCACTGTTTGGTGTGGCTTTCGGGCTGGCTCCATCATTAGGGAATTGTTCTACGAAAATGAGCAAGAAGTCAAGGTTACCGTCACCGGTAAGCGTTACCGCGCCATGCTCAACGATTTCTTGTTTCCAACTATTCAACATGGACGAATTTTGGTTTCAACAAGACGGCACCACATGTCACACAGCCAACGCACCACTGATTTTGAAAATCGAATAATCAGCCGAAATTGTCATGGCAATTGTCATGTCCGCCTCGAAGCTGTAATTTGAACCATTTGGATTATTTTCTGTGGCGAGCCATTAAGGATAAAGGTTAAGCAAGGCATCCAGAGAAATTGAAGTGTTTAAACATGAAATCGAAGTTGCCATTAAAGATATTGGAGCCAAAACAAGTGGGTTGATCGGATAAGGTACTGCCGAGTCAGTTGTGGTAGTAACTTGAATGATATCGTGTTCCATTATTAAATAATAAAGTTCAAGCTTTCCAATAAAACCAGAAATTTGAAAATATTGTCAGTACTTTTGTTTTAGAGCCGATGCAAATTTTAAATTTGAAATGGCCCACCCTGCAATTATCTTAAAGGTTCCTAGTGGAATACGACAAAGTAAAGAAACTCCATAAAGCCACTTTAGTGCCACTTTTCATGACTTTATAAAACAAAGATAAGTTAAAGTCCATTTAGTCTTGACGGTTGACGGTAGGCAATCAGCTATTTCAGTTCATGATTGCATTTTGCATGTGTTAGAGGGAGATAACTACAGTTTGACGGTTGACGACGGTAGACTTCTGCAGGTTGCAGAATCAACCGTCAAGACTAACTGGACCTTTACGCTAACACCCAAAATTTGCAAAGGAAATTCCTAGCCAACATCTTTTAAAAAAATCAAGAGATTTTTTTGCAATAAAACAAAGCAGCGCCCCCATATAAAAAAAATTAAACTTAAACAACTTAAAATGTGAAGAAAACTTGAAAAGTAAGGATTACAACAATAGTTCTCATTCGTTTAGGGAGAGACTGGCCTTATAGAGTTCGGTTTTACTTTCAACAATTGCAGCAAAGCTTTCTGAAGATGGTTGTCACGGACCCGAAATCATGATAAAAGCAGTGTGCAGCCACGAAAATCAATGTCACTATGGCATTTTGTTAAAAACTTGTCTTCTATTTAAATATAGAAGCAAGAGGTCTTGAGCCGTAGAATCCCCTTTCGAAAAATATTAAAAGTTATGAAAAAAGTCGCATAAGAACATGAAAGAGTGATCAATAACAGAAGTCTTTTACAACAAGTTGTTTTAAAAAAAATGGACCCCTAAAATACGTGTTGCGAATCACGTATTCCAGAAACTCGAGCTTTTAAAGCAAAAATCTTCAAATCTAAAAATAAAAATAAATCTTAAAAATAAAAAAAAATAAAAAATTTATGTTCAGAAAATGATCGGCTACAAGCAGTTTTACAGTGGAATGGACCACAAAAAGTTTGCATGATTGCAATTCTTGTATAATTTTGTACTTTTTACGTATGCTACTATCTTTGGGGCCCATACGACACACTTTTTGTGTCTGGGTCCCCTATGGCTACTTCTCATTAATTTGTTGCATTTTCGTATTCTTGAGCTGTTTCCTTTTCGTTTAAGTATTCACACTTACATAAAAGTAGGCGAGTCCTGGGACCCAATCGCGCTTTTTGTTGTTGTAGCAGCAGAACCTATTACGAAGAATTTCTGATTCTGGTGCATAGAACCGACTGTTGTTGAAACGACAGCTAGCATATTCATTATTTTTAACGATATAGTCAAACTTGGGTTCTTAAAGTCGATTATCGATTAATCGTTTTTGTATTTAATTATACATTTTTATTATTAAAGTTTATTCTAGTTTTTAAGTTTTTCTATTTGGGAATGTTTTTCTAAGTAATACGGTTTTTTGGCCCTGTGGGCTTTTGTATTACTATATGAATTAATAAAATAAAAAATAAAAATCGACTTTTTGCTGCTAAATTTAAAAAAGTCATAATCGAATTTTGTGACGGATTTTAATCGAATATTCGAATTTACCGTTCGACTTTTTGCTGCCAGTTTAAGAAAGATTTATACCCTACAAAACTCAACGTTACAGAGTATTATAAGTTAGTTCCATGGCAAATGTTTATTATTACCAAAAATATTTCAGCAAGACCTACATTTGAGATTACAAATCGACTCCGAATCAGGAGCTGATTCGATAAAAAGCTTGTAATCAGTCAAACTGCAGTTCGCAATTGCTGTCCCGATCTTCATTAAATTTAGCCGAAGTAAAATTTTTGGACCAAGACCAGACGTTTTTGACGTTTGGGAAATTGAGTCAGTTTAAGATATAGTTCAACCGATTTGATGTCTGTAGCACCAGAATCCATATATTATTCTGATGGAATTTGGACTATTTCATTACGATCGATCGGTAACCAGCCCAGTAAAAAGGTCTATACCGATATTTAGTACAAGCGTTCTAGAACAGTCTTATTACGTCCAATTCTGATTATATTTGGTATGATGGACAAACATCTAATATTGGCCCAATTTGTACCATGTAGTCCCAGTTTTTTAACATAGCCCCAAAAATTGATTTGCGGCCAAACAACGGCTCGATAACCGTATAATAGGTTATTAAATAACAGTAAAGTAGATACAGAAAGATCCCGTTAATCCGAATAATTGATTGCAAACCCTAATTCGGATTTAAGAAACAAAAAGAACATATTAAAACGAAACTTTACAAAACAAAATTAAACAGAGAATTTATAAGAGATTTTTCAAAAAAAAAAAATATCAATTTGTTTTTCTTCGAAAAACAATGTCTAAATTAATGTCTATTAATGCCGAATCATATGTTGACATCAATTCGGGTGGCAGAATAAAATCAATTCGGACTAGAGTACAGGGAAACCCTCCTACCCTCTAAGAAAACCGGCACGAAAACGAAACGTTGGCGAAGTCATTTTTTCATACAAGACTACGAAAACGAACCGATTTTGCGATACGTAAATGCACCGTAAACGTTAATTTCGGAATAAGAGAATTAGAAGAAAAAAAGTAGTAGTTTGAATGTATTGGTAGTACGCCAAGGCTAAGCTAAAGTAGTACTTTTACGTAACACTAAAGCGGTCCGTTTTCGTAATACCAGAGTATTGCGTTTACGTAACACTGAAGCGGTACGTTTTTGTATCTGCAAAACGTTCTGTTTCCGTACTGAATTTCTTTCTCTATCTTTTTTATACTGAAGAATTAATGTTGCATATATTGTGAATGATTATGAATTCTTTGGCTATTACAAAATATAGATATGTAGATATAAATATACTACAAACGTTTTATAAATACCTATTATATTAACACTTACAAAAGCTGATTCAAACATTCAACTAAAACAATTAAAGTGTTCTGTCAACATGGCTGCCCGAATAAGAAAAAACAGTTAATGCCGTTACCATTAAGAAAAAACAGTTTGTTTTCGTATCGCAAAAACGGCACGTAAACGGATTGTTTTAGGTACTTTTTGGTTTAAATACGTTCGTTTCCATTACGCAAAATCACTTCCATTTCGTACCGTAAGAAACGGCACGTTTACGAAGAGTTTTACGCAGAATTAATTTCGTCGTATTTTTATATGAAAAACTATGCAAGTGTTAGTGATATGGCGGTCCGTATGCAGTTCGTTTTCGCTCCGCAAAATGCGTTACGTTTATTTTTCTTGGAGGGTAGTTCGGATTATTTGATAATTCGGATTAGCGAAGTGCGGATTACCGAGATCTTTCTGTATATTTATGCCATTTGACTAAATTTGGATACAAACTCCAATGCAGTAATTACGGACCAGTTAAACGTTGACATATGGGCAGCAAAAAATAAAACAATTTTCTCACAAATTTGAAAAAAAAAATTTAAATCTTTATAAATTGTGTACCTCGGTCTTACGGTCTAAAAATCTGTTACAAATGGGCTTTTCTACACATGCCATCGTTAAGGGTATAATATAGTCGCCCTCGCCTGACGATAGTTTTTAAATTTATAAAAAATTATCTATATTTGGCTTCGTAGCAAAATTTTGAATACCCATATGTCTATACTGACTATGCGGTCCGTTTTTTTGGCTACATGAGCCACACTATGCTCTTTTTGAGGTATTAGGTGCGTCGCAACTACATTTACAGCATTGTTGGTTCACAAATAATTATGAGTTGTAAAGCAAAGGTTACTTTTTTCGAGGTTCCATAAGGGGGGATTTTTTACAATCCCAAAAAGCTTATAAGCCTTCATCATGTAACATTTCAGAATCCTAGCTTGATTCGTTTGACCGGGATCGTGCTTTTAAAAGACACACGGATGAGCAGACAATGCTAGATCGTCTTAGAATTTTACGGCATTTCTTAATATAAGTGATCCATCAAGAGGTATTTTTTCAGAACAAAAAAATATAAAAATTTAAATCAAGTGTGGAATCTTTATTGGTAATTTGAAAGGACATTTTATGGCATTTATTTTTGAAAATAATTACCTTCAAATTTTGGCACCAATTACGCCTCAGAGTATCTATTCAGAGGGTCAAACTTGGGATGACTCGTTCTATCATTTCGACCGGTATGGCGAAATCCGCTAATACCGTGGTCCAGTTTAGTATAGATATTTATAAATAAATGGTATAAATATATATATATATATATATATGTATATATATTAAAAAAATACATACGAGTCATCCAAAGATGGACCCTCTGGACTCTGAGGCGTAGTTGCTGCCAAATTTCAAGGAAATTATATTCAAAAAATAACTGGCATAAAATGTCCATTCGGATGAACAATAAAAATTCCACACTTGATTTGCATTTTTGTATTTTTTTATTTAAAAAAAAACTTCTAGATTGATCACCCTATATGTAAAAGTATCAAAATAAAAGTCGATTAATCGACTTTGTACCACAAAAAAAGTGGACTACTTTTAATATATTTTTTGTTAAAAAATATCAAAAGTCGACTTTTTGCATTGACGTTAGAACCCCAATTCGAGCCATTCTTAAGACGATGACAAATTTTTTTCAATTTTCATCACGCCCCATAAACTGAACTTCAACTTTTACTTTTTTTTTGAAGTGGATTTTTATGCCTTCATGAACAAAATTGGAACTTTGTGTTAATAATAAATTGCTTAATTTATGTCGGTTGTACTATCCAATCTACGAAAGAAAAACAGCTATGTTGTAACGTCGGGCCAGTTTCCTTTGGTTTAGAGGCCCCTCGGCGATAAATCCCTTAGTCAATATTTTCCCCGGTGGCATTGAAAAGGCACAAGAAAAAAAAAACATCTTTTGTTTACTGGAAAGACGATTTTTAGTTTTTGTTTCTAAGATAATCTTTTGTCTTAGGATTGGCAACACTCTAGCCGACAAAAGAGCACTAAGAAAAACAGCTGAGCTTGACATAATGGCAAAGTATTGCGAAGCAAAACAAAATTAAATCACAATTTCTTGGAGAAAAAAAAAACAATTAGAAGACAATCCGAAAATAGTTTTAAAAAATAGAGCGTCTGCTTCACAATTGTTTACAAACAGCTGTCCGTCATACATTTTATGAAAGTAATAAAACCACATGACGAAAAAACTAATAAAAAAATTAGAGCGACCGAGCAGACATTACACGCACACACACACGTTCATTCACCTTGAATTTACACAAAGCATTTGTGGCTGTTGTTGTTCTTGTTTTATGCTTAAATTTAAAACTGAATTTGTTGTTTTTCTATACCTTCTTCTTCCAATTTAATAACAAACGTGCCACTTTTTGTTTATTTCAACATTTATATTCTTCACATTTCACTTCGCACACAATTTTACAATATGTTGCCTTTCGTTTTTTATCACTTTTTATTTTGGTTACCGACTTTGCTTTTTCGGCTAACAACAGAATTTTACACAGCAGACACTGATTTTTTTATATTCTCTTTTTTGCTAAATGAAATTGCAAAAAATTATGCTTTGCTGCTTCCTCCTTCAGAGGGCGTATGTGTGCCTAAAATTGTGGCTTAATATTGCTTAAATTTCACTTATTGATTGACCAACACTTCACTCTGGTCGTTTGCTTTTCAATTATGGGATTTATTTTTATTCGTTGATGGGCTTTTGTTGTTTATTTTGTGAATTAACATTTGGAACACACACGTTCATGATTTATTCACTGCTGGTACGCACGCACTGCCGTCAAAACATGTTCTCACGTCGCTTTCAACCGCACAACTGAACTGTCAGTGGCAAATGCGGCTATTTCCCATTCGTATTTTTTCTCGAAATGTTTGTGGGGGTTAAGTATGCGATTGGCAACGCGATGCTGAAGTGTGTATGGTTTAGGTGGTGCCTACTACAGCAGAGCACTAAAACCGTCAAATTTGATGTGAAAATGACGATACATAAAAGTTTTAAATGAAAATCAAAGACGATTAACTATTTTTAGATGAAATTGGAATTTACGAGAAGTTAGAAAATACAGGAGGACGTATCAAATATTCTGGGAAAGCTGTTTTTTGTGTGTGCATTAAGTGTTTTTTGTATTTTAATTTTGACTTTTTGACGTTCTTGTGATTTTTTACAAACGAATGTGGATAAATAAACCGAGAATTTGTGCGTTTTGGTAGTGCTTTTTCTACGATACTGCAAAGAAGAAGCATTTCGTCCATCGTCTACGTTTTATTGTCTTTGGTAATGACGGTAAGGTAGATAAGGGATATAAGAATGTTAAAATATACAAGTTTCTCTCATATATTTCTCCCCCTATCAGCCGATATTTTGTTCCAAACATAATTGAACCAACCAATATTATCATAATAAAAAGAAATTACAATAATTTCCTAAATAATTTGTGTTTTATTCAAAATCAACATCGACCCTAAAATGTAAACAAACTTTTAAAAAGATATAACTAATTAAACGATGTTTTGGAAAATTTTCTTATATCCATTATTAAAAATATATACAATTTTTGGTTCAATATAATTTGCTGAAAGGAGAAATCGTAAAAGTGTTGCGGTTAGAAGTCAATTATAGACATACAGACCTAGACTAATGTTGACGATTTATCGTCATTTTGACGAATTTTAAACAAACATTTTACCAAATGACGACTTTAACAAAGTCGTAAATTATGTGAAAAAGGGAAAGTACATTTACAAATGTTTATAATGATCAGATAATTTCATCAAAGGTGGTCCAACCATAATGCACGATGTAACGTCGTTTTTTGCCCAACTTTATTTGGCTTTTTTTTTGATTTAGTGCTTAACATATTTTTTCATTTTTCATTCACTTTTTTTCTTAAAAATAAATTTACAATAAAAAAAATTGTTGCCCCTTCGTCACTTAGACATTTCTTGGGCCACTTGGCATAAATTTAGCTAAAAGTAGTTTGTGGCTCGAAAATTGGAATAAAAAAATACTGTGCACTTAAAAACTAAATAAAATTAGAATTGAAGCAATTAACAACTGTCGAATACATATAATTTTAATGTTGATTTGAAAACTGAGACTCGTAAAATATTTTTGATGTATTGAGGCAGAAGATTATATTCAGAGCAACCGGTATGCTTAATACGTTGTTTTGTTGCTTCAACCATGGGGAGTTTTTATTTTTACTGAAGCCTTTACGAAAATGGTGTACTAAATAAAAATGCATTTCGTGCACTTCGAGATTTTTTTCGGCATAAACCGGTTCTGTGGGTAATGTGAAAACATTTGTGTGCATGCTTGCCCAGTTCGTACTGTCATCGGGGAGAACTTCTTTAAAAATAAGGTCGGCCCAGCAGTTACCGTGAAGATGATTATTGTGGCCAGAAATTGAGGATATGGACCTGGACGATATGTGGTTCAATCAAGATGGTGCTACTGGTAACACAACTAAAGAAACAATGGCTTTTTGCTATTGAAATTCAATGGCCGTGTGTTCTCACGACGGGGCGTTTGTAATGGCCACGATCATGGGATTTTACACCGCGGTGGTATTTTGATCGTTTAGTATTTGGCTCAGTCATTGCCAAAATAATACATCAAGGTAGGGCAAAAAAACATTAATTGTTAAACACATATGTATATCATAAAACCACGCAAGATAATAAATGCGTAAGTGTAACACACTTTTTTGTAGACTTCCACTAGCGGATTCTATAGGAAAAACTTATTTAAATCAGTTAAATGCTTTTTAAAATTGTATAAACTCGAGGTGGACAACATGGGGGCCCTGTAGCTCCGCCCCTGCATATCGTGGGGGCCAAACTCAAAACATAAGCTCGAAAACAACTCTTCTATAAGTGTGTAATATTTCATCAAAGTCCGACTGTTTGTTTAAAAACGGCTGAAATGTTTCCATTTTTTAATCTCATCCCACTGTGCACCGTTGGACTTCTTTGGGAATATTTAAAAGAAAAAGTGTACATCATAAATCCAAGAACAATTCAACAGCTAACGGATGAGTTAATAGGGCACATTAACGACTTTGAGCCTTCATTATGTCTCGGAGTCATTGAAAATATGGACCATCGGATAGGGGTACGCCACCTTAACCGTAATGAGCATTTGGCCGATATTTTGTTTCACACATATAATAAAAAATATTAATCGAATTTTCTGAAAACTTTTTATTTTATTTGCAATTAACATGGTGCGTTTAAGTTAGATCACCCTTTATTGTTCACATCACGTCAAGTCGAGTGACGTTGTAAAAAGAATATTTAGCACTTCGCGTCCCGAAAAAAAAAGAATCATAACTCCACATCATATTTATATGAGTTGCATCAAACAATGTTAGCGTTTTTCACAGACTTTTCCACTTTTATAGACGCAGGCAGAATCTACTTCTAATTTTGTAACTTAGATGACAAGATTTCAACTTAAACTTTATATAGAAGGGTGGGTCGTTTAAGCAATCGATATTGTGGCATCGATTTCTCGATAGCTTTTGGCACGAGGAAAAAATTTTACTACGACATATCAAAAAAATCAATTTTGTGGCTCCCAAATTTTTATTAATTGACTTTTTCTCAACATTTATTTCTAAGATTATTTTAGTAGGTAATAAAAACAAATGTTTTTTTTTAATATTTTCTTTCCAATGTGACATAATACATAGTCAAGTGTCTCCAAGTCAACACTATTTTCTACTATTTTGGTTGACATTGTCAACGAAGCGGCTACACTTACAGTGACTTGAAAAAATCATTTGGCAAAAAAAAGGGATTTAACTCGTGAACATTTTTGAGCGATCATTTTTCACAACTTTCGACGTGGATTATCATGACATGAGTGCATCGATAAACTAAAATCTTTGTATGGTGATGAAGCACTACCCTCTAGCACTGTGAGACTCTTGTATAATGAATTCAATCGTGTCCGACGCTCGCTCAAAGACGAAGGTCGTCCAAAAACGGCCCTTGTGCCAGAAAACATTGATGCCGTGCGTGAACTGATAATGCAAAATCGTCATGTGACATACCGTGAGATAGGGGCACCCTTGGGCATTTCTTCCACCAGCATACATTCGATATTGCATGAACACCTGGCCCTAAAAAAGTTTTATTCTCGTTGGATCCCTCACAATTTGACAATCGCTCAAAAAAAAAAAAAGCTCGTGTCGATTGGTGCAAAGAAATTTTGAAAAAATACGATCGCGGTGCTCCCGAAGACGTTTATTAGATCGTCACAGGTGACGAATCATGGATCTATGCGAATGAGCCCAAAACAAAACAGCAATCGACCGTGTGGGTCTTCGAAGACGAGCCAAATCCAACGGTAGTAGTACGTGAAAGAAGCACTTCGAAGCAAATGGTCGTCTGTTTTTCGACAAAACTGATCGTGTGGAGACTGTTCCGCTTGAGCAACGTAGGACAGTCAATGCTGAGTGGTACACCACAATTTGTTTGCCTGAAGTCTTCGGATAAATTCGAAAAACGAACAAGAGAAGACGAATTACTGTGCACCATAACAATGCGAGCTCTCCCACATCGGCTCAAACCAGCGCCTTTTTGACCGGCCAAAACGTCGAATTGATGGTTCAACCGCCGTGCAGCCTTGATTTGGCACCCAATGACTTCTTTTTATTCCCGCACATCAAGAAAAAAATGCGTGGTCAACGATTTTCGTCGCCAGAAGATGATGTTGAAGCCTTCAAAAACCATGTTTTGAATGTGTTTCAAGCGGAGTGGAAAAAGTGCTTCGACAATTGGTTTGAGCGCATGCAAAAGTGTATAAATCATGCTGGCGAATGCTTTGAAAAACAATAAAACCATTTCTGATTCGGATTTTCATTATTAGGCCAGAAATATATATAGCAGCCCTCGTATAACACATGAGCGCGTGAGCATAGCAGAACGATTGAGGGTATCGTATCTATGGCACAATTTTGACAAATTTTTGTCTTTACAAATCGGCCCACTCTATTAAATACAGTGTTTCAAAACACTATTTAACAATCAAACCCACGATAGCCGGTTTTATGGACCGAATTGACCCGAAGCAGCAACTCTTCGGCCGAGCTCTGTCACCCCTACTCACCCCTGCAGCTAGAACACCCTCAACTCTTTACGGAAAAAATATTCTAACTTTGTGTGTTTTAGAATCGAAAGTGATCGAATGTAACGTGCATGTCCGTGGAAATACCCATATAACATTTTAAATTGTTTTCGATGGACACTGGACAATGCCTTTTAGGTCCCGCCAAACATGCAAATTGTAATCTCGTCTAATTGCAAAAGCAAATATTTTGAAAACCCAACGATTTGAATTAGCTTTCCGTGGAAATACCCATATAATATTTTAAATTGTTTTCGATGGACACTGGACAATGCTTTTTAAGTCCCACCAAACATGCAAATTGTAATCTTGTCTGACTGCAAAAGCAAATTTTTTGAAAACCCAATGATTTGAACAAGCTTTTGCTGATAAATTTCAAATATTCAAACCTTACGTACCGCCACCCGCAAAACTAACAACGTGAGAAATGTACAAACCGCAGACCGAAAATGTACAACACCACCTACAGAAGCTGTATGCGGTAAATGTTAGCAATGATTATGGTATAAATTTGAAAGTAGAATCAAATTTCTAGTCAGTCTTGCGTTTTGATTTCTAAGTAACGACCGTGCATTCCGAAATGTTCAATCTCAAGTTTTTGCTTCTCCTGATAATCGTGGCCCACTCCTGTATTCGACGTTTGTCTGCAATGCGTTGTGAAGATAGTTCGGTAAAATTATTTAATTCAAGTGAGGAAATATTTTTAAATTTTGATCTACTTCTCTTTTAAGATCTACTACGATAAGGAGTATTTAGTCGGAGATACGAGGAGGATATTCAAGGAACTGGAGGGCATTAACAACAAAATTGAGGACATCAGTTCGAGGTAAATGATAAAATGCGGAAATGAATGGGCTTACAGAAGATAAATTTCGCTATTTTTCTTTAGAAATTTGATCAATGCTAGGCCGGGCCCATAGATTCAGATATAGGAAAGTAAGCACCTTCAACATTTCAACCCTTTAAGTTTTGTACACATTTTTCAACAAAATGCAATGGCTTCAAATTCCTCATTATACCCGTATCACACTGTGGTATAGGGTTACTATAAGTTTGTGTGGAGGGTTCATGGTTGTAACGCCCAGAAAAAATTGTGTGCAAAATAAACCGATCGACTCCGATTTATTTTCTGAGTCGATTTAGACTTACACGTCCTTTCATCTATTCCCGCAATCATATGGGAATTGTAATCTAGGTCCCAAGATCCTAAGAAAACTTTCTAGGTTTTGTTTTCCACTAATAACAGTTGGTATTGAAATTGGTAGAAATCGGTCCAAGTTCTTATATAGTAGACTAAGGACCATTTTAGGGTCTAACTGACCTAATATATATTATGCAGCAAATTCCATTAGAAACATAGGCTGTCTACGTAGAATCTTCATGTCTGTCTTTCTGCTCCAATATGTCTCAGTTCGTTGAAGTTGTGTCCTTGGTCTACCTCGTTTCTTCGAGCCCTGGCGGTTCCACTCAAGTGTTTCGTGGAAGATTTCTTTGTACGGCTTTCTTAAGGTGTGCCCGAGCCATATGTGACGCGCAAAATAGAAAGGGACCTAAGGTTCAGGAGGGCCATTTGTTCAGGAGAGCCATTTTAAAGATTATGTCCCTTTCTATTTGCGCTTAGAATCGTCGACTTCACTTTCATAAAACGCGCATATCTCTGGGAGGGAAAACTTTTGGGGCATGGGATCGGTCTCATTCAATGCTCAGATGTTGTCCACATCAAAAAATGAAAAAAAAAAAAAATGATTTTTTACCCTTAGGTCCCTTTATCTATGCGCTGTCACATATATATATATTTTTCTCTTTGTCTGTGTGTTGATGAAGTCTTCACCGGCGATTTGAAGTAGTTCCTCATGCGTGCTAACTCTAGGCCACCAGATTTTTAGAATGTTTTGCTGGCAGCTGTGTGTATTGGTAATTTGAAAGGACATTTTATGTCATTTTTTTTTTGAATATAATTTCCTGCAAATGTTGGCCGCAACTACGCCTCAGGGTTTCCAATCTGAGGGTCCAATTTTGGATGACTCGTTCAAGCATTTCGACCGGTATGGCGTTCATGACACGCGTAATGATGGCTTCCAAAACCTGCATCGTAGCTGGTTTGTCAGCATAGACATTGGACTTTACGTGACCCCAAAGAAAAAAGTCTATACGAGGGCGGTTCGGAAAGTTCTTAGCCTATCAATGAAAGAGAATAGTTAGTTTTTCAAAAATATTTTTATTTTTCAACATAATATCCTGAAACTTCAATACACTAAGTCCAACGCTTACCTAGCAATTCTATCCCTTGATTAAATTAGTTTTCCTCAAGGTCTTCAAAATAGTGGTTTACAACTGTAATTGCATCTTCATTAAAACGCTTGCCAGCAAGGAATTTTTTTAGATTTGGGAACAGGTAAAAGTCACTGGGAGCTAAATCAGGAGAAGCAACTCGTACTTTAATCAAGCAACTCGTACTTTTATTCGTTGATTTTAGCCATTGTTAAAACACTCTTGTGCGCTGGTGCGTTGTCTTGATGAAAAATTATTTTTTTGTGTTGTAAGCCAGGACGTTTTTCTCGAATTTGTATACGGTTGACGGTAGGCAATCAGCTATTTCAGTTGAGGATTGCATTTTGCATGTGTTAGAGGGAGATAACTACAGTTTGACGGTTGACGACGGTAGACTTCTGCAGGTTGCAGAATCAACCGTCCACCGTCAACCGTCAAGACTAATTCGACCTTAAAGACGCACCACACAGTCACTCTTTGTGGATGCATCGGCGGCTTTTCAACAATCACTCGTGGATTCTCATTTGTTTAAAAGCGGCAATTCTGCTTGTTAACGAATCGACTGTTGGGTCGGATATGTCGACCAAAAAATCACGAAGTGCACGAAAGGCATTTTGATTTGAATACCCACTTTCGTAAAAGGCTTCAGCAATCTTAACACGCTGCCCTATCATGAACCTAATCATGGTTCAATTTGTTGAACTGGCCGTTAAGGTGTGACTCTTAATAAACAGCGTGCATTATGGTTGGACCTCCCTTTAATAGGGCGATAACTCGAAATTATCATCTAATGTAAACTTTTTCTATGGTTACTTAAATTGTTTTCACTTTTATTCAGATTATCTCTTAAATGGAATTGGATTTATCTTGCCAACTGTTAAACTGACTGCGCTTATCTCGATTACAATTTTAAATGTTAACCTTGCCTTAACCGGAGGTTGTAAAAACCACCTTGAGATTGTTTACAACAATTTTAATAAGGCCTTACTGTTTCTCAATTTTATTCAGTTCTCCGCCTTCTTATCATCATTTTTACATATTTCAAGGTCGAGTAGTAGTCCGTAACACCCACCCAATTAATCCCTTTGGCATAGGCCAAATCGCCAAAATGTCCATTCAAGTTGCTGCAAATAGTCACAACAATTAAAAATTTTTAAAAAAAAGTTAGTTGGAATTTTGGCTAGTTCACCTCTCGTGACACTTTCTATACCACCATCCGCCCAAATGGCTCTGCGCGCAACTGCCTTTGTCATATTCGTCGTTATCCTGATCTTTAGTGGAAAACTTGCAGCCCATATGTAGCCGTAATGAATCATGGGCAAAAAAAAACTTTTTGCGTTTCAAGTAACCACATGGTTATATACATACATATGTATGTATGTATGTAACTATTAATACTTACTTTGGTTGTTAAAATATATAAAATAACTGAAAATTCTGTTGTTTATACGGAATTTGTGGTTAGTTTTTTGATAGTTAAAATATATAAAATAACTGAAAATTCTGTTGTTTTTACGGAATTTGTAGTTAATTTTTTTGGAGTTGAATTATGTAAATTAACTTAAAAATCATTTGTTTTTACGGAATTCACAGTTGAATTTTTGATAGTAAAAATAGCATAAACAAAGGAAAAATCTTATATTTTCACGGAATCCGTGACTTGTTCTTTTGATAGTTAAGTCAGCTATTTTAACATTTAAAATTATATGAACTTTTTGTTAAAATGAAATGAAAAATAAGTAGATCGGTTTTTAAGTAAATTTTCAGTCATTTTAAATTACAGTTTCATTTAATTTTACATACAAAATACTTTAACGTAAACAACTGCCAATATTAAATGCAACTGAAAATCCGTATTAATGTGCACTTAGTTTTTTGAATAAATGTTAGATTCAGTTAAAAATAAATTTTCTTAGAATTTTAAATGCATTTTAAGTTAAAAACAACTGCACGGAATACTTCCTAAATAAACTACAGTCCGTTACTGTAATAATATTGTGAGTGTACATTCAATTGATCTAAAAGGTTGCAATAGTACTCTGAATTTATTGTTTTACCCTTTTGCAGATAGCCAATCAATAAAATACCTTTGAAGTCCCAAAAAACCATTGCCATAACCTTACCAGCCGATTGAATTGTTTTTGCCTTCTTTGGGGCACTTCCTCCAGCTTCAGTCCATTGTTTGGATTGTTCTTTTGTCTCTGGAGTATAGTGGTGGATCCATGTCTCATCAACAGTTATGCAACGACGCTTAAAATTCATTTTATTTCGCTGAAAACGATCCAAACAAGCTTGAGAAATGTTCATTCTTATGCGTTTTTGGTCGACTGTTAACAAGTGCGGCACCCATCTTGCAGAAAGCTTTTTTATCTGTAGTTCTTCATGCAAAATTAAATGGACTCGATCATTTAAGATGCCCATGATATTAGCTATTTCACGCACTTTTATTCGTCGATCATTTAATACCTTATCATGCACTTTGGCTACATGATATGGTTGCTGTTTTTGGACGTCCACTACGTGGTTCATCTTCAATGCTTGTACGACCACGTTTAAATTCAGCAACCCAATTTTTTACTGTTGCATATGAAGGAGTACTTTCACCTAACACATTCACCATATCATTATGAATTTCTTGTCCCGATAAATCTTTTTTATGTAAATATTTAATGACACCACGCATTTCTAATTTTTTTTTTTGTGAACACCTGTTTCTATATGAAGGAGTTGCCAGATCGAAACAAAATTTAACATGTGTTCATAGCAGAGATGGAAGTTTCCAAAACACTTAACTTTTTTCTGTTTATACCGCGCTTTTTGTGCTAGGCTAAGAAGTTTCCGAACCGCCCTCGTACTCGTGATATCACTCGATTTAGGCGGCCAACTAGGCCGTCCAAAACGTGAATTCAGCTGCTTTTCGAAATGACCTCTCAATAGATCCATGGTTTGAGCAGCATTTTCCCAAGTGGCACCGTCCTGTTGGAACCAAGTGTCGTCAAGATTACGGGCTTCAATTTCCGATAGCACAAAGATCGATATCATGGCGCGATAGTGAGCAACATTCACGGTTACGTTCCGGCCATCATCATTTTTGAAAAAATATGCACCGATGACTCCACCAGCTTATAAACCGCACCAAACCGTGGTTTTCCCTGGGCACCTCTTCTTGTTGCTCTTCATCCCCAATACGGCAATTTTGTTTATTGACTTTGCCGTTGAGCCAGAAATGGGCCTCACCACTGAACAAAATTTTGGTCGAAAACAGCGAATCTTCCCGTTTCTCACCGAACGCTTATTTCCATGATACTCGTACAGTTGCACACATTTGAAGGTAATTATTTTCAAAAAATAAATGCCATAAAATGTCGTTTCAAATTGCCTATAAAGATTCCACCCTTGACTTGAATTTTTATATTTTGTGTTTGTTTTGAAAAAATACCTCTAGATGGATCACCCTTTAGAAAATATCTGCCCAGTTATAGCACCCATGCAATTTTCCTCCCTACTTTGAGGTCAAATGACCTAACAGAGGCAAATTTCTTTAACAAAATTTGGTATGCTAAGTTATTTTGCACACAGGTTAAACGTTCTAAATTCCCACAATCCATTAGGGACAAGGGGCAACTTCTTTCAACTCAGTGAGCTGTGAACTATATAGTTCTTAAACTCACTGATCTGGCCGGGATCTACTGTTTAACGCCGGCTTCGAACGGCTAATGCTTTTTATAGAGAAGTTTTTACATGGTGTAGAGATAAATCGTTTACTCGTTAAGTAGCCGGCATTTACGAGGCGAAAATCGCCGCCTAAACATTGTAAGATGTTCTTATCCGGATTTTCTAGAATTATAGTCGTGCACACTCCCATCACATCACGACGGACGACACACAGCATAAAAATTTGCTGTAAAAAACTAGATCGGTCTTTTTATACTGTGTAAAGTATAAAAAATATACCTACCGATTTCTGGTCTAGCCCGCCGAACAGCGCAAATTTTAATCAGTTTAAATTATTACCTTTTAAATCAGCTGCTAGGCATAAATGTTTTATCCTTTCCACAAATGGAAAAAGCCATTCTTCTGTGGGGTCCAAGAACCGCACGCTAATATTCGGGCATATATGGGTATCTAGAAACGTGGAAATATTTTTACAAATCCAAAGATGTACCTTTTAGATTTAGACCAATTTGGGATTCGGACCATATAGGGCCTAGGGTCTTAAAAATTGGCCTTATTGAACTATGAACATATGGGTATTAAAATTTAATATAATTTCGTCACGGATAAAAATATAACATTAATTTTAAGATTCGAAGAAATTTGAGACCTTGGCCCAAATTACCCTGTCCAAGTCCCGAATTGGCCACTATTTTTGATATACTCGTACATAGTAACATATAAAGATTGGTGAGCAAATTTTAAGCTTTCCGCATATCCATACGTATATCGCTGAACATTAGATTACCGTTTTAGGGTCCTAGAGCCCAATGACCACACCCATTAATAGGAAGTTAAATGATTCTTTGCCTATGACTTCCCAAAGAAGTTTATTTAAAAGTAAACTATTTAAATTGTATATATTTCAATTTTAAATCTTTTCTAATTTGTATGGCCAATTCGGTAAATTCTCTACCGAAGGGTTAAACCAACGTAAATAACTTTTCAAGTTGAGTTTTATTTATACCAGCGAAAAACTAACCAAGCCGTAAGGCTATGTGCTCGTACACTGCACTTTTTAATCCAGATTATCTCCCAAATGTGATTGAATTAATATGAAAATAACTGTCAAACTTACAGCGATATTCGAGATTATATTTTTTAAAGTTAATAGATGTACAGGGTTGCCCATATTCGACGGACCCATGTTTTTTTTTCGGCCATTTCGATGACTCTTTGGGCCCATTCCAATCGACGAGGCTTGTCCACAGGCAACAATCTTTGCGTCAATTGAATTTTGTACGGGAACAAATGCAAATAAACGCGAATAATCCGTTGTAAAGTGGACCGAGCCATGCCCAACTGCTGAGAACGGCGTTTTTGAGATGTTCTTGGGGACCTCTCAACACTGGCTCGTACGGCAGCGATATTCTCGGCCGATCGCCTTGGTCGACTTTTATTTGGCCTCTTCGGATTAGAAAGAGCCTCACCAGTCGAAATTTTTCGTATAAACGCTTAATGGTGTTCTTAGAAGGCGCACTTCTCACATTTTTTAATATTTTAAAAGCACGTTGAGTTTTCACAATTGACTTGTTCTGTTGAATGTAAATTTCAACTATTTCAGAGCGCTCGCGTGGCGTGTATTGTTGCATGGTAAAAATCTGCTTGGACTGACGCTTCAAACGCGGTATGTCATTAAGCGATCTGACATCTCTGTCAAAAGTTATGGCGTTGCCAGATGGGTCCGTCGAATATGGGCAGCCCGGTATTTATACGAGTAAACATTAGAAATGTAATCCCGATTATCTTTCTATTGTAATCATCAGTGGCATACTCTAGCAACGTTCTAGAGTATGCCTCTAATCAAGATTACAATGTCTAATGTAAACAAGCCTTAAGTTTCGAGTTTTAATATTTTTCAGGTTACAAGAGCCGGAAACTAAAAGTAAAGGTAAATATAAGTATAACTTATTGATTGCAAGAGATATTTTGAAATAAATCAATATTTTTGAACATAGGGTTGCGATTGTTTGATATACGCTATGACGCTCTACCCGAGAGATGGTAAGTCATGTATGGGTGGAGCGCGCGGTAATTTGCTTTTTTGTACTGCAGGATGTGGCGGCACTGTTGGTCGAAGAGAGTGAATAGTGTGAGTGGCTTATAGTGCCTGACGGGAGATTTGTATTCGTCTGCCTCTCAGTTGCCATCATGCATAGGACACGTGAGAAGAGGTCATTTTGTGTTAAGGCGTATTTTTCAAATGCGCACTCGATCATTGCAGTGCAGCTTGCTTTTCGTTTACGTTTCGCTGTTCTCCCAGGCGGACGTGTTCCTGGAGGGCAATCAATTCTAAATTGGGTAACTTCTTTGAGTATAGCAGGGAATATGTCATGTGTACAAAGGGGACCTGAGAGAAGGATTACAACATCACAAAACATTGAGAGAGTTAGAGCAGCAGTAATGCAATCCCCGAAACGCAATCACTTGCTTTTGGCTTTTTCAGACTTTTTTCAGCCGGCTCTTGAAGCAATGCAATAAGAGGATACATGGTTCCAACAGGTTGGTGCCACTAAACACACAGCGAGGGTTACCATGAATTGTTTGAGACAAATGTTTCCTGGACGGCTTATCTCTTTGAGGGATGATGTGAACTGGCCGACACGCTCACCTGACTTAGTCCCATTCGGTTTTTTCCTTTGAAGCTACCTAAAGTCGAAGGTGTTTTTTAATCGCCCCAATATCTTGGAAGCCCTAATTAAAATTCAAATCAAGAGTGGAATCATTATTGGTAATTTGAAAGAATGCGATTTTTTCCTTCGAGTTTACCTGAAGTCGAAGGTGTATATCAACCGTACCAATACCTTGGAAGACCTACTTGACAATATTGAAACTGAAATTGGCAGAATACAAGTCGACTTGCGTGTTAGAGTTCATGAAAGCTTCAGAAAACATATGCAGCTTTGGGTGGATAGCGTAGGTCGACATTTGCCAGCTACACTATTTAAAACCATATAATTTACAAATTTCCTTACTGTTCAATATAAATAAAATATAAAATAAATTTTTCTAAGCTTCATAATTTTTTTATTTCACTCCCAAATAAGCAAATTATCGCGCTCCACCCTGTACATTTTTTAAGTGATTTTCATTTTTGTTAAAATAATTACAGTCAAAAATACGCTACACCACGCAGTTGCGCCGAGGCCACAGCCTGCACCAGACGCAGCGGTTACTATCACATCAAAGTCAGTGAATTCGGCAACGAAACTTTTCTCGTGGAATGTGATGCCGTGACCGAAGACGGCGACTGGATTGTCATACAGCGGCGTCACGATGGCTCCGTAGACTTCTACCGTTCATGGTCAGACTACAAAGAAGGCTTTGGGGATGTCAATGGCGAGTTCTTTATTGGCTTGCATAAGCTTTATGTGCTGACTAATTTCGATGGACCCCAAGAACTTTTGATTCTAATGGAAAATGCCACAAACTCGCATAAAGCTCAAGTTAAATATGATTCCTTTGCAATAGGCAGCGAATCGGAGAAATATGTGCTTAAAAGCCTGGGTAGATTATCGGGGAATGCCCATGATTCATTACGGCTACATATGGGCTGCAAGTTTTCCACTAAGGATCAGGATAATGACGAATATGACAAAGGCAGTTGCGCGCAGAGCCATTTGGGCGGATGGTGGTATAGAAAGTGTCACGAGAGGTGAGCTAGCCAAAATTCCAACTAAATTTTTTTTAAAAATTTTCAATTATTGTGACTATTTGCAGCAACTTGAATGGACATTTTGGCGATTTGGCCTATGCCAAAGGGATTAATTGGGTGGGTGTTACGGACTACTACTCGACCTTGAAATATGTAAAAATGATGATAAGAAGGCGGAGAACTGAATAAAATTGAGAAACAGTAAGGCCTTATTAAAATTGTTGTAAACAATCTCAAGGTGGTTTTTACAACCTCCGGTTAAGGCAAGGTTAACATTTAAAATTGTAATCGAGATAAGCGCAGTCAGTTTAACAGTTGGCAAGATAAATCCAATTCCATTTAAGAGATAATCTGAATAAAAGTGAAAACAATTTAAGTAACCATAGAAAAAGTTTACATTAGATGATAATTTCGAGTTATCGCCCTATTAAAGGGAGGTCCAACCATAATGCACGCTGTTTATTAGGAGTCACACCTTAACGGCCAGTTCAACAAATTGAACCATGATTAGGTTCATGATAGGGCAGCGTGTTAAGATTGCTGAAGTCTTTTACGAAAGTGGGTATTCAAATCAAAATGCCTTTCTTGCACTTCGTGATTTTTTGGTCGACATATCCGACCCAACAGTCGATTCGTTAACAAGCAGAATTGCCGCTTTTAAACAAATGAGAATCCACGAGTTATTGTTGAAAAGCCGCCGATGTATCCACAAAGAGTGACTGTGTGGTGCGTCTTTAAGGTCCAATTACGTAGTCTTGACGGTTGACGGTTGATTCTGCAACCTGCAGAAGTCTACCGCCGTCAACCGTCAAACTGTAGTTATCTCCCTCTAACACATGCAAAATGCAACCCTCAACTGAAATAGCTGATTGCCTACCGTCAACCGTCAAGACTAAATGGACCTTAAGGGCTGACAGCGTTATTGGGCTGTGCTTCTTCCAAAAAAAGGTCGGACAAGCAGTTACCGTAAATGATGTTTGATATCGCGAGATGATAACGGACTTCTTGTGGGCGGAAATTGAGGGTATGGACCAAGACGATATGTGACTTCAACGAAATTGTACGTCTGAAAGCAAAGAGCAATTCAAGATCTTAAGATATGTTGGCACATTAACGACACTGAACCTTTCTTGGAGTCATTAAAAATATGGCACATCGGATGGAGGAATGACACCGAAGCCGTGGCGAACATTTGGCCGACATTTTGTTTCATACATAATTCTAATAGATCCTTCTACGAGGGCGGTTCGGAAAGTTCTTAGCCTATCAATGAAAGAGAATAGTTAGTTTTTCAAAAATATTTTTATTTTTCAATATAATCTCCTGAAACTTCAATACACTTAGTCCAACGCTTATCTGGCAATTCTATCCCTTGATTAAAATATTTTTCCTCGAGGTCTTTAAAATAGTGGTTTACAACTGTAATTGCATCTTCATTTGAGCTAAAATGCTTGCCAGCAAGGATTTTTTTAGATTTGGGACGAGGTAAAAGTCACTGGGAGCTAAAGCAGGAGAATAAGGTGGGTGGCCAAGCAACTCGTACTTTAATTCGTTGATTTTAGCCATTGGTTAAACACTCTTGTGCGCTGGTGCGTTGTCTTGATGAAAAATTATTTTTTTGTGTTGTAAGCCAGGACGTATTTCTCGAATTTGTACATTTAATTGATCTAAAAGGTTGCAACAGAACTCTGAATTTATTGTTTTACCCTTTTGCAGACAGTCAATCAATAAAATACCTTTGAAGTCCCAAAAAACCGTTGCCATAACCTTACCAGCCGATTGAATTGTTTTTGCCTTCTTTGGGGCACTTCCTCCAGCTTCAGTCCATTGTTTGGATTGTTCTTTTGTCTCTGGAGTATAGTGGTGGATCCATGTCTCATCAACAGCTATGAAACGACGCTTAAAATCCATTTTATTTCGCTGAAAACGATCCAAACAAGCTTGAGAAATGTTTGTTCTTATGCGTTTTTGGTCGACTGTTAACAAGTGCGGCACCCATCTTGCAGAAAGCTTTTTCATCTGTAGTTCTTCATGCAAAATTAAATGGACTCGATCATTTGAGATGCCCATGATATTAGCTATTTCACGCACTTTTATTCGTCGATCATTTAATACCATATCATGCACTTTGGCTACAATTTCTGTTGTTGTTGCTGTTTTTGGACGTCCACTACGTGGTTCATCTTCAATACTTGTACGACCACGTTTAAATTCAGTATCCCAATTTTTTACTGTTGCATAAGAAGGAGCACTTTCACCTAACACATTCACCATATCATTATGAATTTCTTGTCCCGATAAACCTTTTTTATGCAAATATTTAATGACACCACGCATTTCTAATTTTTCCGTTGTAAAAAAATCGCGGATGCGTCTTTTGTGAACACCTGTTTCTATATGAAGGAGTTGCCAGATCGAAACTAAATTTAACATGTGTTCAAAGCAGAGATGGAAGTTTCCAAAACACTTAACTGTTTTTCTGGTTATACCGCGCTTTTTGTGCTTATTATAAAAATATATATTATAATAATTCTCTGAAAGCTTTTTTTTATTTACAATTAACATACACACTTCATTTCGTCCACAATAGAGTGCCTGAAACCAAAACCGGCATTAAGGTTCCTATGACAAAACCCGACATTCGCTTTCTTAAAAAATATTTACCGGGTTTGGGCTGTCAGTTTTTTTTATCTATGTAATAGCAATGATAATTCATAATATTCCAAGTATGAAATACGTCAATATCAAAAAGGTTTAAGCTAGACCCATGTTTAAGGGTTCCGCTCTTCTCAGAAACACCAGTTGATTCTACGAGCTCATATCAAAAATTCTGTGACTTTTCCAACTTCCCCTGTAGTTGTATGAAATGCAACACTGCTCCCATCAAGTAACATCTGTTACTAGACTACTGTCAAATTTTGAGAGAGTTCCGTCATTTAGTTTGTGTTAACAGCTGTTCAAAAAAAAGCAACCTCGTGGATTTTGTTAAAAATGGAAAAAACTGAATTTCGACTGCCCATTAAAATTTTTTTTTTGCGGAAAAAGAAGGCAATCAAACCAAGAAAAAGCTTGATAAATACTATGGGGACTCTGCATGATCAATTTCAATGGCAACAAAGGTGGCTTACTGACTTTTGTAGTGGTCGCACAAGTACAAATGACGTTGAACGTTCTGGACGGCCAATTGAGGTCAATACACCCGAAATGTCGCAAAAATCCACGATATGGTGTTGGCCGATCAAAGAGTACGTGAGTGCGTGAGATTGTTGATGCCATACGTATTTAATAGGGCAGTGTCGTTTCGATTTTACGTCAACTGTTGGGTTTAAGAAAGCTGTCTGCAAGATGCGTGCCGCGTTTGCTCTCAGTTGATCATAAACGTAACCGTGTGACGACTCCAAAGGAGTTGTTAACCCGCAATTCGAATAAGTTTTGTGGCGTTTTGTAACTGTGGATGAAACATGGATCCATTAAAACCATTAAAACTCCAGAGACCACAAGCAGCAGTCTAAACAAGGGGTTTATCCGGGTGAACCGGCTCTGAAGAAGGCCAAGGTGACTTTGTCGGCCAAGAAGGTGAAGAAAACAGCTTTTTTGGGATGCACGCGGGATAATCCACAGCGATTATCTTCAAAAAGAAAAAACAATAAACGGCGCATATTATGCTAACTTATTGGACCGATTTAGTGAGGATTTAAAAAAAGCGATCCCAAATGGCTAATAAAAAAGTTATTTTTCATTAAGATAATGCTCGGGTGCACACGTGTGCAGTCTCAATGACACAATTACATGAATTGGATTACGAATTGGTACCTTATCCGCCATATTCTCCGGATTTAGCCCGCCGTGACTATTTCCAAACCTAAAGAAATGGCTCGGTGAAAAGAGATTCAGCTCCAACGATGAAATTATTGATCAAACTATTTTATGGACCTCTGAAAAATCATATTTTTGCAAGGGCTACAAAATTTGGAGAAACGTTAGACTAAGTGCATTGATCTTAAAGGAGAAAAATAAAATTAAAAAATACATTTTTTCCCAAAAAAAACTGTTTTTTTTGATATGCCCTCGTATTTGACCATATCTGCCTCTCCGTTCGTTCGTCCGTTTGCTGTCTTTCTTAAGCTTGTTATCACACTGCATGTCGCAATTATTGTTCGATCTTTATGAAATTTGCAAAAGTAAGTTGTTGACTTTTACAAAAATAGGTAAGACATATGTAAACCCATTTTATGTCCTTATATCTTAAAGCCACATAGAACAACCAATATTGATGAAATTGTCTACAACCGCTTTTGATCATCTATTTTAATTCCAATTCCAAGAATTTAAACAAATTTGGTATGGTATATCACGATTAACAAAGAACTAATTTTGGACCGATTTTAGTTACATAGGCTTAATTTTTGATTTACACGCTGAAAAAAAAGTATGGTTGGGATAACAATATTTGAAGAGCATCATACCATTGTTGGGTATATGGTTGTGTTACAACAATATTATGATTCTCACAACAATAGTATGGTTCACACATAACCATACTATGATCCTCACAACCATACTATGATCTTCACAACAATAGTATGAATCACACATAACCATACTATGATCCCCAGAACCATGGTATGATTCACACTTAACCATGCAACCATATTATGATCCTCACAACCATAGTATGTTTCACACACAACCCTAGCATGATCCTCACAACCATAGCATGATTTACACGCAACCATGTTATGATCCTTACAACCATAGTATGATCAAAAAATTATTATTTTTTGAAATTGGGCTAAGTTGTCAACAATAGAATAGAATTATGAAAACTATTTGAAAATACATCAAATTCAAAATAATAGGAGTGATTTATTTAACGGTAGAAAATATCAGTTTAAAAAAACATAAGCGTTTTTATTAAAAAAAAATTCAGTTTATCCGTAACATCTACAATATCATCCGTAACAATAATATTGTTCTAAAAAGCATATTTAAATGAAGAAAATTTACAATCAGTATGATTGCCGTAAACATACTATTATTAACATAAAACCCAAAACAACTATATTTTTTAAATTTTAAATTTGCCAATAATAATAATATTGTTAAATTTCAATAATATTAATACTGCGTCAATCACACTATTGTCAAAATTAAATTCAATAAACAAAACTATTGTTGCGACGAACATACTTTTAGTGCGGAGAACATATTATTATTGCCGTGACCATATGTGACGCGCAGAATAGCAAGGGACCTAAGGGTAAAAACCAGTTTTGTTCAGGAGAGCCATTTTAAAGATTTAAATACGTGTATCTTTGGTGTAGAATCGTCGACTTCACTTTCATAATATCTCTGGATATCTCTGGGAGGGAACACTTTTGGGGCATGGGATCGGTTTCATTCGATGCTCAGATGTTGTCCATATCAAAAAAAGAAAAAAAAATAGTTCTTCTTCTTTGACCAAATGGGTATTTATTTTATTTGTTTATGTCGTTTTTGACTGGGCTGATTGGTCAGTCTTCCTTCATGAATTAAATCAAACTAATTTATTCCATGTTTTCCCTTAAATTAAAATTGATTTTTTTACCCTTAGGTCCCCTTCTCTATGCGCTGTCACATAAAGTAACCATATTTTTTCTCTGCGTGTAGTTTCCGTAAAAATTGTCTGGTGGCCTAAAAAATAGTTTCCCATATACATAAACATGTGGCTTTAAAAAAATATATCCGGTGATCAATCTAAAGGCATTTTTTCAAAATTTAAAAAATCAAATTAAATGTACAATATTTGTGGTTCTTTCGAAAGGACATTTTATGCGATTTTTTTTTCAATATAATTTCATTTAAATGTTGGCCACAACTACGCTTCAGGGTGTCCATTCTGAGGGTTGTTCGAGCTTTTCGACCGGTATGGCTTCCAAAACCTGAATCGTAGCTGGTTTGTCCGCATAGAATTTGGACTTTGCGTAGCCCCAAAGAAAAAAGTCTATAGCTGTGATATTACACGGACTAGGCGGCCAACTCATCGGTCCAAAACGTGAAATTGACTGTTCTTCGTAATAACCTCTTAATAGATCCATTGCTTGGGCAGCCGTATGGCAAGTGGAGCCGTCCTGTTAAATCCAAATGTGGTCAAGATTACGGGCTTCAACTTCAGAAAGCAAAAAGTCCAATATCAGTTGCACAATTTTGAGACGTTGTTTCGGTGTAAGTTTTTCTATGATGAAATGGCAAACCATACTGAAAAGAAAAAAAAAATAAAGTTGAACACAACTCACGCGAGATCTGTGAAAAATGGCTATTGAAAAAAAAAACCTTATTTTATTTTATACCTCTAGATTGATCAAGCGATATATAAAAATAAAACTATATTTTCAGATTGACTAAATTTGATTGACGATCCCTATGACCGATAATTTGACCAATTTAAACATGGACATATGGGTAAAAAAGACAAATATGGCCTTATTTTCAATATCTGTGTAAATATAGAGCTGCTCTTGGGCACTATTACTTTACATCCAATTCGAAATATAAGTTCCATTTCGGTTTGAGACATTTCAAAAGGCTAAAACAGAAATTTTGGTTTTTACCTAAAAAAAAATCCGACAGTCGGTTTTTCCTATACAAGTTTAAAAAAACTATAATAGCCGGTTCAGAAAACCGGTTATTAGGGTTTTTGACTTAGTCCACATAATGGCTTTCAAATTCGCCAGATTCAAATCTGATGGACCATTCCATCTGGGCCATTATCAAGAGCAGGGTCAGCATTAAAAAATATACCAGTATGGGTGCGCTGAAAACAGCCAATGTACGGGAATGGGCCAAAATACCGCAAGATCATATTCGAGCAGCATCCAATTCATGTTTTAACCGCTTGAAGGCCAAAGTCAAGGCAAATAGTGGCCACATCGAGCTAAACTAAATGATTTCTGAAATTTTTTATATTGCCATACATTCAGTGATTTGAATCGATAAAAAATAATTCACACATAAAATACAGGGTAATTCATTCAGATAGGACAAAATTTTGCATTTCAGTCAAATAGTTATTACTTTGGAACGTTAGGCTCTCTGGGCTTCGTTCAGGTAATTTTGGAAAGGAAAGAGGCTCTGCTATCTTTTAAGGAAAAAAAATTCGACCATTGCTTCAGAACTTAGCAATTTTACCCTAGTACCCTCCGACCACCAATCCGAAAACTTTCAAACCGCTGCCATTTCGCCCCTTTTATTTTCAGACATGGTCATAGATAGACAAATTTTAATAAAATAAGCCAAGAAGTACGCTGCTAAAATTTGTCCAGTCGTAAATAAATTACCCTGCATATGTTCATTTGAATACGAGTAAGTAACACTTCAATCATTTTACCTGCGCCGCGACACAAATTCTTAAAAAATCCTTCGAAAATTAATATTGACTTGAAGGGTATTATGACTTAGTGCTGATGTTTGCAACACCTTTAAGGAATGGAGATAGACCCTATGTTAGGCATACCGTTTGACTCAGAATCACTATCTGGTTCCATTGAGCGATGTCCGTCCCTCCGTCAGTCTGACCATCTACCGTTGTAATCAAAGTACAGTAGCTCGTTTCTGTAACTCGTACCAATCGCAGTTACCGACTGAAACTACCGACTGAAACTGACGTAATTCTCACCTTTACTGATTCTGTAAAAAAATTGCCGATTGCTTTTAACTTCAATCGTTCCAAATCGGTAATATGACCTTTCTTGCAAAAACACCTTTTTAAGCGATTCCTTTTGAAGTATTCGTAGAGTCCGAACAAATGACATATAACCGACTTGGAACGAGTGAATGGAATAGGAATCGGCAATTTTTTTTTTACAGAAACAGTGAAGGTGAGAATGACGTCAAATCGGTAATTTCATGCGGTAACTGCGATCGGTACGAGTTACAGAAACGAGCTACAGACCGCAATTATGAACCGATTTCGATGAAAATGGGTATATTCTACAAGATTGAGCCAAGAGCGATTCCTATTATAATTGGTTCACATCGGTCCATATTTTTATATCTTGAAAGGTGTTACCGCATTCATTCGGTTTCGACCAAATTTCAATTAAAGCATTTGGAGTGCCCAGCACCTATCTTTGGTGACATTTGTCCATATCGTTGCAAGTTATCCCTCCCGATTTGAAGCCACAAAAAACAGCCGATCACGCCCAAATGTAACATGGTGCCTTATGAGCGGACCATTAAAAATATGTTCGTAAAGCCTCCATGAAAAGGTTCTTCCTGATTTGAGAACCTAAACTCTAAAAGCCACTTATTACAGCCGATTCCAAGCAAACTCGTACAGACCATAACAAGTGACCAACACATATCTGTGGTGAAATTGGACCATAGTGGTCCACGTTTGCGAATAGGTCCCTCACAAAGGCCACCCCCCGATTTTAGGCCCAAATTTAGCTTGGCACGTTATGAGCGACCATTTATCAAGTGTGGTGAAATTGAACCACCGAGGTCGTATTTTCCTATAGCCCATTTAAAACGATCCTACCAGCTTTAAGATTCTAAAGCTTTAGAAGCCACATTTTACTTTTGATTCTTTTGACTAACACCCATGTCCTGCAACATTGGTCCTAGCAGATTTACGAATCTAAAGCTTTAGAAGCCACATTTTACTTTTGATTCTTGTGACTAACACCCATGTCCTGCAACATTGGTCCTTGCAGATTTACGAATCTAAATCTTTAGAAGCCATATTTTACTTCTGATTCCTAGCAAATTTTGCATGGATCATAACGAGCCATGTCCTGCAACATTGGACCATATCGGTCTATGTTTTTGAATAGCCCCCGCATAGAGGTTTCGATTTGAGGAACTGCAACTTAAGACGCAACAAATTGTAGCCCATCACGCTCAAACTTGGTATGGTTCGTTATGAGCTACATATACAGGGTGGGTAATTTGACATTTTAAATTTGAATCGGCTGTAAAAAAAAGTACTGACAATTTTTTCAAATTGTTGTGTTTATTAGAAAGGTTGTACTTTGTCATTTACAAATGGAGCACAATATCATTCATATGACTACCCACAACTGGCTCGGCAGTACCTCATCCAATCAACCCAATTTTTCAGTACATTTTCGATTGTTTCGGGTCGCATCTCTTTAATGGCAACTTCGAATTCATATTTCAATGCTTCAATTGTCTTTGGATGCTATGCGTAGCATTTATCCTTAATGGCTCTCCACAGAAAATAATCCAAAGGGCTCAAACCATAGATCCGAGGCGGCCAATTGACATCACAATTTCGGCTGGTTATTCGATTTTCAAAAACAGTGCGTAAAATATCGATGGTTGCGTTGGCTGTGGGACATGTGGCCCCGTCTTGTTGAAACCAAATAGCGTCCAAGTCATTCTCTTGAATTGTTGGAAATGAAAATTCGTTGAGTCTGGCGCTGTATAATTAACTCTAACTTATTTAGTCCGACCTTGCTCAAGCTCCAGACAGAGATACTTAATTCTCTGAATAGCAGAGTGGTGTAGGGTTTATCATAGACGGCCACACCCGACTCTAACTTTTTTCTTTGCATCGTTAAGAGTTACACAGAGGTGTTCTGTAGTAAAAGGAAAATGCTGATAAAACAGCGAAGCACACTCACTTGTTTCATGAAATTTGTATAAGGATACTCGTATACCTACACTTTTACTTGTTGGCATAAGGACCAGTGATGGCATTTTGGAAATGAAACCAAAACGCCCACAAAATCGTTTCACTATTAAAGGGATTGTACTTAAATGTATTTAGGTGGCTTATAAAGCCACTTAAGCTACGCACAGAGAACAGATTTGTTGCCACAACCGAATGTTGGCGATTGCACGTACTATATAAGTACATATACTTATATCATATACGAGGGCGACCGCAAAACTAACTGGCCTGGCACATTTTCTGTTTTACTAGCAACTTTTGTTTTTGTTTTTTAAAAGCAATCTTTTATAGGCCATCTGTCAAAATTTCCGAAATATTTAATGATTATTTTCTTTGTTACAGGTGATTGAAGTAAACAAGTTTTATAATTTTTGAAAAATGGAAAATAAAGAGTTTCGTGCGGTAATTAAACACTTTTATCTGAAAGGTTATACGCCACAATAAATCAAAGATGAATTGGATTCTGCTCATGGTGATAATGCACCATCATACTCCACCGTGAAATCCTGGGTTCAACAATTTAAAATGGGTCGTTCAAGTACGGAAGATGAACAACGCTCTGGAAGACTGAAAACTGCTACTACTATTGAAAACATTAGAAAAATATTGAATGAAGTGACTAAAGATAGACGAATAAAGCCCAGAGAACTTGCTGATATTATTAAAATACACGAAAAACATGTTTGGATTATTTTACATGTTGAACTCCACATGAAAAAGCTATCCGCAAGATATGTGCCGCGTTTGTTGACTTTGCCCCAAAAAATCGTCCGTTGGACCAATTCCGAGGAGCTTTTAGCGATTTATCAGCGTAGTCCAATAGAGTTCTTGCGCCGATTCATAACTGTTGATGAAACATGGATCCATCACTACATCCCAGAATGCAAAGAATAGTCAAAACAAGGGATAGAAGCTGGTTAAAGTGGTCCCTAGAAGGCGAAAACTGTTAAGTCAGCAGGAAAAGTAATGGCCACAGTGTTTTGGGATGCAAAAGGTATAATATTTATTGATTATCTTGAGAAAGAAAAAACTATAAATCGTGAATATTATTGTGCATTATTGGATCGGTTGAGTGAAGAAATCAAGATAAAACGACCGCATTTAGAAAAAAAAAGTTCTTTTTCATCAAGATAACGCTCCTTCTGCATCCACTGCATTTTTAACTCAACAAAAACTGGCCGAATTACGATTTGAAATTGCTCCGCATCTACCATATAGTCCAGATTTAGCTCCTGATTATTTCTTGTTTCCAAATTTAAAAAAAAATTCTCGGTGGCAAAAAATGTTCGTCCAATAGCGAGGTTATTGCTGAAACTGAGGCATATTTTGAAGGTCTTGAAAAATCTTATTTTTCGGATGGAACTAAAAAACTTGAAAAGCGTTTGATGAAGTGTATTGAGTTGGAAGGAGATTATGTTGAAAAATATGTTAGGCCAGTTACTTTTGCGGTCGCCCTCGTACGTTTGATGACTTCTGCTCATCTTCTTGGCAAGGACTGGATTAAATGGTTAATGATATCTTTTGGGATGCTATTCCACTGCTCTTTCAGGTAAACATAGAGATCCTCAGGTTTTTTTAAATATTTGTTCCCAATTTTTCGTTTTACAATTTCCCAAAGGTTCTCTAGGCCAGTAAAGCACATGCAATTTTTCATTGGACATCCTTTGTTTAACCACCTTAGACGTGTGCCAGGGGTCGTTATCGTGTTGAAACACCCAAACAAGCGTATGGCAACATTACGTCAGGCAAAATGTTTTTATAGTCCTTTGATCTCATAATTCCATCGATTTTCGGGCCTATTCCTTTTCCGGAAAAACACCCCCAGACCATACTGTTGCTCCCACCATGCTTGACATTACCTTTTGTACATCTTGGATTAAGACTTTCTCCTTTTGGCCCTTGCACCAGACACCTGCCATCCGGACCGAGCAAGTTAAATTTTGATTCATCGAAAATAGAACACTTTTCCACTACTGCTCAGACCATTTAAGATATTTTTGTGAACTAAAGGCGAGCTAACCAATTTTTCTAAGAAATAAATGTTTTTTTTAACAGTTTTGTAAGCTCGAAGTCGGACTTCTACGGCTCTACGTCTGATCGTTGGCGCGGATATATCCAGTTGATTTCTTTTGATGATATTTGAGGGCATTGTTGTACAATTCTTTTAGTTTTCCGATCTTCTTTTAGTGTAGTCTTCCGGTTTCTTCCAACTCTATGCGCTGTTTTGGTGTTTCCACTACTTACGTATAATACAAGACACTGTTGATTTATGGACATTATACTTTTCCGAAATTTCTTTTTGTGATACACCTGCTTTATAATCGTCGATAATTTGTGGTGATTATATTTATTGCCAGCCATTTTATTGTTTTTATTTCAGAAATATAGTACATGGACCTGTACCGATCAGCTTATGACGAAATTATGCAATCAACTAAGTGATATTGCTTTGATGCTTTTTGTTTACGTTAATCTGTCAATTTCCAAGCCGTTCTTCTTTAAACAGTTATAAAAATACGGAAATAATACCATAGAAGAAGAAAATAATGCAGGGTGTTAGGTAGTTGCAAATGTTTTGAGCAGACCGAAGCACTTAATTTTTTATTCATCGGAAAATAACCACAAATTATTGTAATAAACGAGGGCGACCGCAAAAGTAACTGGCCTAACATAAAAACAACCGTTTTTTTGGAATTATTATTTATTTTTCAACCTAATCTCCTTCCAACTCAAACGTTTTTCAAGTTTTTTAATTCCATCCGAAAAATAAGATTTTTCAAGACCTTCAAAATATGCCTCAGTTTCAGCAATAACCTCGCTATTGGACGAAAATTTTTTGCCACCGAGAATTTTTTTTTTGAATTTGGAAACAAGAATCAGAAGGAGCTAAATCTGGGCTATATGGTGGATGCGGAGCAATTTCAAATCGTAATTCGGCCAGTTTTTGTTGAGTTAAAAATGCAGTGTGTGAAGGAGCTTTATCGTGATGAAAAAGAACTTTTTTTTTCTAAATGCGGTCGTTTTATCTTGATTTCTTCACTCAACCGATCCAATAATGCACAATAATATTCACTATTTACAGTTTTTCCTTTCTCAAGATAATCAATAAATATTATACCCCTTGCATCCCAAAATACTGTGGCCATTACTTTTCCTGCTGACTTAACAGCTTTCGCCTTCTTGGGACCACTTTTACCAGCTTCTATCCATTGTTTTGACTGTTCTTTGCATTCTGGGATGTAGTGATGGATCCATGTTTCATCAACAGTTGTGATTCGGCGCAAGAACTCTATATTGGATGACGCTGATAAATCGCTAAAAGCTCCTCGGAATTGGTCCAACGGACGATTTTTTGGGGCAAAGTCAACAAACGCGGCACCCATCTTGCGGATAGCTTTTTCATGTGGAGTTCATCACGTAAACTACTCCAAATTTGTTTTTCGTGTATTTTAACAATATCAGCAAGTTCTCTGGGCTTTATTCGTCTAACTTTAGTCACTTCATTCAATATTTTTCTAATGTTTTCAATAGTAGTAGCAGTTTTCGGTCTTCCAGAGCGTTGTTCATCTTCCGTACTTGAACGACCCATTTTAAATTGTTGAACCCAGGATTTCACGGTGGAGTATGATGGTGCATTATCACCATGAACAGAATCCAATTCATCTTTGATTAATTGTGGCGTATAACCTTTTATATAAAAGTGTTTAATTACCGCACAAAACTCTTTATTTTCCATTTTTCAAAAATTATAAAAAATAATCATTAAATATTTCGGAAATTTTGACAGATGGCTTATAAAAGATTGCTTTTAAAAACCAATAACAAAAAAAGTTGCTAGTAAAACAGAAAATGTGCCAGGCCAGTTAGTTTTGCGGTCGCCCTCGTAGTGAACAGTTGACTGCCCTTAAAAAGATAATTCAAATCATGAATGAGTCTGATAGTATTTTAACATTGGGTGACTTTAACTTATCTTCTGAATCATGGCATATGTTGCCGGATTCTGAAGCACTTACTCCTTTGTGTATCCCAGAGTACCAACAACTCTACAATTTTACTACAGATGGTTTATTTGTACCATTTGTTTTCCATCACTGGTAAGGTCGCTTAGTCATTGTAAGGAATATTTGCTTTTACAAACACTTGAGAAACGCTCTAAAGGATAACTCCAAGTGCTGGCATGTAAAATATGTACACGTCTTTCGTTACCTTCACAATGATTGTACATTTTATGTCCTGCTATACGGGGCGCTGCAGTTTTTCTGACGGCATCTTCAGTAATGCCTTATTGTAATTAAGATAACTCTAGTAGTTTGTAGGCCTAAAATACGAGAACCCAATCAAAGATTAATATAAATCGTATAGGGTCTTAATAGGTCTACCAAGAAAGATTCCATATTCCATACAGAGCACAGTGGTGAGAAACAACATTTTTTGAAAATAAATCTCTTCTTTCTGTTGTTTGTTCTAGATTCATGAAATTAGACACTGGATTCGGCGACATGTAGACGAGTTTAAAATAATATTTTTAGAACTCTAGCTACTATGGGTATTGTGTTGCACGGCTCTGGAATAGGCAATTCATTATTTAGTAGTTTTAACTATTGATATTTTGATAAGGTCAACTTCTAACATTTCAATCAGCGAATATAGTGATGAAATTCAGCTCCAAGCTAGTGTATGGTATTTGTGGTGGATGAAGAACACCATTTTCATGATATATCTTTCGAAAATTGCATAATTGGAACAGAATATTTAATACGTACCATAAAAATGTTTTTATTCGTTAGTGCATATTCGTTTAGAATATAGACTTTACATATGCCCACAGGAAAAAGTCTAACGGTGTGATATCACACGAGCTTGGTGGTTAATAGACCGGCCCAAAACGTGAAATTATCTGATCATCGAAGTGTTCTCTCAATAAATCCCTTGATTGATGCGATGTGGGGGAAGTGGCGCCGTCTTGTTGAGTCCAAATGTCGCCGAGATCGCGAGCTTCAATTTCAGGCCTCAAATAGTCGGTTATCATGGAACGGTCGCCATTGACGGTTACGGTCTCACCGGCATCAATTTTTAAAAAATATGGACCAATGATTCCATCGGCCTACAAACCACACCAAACCGTTGTTTTTTCTAAATGAAGTAGCAGCTCTTGAACCTCTTCTAGTTGCTCTTCGTCCCAAATGCGGCAATTTTGCTTGTTTTCATACCCATTGAGCCGGAAATGGGCCTCATTGCTGAACAAAATTTCGAAAACTTTGGAACTTTTCAAGAGCCCATAGAGCGAAGCGATGTCGCTTGGGAAAGTCGGGCGGCTTCAGTTATTGCACAAGCTGTATTTTGTACGCTTTCAATTTAAGATCTCGACGTAAAATGCTCCAAGTCGTTTCATACGTCCGTCCGAGTTGCTGCGAACGTCGCCGAATCGACTCTTTACGGTGTTTGTGTACACTCTTAGCTACGGCCACTTCATTTTCTTCACTGCGTGCTGGCCTTGGTCTATTCGGTCGAATATTATCCAATAATGAATGCTGGGTCTCAAGATGGCTGATGATGTAGCAAATAGTATGCTCAGTAGGCCGATTATGTTGACCATAACATGAACGAAGCGCACGAAACACATTCCTCACAGAACGTGAATTTTCGTATAAAAGTTGAGCGATTTGTAAACGTTGTTCAGGCGTAAGACTTTCCATGATAAAATGCCAAACAATACTAAACAAAAATAACATGACAGCATGACACGACTCACACAAGATCTGTCAAAAAAAGGCTATTGAAAAAAGTATTTCTACTTGGATCACCCATTATTTCAGGGATATTGAGCTTGCGGAAGTAAGATATTACTCGAAATTCAAAAGTGGGCGGGATGTTACGAGGGCGGTTCGGAAAGTTCTTAGCCTATCAATGAAAGAGAATAGTTTTTCAAAAATATTTTTATATTTCAATATAATCTCCTGAAACTTCAATACACTTAGTCCAACGCTTATGTAGCAATTCTATCCCTTGATTAAAATAGTTTTCCTCAAGGTCTTCAAAATAGTGGTTTACAACTGTAATTGCATCTTCATTTGAGGTAAAACGCTTGCCAGCAAGGAATTTTTTTAGATTTGGAAACAGGTAAAAGTCACTGGGAGCTAAATCAGGAGAATATGGTGGGTGGTCAAGCAACTCGTACTTTAATTCGTTGATTTTAGCCATTGTTAAAACACTCTTGTGCGCTGGTGCGTTGTCTTGATGAAAAATTATTTTTTTGTGTTGTAAGCCAGGACGTTTTTCTTCAATTTGTACATTTAATTGATCTAAAAGGTTGCAATAGTACTCTGAATTTATTGTTTTACCCTTTTGCAGATAGTCAATCAATAAAATACCTTTGAAGTTCCAAAAACAACCGTTGCCATAACCTTACCAGCCGATTGAATTGTTTTTGCCTTCTTTGGGACACTTCCTCCAGCTTCAGTCCATTGTTTGGATTGTTCTTTTGTCTCTGGAGTATAGTGGTGGATCCATGTCTCATCAACAGTTATGAAACGACGCTTAAAATCCATTTTATTTCGCTGAAAACGATCCAAACAAGCTTGAGAAATGTTCATTCTTATGCGTTTTTGGTCGACTGTTAACAAGTCCGGCACCCGTCTTGCAGAAAGCTTTTTCATCTGTAGGTCTTCATGCAAAATTAAATGGACTCGATCATTTGAGATGCCCACGATATTAGCTATTTCACGCACTTTTATTCGTCGATCATTTAATACCATATCATGCACTTTGGCTACAATTTCTGTTGTTGTTGCTGTTTTTGGACGTCCACTACGTGGTTCATCTTCAATGCTTGTACGACCACGTTTAAATTCAGCAACCCAATTTTTTACTGTTGCATATGAAGGAGCACTTTCACCTAACACATTCACCATATCATTATGAATTTCTTGTCCCGATAAACCTTTTTTATGTAAATATTTAATGACATCACGCATTTCTAATTTTTCCATTGTAAAAAAATCGCGGATGCGTCTTTTGTGAACACCTGTTTCTATATGAAGGAGTTGCCAGATCGAAACAAAATTTAACATGTGTTCATAACAGAGATGGAAGTTTTCAAAACACTTAACTTTTTTCTGTTTATACCGCGCTTTTGTGCTAGGCTAAGAAGTTTCCGAGCCGCCCTCGTACATATGGGTACCACACAACTATGCAATCTCGCGAAGCCAAATATAAAATTATTTTCGCAATTTGTCTAAATTAAGGTGACAGACTTACGCCGAATATAAACATTGACATATGGGTCAGGACATATTTTGTTGTTTTTTTTTTTAAATTTTGACCTCATTGTGGCACGGGTTGGCACCATCCAACCAGCCTGAAAATTTGCTACATCAAATTTGTGTTTAAATCGCAAATTTTCAAAATTTTCAAAATTGCAAAACATAGAAAACCCCATACTACCTGCGTCAGGTCTAATGGGTACTCAAATTAGACCACATTTTGCTACGAATCAAAATATTGTAGAAAGGGCCCAAAAACCGACCATTTATTTGCACTTTAGTAGAGCAGTAATGGTGTATATACGAGTAAGGTATGGCCTGACCAAACTCAACGATGTTGTTACTTGTTTAGATATTTTTTTTCCTACCACTGTGCAGGGATTTTCATTGTACAGTAAGACAATGCCAACTTGATTCCTCTTCTTCCGTCATCTTAAATGTAATACAACCACCATTCCTCACCACTCGTTGGTTCAAGAGTGTCGTCGAGGACTCGGAAAACACAATACTAATTGTGACTTGGGGGCCATACATGCGAGTAGTGTGCGTATGTATGGCCGTATTCCTTGGCCTTTGACCTCTTTGTTCACGACTACATGTGGCTTTTCGCAGCATTAGTGCGCCTGTTTTATTGCTTTGAGGTTTGACATTTCACATTCTAGCGAAAATGGCAAAAAGGCGACAACGACGACACAGTGGAAGGAATGGTAATGGTGCTGTAGGTTGGTTGGTTGGTTTGCTCATGGCGCTGGCTCTCCCAGATGATGGCAGTGTCGCTCAGTGGTGGCGATATAAGCCTTATTACCCAATGTTAAAGGATGTTTATGCATACCATAGAGTCACACATACGAGGACATTTAACCGAAAATGACATCACAACAACTGCTCCACGGCTGTGGTGGCAATGAGGCCACATTAGTTTTGTGGCCCACATGGGTTGCTTGTGCTACTGCTGGTCTATAAAACACATACTCACAGTTATTTACTTATCCGCAGATGACTATTATAATGATGATATCATTTCCAGGAAACTCTGGGCAGGGGGAGGCTTGTTTGAAAAAATAAATCAAGATTAGACTGGTCAATACGAAAAATTTGTAGGGAAAATAAATTGCGGCCTTTTAAAAGGTACATCATGGAATGGAGTGTAGATTAACTGATTGCAACACCTCAAAATATTGATCGGAGAAGCAATAAAGTAAAGGATGTTCCATCCAGTGGTTATATTTTGAAAAATATGTTCTTTTGCAGTGCAAACAGAATATAAATCAGTTGGAAATCGGTTCGAACTACAAATATGCGGTTGGATAAGCATACTTTTTGTTTCAAACACCAACATTCCGCGGTATTGATGACTACACCGTTCGTTTTACCATGAGATTATAGCTACAATAATATTGATCGGAGAAGCAATAAAGTAAAGGGTGTTCCATCCAGTGGTTATATTTTGAAAAATATATTCTTTTGCAGTGCAAACAGAATATAAATCAGTTGGAAATCGGTTCGAACTACAAATATTCGGTATACTTTTTGTTTCAAAAAAAAAAGATTCTTTTAATTTTCGCTCGGTCGTAAAAAAATACGCTATTAATTTTTTTGGAACTTATTTCATTTTGTGAGTGATTAAGGTTAAGTGCATCGGTTTTATAAAAATAACAAAAAAAACATTGTATAATACGAGTATATATGTGACAGTGCATAGAGAAAGGGACCTAAGGGTAAAAAAAAAATCAATTTTCACTTTTTTTGATGTGGACAACATCTGAGCATCGAATGAGACCGATCCCATGCCCCAAAAGTGTTCCCTTCCAGAGATATGCGCGTTTTATGAAAGTGATGGTACACCAAAGATACACGTATTTAAATCTTTAAAATGACTCTCCTAAAAAAAACTGGTTTTTACCCTTAGGTCCCTTTCTATTTTGCGCGTCACATATAGTATTGAAAACGTCGGAACCAAAATGGACCATTTTTGCAAAGTTGGTGGACGTTTCATATTTTTGGAAGCCTATAAACAATATTTATCGCATGAGTTCATCACTGACGTAAACTATGCCCCTAAAAAAGTTTGCTTTAATTGCTATTCTTATGAAATGGAAAAGTGAAATGGCATACCCTTGCCTTTTGGTATACCAATGATGTGACGGCTGAGTTTCGCGTCTTAACTGAATCTTTATTTTTGAAATTAAAAACAAGTAAAAAATGTTAAGTTTGGCTGTGCCGAACTTTGGATACCCTCCACCAGATTCCATGAGACCGTTTGTGTGGGAGGTACCAGTAGGGCCTTTCCGATCTTAGCCAAATTTAGCGCAAAAGTCTGTTCTATATATTAATCGTTATGCCGAAAATTTCGTCTCGATAGGTCAAGTGTGTGGTGAGTAATTGTCATATTATTTTTCAAGGCCCATGAGACCGTTAGTGTGGGAGGAACCAGTAGGACTTTTCCGATCTCAACCGAATTCAGCGTAGAAGTGTGTTGTATATAGAAATCTTGATGTGTAAAATTTCATTTCGATAGGTCAAGTTTGTGGTGAGTTATAGTCATATTATTTCTCAAGGCCCATAAGGCCATTTGTATGGGAGGTACAAGAAATGGTGGCCCAATCTAAACCAATTTTACATAGATGATTGCGCCTATATGTGGCAGCGCATAGAGAATGGACCTAAGCTTAAAAAAATCAATTTTCACTTTTTTTTTGATGTGGACAACATATGAGCATCGAATGAGACCGATCCCATGCCCCAAAATTGTTCTTTAAAATGGCTCTCCTGAACAAAACTGGTTTTTACCCTTAGGTCCCTTTCTATTTTGCGCGTCACATTTAGAGATTATTATTAGCAAAATTTCAGTGATTTTGCTCAAGAAACTGGACGGATATTTCCAAATAAAAAACTAATTTTTATGAGGTAGTGTCGGTTGAGGGTCTGCAACACCAACTTCCCGTAGAGCTATATAGCACATTCTCAATACCAACCATGCTAGGTTAACAACACATGTTTGTGCCAAATTTCAGCTCCCTAGCTGTTTTCATGCAGGCTCTATCTTGTTTTCAACAGACGGACAGGGGGACAACCGGACAGCCGGACAACATGGCTAGATCGTCTTAGAATTTTACGAGGATCAAAGAATATATATAAAGGGTGTCCCAAGAAGAACGCAATTTTTAAATCTGGCAACATTCGAAGTGTCATTGTTTGACATTTGAACAATTGTTATTGTTTGTTAGTAGAAGGTACGAGGTTAGTAAAAATGGAGCGCTACACGAATTCGGGAGTTCGTTAATTGGGTATTGGAGAGACAACATGAAAATGCTGATTTTGCCGATAAAATCATCTTCAGTGACGAGGCCCATTTTCATCTTGATGGCTTCGTCAATAGGCAGAATTGTCGCATTTGGGGTGCGGAAAATCCTCGAGTGATTCACGAGAAGCAAATGCATCCTCAACGTGTAACTGTGTGGTGTGGTTTTTGGGCTGGAGGAATCATTGGACCTTTTTTTATGAAAATGAGGCAGGTCAAGCGCAAACAGTCAATGGTGTTTGGTATCGTGAAATGATAACCAGTTTTTTCTTGCCTAGAATTGAAGAAATGAATGTGGAGGGCATGTGGTTCCAACAAGACGGCGCCACATGTCATACAGCCAGAGAAACAATTCAATTGCTGCATCAGTCAGTTAAAAATTGCGCTCTTCTTAGGACACCCTACTTTGTTGAGTCTCCGACGATTATTTCAAGGTGTTACAGACAGAATGACAAAACTAATATACCCTCCATTGAATGGTGGAGGGTATAAAAACTATTAAAAAGGAGTAGTACGCCCTAATGTGCAACGCATGTATGCGTATATGTAGGCCCAGAACGCGCACACTTTGTTTGTGCTTTTTGCATTTGTGGTTTTCAACGAAGACCCAAGCGAAACGGAATTCGTGGAAATGATATGGCGCGTTGAAGATTGCTCCTACGCACAGTTCGAAGACTAAACGCAAAAGGTAATTCTCATTAATAAAAATGAGTCTCCCGTATAAGTCAATTGATTTGTTGCCGAAGTAATCGTTGCCAAAGACTGCTGAAGAAAAACCTTGGCGGGTTTAGAAACAGCTGTACAGTCTGCCTGGCAACCGTAGCAAATACATTTCACCAATTTCTTTTTACGTTGATTCTGAAAAAGAAACAACCAGAGTAAAAGATAAGATCATTAAACATGTTTGAGGGTGCGCTGACATAAAGATACGATATTGTTATGCCCTATTGGAAAACCCGTTACTAAACGAATTCAGAAAAACTGGTGGTGGTTATGACAACGAACGAACCAATTATAGGTGTAAAGTGCATGTGAACTTGGTACCAATAATTGGTGGTGACAACAAATAAATTCTTTGTAGTAACGAAGCCCCTCTTAGTTCGCTGTTGTAACATACTTATATAACACTATGCTACAAAAATTCTGACTTTTTCGGTGGATGAATGATTTCTTCTAGAAATGGAAAACTATAGGGTATAGGGATAGATACAGGGGGCGCAACAGTTGTGCAATAATAAGGAATTTAAATTAAATTTTTTTTTAATCAATGTATTTCAATTATGTTTTTTTATTGTTTAGAATATTTAATTTTTAAATTTAATTTTGATAGACCGTAAATTACCTCTATTTATCCTCCAAGCATATGTAACACCCGATCAGAAAATTGTTCTCTAACAACTTTGATCATTTTAGCATAGATCTTCTAAAATTAGATCAGAATATTTTCAAGATAGATTGTACATTTTCGTCCTTAAAAAAAATAATTAAAATATAATGAATAGGGGTTGCAGAAAGCAAATCAAAATCGACACTGAGGAACGATTTGAAATAATTTTATTACCGTTTATTTGTTTAAATAAACCACAAAAATGACCGATATATTTGTTCATCTTATCTGTAGTCAAGACTTCATCCATTCATTGGAGCAATTTTGTGTCACATTAACCCGTAAGTAGCCGAAAATATTTAGATTTAAAATTCCTCTTTACCACACTTAAGAGACATAGAGAAACAATTACAATTACACATAGAAACAATTATACATAGAGAAACAATTTGTTGGAAATCGGTTGGAACTACTAAAATTCCGTTGCAACAAAAGAATTTCGGTTGCAATCACCAAATCTTTGCAATCGCATTGAACATTCGGTTTGACTTACCGCAATATTATAAATAGACCATCGTATTATAGACGCAGCTAATTAATCGGTCATACCAATGAAACGCATAAAAAGTATTATGTTGCAATAACCAATGGTAGTGACACCTAATAGTTTGGCCAACATTTTGTTGGTGTAACCGAATATTGGTAATGATTTCATCATAACCAAAAGCGAAAATAATTACATTATTACTGATTTAAGCAAATCGTTTAATCTTATTTATTCAACATAAATCCTCCTTTCATCATATTTTCCGCTCATTTCTCGACATGACCCTTCTTCAGAGTACATCAAGAGTACATCAGAGTACATCAGAGTACAATAAAAGGAAACAATTGTTTGCCTACGAGTATACTGATAATTTAATTTTTTTTTGCAGTTGCGTCTACTAAACTTTTAGATCCAAAAATTATTCTCTACCGATAACAACACTACGTAACAAAAAAAATCTTTTTGTTTGTTTAAGTGAATTTTTTGCTTTTATCTAATGAATTAGGTCATAAATATAATATAATGAGTGTTCTCTCCTCTACCTAAACGTTTTTTTAGTATATAAACCGCTATTTTAAAAATGATGGAGGTTTCACCACACATTTTAGCATAACTCAAGAACAGTTTGTCCGATTTGATTAAGTAAAAACTCCGAGAATCCGCAGCTACATTACCTCCAAGTTACTCTTACACTGTTTTTTGATAAAGTGAATAGTTTTGGAAATATTCAGAAACTTTTTCCAAAATTTTTTTTTTTCATGCAAAATTGGAAAAAAAAATTTTGTCTTAAAATTCATAAAAAACCGAAAAAGTCACAAATGCTCTTTTTTGATCTTTAGTTATAAACATAAATATGTTACAAATAAAACTAGCCACATTTCAATAAAATCGATTAACAAGTTTTGGTTTAATTCTCAACTAAGTTATGGTATCTCATTTTGATAATTACAAGGAAGTGGTTCAGCATCTTACCGAGAACTACCATAACATGGGATGCAGAATGTCTCTGAAGTTGCATGTTCTTCACTCACACCTAGAAGTGTTCAAGTCAAATTCTGGCGCATACTCAGAAGAACATGGTGAACGTTTTCACCAGGACATTCAAGCCTTTGAAAAGCGATACCAAGGGCAGTACAATGAACGGATGCTTGGCGACTATATCTGGAATTTAATCAGAGAAAATGGCCAAATCTACAAGAGGAAAGGTAGAAAACAAGCCATTTTTAAACAGTATTATTAAGAGCATCCTGAATTTAAGGATTCAAGTGTATTTTTCGTTTTATTATCATATAAAAGCATATCTTCATTAAAATTAAGCTGTTTAACAATCTTTTATGCACACTCTTATCTATCTGTACCATGAAAAATAAAGGCACTATTTAAAAATTTGAAAATTCGATGTCATTTCTTAAAAAACGATTAGCCAGACATCAGGTTAAGTTTTTCTTCAGTTTAGAGACATAACCAATGAGAAACAGCAAAAAAATTCACTTAAACAAAATTTTGTTACATAGTGCAATTAACGGAACGTTAAAGAGCACCAGCTAACATTCGGCTGTACTGATGTAATGCTCGAGGTGCATGCAACCTCAATCAAACGGCTGGAAAAAAAATTCGGTTGTAGCAACAAATTTGTTCTCCGCTTGTATCAAATCAGAATTATCTTAAAAACGTTTGTGACTTTAAAACCAAAATTGATTTTTTTTGCCCAATTTATCAAATTGATGCTTAAAATAGTAGCGAAATTGTATACCAATCGGTGGAGTTCATTTGTCGGTATGAGATATACATCTAAAAATGAAGAATTTAATTACACATTTTAAATTTTGAAAACCTTAAAGAAGTGAATATCTGGAAAACAAAGACAATTGTTTTTGCTGTTTTATAGAGAATTACTTTTATGCACGAGTATGTAAAAAAAAGGAAAAATAAAAATTATACTTTTCCCTAAAATCACATTAAATAAACAAATATAATGGCAAAAAAGAAAAAAAATTGTTAATTTTTCCTACTGTTTTTAAAAGAAGCTTGGATTTGGTCGAACCTATACTTTAGATACTAATTTAAGTAACATCTTCATGCTACTCAATGTACCTTAAACATTTTTAAATGTTTCAAACAAATTCTCCTCTCAATGGCTAATTACACTAGCCAACAGTCGTTTTGTTATTTGGTTCTAGCATAATTTTTCTCATTGATTTTGACCTACTAAACACGAAAATGAGTTTCTGTCGATTGGTTTTCGAGATACAAAATTTTGAATTTTTTTTTTAAATTTTTGGAGGTACACTTACAATTTTGAGCATATCTTTCGTCTTATTAAAGAAAATTGAGCCGTCTACAACTCATTCTCAGAAAATTTTCAAATCGGGTAAGTAGTTTTGATGTTGGCGGCTTAAAAAGGTTAAAAAACGGCGTTGTTTTTAGTAAAAATGTGGCAGAAAAAACCATATAAAAATTCATATAAAATATAAAACACGATGCTAACAGCAATTTTGGTTTTTTTACGTATAGCTGACATTTTTCCAAAGAAAATAAGCCCTTACTTAACAAAATCTGACAACAAATGGCGGACTTATAATTTTTTTTGGTAAAAGACCGAAATTCCGCTATTTCACGATATTTTCATTTTCATTATTTGCACAGCTTACACAGAGAAAACAAAATTCGTTACACGGCGCGTGTAGAAACGGCAATCCTAAGCGATTCGTATCGTCGGTCTTTTACCAAAAAAATTATAAGTCCGCCATTTTCTGAGAATGAGTTGTAGACGGCTCAATTTTCTTTAATTTGAGTAGTAGTAGGATCAAATAGGTCAAAATTGTAAGTGTACCTCCAAAAATTTAAAAAAAAAGTTCAAAAATTTGTATCTCGAAAACCAATCGACAGAAAATTTTTTAAAACTCATTTTCGTGTTTAGTAGGTCAAAATCAATGGGAAAAAGTATGCTAGAAACAAATAACAGAGAAAATTTTGTTATTTGTGACCTAGTGTTAGTCATCAACATTCCCAGCAATTTCACTTCAATGCAAAACTGGTATATGTCCTTTACAGCTACAAAAAGTCTGCCCAGCTTCATAAAGACAACTCGATGTCTGTCCGTTTATTTAGAATTTCAATGAATGCTTTTTTGTCAATAAATGCCCAAAAGTTCATAGTAGAAAATTCCTGGGTTTTTCTATTGCTCCTGCTCGATCTATGCAACATGAAATTCTTTAGAGGAATATTTAATTTGTTTAAAGGTTCAAGGGTTATTAAAATAAATGGACATCTAATATGGAAATGTTTTGCGTAATTGGATGATATCTGGAAATTGTAAGCATTAAAAAGCGCATGAAATGCATTCATAAGAGCAGGATATTTTTACGATATAGCACAAAAAAACAATGTAAATTGCATCGAAATTTTTTGGAGAGATTGTTTTAAGTTTAAAATCCTTTTTCTTTTGTACCTGTTTGGTATTTATGTATTACATTTATCAAAAAACATAAGGTTCAAACTTTGCGCTTTAAAGAAATGGTTTGCGTTGCTTTCCCGCTCCCCCGGAGTTTTCTATCTTTTTCCCTTATCCAGCAGGAAAAAGTAATCAACAAGAATCGAGTAGGTAAATTATACTTATAGCTTGTAGTACAGGGTGGCTGATGAATATTGCAACATTAAAAAAATTAAAATTCTTTTTTTTTCAGTGTATGTAATTCATTTTTATTTTATTCATGTATAAGTTCATTCAATTTTCTTAAATAAAGCTCAATTAGTTTTAAGAATAATGGAATTCAATGATCCCCCTCGACTCGTTGATGCATGTGCATCATCTTACCAAAAAGTTATTCATTACTGCTTGGAGAGTTAGGACAGGAATAACCGAAATTGTTTCTCGAATTGATTGCTTTAGTTCATTAACATTTTGTTGGTTTTGCTTAGTACTTAGTAGGGACATAAATACTGTTACAACATTGAACACACCCATTTCAATAGTTGAACTGAACATACCCCGTTAATGTCAAATAGAAAGGGACCTAAGGGTAAAAACCATTTTTGTTCAGGAGAGCCATTTTAGAGATTTAAATACGTGTATCTTTGGTGTACCATCACTTTCATAAAACGCGCATATCACTGGGAGGGAACACTTTTGGGGCATGGGATCGGTCTCATTCGATGCTCAGATGTTGTCCACATCAAAAAAAAAGTAAAATTGATTTTTTTACCCTTAGGTCCCTTACTCTATGCGCTGTCACATATATACATATTTATTCTATGATATTTTGCACTTCTGGATGTTCATAAAAGCCAACTGAAAATAGGTTTTTGGACCAATGGGCGGGCTTTAAATTTACTGAGATTTTCCAAGTAGTCTCATTTTAGAATTGGCGAAAAATTTCATTGATTTTGGTAAAATTGCTTGAACCTTTGAATATATGTGCGACCTATATCTTAATCTGAATCGATTTTGAATTTCAACAGCGTCCGTCCTTGGCATAATGAACTAATTTGTGCCAAACTTCATCAAGATTAGGTGTACTCTTACGAGGGCTGCTTTATATATTTCTGGCCTAATAATGAAAATGCGAATATTTATCATCAAAAATGGTTTTATTGTTTTTCAAAGTATTCTCCAACATGATTTATACACTTGCATGCGCTCAAACCAATTGTCGAAGCACTTTTTCCACTCCGATTGAGATACCTCCTAAACATGGTTTTTGAACGCTTCAACAGCATCTTCTGGCGACGAAAATCGTGGACAACGCATTTTTTCTTGATGTGCGGGAATAAAAAGAAGTCATTGGGTGTCAAGTCAGGGCTGTACGGCGCATGACCCATCAATTCGATGTGTTGGCCGTTCAAAAGGCCGCTGGTTTGAGCCGATGTCTTATCTTGTTCATTTTTCGAATTTCTCCGAAAACTTCAGGCAAACAAATTGTGGTGTACCACTCAGAATTGACCGTCCTACGTTGCTCAAGCGGAACAGTCGCCACATGACCAGTTTTGCCGAAGAAACAGGTGATCATTTTCCTCGAAGTGCAACTTGCGTTGGATTTGGCTCGTCTTCTAAGACCCACACGGTCGATTGCTATTTTGCTTTGGGCTCATACGCATAGATCCATGATTCGTCACCTTTGACGATCTTATAAACGTCTTTTGAAGCACCGCGATCGTATTTTTTCAAAATTTCTTTCCACTAATCGACACGATCCAACGAGAACAAACCTTTTTTACAATGGCCGTTTTTGGACGACCTTCACCACCTTCGTCTTTGAGATAGCGTCATTAAACCAGTTCTTCACAATGCTATAGGATGGTGCTTCATCGCCATACAAAGATTTTAGTTTATCGATGCACTCTTGTCGTGATTATTCACGTCGAAAGTTGTGAAAAATGATCGCACGAAAATGTTCACGGTGAACAAAATTTTTCTTGTGCAAGTTATCAGCGTGCTTCACCAAAAGACGTTTGCATTTTTCAATCCTATTTTTTTTTCAAAGCTGCAGTCAATAAATGTCCGGTACGTCGTTTGAAAGCCCCAAGTCCCCAGTCTTTTTTAATGATTCGACTCATGGACTTTTGTGTGATATCCATCTCACGGGCCATGATTTTCTGTTTTCGGAGCGGATTTCTGTGAATTCTTGATTTAACGGCTTTGATGACATGCGGTGTTCGCACAGAGCGTGGGCGGCCCGACCGGTGGCGGTTCAGTCTCCTCAAACAGTTTTATGCATCGGTAGACGAACATGCGGCTAATCCCTAGTAGCCGGAGCGTTTTGAAAATATCGTTTTTTTTCATTTCACACTTGAAAAGCGCTATTACAGCGATACGGTCCTCATTATCTGACCACTCCATGATGAAAGTTGAAACAATTTTAAAATCCCGTTACAGACTAACGCTATTGAGGTTAGCTTTCAAAACCCACATGACATTAACGGGGTATGTTCAGTTCTACTATTGAAATGGCTGTGTTCAATGTTGTAACAGTATTTATGTCCCTACTAAGTAGAAGCCGATGCATCCACAACGCCTCTCTTTTTGGTGTGGATTTTTGGCTGGCGGCATCATTGGGCCACTATTCTTCGAAAATGAGCAAGGAGCCGCCATGGCCGTCAACGGTGAGCATTACTGTGCCATGCTCAAAGAATTGTTACTGCAGGAGTACCACAGGGCTCTGTCCTTTCTCCCTCTTTATTTCTAGTTTTCATTGATGATCTGTTGGGGTCAGACCGTGAATCCAATCTACTCCTTTGCGGACGACAGTAACCTCTGCCATTCTTATTCATTCGACCGTAGGCCGAGTCTTCAAGATATTGAAGACAAAAGGCGAATTATGGATGAGACACTTGGCCGGGATCTACTGGCCAGTTCCGAATGGGGTCGAGTGAATAGAGTAGATTTTAATGCCCGTAAGACGCAGTGCTGCTTGTTGTCTCACAAGCGATTCGCTGACCCAACAACATCGTCAATTTCTATCGATGGTACGGATATTGAACAATCAGAAGCTCTCGATCGTTGGGCTCGTTGGGCGAGACATGTATTCGAAGTGTTGAAAGAAGCACTCAAGTGCATAGGCTTTTTAAAGCGGTGCAAGAAATATTTCACTCCTTCTGATCTTTACAATATCTATACAACTTACATCAGACCGAGATGGAATACAATTCCCATATATGGGCTGGTGCTCCAAAATCATCCTTAGAACTACTTGACCGTTTGAAAATATCGTTTTCAAAGGAGAGCGATGGTGCTGATAGGTGACAGTGGGGTATCCAACTCTACTGTTTCCCTTGAGCATCGTCGGAATGTGGGTTGCGTGACGCTGTTCTATCGTTACTTTCATGGTGTGTGTTCATCAGACATCCGTCGCCTTATTCCTGACGTGAGGATGTTCGGCAGGGATACGCGACTTTCTAGGAATTCACACCCGTTTGTTATCGATTGGCCAGTTGACCGCACTATATACTACAGATCAAATTCGTTTTTAGCTCGTACAGTCCGTATGTGGAATCGACATCCGGCAAATGTGTTTTCCACTAATTGCGACATCCAGAAGTTAATGACAAGTGTCAATAAACATTACTCCCTCTTTCCCCCCTCCGATCCTATACTATAGGAGGCATCCCCTGAGTGTTGGTTATTTAAAAAAAAATAGTTTTGACTGGCAAGCCATGGCAATCGCCCAAAATCCGCGTTGGGATGTCCGTAGAGCTATAAATTTGCTCTGCCATAGCTATGCCCCTCTAGCGAAAAATGGGACAGACCGAAGAGTGTTTGTTACGGGTCAATCCGGGACACGTAGAAAAAAGTATGGTTGGGATAACAATATTCGAAGTGAATCATACTATTGTTGGGTAAATGGTTGTGATACAACAATATTATGATCCTCACAACAATAGTATGATTCAAATACAACCATACTATGATCCTCACAGCAATAGTATGATTCACACTCAACCATTTAATGATTTCCTCAACCATAATATGATACTCATAACCATCGTATGTTTCACATACAACCATAGTATGATTGATAAGCAACAATGCTATGATCCCTACAACCATAGTTTGATCACACACAATTATACTATGATCTCCAAAATTAGTTATTAGAATTGGGCCAAGTTGTCAATAATAGATTTGAAAATTGTTTAAAAATACATTAAATTCAAAATAATAGGAGAGATTTATTAAACAGTAGAAAAAGAACGTAAGCGATTTTATTGTAAATATTTTAGTTAAAAAAGCCAAGCAGTTTGTTCGAAAAATTTGAATTTTCACATAAAAAGTACCAATCTTGCATTAGACCCGTAACAATAACATTGTTCTAAAAAGCATATTTTAATTAAGAAACGTTACAATCGTACAGTATTATTGCTGTTATGATATTATTGTTAGCATAAAACTCAAAAAAGAAATATTTTGTCGCACCAACCATATTTATATTGTTGCTGCAACCGTATTTCCAATTTTAAATTTGCCAATATTACTATTGTTACATTTCAACAATATTAATATAGCGGCAATCGTACTATTGTCAAAATTTAATTCAAAAAACAATACTATGGTTGCGACGAACATACTTTTATTGCGAAGAACATATTATTATTGACGTGTCCATAGAGTAATCATAATTTTTCTCTGCGTGTACATAGAACCGGCAGTCGTGGGGTTGGGAGAAGGGTATCTCATAGCCGGCCACGCCCGACTTACATTTTTTTTACTTGCGTTTTTGTAAAGAAATCAAGAGACCAAAAATGACCGCGACATTTTGAATATCTGTCGACTGTCGACATTTTGAATATCGGCTTTATCCTACACGGCAGTAGGAGTGACTCCGTGGGAGCTGATGGTTTGGTTGAATTGACGGTTCGACTTTCCCCACTCGTAAACCTTAAGGCCATCCAAACAATTAAGCCATCCCCAAAGTATTGTCTTATTTCTTGTCCTAATGAGCGGTCAGTGCTCATTAGGACACTATTAATGAATTCAGTTTTACCATCGTCCTTAATGAACCCACAGACACAGAGAACAACATCCAGAATCACTGCATAAATTCCAATTAAACCATGGACGTTAGCATTCAACGAATAACAACGGTTAAAGACAAAATCAATGAGTCTTTTAATTTCCGCACACATGCTCACGGAAACCTGAAATTTATTTGTATCCCATATTTCATATCCTGCATTCGTCCATTGTACATAAAGCACATGTTCATCAAAAGGGTATTAACTCAAAATGTCATTTTTTGTAAGAAAACCTCTCACAGTGGTCAGGTTTACCTACTGTAAAAAAAGATTTAAAAAAATGTCATCAACAACATTTTATAAACTCTTATGTTTGATATCAATCGGTGGAGAGGTTCTCGAGTTGTAGACTCTTGTAATCGGAACGGTGCATTTTCATATTTTGAGATAACTAACTGAAAAATTATATTGGCTTAAAAATCGTAAGCTTTAATTCCATAATGGGAGTAGTCATTGGGCTCCAAAAGCGTGCCTTAATGTTCCGGGACATATGGGTATCCAGAGACAGGGAAATTTTCTCAAAAATCCAAAATACCACTTAAAATTCTAATATTTTGAGTGTTTCCTCTTTGGCGAACAAGGACGATAGGCTTCTGTTAAAGTGGATGTTAATCTAGTTAATTAGTGGATTGCCTCTTTACGGTTTAAGAGTCTGATGAATTTAGCATCGAATGTTTAACACGTGCTTAATAACATCGGAAAATGATGTGTATCTGTGCATGCAGCTACTTCATTTTAGGCAGTGGTGTATACGAGGGTGGTTCGAAAACTTCTTAGCCTAGCACAAAAAGCGCGGTATAAACAGAAAAAAGTTAAGTGTTTTGGAAACTTCCATCTCTGCTATGAACACATGTTAAATTTTGTTTCTGGCAACTCCTTCATATAGAAACAGGCCTTCACAAAAGACGCATCCGCGATTTTTTTACAATGGAAAAATTAGAAATGCGTGGTGTCATTAAATATTTACATAAAAAAGGTTTATCGGGACAAGAAATTCATAATGATATGGTGAATGTGTTAGGTGAAAGTGCTCCTTCATATGCAACAGTAAAAAATTGGGTTGCTGAATTTAAACGTGGTCGTACAAGCATTGAAGATGAACCACGTAGTTGACGTCCAAAAACAGCAGCAACAACAGAAATTGTAGCCAAAGTGCATGATATGGTATTAAATGATCGACGAATAAAAGTGCGTGAAATAGCTAATATCATGGGCATCTCAAATGATCGAGTCCATTTGATTTTGCATCAAGAACTACAGATGAAAAAGCTGTCTGCAAGATGGGTGCCGGACTTGTTAACAGTCGACCAAAAACGCATAAGAATGAACATTTCTCAAGCTTGTTTGGATCGTTTTCAGCGAAATAAAATGAATTTTAAGCGTCGTTTCATAACTGTTGATGAGACATTGATCCACCACTATACTCCAGAGACAAAAGAACAATCCAAACAGTGGACTGAAGCTGGAGGAAGTGCCCCAAAGAAGGCAAAAACAATTCAATCGGCTGGTAAGGTTATGGCAACGGTTTTTTGGGACTTCAAAGGTATTTTATTGATTGACTATCTGCAAAAGGGTAAAACAATAAATTCAGAGTACTATTGCAACCTTTTAGATCAATTAAATGTACAAATTCGAGAAAAACGTCCTGGCTTACAACACAAAAAAATAATTTTTCATCAAGACAACGCACCAGCGCACAAGAGTGTTTTAACAATGGCTAAAATCAACGAATTAAAGTACGAGTTGCATGACCACCCACCTTATTCTCCTGATTTAGCTCCCAGTGACTTTTACCTGTTCCCAAATCTAAAAAAATTCCTTGCTGGCAAGCGTTTTACCTCAAATGAAGATGCGTGTTCCCTCCCAGAGATATGAGCGTTTAATGAAAGTGAAGTCGACGATTCTACGAGGCGGTTCGGAAAGTTCTTAGCCTATCAATGAAAGAGAATAGTTAGTTTTTCAAAAATATTTTTATTTTCCAATATAATCTCCTGAAACTTCAATACACTTAGTCCAACGCTTATCTAGCAATTCTATCCCTTGATTAAATTAGTTTTCCTCAAGGTCTTCAAAATAGTGGTTTACAACTGTAATTGCATCTTCCTTTGAGGTAAAACGCTTGCCAGCAAGGATTTGTTTTAGATTTGGGACCAGGTAAAAGTCACTGGGAGCTAAATCAGGAGAATAAGGTGGGTGGTCAAGCAACTCGTACTTTAATTCGTTGATTTTAGCCATTGTTAAAACACTCTTGTGCGCTGGTGCGTTGTCTTGATGAAAAATTATTTTTTTGTGTTGTAAGCCAGGACGTTTTTCTCGAATTTGTACATTTAATTGATCTAAAAGGTTGCAATAGTACTCTGAATTTATTGTTTTACCCTATTGCAGATAGTCAATCAATAAAATATCTTTGAAGTCCCAAAAAACCGTTGCCATAACCTTACCAGCCGATTGAATTGTTTTTGCCTTCTTTGGGGCACTTCCTCCAGCTTCAGTCCATTGTTTGGATGGTTCTTTTGTCTGTGTAGTATAGTGGTGGATCCATGTCTCACCAACAGTTATGAAACGACGCTTAAAATCCATTTTATTCCGCTCAAACCGATCCAAACAGGCTTGAGAAATGTTCATTCTTATGCGTTTTTGGTCGACTGTTAACAAGTCCGGCACCCGTCTTGCAGAAAGCTTTTTCATCTGTAGGTCTTCATGCAAAATTAAATGGACTCGATCATTTGAGATGCCCATGATATTAGCTATTTCACGCACTTTTATTCGTCGATCATTTAATACCATATCATGCACTTGGCTACAATTTCTGTTGTTGCTGCTGTTTTTGGACGTCCACTACGTGGTTCAATGCTTGTACGACCACGTTTAAATTCTGCAACCCAATTTTTTACTGTTGCATATGAAGCAGCACTTTCACCTAACACATTCACCATATCATTATGAATTTCTTGTCCCGATAAACCTTTTTTATGTAAATATTTAATGACACCACGCATTTCTAATTTTTCCATTGTAAAAAAATCGCCGATGCGTCTTTTGTGAACACCTGTTTCTATATGAAGGAGTTGCCAGATCAAAATTTAACATGTGTTCATAGCAGAGATGGAAGTTTCCAAAACACTTAACTTTTTTCTGTTTATCCCGCGCTTTTTGTGCTAGGCTAAGAAGTTTCCGAACCGCCCTCGTACTCTGAACGAAGCCTATAGACGTGCCATTGTATTACAAATCTAGGTTGATAGAAGTTGATGATGATGAAAACAGTATTGCCTTTGTTTCAGAAGGATTAGTACTAAGCTTGTTGGAAGACATCCATACGCTCAACAAGTTTAAAACATAATTAGTTTTGGCTTGTAAAACATCCAAATTTTGGATTTTTTCGCAAATAAGAAGCTGAACATCATCAGCAAAAGAGTATGGTGTACACCAATCGCCCAGAATTTTGAAAAGGTCATTAATAAACAGCACAAACAAAATTGGACCAAGAACTGAGCCCAGAGGGACCCCACTTCTCACCGGCAGAACAGACGATGAGGCTCCACTGACACGAACAAACTGCTTTCTACCACATAAATAAGTTAGCATTACACTAAAGGCACTTTTTCCAAGTCCATATTCTTTATGTAATTTGTTTATCAAAATTCCATAATCTACCCTTTCGAAGGCTTTTTCAAAATCTAAAGACAAAACCATACACATTTTTTGATCATGAGTATTCGTTCTTACTGAGTCAGTAAGGCCAATTAATAGAGCCGGAAACCACATTGACAATCATTTAGCAGCGATTTACTCTCAATATGGTCTAATAACTGCCGCTTAAGAATATTTTCCACAACTTTTGAAAGGATAGGAAGCAAAGAAATAGCTCTTAAGTTATCAGGAGAATTCGAGCTTGACTTCTTTTGAATTGGTGTCACTTTGGCTACTTTCCAATCATTAGGAAAACAGGAGGTCATTATTATAGTGAAGGTGATTTGATATAAACGAAAATACTGCTTTAAGAAATTTAAGAGATATCTCATCACAACCAGAGGCGTTAGACTTGACTGACATAAAAGCCTGTAACAAGTCATTAGAGTAGACGTTATAAAAAGAAAACACATCAATCCAATAATTTGGTTAATAAAACTAAGTACTATCAGTCGAACTAGTCAGTTGATTTCACTGATTATTTTATTTTAATTTGTGGTTTTTGTCTGCTTTAGACGAATGCGTCGATAAAACCTTATGTGTTAAGTGTGATTAGTTTAATGTTGCCTGATTACCATACTCGTATTGCAAAGTATGGCCAAACGAACACGGCTAATATTTAATTGAGTAAATCTAGGAGTACAGTCAGTAACGGATATAGAAACATTTCTTATAAGAAAAAAACTCACATACTAGACATTTTTACAAAACACCGTGTAATTAATTAAAACTGTTTAAAATACAGGGTGGCTCACAAATCGTGCTACAAAAACAAAACGTAATAACTTTTTTCTGTGTGAGCAATCGACATATGTGACGCGCAAAATAGAAAGGGGCCTAAGGGTAAAAACCAGTTTTGTTCAGGAGAGTCATTTTAAAGATTAAAACACGTGTACCATCACTTTCATAGAACGCGCATATCTCTGGGAGGGAACACTTTTGGGGCATGGGATCGGTCTCATTCGATGCTCAGATGTTGTCCACATCAAAAAAAAGTGAAAATTGATTTTTTTACCCTTAGGTCCCTTTCTCTATGCGCTGTCACATATGCTTTTTTTTATTTGTAAAGTGAGTATTTAGGTTTATTAAAATGAATGAATTTGGGAAAAAGGAAAAGAGAATTTTAACTGTGGTACCAAGATTTGCTGCGTCTAAAGGGAATTAAGGCTGGAGTTCTCCCCCGAGTAGATGGACCTTTATGAGGCTGGTAAACATGTTTGCCGAGTCTGGAAGTATCAGACGAAGAACGTACCATCGAGATCCCTTTGTTTAAGACACCGTTGTGGCTGTAAGATAGTCAATTCAGGCATTTCGACTCGAAACTTATCGGCGCAAATTGCGGTGAGGAGACGGGCATTACAACGGATAATTCACCATGACTTTAACTTATTTTCCTACAAAGTCCAAATTAGAAGCAAGTTAAACCCTCTGGATTTGCCTATTGGAATATTTGTAGAAAACGTCGGATTCCGTCGCTACAGTGCGTTCTTTATAATTTTGTGCAAAAACTAGTTAGAGAGCTTCAGAATTGGGCTACAATTTTTTATAAAAAAAAACATTTTCTTTCTTTTGGCTCTAACTTCCAGAATTTTATTCGATTTTTATCAATTATAATTAACATGAAAAATGCATTTCTTACAAACTAATATTGGTTATTTTTAAGTGTATCGAATAAGAATTGCCGAAGTTTAACCCAAATTAATAAAAAAATTCACAAAAACTTCAGGTTCACGAAATCTAGTACCAGGTGGGGCAAAACGGACCTTAAATTCGGACTCAGGAGATCACTTTACATAAAAATCAGTTGGATTCGTCCAAAGGCGGATTTTGTTGCAAACCAGTGTAATTTATTACCCGCTTAGCGTATTTCTTGAATTAATTTTTTTTCTAAAAATTAATAAGTTTCAAATCAAATGCATAAAGTCAATCAGTTCGAGTAACAATCGAAAAAAATTCAAAAATTCCTCATTAGGTTTTGAAGTTAACGTCTAAGAGACTACTTTATTAAGCGAGTACCAATCAAACACGCCTACTGTCACTCCAACACTATATTTTTATACCAGATGTTTGCAAAGCCTTAAAGGCATGGAGCTATATCCTATGTTAAGTAAACCGATTGACTCAGAATCTCTTGCTGGGTTATATTGAGCGATGACCGTTCGGTCATTTTTCTGTCCATCTACCTACTCGTATGTAATCAAAGTACCGGTCGCAATTATGGACCGATTTTGATGAAATTTGATACATTCTTTAAGTTTGGACTAAGGACAAACTCTATTGAAATTGATACAGATCGGTCCATTTTTGATATAATACATAAATAGGTTTTTTCAGATTCCAGATCCTACAGTTTTAAAAGCCACATATTACATCTGATTTCAAACAAATTTCTTACAGAGCTCTTCTAGTGACCAACAGCCATCCCTGTTGAAATTTGTCCATATCGGTCCAAGTTTCGCATAGCTCTTACACACAGGTCCTCCCAATTTGTGGTCCAGCAGCTCTAGAAGCCATAAATTACACCCTATCACGCCCAAAATATGCATGGTACGTTATGAGCGAACATTAACTAGCTGTGGTGAAACTGGACTTGGTAGGGGCATATATTCGTTTAGCCCCATTAAAAACGTTCTTCCCGATTTCAGAACCAATAGCTCTAAAGGCCACTTATTACAAAACGATTCCGTCCAAATGTCCTACAGAGCAAAAAAAGTAAAAAAATACATAACTCTAAAGAACTAGGACTATATCGGATCATAGTTTTAAATAGCTCCCACACAATGGCCCCTTCCGATTTGAGGTCCTGCAGATCTAGCCACGAATAACACCCAATCACGCCCGCATTGGGCATGTTACGCAATAAGCGAACTGGACTACATAGGTCTATATTTTCCTATAACCCCCATGCAAAGGTACTTCCCGAATTAGGAACCAACAGCTCTACAAGCCACATATTACACCTGATTTAGACCAAATCTCGCAAAAAGCGTTACCAGTGACCAACACATATCTCTTATGAAAGTGGTTCCCTGTTTTCCATATCGTTCCCTGTTTCTTCACACAAAGGTCCCCTGTTTACAAACTGGACTATGTAGGGGCATATATTCGTATAACCCCATTACAAACGTTCTTCCCGATTTCAGAAATAGGACTGTTTCGGGTCAAAGTTTTAAATAGATCCCACACAATGGCTCCTTCTGATTTGAGGTCCTGCAGATCTAACCACGAATAACACCCAATCACGCCCAAATTGGGCATAGTACGCAATACGCGAACTAGACTACATAGGTCATTATTTTCCTATGACCCCCATGCAAAGGTACTTCCCGAATTAGGAACCAACAGCTCTACAAGCCAAATATTACACCTGATTTAGACCAAATGTGGCGAAAAGCGTTACCAGTGACCAACACATATCTCTTGTGAAAGTGGTTCCCTGTTTTCCATATCGTTCCCTGTTTCTTCACACAAAGGTCCCCTGATTACAGGTCCTGCAGATCTAGAAACGACAAATTATACCCGGTCAATGTTTTTTTGGTGCGTTATGAGCGGAAAAAATTAAGTCTAACATATTAAGTCCTACCTTGCTCATGCTCCAGACAGAGTTGGTTAATTCTTTAAACATCACAGTTGTGTAGGGTGTCCCATAGTGGGCCACACCCGACATTCCTTACTGGTTTTTCTTCATGCTGGTGTTATGCCAGCATCGATCGAACGATATTTCTATGGAATTGTAACGATTTAAAGCAACACAAATTAACATAAAGGGTGTTTTTTAGACGTGTGGTTTTCAAGAAGAAATAAAACGCATTTAATTTATTGTTATGGCCACGAATTTAGCTTTATAATACAGATAAGTGTTTGCCATTAGGTTTTCAAAATGATTTCGGGCAAGTGGCCGCCGCAAATAAATTCCAGCCGAGAGGCCAATTTTCGACCACTTTTTGCAGCAATTGGAGCCGTATGTCAGGAATAACGCTTCGAATATTCTCTTTCAAGCCGTCTATCGTGTCGGGCTTATCTGCGTAGACAAGCGACTTTACATAACCCGACAACAAAATAGTCCAGCGGTGTTAAATCGCACGATCGTGGAGGCCACGCCACAGGCCCACGTTGCGAGATAATGCGCTCGCCAAAAGTTTCCTTCAAAAAATTGATTGTTTCGTTGGCTGTATGGCATGTAGCGCCATCTTGTTGGAACCAAATGTCGTCAAGATTAAGGGCTTCAATTTGACGTAGCAAAAAGTCCAATATCATGGCGCGATAGCGAGCACCATTCCTGGTAACATTCCGGCCATCATCATTTCTGAAAAAAATTTGGACCGATGATTCCACCAGACCATAAACCACACCAAACCATGTTTCTCTCTAAGTATAATGGATGATGATGCATGAAATTTGGACTGAAAAAAATTTGGACCGATGATTCCACCAGACCATAAACCGCACCAAACCATGTTTCTCTCTAAGTATAATGGATGATGATGCATGAAATTCTTCAGGTTAATCTTAAGCCCAAAAGCGGCAATTTTGTTTATCGACGTTGCCGTTACGCCAGAAATGGGCCTCAAAACTGAACAACATTTTGGTCGAAAACAGCGGATCTTCCCGTTTCTCACCGACCGCTTATTTCCATTATACAGTTGCCAAAATTTGAAGTAAATTCTATTCAAATATAAATGACATAAAAAGTCCTTTCAAATAGATAATAAGGATTCCATACATGATTTCAATTTTTGTATTTTTTTATTCTGAAAAAAAAATGCCTCCATATAAGACATCTCCCCTAAAAGGGAAACTTCTCTTAAACCTGGCCCTTAATCAGCCTTCCTCTGGCAGTGATCTTGATTAGGTGCTACAGCGGCATTGGCAGTTGGCAGAAACAAAAATACACAAAGGAAGTCAATCGTTTCAAATAGTAATGAATAATGACCGAGGGCAGAAAATTCTAGCCAAATTTAAAATTGAAAATTGAAACTATTAAAAAGAATTTTGCTGGCCAACACACATTTATTAAAGAAAATCGAAAAAATCGGCAAATTTTCCGTATTTGCCTTGACAACAAAAGATAACTTTAAATAAAGAGGACATCTTTCTCTTTGTTCTGTATCATATAAAAGTCAAACGAATATCACAGGCCATTCTTATTCGAAAGAAGAATTTCACAAAAAAAAACACTGACCAAAAGAATATTGTCGTTGGAGCGTATATGATTAGAAGGATAATTCCTTTGTTGAATCAAGCGAGAAAAGCAAAGAAAGGAAATGAAAAGAAAAAAAAAAAGAATTTTTCAACAGAGCACCACACCATAGAGAGATTTAAGAGATAGGCCAGTGAGTCAATAAATCATTAAAAATTGGCGAAAGGAGAAATTTAAACAAAAGGAGAGAAAAAAATTGGCCTAGGCGAACTTTATGTACGCTACACCATGGATTGTAGTCCAAAGTCCATTGTCCTGTATTATGTGCTCCTCTTAATCGCCTATGCAGAAGGCATTAAAATAGCTGTTTGCCACGCCATTTGGTTTTACGAGTATCATGATGAACAGGGATTAAACGGGCTCAAGACCTCTTGCTTCTATATTTAAATAGAAGACAAGTTTTTAACAAAATGGCAAAGTGACATTGGTTTTCGTGGCTGCACACTACTTTCATCATGATTTTGGGTCCGTGACAACCCTCTTCAGAAAGCCTTGCTGCAATTGTTCAATGTGTAAAAGCAACAGACCGAAATAAAACAAACGAGTATCATGATTTTAATATTTCATAAATATAATGAAATTTTTTCAAGTAGGCGTGGCACCGCCCACTTTTTACTAGGGTTTGTTTTATTCTACACCCGCATCTTATAAATGAATACTAATCTTTGTGGTGTCATGAGATACGAGGGTTGCTACATATATTTCTGGCCTAGGCAACACTAGGTGTTGCCTGGCGCCATCTGGCATTTCCATTGGAAAGTTTGACATTTTTTAGCATAAACGTACTCAGAACGTTTTGCCGTAGAACCATCAAACCAAAATCAATTTGGCAGAAAAAGGAATTACCTCGTGAACATTTTCGTGCGATCATTTTTTTTACAACTTTCGAAGTGGATTATCATGACTTGGGTGCATCAATAAGCTGAAATCTTTGTATGGCGATGAAGCACCATCCTCTAGCACTGAGAAAAACCGGTTTAATGAATTCAATCGTGGCCGACGCTCGCTCAAAGACGACGGTCGTCCAAAAACAGACCTTGTGCCAGAGAACATTGATGCCGTGCGTGAACTGATAATGCAAGATCGTCATGTGACATACCGTGAGATAGAGGCATCCTTGGGCATTTCTTATACCAGCATACATTCGATATTGCATGAACACCTGGCCGTAAAACAGGTTTGTTCTCGTTGGATCCCGCACAGTTTGACAATCGCTCAAAAACAGGGTCGTGTCGATTGGTGCAATACAATTTTGAAAAAAGTTCGATCGCGGTGCCTCAAAAGATGTTTATAAGATCGTCACAGGTGACGAATCATGGATCTATGCGTATGAGCCCGAAACAAAACAGCACTCGACCGTGTGCGTCTTCGAAGACGAGCCAAATCCAACGAAAGTTGTTCGTGATAGAAGCACTTCGAAGCAAATGGTCGCCTGTTTTTCGGCAAAACTGGTCATGTATTGACTGTTCCGCTTGAGCAACGTAGGACGGTGAATTCTGAGTGGTACACCACAATTTGTTTGCCTGAAGTCTTCGGAGAAATTCGAAAAACGAACAAGCGAAGACGAATCATTGAGCACCATGACAATGCGTGCGCTTACACATCGGCTTAAATCATCGCCTTTTTGACCGGGCAAAACGTCAAATTGATGGGTCATCCGCCGTACAGCCCTGACTTGGCACCCAATGACTTTTGTATTCCCTCACATGAAGAAAAAAATGCGTGGTCAACGATTTTCATCGCTAGAAGATGCTGTTGAAGCGTTTAAAAGCCATGTTTTGAAGGTGCCTCAATCGGAGTGGAAAAAGTGCTTCAACAATTTGTGCGTGCGCATGCAAAAGTGTATAAATCATGCTGGAGAATACTTTGGAAAAGCAATAAAACCATTTCTAATGATAAATATTCGCATTTTCATTATTACGCCAGAAATATAGATAGCAGCCCTCGTACGATCTTTCTTAGTTGAAGAAACGGTGCCAGTTCCTTGAGCCAAACTCGAACGTCATAAGATGATATGCAACAAGTAAGATATGAGATACCCTACACCATTCTGCTCTTCAGAGGATTAAGCACCTCTGTCTGGAGCTTGAGCAAGGTCGGACTTAATATGTTAAGAGATAATTTTTTTTGTCGCTCATAACGCACTATACAAAGTTTAAGCGTTATGGGGTAAAATTTGTGGAGGGACCTTTGGGAGAGGGCTATTCAAAAACATAAACCGATAAGGTTCAATGTAACAGGACATAGGTGTTGGTCGCTCGTCACGCTCCATGCGAAATTTGGCAGGAATCGGATGTAAAATGTAGCTTCTAAAGCTGAATATTCTGAAATCGGGAAGGACCCGATTCTAAAGCTGCAGCAAAATATGAGCCAATGTTAACCAGTTTGACCACAGTTATTTAATGATCGCTCATAACGCACCATGCAAAATTTGGGCGGGTTCGGATATAGTTTGCTTATAGACTTGCAGGACCTCAAATCGGAAGGGACCTTTGTAAGGAAGCTATTCAAAAACACCATTGTAAGGGGGCTAAAAACATGGATCGAAAAGGTAAAATTTCACCAGAGATATATGTTTGTCACTCTTTATGCTCGGTACGAAATTCGGTCGAAATCGGATGTAAAACAGGCTAATGTGCGGCTATGGAAAAATCTGGAGCTATCTGAACCAGTTTGAACACAGTTAGTTAATAGTCGCTCATAAGGTACCATGCAAAATTTGGGCGGGATCGTATATAGTTTGTAGCTTATAAACTTGCAGGACCTCAAATCGGGAGGGACCTTTGGGAGGGAGGGAGCTTTTCGAAACACCGATATGAACAAATTTCACCAGGGATATGTGTTAGTCACTCGAAATTCTTTGTGCGAAATTTGGTAGAAATCGAAAATATGAACCGATTCATCAAAAACGGTTTATAATTGAGCCCGTACTTTGATTACTACGACGAACGGACATCGCTCACTGGAATCAAATAGTGATTCTGAGTCGATCGGTATACTTAACACAGGGTCTATATCCATCCCTACCACAACGAGGTGTAGGGTATAACAATGTAATTTTCGGTCTACGAGCGCTTAAAACTCGAAAACCGGTTGACCGATTTACAGTAAACTTGCGCAATAAGTTAGCTTTATCTGCGCTGTCAGAACAAAAAAAATATAAAAATTCAAATCAAGTGTGGAATCTTTATTGGTAATTTGAAAGGACATTTTATGGCATTTATTTTTTGAATATAATTTCCTTAAAATGTTGGCCGCAACTAGACCTCCGGGTTTCCATTCTGAGGGTCCAATTTTGGATGACTCGTTCGAGCATTTAGACCGGTATTGCTTTAATGACACGCGTAATGTTGGCTTCCAAAATCTGAATCGTAGCTGGTTTGTCAGCATAGACTTTGGACTTTACGTAACCCCAAAGAAAAATATCTAAAGGTGTGATATCACTCGATCAAGGCGGCTAACTCACCTGTCCAAAACGTGAAAGTAGCTGCGAAATGACCTCTCAATAGATCCATTGTTTGAGCAGCTGTATGGCAAGTGGCACCGTCCTGTTGAAACCAACTGTCGTCAAGATTACGGGCTTCAAGTCCAGGTAGCATAAAGATCGATATCATGGCGCAATAGCAAGCACCATTCACGTTCTGGTCATCATCATTTTTGAAAAAATATGCCGATGATTCCACCAGCTTATAAACCGCACCAAACCGTGGTTTTCTCTGGGTATAATGGCACCTCTTGAACCTCTTCTTGCGGCAAATGCGGCAATTTTCTTAATTGACTTTGCCATTGAGCCAGAAATGGGCCTCATCACTGAACAAAATGTCCATAATACTGTTGCCAACATTTGAAGGTAATTATTTACAAAAAATAAATGCCATAAAATGTCCTTTCAAATTTCCAATAAAGATTCTACACTTGATTTAATTTTCATATTTTTTTTGATCTGAAAAAATACCTCTAGATGGATCACCCTATATTTATATTTTCTTATTCATGGTACGATTTATATCAAATTCACAAATAAAATTGTAATTAAATATAAATGTGTTTATGCCGTTTTGAAAATTGTGGGCAATCCCTGGTACTATAAACAAGGTATAGTCACTAGCACAACAACAACAAAAATGTTTGGCTAGATTGTCAGTCACTTGAAAGAAAATGCCAAAAGTACATTTTTGTGAATATTTGTTTAGTATTTGAGTGCACGTAGAGAAAAAGTATGGTTAATATAGGGCGGCCACGGCAATAATAATATGTTCTCCGCAATAAAAGTATGTTCGTCGCAACTATAGTAATGTTTTTTGAATTTAAATTTGACAATAGTATGATTTCCGCAATATTAATATTGTTGAAATGTAACAATAGTATTATTGCCAAATTTAAAAATAAAAATATGGTTGTAGCAACAATATAAATATGGTTATTGCAACAAAAGTATTTTTTCGGTTTATGTTAACAAAAATATGATTACGGCAATCATCCTGTATGATTGCAATTTTTTGACCTTTGAATATGCTTTTTAGAGCAATGTTTTTGTTACGGATCTAATGCAATAATAGTACTTTTTATATGGAGATTAAAATATTAAAAAACAAACTGATCTGGTTTTGTTTAACTGAAATATTTTAAATAAGAACGCTTACGTTGTTTTAACTGATTTTTTCTACTGGTAAATAAATCATGAATCATAATTCAAATCTATTGCTGACAACTTAACCCAATTCTAATTAATAATTTCAGGGATCATAGTATAATTGTGTGCTATAATACTATTTTTGTACGGATCATAATAAGGTTGCATGTGAATCATACTACGGTTGTGAGAATCATACTATGGTTGTATGTGAAACATACTATAGTGTTGTGGATCATACCTAAGTAGTGGAAATCATAGTATAGTTGAGTGTTCAGCATACTATGGCTGTGGGGATCATAGTATGGTTATGTTTGAATCATACTATTGTTGTGGGGATAATGCTCCTGTTGTACCACAACCATATAAGTATAACCAACAATAGTATGATGCTTTTCGACTATTGTTATCCCAACCGTACTTTTTTTCTACGCGTGTTTGAAATGAAACTTTAAAATTTGTCGTTGTCAAATTTCAAATTTGAAAGTTTAATTTCCATTTCTTTCTAAAAATTGTAAATCAGCTGACTGCATGACACTACCTTCTTTATTGTGCCATGGGACAGTCAAATAAAGAAGTCGGAAAATTTAGGGAATTCATATGTTATGTGTAGTTGCAAAGAGAAAAATTACAAATCGGAGAGAAATACTAAAAATCATACTAAATTGTACTTGGTTAATTCTCTTGACGAAACGGGTAAAATATTACTTATTTTATTGGCTGTGAGATTGAATCGTGCACAATGTTGAATCATTCTGACTGATCTACCTTCTGGGAATGCCGCTACAAAAGCAAAAGGGGGCTCACACAGCTCAAGCTTCTCAAACTTGAGTTGGTACACGACTGATGAACCGAGTAATTATTTATTGATTTTATTATTGAATTAATATACAAATTGTAGACAGAAACTAGCTACGACAGCACCCGATATTCGCAATAAACAAAACATTGATGATCAAGTTTAAAGACGTGGATTTATGCTGGTACTCGTACAGTACGAGGGTTGCTATATACTTAGTAGGGACATAAATACTGTTACACACGTTTTATGCTGTAAAATAAAAAGTACTGAATGTTTTTGGTTCAAGTATTTTTTAATATATTTATTGATGTATATTGTATCCAAAAAGAATCTACTTGTTCGAAATGTCCGACTTTTGCCTTTACACACGCCTTAAGTCGCACTGGCCAATCGTCAATAGCTGCACGAACCTCGTCCATTGAAAAATTGCCCACAGCTCGAACCAAAGCAGTCTTAAGAGATCCAAAGTTGGGGTATCTTTTGTGACAAACCTTGTCCTCTTAAACCGTCCACAATTTATAATCCAATGGGTTCAAATCTGGACTGCCAGAGGGCCATTCTTCAGAGGAAATGAACGCTGGCAAATTGTTTCGAAGCCAGGCCTGGAACGTTTTAGCCTTATGGGCCGGTGCAGAATCCTGCTGGAAAGTTCATGGCTGGCTTTGGAACAGGGAATTGTTAAGAGGCTTCACAACGGTTTCTTGGTAAACTTTGGCCCATGTTTTGACTCCTTGTTCGCAGAAATGCAGGTCAGTGACCCCTTCGTAAGAGACACCCCACCAAACCATGACTGAAGCTGGGTGATGACCCTTTTCCACCCTTGGAATCAGTTCAGATGCTTCCTTAGATGACCGCGCATACACATAAACATTTTGCTTGATTAATTTTTCCTGAACAGTAAAAATGTTTTCATCGATGAACAAAATTTTTTTGTGCAAGTTTTCAGCGTGCTTCACCAAAAGACATTTGCATTTTTCAATCCTATTTTTTTTAAGCTGCAGACAATAAATGTCCGGTACGTCGTTTGAAAGCCCCAAGTCCCAAGTCTTTTTTAATGATTGGACTCATGGACTTTTGCGTGATATTTATCTCACGGGCCATGATTTCCTGTTTTCGGAGCGGATTTCTGTGAATTCTTGATTAAAAGGATTTGATGACATGCAGTGTTCGAACGGAGCGTGGGCGGCCCCACCGGTGGGCGGCCCCACAGTTTTATGCATCGGTAGACGAACATGCGGCTAATCCCTTGTGACCGTAGCGTTTTGAAAATATCGCTTTTTTTCATTTCACACTTGAAAAGCGCTATTACAGCGATACGGTTTTCATTATTTGACCACTCCATGATGAAAGTTGAAACAATTTTAAAATTCCTTACAGACTTACGCTATTGAGGTTAGCTTTCAAAACCCATATGACATTAACGGGGTATGTTCAGTCCAACTATTGAAATGGGTGTGTTCAATGTTGTAACAGTATTTATGTCCCTACTAAGTATATATCTGGCCTAGGCAACCCAAAGTGTTGCCTGGCGCCATCTGACATTTTCATTGAAAAGTTTGACATTTTTTAGCATCAACGTACTCAGAACGTTTTGACGTACGACCATCATTGGTGTTGTTTACAGTGACTTAAAAAATCAATTTGGCAAAAAGATGGAATTAACTCGTGAACATTTTCATGCGATCACTTTTCACAACTTTCGACGTGGATTATCACGACAAGAAAGCATCGCTGAACTAAAATCTTTGTGTGGCGATGAAGCACCATCCTATAGCACTGTGAAAAACTGGTTTAAAGAATTCAATCGTGGCCGACGCTCGCTCAAAGACGAAGGTCGTCCAAAAACGTCCGTTGTGCCAGAGAACAATGATGCCGTGCGTGAACGAATAATTTAAGATCGTCATGTGACATACCGTGAGATAGAGGCATCCTTGGGCATTTCTTCCACCAGCATACATTCGATATTGCATAAACACCTGGCCGTAAAAAAGGTTTGTTCTCGTTGGATCCCGCACAGTCTGACAATCGCTCAAAAAAAGGGTCGTGTCGATTGGTGCAAAAAATATGATCGCGCTGCCTCAAAAGAAGTTTATAAGATCGTCACAGGTGACGAATCATGGATCTATTCCTATGAGTCCTAAACAAAACAGTAATTGACCGTGTGGGTCTTCGAAGACGAGCCAAATCCAACGAAAGTTGTTCGTGAAAGAAGCACTTCGAAGCAAATGGTCGCCTGTTTCTTTGGCAAAACTGGTCATGTGGCGACTGTTCCGCTTGAGCAACGTAGGTACACCACAATTTGTTTGCGTGAAGTCTTCGGAGAAATTCGAAAAACGAACAAGAGAAGACGAATCATTGTGCACCATGACAATGCGAGCGCTCACACATCGGCTCAAATCATCGCCTTTTTGACCGGCAAAAACGTCGAATTGATGGGTCATCCGCCTTACAGCCCTGACTTGGCACCCAATGACTTCTTTTTATTACCGCACATCAAGAAAAAAATGTGTGGTCAACGATTTTCGTCGCCAGAGAATGCTGTTGAGGCGTTCAAAAGCCATGTTTTGGAGGTGTTTGAATCGGAGTTAAAAAAAGTGCTTCGACAAATGGTTTGAGCGCATACAAAAGTGTATTAATCATAGTGGAGAATACTTTGAAAACCATTTTTGATGATAAATATTCGCATTTTCATTATTAGGCCAAAAATATATATAGCAGCCCTCGTACAATCATATATTCCAAATATCTTCGCCATATACTCATAATGAATAGCTCATGAGATAAGGTCTCTCTATGTTGAGAATTGTACGGGTGATGCCACGCCCTCTTGCCAATCATGCTGTGATGATTGTGTTTTTCCAGAAGTTGTCCAGTCCTTGAGTGGGTAAATTTTTTACCTTCTGTTCTATCCGAACCATTTTTAATAACAAGAGTCTTAGATCCTCCAGCTTGAATATTGCGATCTGAAGTTTTCTTTGCACAGTCAGACAGACGGACAAGGCTATACTTATGACAATTTAGCATTTTATGACAATCCAGAATAAATATTCTGTACAAGGTCTCAGAACGATACTTTGAGCAATTGTAAACGGAATGAGAAAGTAAAAATGTCCTGCATGATGTGTTGAAGAATATTAAAAAAAAACAAGTAAAAAAGCTTGAGTCGATTGATGTGAATTTTATATTTTCTTTCGTTTCGTGCTCCATTGCCTGCTCTTAGCGATTTTATTGAGATCTCGTAAACGGTCGGTTCTGTGGGAGGTACTAAAGGGTGGTGCAGCCATAATGCACCATGTAAATTGTGAGGCACACCTTAACGTAAAGTTTTTTGCCCAACTTATTTTGACATTTTTATTGAAGCTATTTGCGAAAATTGGCCTTCTAGTGCACTTTGTATTTTTTTTTTAATTTGGTTAGCCAAATCGATCAAATGTATCCTTAATGCATTCGTTAACAAGCAGAATTGCCGCATTTGGGCAACTGAGTAATTGTTGGAAAGCCAATGAATCCTCAAAAAGTGATTGTTTGGTGCGGTTTAAGGGTTGGCGGCTTCATCGGGCCGTACATCTTCGGAAATGAGGTCGGCCAAGCAGTTAACGTGAGTGGTGTTTGCCATCGCGAGATGATAACGAACTTCTTGTGGCCAGAAATTAAGGACGATATGTAGTTCCAACAGGATGGTGCCACTTGCCACACCGCCAACGAAGCAATGGATCGTTTGCGTACAAATTTCAATGGCAATGTAAATTAGCCACGATCATATGATTTGACAAAGTTTTATTTCTTTCTTTGGGGATATTTAAAAGAAAAAGTGTACGTCACTAAGGCAAGAACAATTAAAGAGCTAAAGGATTGGATTCTTAGGCACATTAACGACATTGAACCTCCATTATATCTCAGAGTCATTGGAAATATAGACGGATCGTATAGAGGTATGCCACCGAAGCCGTGTCGAGCATTTGTCCAATATTTTGTTCACACGTTATTGTCATAGAACTTTTATGATAATATAAAATATATTGGACCCTCAGAATGGAAACCCTGAGGCGTAGTTGCGGCCAACATTTGAAGGAAATTATATTCAAAAAATAAATGCTATAAAATGTTTCTTCAAATTACCAATAAAGATTCCACACTTGATTTGAGTTTTTATATAATTTTTTTTTGTTCTGAAAAAATACCTCTAGATGGATCACCCTATACACAATACATATTAAGATAATTCTCCCAGAGTTTTTTGGTTTATTAACATTTAACATCGTGCGTTTTAGTTGGACCACCCCATATTATGGTTGATTGGGATCATGCTAAGGTTGTAGTGACAAGGTTCCGAGTGAACCACCCTATGGTCGTGAGGATCATACTATGGTTGACTGTGAAACGTACTATGGTGCTGAGTATTATATTATGGTTGTAGTGATCATAGGATGGTTGATTGAAATCATACTACGGTTGTGGCGATCATAATATGGTCGTGGCTATCATAGAATAGTTGTGTAAAGTATACTATTGTTGTTAGGATCATAATATGGTTGCGGAGATCATATTATAGTTGTGTGTGAATCATACTATTGTTGTAATAAGCATTGTATTTTTGTGCTACAACCATATACGATACCCAAAAATAGTATTGTACTCTGCTAGCATAGTAACCCTAACCACACTTTTTTCTTCGTACAGCTGAAGACACCTAAGTCTGAAGACTATTCCGCAACCGGACTGCACTGCTGACAGTAAAACATTGTGCGATCAGTAGATCTATCGACAATAGTCTTATCAAATTCAATAGCAGATCTCAAGAATGAGGTCGTGTAGGAGCAGAGAAGCAGAACCCATTCAAATATAGGGTGATCCATCTAGAGGTATTATATAAAAAAAAAAATAAAAATTCAAATCAAGTGTGTAATCTTTATTGGGAATTTAAAATGGCATTTATTGCATTTATTTTTTGAAAATAATTACCTTAAAATATTGACAACTGTATAATGGAAATGAGCGTTCGGTGAGAAACGGAAAGATCCGCTGTTTTCGACCAAAAGTTTGTTCAGTGATGAGACCCATTTCTGCCTCAACAGCAAAGTCAATAAACAAAATTGCGACCCCACGACAGCCGGTTCTAAGCACCGAATCGATCCAAAGGAGGAATTCTTCGGCCAAAAGCTGTCACCCCGGTACTATGTGCCGCTACAACAATAACAACAAAATTGTCGCATTTAGGCTGTAGAGCAACAAGAAGAGGTTCAAGAGGTGCCATTATACCCAGAGAAAACCACGGTTTGGTGCGGTTTATAAGCTGGTGGAATCATCAGTGCATATTTTTTCAAAAATCATGATGGCCGGAACGTAACCGTGAATAGTGCTCGCTATCGCGCCATGATATCAATCTTTATGCTACCTGAAATTGAAGCCTGCAATCGTGGCTACACTTGCTTTCAACAGGACGGTGCCACTTATCATACAGCTGTTCCAAAGATGGATCTATTGAGAGGTCATTTCGAAAAGCAGCTAATTTCGCGTTTTGGACAGGTGAGTTGGCCGCCTAGATCGAGTGATATCACACCTTTAGACATTTTATTTTGGGGTTACGTAAAGTCCAAAGTCTATGCTGACAAACCAGCTACGATTCGGATTTTGGAAGCCAACATTACGCGTGTCATTAAAGCCATACTGGTCGAAATGCTTGAACGAGTCATTCTCAATTGGACCCTCAGAACGGACACCCCGAGGAGCAGTTAGGGCCAACATTTAAAGGAAATTATATTTAAAAAATAAATGCCATAAAATGTCCTTTCAAATTACCAATAAAGATTCCATGCTTGATTTGAATTTTTTAATTTATTTTTGTTCTGAAAAAATACCTCTAGATGGATCACCCTTTACATATGAAATAAGGACTTGCAATTTCGAGAACCATCAGCGCCCTTCCCATTTAACCGTTTGAGAAACTTCACACACAGTGCTTCTAATTTCGCTTATTCCCGCCTAAAAAAACCTACCAGATTCAATCTAGCCGAAACATTTTGCCATTGTCTTTCTGTTAGTCATTATGTCCTTCTTTAGCTGTATATTTTTATAAAGTAAATATTTACAATAACTTTTTTCCATTTCCTGACTTTTTCCATTTTTCGACTCCTAAGCCTTGATATCACCAAAGCCAGCCAGCAACATAAGTTACTTTTTAAATTATCCTGCTCCATCTGAATTTCGTTGTGCCATCATATGTTTATGTAGGTGATTCCCCCCCCCCCTTTCTGTAACTATAGGTAGAAGAGAGAATGAGGTATAAGTCCAGGAACAATAGCATTCGTATTGGCAAAGTTCAGTGGATCACGTACATTTTTCTTTGGGCATTTTTCGATTTTAACAATGACGTTGGGAAGACATGTTCCATTAAACTTCCCCGTGCAACACGTATGGAATTCAAACTGTCCATTTTTTAACGCCGACTTAAATCGTTGACTTTTGCATTCACATCTACACGTACTGAGTTTCCAATCCAATTAAAAACTTTCGCACTTATTTCGAGTACTCCACACTGCGTTAAGAAGTTTATGTTTTGGTTCGATATGTTGTATGCGAGGTGCGGCACAGGTTGAATAGCTTGGCAATAAGCTATTAACAATTGATTGGAATCATTAAGGAAAACATCGGCCAGTTCGAATCGTGCATAACCCACCACACTTGAGGACATTCCATAAAGGAACGAACGGGGAACTTCTCTCGAATCAGTGAGCAGTGCACGATGTATTTCCTATACACACCGACTGAATCCAACTGGGAAATGCATTTTATAAAGAAGCCTTTACAAGGCTAAGAGATCATTCTCGTTCTCGTAAAGGTGCCGACATTCAAGAGGTGGAAAGCCCGCCGCTGAAAAACTTTAGATGTTGTTTCCAGGATTTTAACCAGGGTTCAATTGTGCGATAGTCGTGCACGCTAACCACTGCGGCTCCCTTGATGCAATGTTTAGAAAATATTTACACTAGGCTACAAAATTAGAAGAAAAAACCTGCGACAGAAGGTTTGCTATTCAACTGTAGTTGATTTGGTGCTGTTGATCACGAATCTGGCATCCGATTTGCCAGATTCGTTCAAGCTGTTCAAATGAACCATTATTCTCGGTTTTTTTTTAAATAAAAGGTCAGCCGACCCAAATTATCTGAAGTTGACTATCAAACCTTCTAACGCAAATTAAGTGTGGACTACACTGAGCCGAAAATACAATGATGTTTTAACCATGTGCCTGGTTAAATTTTTCATGGTAAATGTTTGATAGCGAAGACAAAATAACGTTAAATAAGGTCAAATATTCATACAAAATACTCGTAGTCGAGTTAACATTATATAAGGTTTGTTTTTCAAGAGAGAGACAGAAAATTATGCGACATAGACAAAAAATTAAAGATCATTTGGCTCTGTTGTATTGAAATTTTTGATCTGCTTTGTGTTATACGAAGTTTAGAATTAAGTTACACGAAATTGCAACGATTGCGACTGTCTTATCCCACCCACTCTTTTTTCCTTTCTTCCTCTGCTCTGATTGTGTGTAATTGTGAGAAAGATCATAAGACAATTTATCTCTCTCTTTAAAAAAGACACCACCAAATGCAACTGCTAGCTGTGCAATCTTCATTGCTTTTCGCACAGTTCGAAGGCTATACGCAAAGGGTAATTCTCATTAATCATAATGGGACTCCCGTATAAGACATTTGATTTGTAGTCGTAGTAGTCGTTGCCAAAGACTGCTGAATAAAAACCTTGGCGAGTTTAGAAACAGCTGTACAGTCTGCCTGGCAACCGTAGCCAATACATTCACCAAATTATTAGTTTATTCTGAAAATACAACAACAAAAAGGTCTCGAACCACAATAAAAACTGTTCAAGTCATAATAATGAAAAAAGACCGAATAAATGTTAACAAAACAAGAACATAATAAGTAGGTTAATTTGATATTAAAAATTGTAACCGTAACTATATTCCAGGTTAAAATAGGTAACTAATAACACTGTGGAACATTTTTGGGGTTATTGTCTGGGGGGTGAGAAATTCCAAGTCAGGGTGATGGTACTAGGTCAGTATATTAAAACCCTCAAAGGTTTTTGCGTTCGTATGTGCCAGTTTTTTTTATGACCTTTTACATTTTTTCCTTATCTTGATGTTTTTTCGCTTAGTTGTAAAATGTTGTCAAAAACGTAGTTTGACATAACTCGAGAACGACTAGTTCGATTTTGCTGAAATAAATTGAGAAAAATTAATAATTACATTTTCTTTAATCCATTAATATACTGTTTCTCTATCAAATCAACATTTTTGCAATTAGAAATAAATTTATGAAGAAAATTTTTTTTTTAAAACATATAAATCCCAAACGGAAAAACGTGTAGAGTCTTATAACTTTCACGTAAAGTCACATAACCTATAAACAAAATGCGACATAGATCATAGAAATCGATTAACGCGTTCTGCTTTTATTTACAATTAAGTGAAGTTACTTTTTTGGCAAAATTTTCTTCATAAATTTATTTCTAATTGCAAAAATGTTGATTTGGTAGAGAAAAAGTATATTAAGAAAGTATATTAATAGATTAAAGAAAATGTAATTACTAATTTTTCTCAATTTATTTCAGCAAAATCGAACTAGTCGTTCTCGAGTTATGTCAAACTACGTTTTTGCCAACATTTTACAACTAAGCGAAAAAACATCAAGATAAGGAAAAAATGTAAAAGGTCATAAAAAAAAAACTGGCACATACGAACGCAAAACCCTTTGAGGGTTTTAATATACTGACCTAGTACCATCACCCTGACTTGGAATTTCTCACCCCCCAGATTGGCTGTTGTACTGTGTAATTAGTTAACGTTACAATAAAAATGATTTCTATAGCAATCTTCTTAGTTAATAATATTAACAATTTCATTGTTAAATTGAACATGTATTATTTCAATAAATTAACTATAATATTTTAATATTAACAAATTTCATGGTTGAATACCATGCATTGTCAAAACAATAATAATTATTTTAATAATAACAATTTTAATGGTTAAAAAACTCAACAATGCATTGTTAAAACAAAATAATTATTTTAAAATAAACTAATTTCGTGGCTAAAAATTCAACCATAGAATAGTTAAATAACCTATTATTATTGTTAAATACCAGTCAACAACGAAATGTTTAAATTAAACTTTTAAGGTACTTATACTCATTTTCGAACTTGCCGTGGAGTTTTCCTTCGGCCAGTCTGGAGGTATCCACCAGAATATACAACTTCCGATGCAGTGATCGATGTGGCGCGGTTACGAGGGCTTTTATATATATTTCTGGCCTAATAATTAAATGCGAATATTTATCATCAAAAATGGTTTAATTGTTTTTCAAAGTATTCTCCAGCATGATTTATACACTTTTGCATGCGCTCAAACACGAAGCACTTTTTCCACTCCGATTGAGACATCTCCAAAACATGGTTTTGAAGGTGTCTTCTGGCGACGAAAATCTTTGACCACGCATTTTTTCTTGATGTGCGGGAATAAAAAGAAGTCATTGGGTGCCAAGTCAGGGCTGTACGGCGGATGACCCATCAATTCGACGTTTTGGCCGGTCAAAAAGGCGCTGGTTTGAGCCGAAGTGTGAGAGCTCGCATTGTCATGGTGCACAATGATTCGTCTTTTCTTGTTCGTTTTTCGAACTTCTTCGAAGACATCAGGCAAACAAATTGTGGTGTACCACTCAGAATTGACCGTCCTACGTTTCTCAAGCGGAACAGTTGCCACATGACCAGTTTTTTCAAAGAAACAGGCGACCAATTGCCTCGAAGTGCTGTCTTCGAAGACCCACACGGTCGATTGATGTTTTGTTTCGGGCTCATACGCATAGATGCATGATTCGTCACCTGTGACGATCTTATAAATGCTTTTTAAAGCACCGCGTTTGTATTTTTTAAAATTTCTTTGCACCTGTCGATTGACGAGCCATTTTTTGAGCCCTTGTCAAATTTTGCGGGATCCAACGAGAACAAACCTTTTTACGGCCAAGTTTCCATGCAATATCGAATGATTGCTGGTGGAAGAAATGGCTAAGGATGCCTCTATCTCGTGGTATGTCACATGGCGATCTTGCATTATCAGTTCACGCACGGCATCAATGTTCTCTGGCACAACGGCCGTTTTTGAACGACATTTGTCTTTGAGCGAGCGTCGGCCATGATTGAATTAATTAAACCAGTTTTTCACAGTTTTTTCATCGCCATACAAAGATTTAAGTTCATCGAAGCACTCTTGTCGTTATAATCCACGTCGAAAGTTGTGAAAGATGATCGCACGAAAATGTTCACGAGTTAATTCCATTTTTTTTAGCAAATTGATTTTTCCAAGTCACTGTAAACAACACAAATGATGGTCGTACGTCAAAACGTTCTGAGTATGTTTATGCTAAAAAATGTCAAACTTTCCAAGGGAAATGTCAGATGGCGCCAGGCAACACTTAGTCCTTCGTATATATCGTAGGCACCAGAAAATTTTACGATCGTTAACATACGTGTGCCAAGAGCTACCAGTAGTACGATTCACTATTCATTTTTAACATTTATCGGATCGTTAAAAAATTTTAACGACAAAATTGTCAATATTGCTATTTACTAAAGATTTTAACGATATTCGCTTTCGTAAAATCAGCTGTGGTCGCAAAGTTAACGACAACTTTTTTCGAGTTGTGGAAAAATGGACAAGAATTTGAGTGTCGTTAAAAAATCTGCAAACTGTTTTTTTATATTAATTTTAAAAATGAGATTTAAGTATTTGTCATACAATTTATCGCGAGATGAGCCGGCAATAAGTGTTCTAAGAGTCAATAGGCGCTTTATGCTAGATTTGTATAATCCATTTAATTTGAAATTTTCGGGAGCCGATTCATGTCCCTCGATGTACCTACCTCCTATAATAGCAACCACTCGTCTTTCCAATTCTGCGATGCCTTCTTGGTTAATGGATCTGTTGCCGGTCTTAGTCTGCTGCCTTTTTTGGTATCGAACTTTCATGCTTGGGTGGCATTTTAAGTTACGCCATTCCTATTCCTACAACAAAAATGTAGGTAGTAGGCCAATAAATCTTCAACACTTAATTACCGTCTACTATTGTTCAAGCTCCGCCAAGACTGCCCAGCATAGCCGCAAGCTCACTTAACTTCTTCTCATTTTCGAACTTGCCGTGGAGTTTCTGGAACTTTCCTTCAGCCAGTCCGGGGTATCCACCATAAAATCCAACTTCCGATGCAGTTGTTTTGATGTGGCGCGGCTATTTTTGGTAGCAGTCATCCTACAATCCTAAATAAAAAATTTGTGTAGTTAACTTTGGAGACTACATAAATATAATTTGTACATTTACCTTGTCCATACTTAGTGATTGTCGGATTGTTAAAAGTTAGTGAATCGCACTACTGGGGTCTTTGTTTAAATGTGTAGTCTAATTACCGATAATTTTTCACCCAGCCATCGCAAGTGTTGGCTTACATGCACAACGGCACAAAACGAGTATTTGTCAATGAAACTTCATTAAACTTTGTGGGGTTTCGATGTTGCGCGGATTTTATTCTTTTCGCAGTTAGTATATTTTTTGCAACATACTCGTATAATCTATATACTTGTATTAAAGATTTAGCACACGTTTCATTTCTGTAATAAAGCGGAACGCAAATGTTACGTGTACATAACGCTATGCCTTGTAATTCGATAACGTAAAGCCCCCTAAAAGTAGGCAAAACAATTGAGTAAAAGCAGCGACTAAAATTATGCTATTCGAAAAATAATTACGCCGTAGTCTAAAGGTATACCATGGAATATTAAAATAGGGACCTTCCAAGTTAAAATAATACTTCTGATGTTTTTCTGTTCTTCTTTAAAAAAATGTACAAAGCGTTGGCTATATACAGATTGCCAAAATTTTATTCGTATCTGAAATGAGTTGTATTGACAGAAAACTATGGAAAATCTGTTCTGAATTTAATTGTTGAAACTGTTTCTTTATTAAGCGCTTAAATTCAAGAGTGAGTATGACTTTTGTTTGGCTCAATGTCCATTTACTTTTCGAAACTCATGTAATCATTAATGGTTTTACTTTGTAAGATACGAATAAATAGGGTTTTCCAATTTCCATTTGTCTTTCTCCAAAAAGGTCTCAGAACATATTTTCTTCGTTCATAAACCTTACTAAGTATGAAAGAGATATACTAAGCAGAGCTTCATTCGGAATTCAGTTGGAAAGTGCCCAAAGCGTTTAGCTTTGTAACCGTGGACTTCTCTGTGGAGCTATACCTACCTACCTATAAGTAAACCGATCGACAGAGAAACACGAGCTGATTCCATTCGATGATAGCACCCAAACTTATGTTCATGCGATTTTAAGTCTTTAGCTCTAGCAGCCCTATAATATCCATAACATCCAATCTTGTTGCTATTTGGCACAGTTCCTAGCTATCGATCAGTTATCAGTTCATAAAAATGTTTGCTATCGGTCCACGTTTTTACCACGTTTTATTTTGTCTTCCCGTTCGCAACACCTCGAAATGCCGGTCGGATATTTTAAATCGTCGTACCATTTTAAGATGAACTATCTATGAGTTTAGTCTTTCTGTGCTAAGCAAATGGGCCAGATCGGGCAAGAGGTTAAAATTGCCTCCACACAACCTGTGGAATAATCCACAACCGTACACTTAAAAGGACAATATCTCATGAAATATTAGAGATTTGACAATGATATTTGAAACATATGTTGTTGGCATAGATCGAAACAGATTCTGAAGAAAAAGTAGGCGATGACACGCCCCCTTTAAAAATAAGCACAGTTGTGGCTAAAGTAATGGGCCGATCATTATACAATTTTTACAGAATAAAATCAAAGATTATAGACTATATTGTGTTAAAATTGGACAAAAGTAGCCCCGCCTATACAACCCTGAACTTTGAAGGGCTATATCACGCGAACTAATACCGTAGCCGATGACGATAGTAGTTGGCATTTATGATGTAGGTATCAAAACAAACACGAGGACGAAAAGATGCCGAAGCAAAAACCCCTTAAAAAAGTTTACACTTTGAACCACAATCCATAATAGAGCGTATTCGCGCCTCGGCCCGGCAAAACTTAATGTGCCTATTTGACGAATTTTTGGCTTTTTTATGGGACTAAAGTCAAGAAAGGGGTGTGCAAAACGAAACCAAGAAATTTCGTTGAATTAACGCAGGCCATTAAAGCAATAATTGAAGAGATCACAACTTCAACCCTTCTGGCCGCAATAAATAATGTTCTGGTCTGAGGTGTCGCATATGTGTGGATAAGCACGGAAGTGAAACCTATCATCCTTAAACACAATTAGTCATATAAAATTAAATTGAATTAACTACACAATTAAAAGAACTAAATAAGATACATTAATTAAAAAAAAGTAATTTGAATTTTTTTTTGTAGCAAAATTTGTGCGCCACCCTGTAAAATTCACCGTCGTAAAATTCTTATATGATCTAGCCATGTCCAGCGATGTGTCTGTTGAAAGCACAACAGCGGTTTAACTAAATAAGCTAGGACTCTGAAATATAGCTTGAAGATGGCTTATTGTCAAAAGTTGTTTGGCATTGTCCGTGGGCGAAAACGGCAGAGAGAGAAAAAAGTTTCCCCTTTGAGGGACTTAAGGTACCTCGGAAAAAAGCATACTTATTTGAGTACTTACTTAACAATCATGCTCTATTAAACCGGTTTTGGTATGTTCATAGTCGCAACCATACGGTATGATTGCCATAATCATATTATTGTTAACGTAAGTTTTAAACAACAATACTGTTGTTGCGCCAACCACGTTTATTTGGTTGCTACAAGCATATTTTATTTCTAATTCTGGCAATAATAGTATTGTTACATTTCAACAATATTAATATTGCCGCAATCATACTGTTGTCAAAATGAAATTCAAAAAACAATACTATGGTCGCGACGAACATGCTTTTATTGTAGAGAACATATTATTGTTGCGGTGACCACATAGTAACCATATCATTTCTCTGCGTGCATGTATCCTCTAATTGCATTGCCTCAATAGCTGGCTGAAAAAAGTCTAGAAATGATAAGAGCTAGTGATTGCTTCAGAGCAGAACGTTTTGGCGATTTCAGTACTGCTGCTCTAACTCTCTCGATGTTTTGTGGTGTTGTAATCCTTCTTTCAGGTCCCCTTGGTACACATGACACATTCCCTGCTGTTCTCAATGAAGTTACCCAATTTAGAATTAATTGTCGTCCAGGAACACGTCCGCGTGGGGGAACAACGAATCGTAAACGAAAAGCACGCTGCACTGCAATGTTCAAGTGCGCATTTGAAAAATACGCGTCAACACAAAATGACCTCTCCTCACGTGCCCAATGCCTGATGGCAACTGAAAGGCAGACGAATACAAATCTCCCGTCAGCTACTTTAAGCCACGCACACTCTCCACTCTCTTCGATTAACAGTGCCGCCACAGCCTGCAGTGCAAAAAAGCAAAATTTCGCGCTCCACCCTGTATAATGCCCTTCGAATATTGTCACCTACTTCACAAACTTTGTTTCTGCGTGCATGGGCACCGGTTTTGCTACATAAAAAAATATGGATTTATTTTGAAGATTTGGGTGAAATTGGGGTCGGACTCATTCAATAGCGAATTTAACATGGCCAAACTTAACGTCGCTTTTTCTTAAATTAGGTTCAGGTTATTTTAAGTCTTTTCGTTTGGTGGCAGTTTTTGTTTTTTTCAAATCTAAACACTGCCAGTTCCCCTTAAAGACTCATTTCCACAACTTTTCAAAATTTGTGTCCCATTTAAAACCAAACAAAAAAGAGGGGGAACTGTCTCACTTGAAAAATTATCTCATTTATAATGAGCTACAGTTTTGTAACATTTTTAGGGTTTAACTTCTGGCACCACATGACATACTTGAGTTTTATGCCACTGACACGTATGGGATGCCACAATGCCATGCTTGGTTTTAAGTGAACGAATGCCAAGGCAAAAACTATGCACAGACTTCCAGAGACTGGGACAATTATCCAAACACACTTGCCAAAAAAAGAAGAACGAACACCAAATCCGGCAATCAGGCATAGGAAAACTTAAACACAAATACTCGCAATTGTGGAACAAAGGCGTATTAACTCTGAGGATATACTCGTATATCATTCGATACGGAAAAAAAGTAAAGCATCAAAAAATGTATTTTAGACCCTTGTTTTGATTGATCAAATCCTTTTGACTATTTTCCTAGTTAGTTAAGCCATATCCGTCTGGTGTCTGCCAGCTGTTTTTTACGATAACTTTAGAATGCAGCAGGTCTTAACATTTAGCTTGTCGATATATTTTTTTAAAATTGCATTTGGAATATATCCACACCCTTGTGGTACCTTCCACACAAATAAACTGTTGCAGAGCAGATGAAAACCCACACCGAATGCCCGAAATTCGCTTTAATCCTGCACTCCGTAGACGGTTTTGTAGTTGCTTATGTAAGTGGACAAACTAAGTTCGGCCTTGCCGAAGCTTATATACCCTGTATCATGGGTTACAGTCCAATATAAACATTTTGTCAACACGCAGAAAAAAAGTATGGTTGGGGTGACAATATTCGAAGAGGATCATACTATTGTTGGGTATATGGCTGTGACACAACAATATTATGATCCTAACAACAATAGTATGATTCACACATAACCATACTATGATCCCCACAACCATAGTATGATTCACACTCAACCATACTATTATCTGCACGACCATATTATGATCCTCACAACCATAGTATGTTTCTCATACAACCATAGTATGATCCTCACAACCATAGTATGATTCACACGCAACTATACTATGATCCCCACAACCATAGTATGATTCACACTCAACCATACTACAATCCCCAAAATTATTTATTAGGATTGGTTCTTGTTGTTATTCAAAAATAGAGATTTTTATTAAGTACTCGTATGTTATTTTAAATTGCATTACTATTAGTTCATAGTCAGATTTGAGGCCATGTTTTTACTAAACATTTCATTCAAGAAACAAAAAAAATATATTCCAACGGTCAAAAATACTTTTAGTTGCCAGCAGGGGTGAATGCTACTTCACCATCCGTAGACACCAAGAAACGAATGTGATTTTACCATGATCAATGGCTATATACTTAAGTGCAGGCAGATTTTAAATAAACGAGAACCAGTCGGTATTAGAGTATTTCACCGAACAAAGAAAACACAATAAAAATCCCTTGAACTACCTTTCGGTTCTTGTTGTTTTTTTAATGGACAGCAACCATTAACTGTATCGTGTGTATGTGTTTTATTGTATATCAAAAAAACATACGCAGACACATACATGTATGCTCTATAAAACCTGTTTTGTTATGTTCATAGTCGCAACCATACTGTATGATTGCCGTTATCAAATTATTGTTAACTTAAATTTTAAACAACAATTATTTTGTTGCACCAACCATGTTTATATGGTTGCTACAATCATATTTTCATTTCTAAATTTGGCAATAATACTATTGTTACATTTCAACAATAGCAATATTGTCGCAATCATACTATTGTCAAAATAAAATTCAAAAAACAATACTATGGTTGCGACGAACATGCTTTTATTGTAGAGAACATATTATTGTTACGGTGATCATAGTGTAACCATATCTTTTCTCTGCGTGAAGAAAGCTTGGCACCGGCATCCCTACCATCAGTTTATGTTCCTTTCCATACCAACACCATACATACCAACTTCTATCTTCACATCGGTATCAGTTCAAAGTTAAGTGCTGTATATGCGGAGCCACGCCCTTTTGTTCAGTTTAAACACAATTTTGTTAAAATTGTATAATCATCGGTCCATTGTTTTGGCCATAGTTGCGATATTTTAAAGGGACCATGGCATCGCTCACGTTTCCTCCAGCATGTGTTTCAAACATCATCATCACATCCCTATTAGTTTATGAGATTCTAGCAAATACCCGCTACATCGTGAGCGGAAAACTGTCATATCGATACAAAGTGCATAAACTGCATATGTGACGCGCAAAATAGAAAGGGACCTAAGGTTAAAAACCAGTTTTGTTCAGTAGAGCCATTTTAAAGATTAGGCTCCTTTCTATTTGCGCTTAGAACCGTCGACTTCACTTTCATAAAACGCGCATATCTCCGGGCATGGGATCGGTATGATTCGATGCTCAGATGTTGTCCACATCAAAATAAACAAGTGAAAAGTTGATGAAAAGTTTTGTTCATGAGAGCCATTTTAAAGATTAGGTTCCTTTCTATTTGCGCTTAGAATCGTCGACTTCACTTTCATGAAACGCGCATATCTCTGGGAGGGAACAGTTTTGGGGCATGGCATCGGATCAAAAAAAGAAAAAAAATGAAAATTGATTTTTTTTTACCCTTAGGTCCCTTTCTCTATGCGCTGTCACATATTGATTTGAACGCCCATTTTCGTAAAAGGCTGCAACAATCTTAATGCGCTGCTCAATTGTGTACCGCTCCAAGGTTGAATTTGTCAAACACTGAAACGAAGAAAGCTCAAATTAAGTTGGGCCAAAATTGATGTGCATTATGGTTGGACAACCCTTTACATTTGCTTTTTTTTATTAGCCAACAATCAGGGGTTTGCCCCTATACATGCATTGCGTTGGTCGGTGGAAAGCAAGTGATCGAAGGGGGGAAAGAGGAAGTAACGATAATTTATTGACATTCGTCTTGAATTTTTGGATTTCGTAATTGGTGGGAAATACATTTGCCGGAAGTTGATTCCACATACGAACAGTACGGGCGAAAACAAGTTCGATCTGTAGTGTATATAAGTAGAGCAGTCAACCGGCCAATCGAAAACAAACGGGTGTGAATTCCTAGAAAGTCGAGTATCCCTGCCGAACATCCTCACGTCAGGAATAAGACCACGAATGTCTGAAGAACACACACCATGGAAGTAGCGATAGAACAGCGACAGACTTCCCACATTCCGACGATGCTCCAGGGAAACAATAGAGTTGGATACCCTACTTTCACCTCTCAGCACCATCGCTCTCCTTTGAACACGGTCCAGAAGCTCCAAGGATGATTTTGGAGTTGTATTCCATCTTTGGCCTGATGTGTGTTGAATAGATATCGAAAAGATCAGAAGAAGTGAAATATTTCTTGCACCGCTTTAGGAAGCCTATGCACCTTAAAACTAGGAGGAAATTGAGAATGTTATGCTTTTATGCAAATTAATTTTGCCAACCGCAACTTGTGCAATTGTAACAATGTTTTCCAAAACAAAAATTCAAGAACAAAAAAAACTTATTCAAAATTTATGTAAATTAGATTTGACAGCGTGAAACTTGGACATTGCCACACTTTTAGTACTCGTGGGAACATGCGCCTTTTTTCCAAAAAGGAAAGTATAGCAGCCAAGAACTACAGGTTCTCTCTTCTAACCGTATAAAAGTAGAACTACGAGTATTCTGCTTATGTGGGCTGTTCTCATGCTTAACAGAGGATTTTGCACAAAGGGACTTTGGGTAAAAGAACTCGATGTACACAAATCAGTATTTATGAGGGCTGCTATATGTATTTCTGGCCTAATAATGAAAATGCGAATATTTACCACCAAAAGTGGTTTTATTGTTTTTCAAAGTATTCTCCAGCATGATTTATACACTTTGGCATGCGCTCAAACCAATTGTCGAAGTACTTTTTCCACTCCGATTAAGACACCCCCAAAACATGCACGCAGAGAAAAGATATGGTTACTATATGGTCACGGCAACAATAGTATGTTTTCTGCAGTAAAAGTATGGTCGTCGCAACCATAGTATTGTTTTTTGAATTTCATTTTGACAATAGTATAATTGCGGCAATATTAATATTGTTAAAATGTAACAAAAGTATTGTTGCCAAATTTAAAAATGAAAATATTGTTGTAGCAACAATATAAATATGGTTGGTGGGACAAAAGTATTGTTTTCATGGACTTCATGTTAACAATAGCATAATTACGACAATCATACCGGCAAAACCTTATTTTTTTTTAATTTGACAATGTTATTTTTACGATTATTACGCAATAATAGTAATAAAAATTACTAAAAATTATAAAAAAAACTACGGATTAGTATAACTAAAATATTTTTAATAAATGATATTTTTTACTGTTAAATAAATCACTCCTATTGTTACATAACTTACTTAATAAAATTCTTTATTGTTGAATAACAACGTATTCCAACGTATTCTTTACAAACAATTTTGGAGATCATAGTATAGTTGTGCGTAAGTCATACTATGGTTGTGATGATCATTCTATGGTTGTACGTTAAACAAACTATGGTTTTGAGGATCATAATATTGTTGTGGAGATCATAGTATGGTTGAATGTGAATAATAATATGGTTGTGGGGATCATAGTATGGTTGTGTGTGAATGATTCTATTGTTGTGAGGACCATAATATTGTTATGGGGATAATAGTATGGTTGTGTGTGAACCATACTATTGTTGTGATGAACATAATATTGTTGTGCCACAACCATATAACCAACAATAGTATGGTGCTCTTCGAATATTGTTACCCCAAGCATACTTTTTTCTGCGTGTGGTTTCTGAACGCTATTAGTGTGCCGAAATCAAAAACTGTATTAAATACTTTTAAAACAGTTGGGATCTCTTCATCGCCGCTTAACTTTGGATTAAAAACCTGCCCGAATATACAGTCTGGGTAGATAAAAGCTGGCGAAACGTAATTTTGATTGTCACTGTAATTTAACTAAAAGCTCTTTGGCATTTTTAAGATTTGTGAACACCTTTTGCCATTGTCGCACCAGTCTTCGAAATTTTGTTCGTTGAAGGTTTTTTGGCCAGCAGTATGCCTTTGATTTAGACTGCGTTCGTTAAAACCGTAAAATAATCTAACTCAAACACATTTTCTTCATCTTAATTATCCGATGCCTTCAAAAGCTGTACTATTTAAATATATCTTATATGTAACGCGCAAAATAGAAAGGAACCTAAGGCTAAAAACCAGTTTTGTTCAGGAGAGCCATTTTAAAGATTAGGTCCCTTTCTATTTGAGCTTAGAATCGTCGACTTCACTTTCATAAAACGCGCATATCTCTGGGAGGGAACACTTTTGGGGCATGGGATCGGTCTCCTTCGATGCTCAGATGTTGTCCACACCAGATGCTGTCACATACGCACAAATTGCAGCATGCAAACCGTTTTCAACTTAATAAGACACTAATAGCTTGAATCGCTTTTGCAATCTAAACAAAGCAACACTTTGGTGCATTTAGTGCAAATAACCACACCTTTTTTTCTTGATGTGCAGGAATAAAAAGAAGTTATTGGGTGCCAAGTCAGGGCTTTATGGCGGATGACCCATCAATTAGACGTTTGGGCTGGTCAAAAAGGCGCTGGTTTCAGCCGATGTGTGAGAGCTCGCATTGTCATGGTACACAATGATTCGTCTTCTCTTGTTCGTTTCTCGAATATCTCCGGTAACTTCAGACAAACAAATTGTGGCCGTCCTACGTTGCTCAAGCGGAACAGTCGCACATGACCAGTTTTGCCGAAGAAACAGGCGACCATTTGCTTCGAAGTGCTTCTTCCACGAACAACTTTCGTTGGCTCGTCTTCAAACACCCACACGGTCGATTGCTGTTTTGTTTCGGGCTCATACGCATAGATGCATGATTCGTCACCTGTGACGATCTTATAAACGTCTTTTGAAGCACGTTTATCGTATTTTTTTCAAAATTTCTTTGCACCAATCGACACGAGCCTTTTTTTGAACGATTGACAAATTTTGCGGGAACCAACCAGAACAAACCTTTTTTTCGGCCAGGTATCGAACGTATGCTGATGGAAGAAATGCCCAAGGATGCCTGTATCTCACGGTATGTCACATGACGATCTTGCATTATCAGTTCACGCACGGCATCAATGTTCTCTGGCACAAAGGTAGTTTTTGGACGACCATCGTCTTTGAGCGAGCGTCGGCCACGATTGAATTCATTAAACCAGTTTTTCACAGTGCTATAGGATGGTGCTTCATCGCCATACAAAGATTTAAGTTCATCGATGCACTCTTGTCGTAATAATCCACGTCGAAAGTTGTGAAAAATAATCGCACGAAAATGTTCACGAACAAATTCCATTTCTTTGCCAAATTGATTTTTGCAAGTCACTGTAAACAACACAAATGATGGTCGTACGTCAAAACGTTCTGTTTACGTTTATGCTAAAAAATGTCAAACTTTCCAAAGGAAATGTCAGATGGCGCCGGGCAACACTTAGTGTTGCCTAGGCCAGAAATATACTTAGTAGGGACATAAGTAATGTTACAACATTGAACACAACCATTTCAATGGTAGAACTGAACATACCCTGTTAATGTCATATGGGTTTTGAAAGCTAACCTCAATAGCGTTAGTCTGTAACGGGATTTTAAAATTGTTTCAACTTTCATCATGGAGTGATCAGATAATGAGAACCGTATCGCTGTAATAGCGCTTTTCAAGTGTGAAATGAAAAAAGCGGTATTTTCAAAACGCTCCGGCCACAACTGCTTGAGGAGACTGGAGATGTAAAAGACCGCCACCCGTCGGGCCACCGGTCGTGCTCTGTTCGAACACCGCATGTCATCAAAGCCGTTAAATCAAGAATTCACAGAAATCCGCTCCGAAAACAGAAAATCATGGCCCGTGGGATGAATATCACGAAAAAGTCCATGAGTCGAATCATTAAAAAAGACTTGGGACTTGGGGCTTTTAAACGTCGTACCGCACATTTATTAACTGCAGCTAAAAAAATAGGATTGAAAAATGCAAACGTCTTTTGGTGAATCACGCTTAAAACTTGCACACAAAAATTTTGTTCACCGATGAAAAAATTTTTACCCTTCAGGAAAAATTTAACGAGTGTATGCGCGGTCATCTAAGGATGCATCTGAACTGATCCCAAAGGTGGAAAAGGGTCATCACCCAGCTTCAGTCATGGTTTTGTGGGTGTCTCTTACGATGGGGTCACTGACCTGCATTTCTGCGAACCAGGAGTCAAAACAACGGCCAAAGTTTACCAAGAAACCGTTTTGGAAGCTGTTGTGAAGCCTCTTAACAATTCCCTGTTCCAAAATATGCCATGGGCTTTTCAGCAGGATTCTGTGCCGGCCCATAAGGCTAAAACGTCCCAGGCTTGGCTTCGAAACAATTTGCCAGCGTTCATTTCCTCTGAACAATGGCCCTCAGGCAGTCCAGATTTGAACCCATTGGATTACAAATTGTGGACGGTTTTAGAGGACAAAGTTTGTCACAAAAGATACCCCAACATTGGATCTCTTAAGACTGCTTTGGTTCGAGCCGTGGCCAATTTTCCAATGGACGAGGTTCGTGCAGCTATTGACGATTGGACAGTGCGACTTAAGGCGTGTGTAAAGGCAAAAGGCGGACATTTCGAATAAGTAGATTCTTTTTGGATACAATATACATCAATAAATATATTAAAAAATATTTCGTCCAAAAACATTCAGTACTTTTTATTTTACAGCATAAAACGTGTTTAACATTATTTATGTCCCTACTAAGTATAATAAAGCTAAATACTTTGGCCATAACATCAAATTATAGGCGTTTTATTTCTTTTTGAAAACCACACGTCTGAAAATAAAACTCTTTAGTTAAATTTTCTTTTTATCCTAAATTAACCTATTTTTTGACCGTTAAAAACCAATGGATCTGATAACTTTTTTTTGGGTTTTTATTTCTCTATGTGATCTATTTCAAGATTTTATTCAATTTTAAAGGGAATTTACAAAATAAGCAATAAAACAAAATTAAATAACAACAAAAAATGATTTTTAAAATTACTTTTTTCGTTTCTACTTCTAACGAAGCATTTTTTTTGCCATGGAAATTGTTGCTGCTGTAAATCGATTTTTATATTTATGTTTTCTACTCCATCCTTAGGTGGAGGGTATAAAAGAAAACTCAGATGTAGCCAGAGACAAACGAATACCAAGCATGCACCCTGACTACATACTTATAGGTACACACTAAAGGCCTGCAGAGAACCATCCAAACACACTTGTTGTGTGTTATTCATTTGTCTTATATCTGCTTGTATCTGTTTCGCTCTCTTTGGATTGAGTGCGTATGGAATATTTCTCTTTTAGGTAACGATGGAATAGGTATGAGAGAGTGAAAGTATCAAGTATCAAAAATACTTGTATGATCACATACATAACAAACAGATATATCGGTATTATTGTTACCTGTGCTTGGAATATGTGGAGAGCTGATGCTGCAAGCACATAGAATAAAGAGCGAAATAAGCAATAAAGAGAAAACACTATTAAATATAAAAATTATAAATATTACATTTATTTGAAAAAAACATAAACATAACAAAATCATGTTTCTAATTAAATTAATAAAATTAAACATTAATTCACATATTAAAAAATAAATAAAAATAAAATAAAGATCTTTGTACTATTATATTTTATGTTTTTTATTCTTTGTTTACTTACCTCAGACATTTTTTTTGCTTTTTTTTAAATTTGTCACAGATAACTCTTACACCATCACTCTGTGCAAAAAGAATAGAATACGTAACAAAACCGCATCAACGCAAAGCGTACGATCTGGAATATTCATTTAAAATTGATACATCCATTTGAAAAAGAGAAAGAACAGTTACTTTACTGAGTGGAACAGGTAAAGAGAAAAATGGATTCCACTACAACGAGTGAAAGAGAAGGAGATGATACGCTCTATACTCAATCCAAAACACATGAGTACATGTTTTGTTCTACTCTTTGTTGTATTTGTATCGACAATATCAGGTGCTTACTTGTTTTATCTGTTCGTTTAGGTAAAATGAATGGAACGTTGCAGGCCTTTAGTACACACACATTCACATAAATTATTTATTACTCAGACGCTTGTATCCGGAAAATATATTGTCTGGCAAATAAAACTGTAACAACAACCGACGGAAATCCGTATAATGTTTCCTTCATTCAGCCCCCAGCACTAGGTGCCCTCTTCTTTGCCCCAATTTACCTGGTCACAGAATTTATGCACCACAAATGGGGAAGGGTAGAGAGTGTCATTTTGAGATGTGCGAGCTGGTGGTTAAAACTGTTGTTTGTCAAAGCGGGGTATGTATAAAATGTGTACATTAGAGTTGTAGCCACTTGTTTGAAACACAAATTTGTCGACTTAGTTTACGAAATGTTTGTTGGGTTACTCTGGGTCTAACATAGTGTTGCTGAACAAACGAGCTTAACACTGCTGAACACTTTAAACAAAGTGGAGAACATTTACACTTGCCCCATCGTGGCCAAGGATCAGATCAAGAGCATATTTTGTATATTTAGCCAAGTTATTTTTGTTGTTGCCAGATTGTAACGAAACCTTTTGAAATTGAAACCAAAGACGAAAAGCGGTAAACGATGGGCGAAATGAGCTTTATCGAGATATCGAAAAACAGAAGATGAGTAAAAATCATTTTGGGAATGCTGTTTTTCTGTGTTTAAAGTGTGCGAGTTTAGTGTTTTCTGTGTTTTTTTTTTTTGTACAGTATACCAATAATGTCTTCGTACAGCAGCTTATAAAAACATTATTTCCGAAAAACAGTGTCATGTAGGGAAATTTTTTCAAATGTTTTAATGCAGTTGTCTTTATAAAACATTTCTTCCGACATACTCGTAGCAACTAGAACTAACACATCATGGAAGTTAAGTTGAAAGTTAATAACTAAATGCTACACAAATTCGATTATTTGCTTCCAATAAGCTTCTTCGTACTCTTCAGCTAGAAAATGTTTATAGGTGGGCTGGCGCAAGCTCCTCTCAAATTTCTATGTTAAGGATAAAAAGTCTTATGCGGAAATAGCTCAGCTAGTACAGGGTGGAGCGCGGTAATTTGCTAACATGGGAACGAAATAAAAAAATAGGAACCTTCCAAATTTTTTTTTTATATTTCAATTATATTTCAACAGTAATGGATTTTTTTAAATTACATGTTTTTAAATAGTGTATCCGGCAAATGTTGACCCTCGGTTTCCACATACTGCTGCATACGTTTTCTGAAGTTTCCAACAATTGCAGCAAGGCTTTCTGAAGAGGGTTGTCACGGACCCGAAATCATGATAAAAGTAGTGTGCAGCCACGAAAATCAATGTCACTTTGCCATTTTGTTAAAAACTTGTCTTCTATTTAAATATAGAAAACAAGAGGTCTTGAGCCGGTTTAATCCCTGTTCAATGTGTAAAAGCAACAGACCGAAATAAAACAAACGAGCTAAACAACGTTTCCATGAACTCTAACAAGCATGTCGACTGGTATTCTGCCCATTTCAGCCTAAATATTGTTAATTAGGTCTTCTAAGGTGTTGGGACGGTTGACATACACCTTCGACTTCAGGTAAGCCCAAAGGAAAAAATCGCATGGGGCTAAGTCAGGTGACTTAGTGCCGGCCAGTTAACATCACCCCTCAAAGAGATAAGCAGTCCAGGAAACATTTGCAAACCATTCATGGTAACTCTCGCTGTGTGTGCAGTGGCACCATCCTGTTGGAACCATGTATCCTCTACTGGCATTGCCTCAAGAGCAGGCTAAAACAAGTAAAAAATGTTAAGTTTGGCTGTGCCGAACTTTGGATACCCTCCACCAGATTCCCAAATAAAACCAAATTTGGTGCGGAAGTGTGTTCTATATAGAAATCTTTATGTGCAAAATTTCATTTCGATAGATCAAGTTTGTAGTGAGTTATTGTCATATTATTTCTCAAAGCCCATGAGACCGTTTGTGTGGGAGGTACCAGTAGGACTTTTCCGATCTCAACAGAATTTGGCGCAGAGGTGTGTTCTATATAAAAATATTTATGTTGAAAATTTCATCTCGATAGGTCAAGTTTGTAGTGAGTTATTGTCATATTATTTTTCAAGGCCCTTGAGACCGTTTGTGTGGGGGGTACCAGTAGGGACTTTCCGATCTTAGCCAAATTTAGCGCAAAAGTCTGCTCTACATATTAATCTTTATGCCGAAAATATCGTCTCGATAGGTCAAGTGTGTGGTGAGTTATTGTCATATTATTTTTCAAGGCCCATGAGACCGTTAGTGTGGGAGGTACCAGTAGGACTTTTCCGATCTCAACCGAATTCAGCGTAGAAGTGTGTTGTATATAGAAATCTTGATGTGTACAATTTTATTTCGATAGGTCAAGTTTGTGGTGAGTTATAGACATATTATTTCTCAAGGCCCATAAGGCCGTTTGTATGGGAGGTACAAGAAATTGTGGCCCAATCTAAACCATTTTTACATAGATGATTGCGCCTATATAGAGATTATTATTTGCAAAATTTCAGTGATTTTGCTCAAGAAACTGGACGGATATTTCCAATTAAAAAACTAATTTTTATGAGGTTGAGGGTCAGCAACACCAACTTCCCGTAGAGCTATATAGCCCATTTTCAATACCAACCATGCTAGGTTAACTGCACATGTTGTGCTTCATCTACCTAGCTGTTTTCATGCAGGCTCTATCTTGTTTTCAACATACGGACAGCTGGACAACGTGGCTAGATCGTCTTAGAATTTTACGAGGATCAAGAATATATATACTTTGTTAGGTCTCCGATAATTATTTCAAGGTGTTACAGACAGAATGACAAAACTAATATACCTTCATTGTATGGTGGAGGGTATAAAAAATCAGGAAATGCCAAAAGCAAGTGATTGCTTTCGAGCAAAGCGTTTCGGAGATTGCAGTACTGCTGCTCTAACTCCCACGATGTTTTGTGGTGTTGTAATCCTTCAAGCAGGTCCCCCTCTTACACATGACACATTCCCTGCTGTTCTCAATGAAGTTACCCAATTCACAATTGATGTCCGTCCAGGAACACGTCAGCGTGGGGAAACAGCGAATCGTAAACGAAAAGCATGCTGCACTTCAATGATCGAGTGCGCATTTGAAAAATACGCTTCAACACATAATGACCTCTCCTCACGTGTCCAATGCATGATGGCAACTTAAAGGCAGACGACTACAAATCTCCCGTCAGCCACTATAACCCTGCTCTCTTCGACCAACAGTGCCTCAGCCTGCAGTGCAAAAAAACAGATTTCCGCGCTCCACCCTGTATGTCAGACACTTTAAATATGAAGTTCGTGTTAAAAATAGTTCAAAATCGGGACGGTCTGAGATTCTAGATCACTGAGATCGGCTGTAAGTCAAGCGTATGACTGAGTCGGATCCATTAATCAGCGCGTTGATTGTTAGCACAGAACTGACTAAATTGAACTAAAAACTTGATTAATGCTAGGTCAAGATCTTGAACAACACGAAGAAAAGCATTTGTGAATTCAGTGATTCGTATAAAGCATTTGGATTTTGCCCGTGTATATGAAAATGCGTCTCTCTAGTTCTGAGAACCGGTATATCTCAAAAAACAAACTTTTTGGTTCCGGCAGCACAATTAGAGTGTGGAAAAGGCCGGTAAATGCCTACAATCCCAAACTTCTAATACGTAACAACTGTAGAACATGTTGGTGCCGAGTAAACCAAATTTGCCGACAATGTCTGATATCAGACAATTCTAAACAATATCTGAACTCTGTCGAGAATTCTTACCGACATCGCAAAAATAATTCTGTTCGGATCGCCTGAGGATTTTTTTTTCAGAGAAGTAATGGCTGATCCAAGTAGAGATACTTTTTTCAATAGCCTTTTTTGACAGATCACGTGTGAGTCGTGTCATGCTGTCATGTAATTTTTGTTTGAGTATTGTTTGGCATTTCATCATGAAAGATTTAAGCCTGAACAACTTTTACAAATCGTTCAACACTATTAGGAAAACTCACGTTCTGTGAGGAATGTGTTTCGTGCGTTTTCGAGCCAAATTTTGTTCAGCGATGAGGCCCATTTCTGGTAAAGAAGCAAAATTGCCGTATTTGGGACGAAGAGCAACCAAAAGAGGTTCAAGGGCTGCCACTTTATTCAGAAAAGCGAACGGTTTGGTGTTGTTTGTGGGCCGGTAGAATCATCGGTCCATATTTCTTCAAAAATGATGCCGGTGAGAACGTAACTGTCAATGGCAACCGTTATCGTGCCATAATAACCGACTATTTTTTGCCTGCAATTGAAGCTCGTGATCTCGGCGACAGTTGGTTTCAACAATACGGCGCCACTTCCCACATATCGCATCAATCAATGGATTTATTGAGAGAACACTTCGGTGAGCAGATAATTTCACGTTCTGGTCCGGTCGATTGGCCAGCAAGATCGTGTGATATCACACCGTTCGACTTTTTATTGTGGGGATATGTAAAGTCTAAAGTTTATGCGGACAAACCCGCTTCGATTCAGGCCTTGGAGCAAAACATCATGCGTGTCATTCGCCAGTTACCAGTCGAAAGGCTCGAACGAGTCATCGAAAATTGGACTCAACGGATGGACCATTTGAGACGTAGCCACGGTCAATATTTGATAGACATAATCTTCAAAAAATAAATGCCAAAGAATGTTCTTTTAAATGACAATAAACATTCCCCATTCAATTTGAATTTTCTGTGTTTTTTTTTTCTTTAAAAAATTAGGGAACCTCGAAATGAGTCACGCGTTAGTTCAGAATTCGAGTCAACCCTCTTATATGTTTTTCGTTATGAACTCGGTAAGAATTTTGATCCGAAATCGAAACATTTTGCCGATTCTCGTGCAGAATTCTGACCGAATTCTTTTGGAAGTATCAGTATGGGGTAGTATGGCAGCCAAACTGCTGACATTTTCTATCGCGGAAATAACTAAGAAGTGACGCTAGGAATTTAAAACTCATCGTCTGCCATACCATTTTTTTATCGCGGAAGTGGCTTTCGTATAGATAAGTTGTACGCCCGGAGTTAACCTTCAGAAGTCCCTTATGCGTAACTACAAAGAGTAACTTCGTAGTGTCTTCTTGGAAGTTACTTTTGATTCTAATTTTATTTCTCGTTCACTGCGACTTTGGCAGAAGTGCATAATATTGTTAAATAAATCCATAACGGCACTTGTGGTTATCGGCTGGTGTTGTAATTTTCGGCTGTGAATATGTTCTGTCTGTATAACTTTACAATTATAGGTCATATACTTATAAAGGGTGTCCCAAGAAGAACGCAATTTTTAAATCTGGCAACATTCGAAGTGTCATTGTTTGACATTTGAACAATTGTTATTGTTTGTTAGTAGAAGGTACGAGGTTAGTAAAAATGGAGCGCTTCACGAATGAACAACGCATTCTCATTGTGAAATTGTTTTACCAAAATGGCGAAAGTTTTGCGGCTACAGTTCGCAAATTGCGATCAACTTGGGGTCACAATAATGCTCCAAAAGAGTCAACTGTAAAGAGATTAATGGATAAATTTGCCGAAACTGGGTCTGTTAGTGATGTAAAGACAACAACGCGCCATCGACCAGGTCGATCGACCGAAAATGTCGCAGCTGTACGTGATGATGTCGCTCAAACTCCATGCACCTCAATTCGACACCGAGCTCAGCAATTTGGTGTCTCCAAATCCACTTTGCAGCGAATTTTGACGAAAGATTTGCATCTTCATGCATACAAAATTCAATTGACTCAGGAACTGAAGCCAGCTGACCATGGACAGCGAAGGGAGTTCGTTAATTGGGTATTGGAGAGACAACATGAAAATGCTGATTTTGCCGATAAAATCATCTTCAGTGACGAGGCCCATTTTCATCTTGATGTCTTCGTCAATAGGCAGAATTGTCGCATTTGGGGTGCGGAAAATCCTCGAGTGATTCACGAGAAGCAAATGCATCCTCAACTTGTCACTGTGTGGTGTGGTTTTTGGGCTGGAGGAATCATCGGACCTTTTTTTATGAAAATGAGGCAGGTCAAGCGCAAACAGTCAATGGTGTTTGGTATCGTGAAATGATAACCAGTTTTTTCTTGCCTAGAATTGGAGAAATGAATGTGGAGGGCATGTGGTTCCAACAAGACGGCGCCACATGTCATACAGCTAGAGAAACTATTCAATTGCTGCATCAGTCATTTCCCGGTCGTGTTATTTCGCGTTTTGGAGATCAGAATTGGCCGTCTAGATCGTGCGATTTAACACCATTAGATTTTTTTCTTTGGGGTTTTTTGAAGTCGATGGTTTACGCGAATAAGCCGACGACGACTCAAGCCTTAAAAGACGAAATTGGACGCTGCATTAATGAAATACCGCAGTATTCATGCAAAACGGTCATTGAAAATTTCATTAAAAGATCGCGTGCATGCCAGCAAAGCCGCGGCGGCCATCACCACGATATATGGTTCCATACATAACCTCATTCAGTCTACTTTACGATATAATAAAGTTTCACGATTTTTTCTTAAATATCTGTGTTTTATTTAAAATTTAAAAATTGCGCTCTTCTTAGGACACCCTTTACATTTCAATGGGAACGCAATGGGGTATTAAAAAAGGGACGATCCCGTTCGACTGTAGACTTTCCTTAATCGCTCATTTTGTAAAAATATATTAAAGAATTAAAATATTTTTCCCAACTACGCACTCAACTTCTCGCTTTGTGATCTATCGGCCTCCGAATAGTTCATATGAGAGACCCTAATGACTGTAAGCATTTATTTTACATTCTCTGCAGGCAATGATATCTACTAAAAATATATTTTATGTTGTGCCTTCGGAAGCTAATGACAGAGTTCCGAGTGCACCCTTACAAAGGAATTGAAAGGATAATAAATCGTGGCTACGCTTTACTCTTACAACCCCACACCACCACATCAACATGTTGTTTGTTTCCACAGGATGTGAATAAGAAAAGGACAAATAAGTCCATCTACCATCGATGCAGGCGGTCAAAAATGAATAAGTAAATGGGGAAAGGACACAAGGTGGAGTTGACTTTAAAAACCATGGTTGAAAAGGATTACTCGGAGTTTAAAAATAACTCAGCTAATGAGAGTACAAAATTTAGAAAGACCTTCTAAGGACATTTTCCCATTTTATAAAGGAGTTATTAAGCATATGGAATATAAAGGAAATGAGGTAGGTAGCGGATTAAGCAAAACAACAAATTTCTGTAGGAAATAACACAGTGAATAAAAAGATGTACTGTTTTCCAATGACATACAAAGTCCACTTTACAATAATAAAGGGTGGTTAAATTTTAAGGGCCGATGTTGATTTTGAATCAAACACAAATTATTTAGGAAATGATTGTCATTTGTGTGAAGAAAACTTGAAAAGTAAGGTTTACAACAGTAGTTCTAATTCGTTTGGGGAGAAACTGGCCTTATAGAGTTCGAGAGATTTACTTTCAACAATTGCAGCAAGGCTTTCTGAAGAGGGTTGTCACGGACCCGAAATCATGATAAAAGTAGTGTGCAGCCACGAAAATCAATGTCACTATGCCATTTTGTTAAAAACTTGTCTTCTATTTAAATATAGAAGCAAGAGGTCTTGAGCCAGTTTAACCCCTGTTTAATGTGTAAAAGCAACAGACCGAAATAAAACAAACGAGCTAAATATTGTCATTTCTTTTTATTTTGATAACATTGGTATGGTGCAGTTATGTATGGAACAAAATGTCGGCCAAATGGCAGCCGCGACCTCTGCGGCACACCTCCCCCCGATGGTCCAAATTTTCGATGACGCTGAAACATAATTGAGGTTCTATGCCGTTAATGTGCCGAATTATCTCATTCTTTAGCTCTTTAAATGTTGCTGGCTTATAAACGTACACCTTTTCTTTCAAATAACCCCAGAGAAAAAAGTCCAACGGTGTCAAATCACATGATCTTGGCGGCCAATTAACATAGCCACGACGTCAGATAACACGGCCATTGAGTTTGTCGTGCAAAAGAGCCATTGTTTCGTTAGTTGTGTGGCAAGTGGCACCGTCATGCTGAAACCACATATCGTCCACATCCATATCTTCCAATTCGGGGCATAAAAAATTCGTTATTATCTCACAATAGCAAAGACCATTCACAATAACTGCTTGACCGGCCTCATTTTGGAAAAAAAAAATAGGACCCGATGATGCCGCCAACCGCACCAAACAGTCACTCTTTGTGCATTGTTTTTTCGACAACAGCTCTTCTATTCGCCCAAATGCGGCAATTCTGCTTATTGACGATCCACTGAGGTAAAATGCGCCTCATCACTGAAGATAAATTTCTTCGAAATTTTCATAATTTCATAATAAGCCTAAATAACTTTAAGGCGTTGCTCGCTTGTGTATCTTTCCATGGTTTAAATTGAGTTAGTCTGAAATTGAGAAATATCAAATGAAATGCAGTGGTTCACATTCAACATCGGCCCTTAAAACTTAACCACCCTTTAGCGATTTTTTTTGGGTAATTTTGACCAACAAACAAATTGTCCGTTTGTTACCAAAAAAAAGACGCATTAAGTGCGTTGAAAACAATACAGCAGAACTTTGAAATAAATCTTTATAAGTAATCCAGGCGTATTTAAAAAAAAATTATTGATCTGTAAAAGAAATGAAATAATTCAAAATGACTGATTTTAAGTTTTTTTTTTAGGTTTTATGTAAGTGCAACTCACTTAAATTATATGAATTATTTTACTTGTTTTATTTACTAAAGCACGTTCTTCTGTTTGTAATTTTTTTTATTGAACTATGGAATTTAAATTTTATGCCAATAAAGGGAATTGATGATTCTGAGATTATGGGCCAATTTCGACATCATTTTTGGAACTCGATTTTTTGTTGTTGCAGAATTTAATATTTAATTCAGGTAGATGTCTTAGTTCTAAGAAAGTTCTAAGGAAAATTTTAATTTTTAACGGAATCATGCAACAATTTAAAAATATGACCTCATGGGTAATGACTCATTGAACAGAGAAATGACGAAGACAATAAAATATATGTGACGCGCAAAATAGAAAGGGACCTAAGGTAAAAACCAGTTTTATCCAGGAGAGCCACTTTAAAGATTAGGCCCCTTTTTATTTGCGCTTAGAATCGTCGACTTCACTTTCATAAAACGCGCATATCTCTGGGAGGGAACACTTTTGGGGCATGGGATCGGCCTTATTCGATGCTCAGATGTTGTCCACATCAAAAAAAAAAAAAAATAATTTTTTTACCCTTAGGTCCCTTTCTCTATGCGCTGTCACATATAGTATTTTTTTCTTCAAAATCAACAAATTCATTTTAATTCAGTTCTTTTGTAAAAGTAATTAAAGAAAAAAACCGGTTAATCGTCATTCCCCTGTGAACAATTCTGGCAGGGGAATGATGAATTTCTACAAAACCCTTTGAAATGTTTATTCAAGTACTTACCCTTACAAAATTGACTTGAGCTGGAAGTTTATACTTGCATTAAACACAAAAAACACTTGCAAAATTATAAGAAGTATTAATTATTTTTTTAAAAAACAACACAGGGGAATGATCCACTTAAGTGTGAACGTTCGTAACGAGTGACAAAACACGACTTACGAGGGCGATCGCAAAAGTAACTGGCCTAACATAAAAAGAACCGTTTTTTTTTGTAATTATTATTATTTATTTTTCAACATAATCTCCTTCCAACTCAATACACTTCATCAAACGTTTTTCAAGTTTTTTAATTCCATCCGAAAAATAAGATTTTTCAAGACCTTCAAAATAAGCCTCAGTTTCAGCAATAATCTCGCTATTGGACGAAATTTTTTTGCCACCGAAAAACTTTTTTAAATTTGGAAACAAGAAATAATCAGAAGGAGCCAAATCTGGACTATATGGTGGATGCGGAGCAATTTCCAATCGTAATTCGGCCAGTTTTTGTTAAGTTAAAAATGCAGTGTGTGAAGGAGCATTATCTTGATGAAAAACAACTTTTTTTCTAAATGCGGTCGTTTTATCTTGATTTCTTCACTCAACCTATCCAATAATGCACAATAATATTCTCTATTTATAGTTTTTACTTTCTCAAGATAATCAATAAATATTATACCCCTTGCATCCCAAAATACTGTGGCCATTACTTTTCCTGCTGACTTAACAGTTTTCGCCTTCTTGGGACCACTTTTACCAGCTTCTATCCATTGTTTTGACTGTTCTTTGCATTCTGGGATGTAGTGATGGGTCCATGTTTCATCAACAGTTATGAATCGGCGGAAGAACTCTATTGGATTACGCTGATAAATCGCTAAAAGCTCCTCGGAATTGGTCCAACGGACGATTTTTTGGGGCAAAGTCAACAAACGCGGCACTCATCTTGCGGATAGCTTTTTCATGTGGAGTTCATCATGTAAAATACTCCAAACTTGTTTTTCGTGTATTTTAACAATATCAGCAAGTTCTCTGAGCTTTATTCGTCTATCTTTAGTCACTTCATTAAATATTTTTCTAATGTTTTCAATAGTAGTAGCAGTTTTCGGTCTTCCAGAGCGTTGTTCATCTTCCGTACTTGAACGACCCATTTTAAATTGTTGAACCCAGGATTTCACGGTGGAGTATGATGGTGCATTATCACCATGAACAGAATCCAATTCATCTTTGATTAATTGTGGCGTATAACCTTTCATATAAAAGTGTTTAATTACCGCACGAAACTCTTTATTTTCCATTTTTCAAAAATTATAAAACCTTTTTACTTCAATCACCTGTAACAAAGAAAATAATCATTAAATATTTCGGAAATTTTGACAGATGGCTTATAAAAGATTGCTTTTAAAAAACAAAAAAAAGTTGCTAGTAAAACAGAAAATGTGCCAAGCCAGTTAGTTTTGCGGTCGCCCTCGTAATTTTAATAAGACTGTTGACGAAAAAACTATTAGATGTGCACCCACTTCAAGTAATGTTCAATCTTATTTGAGTTGCTTGAAATCAGGATTGGTTTGGAATTTGAATTTTAGCGAATATTAGATTAGAATACTGTGTATTTTTAGGGACAGAAAATAAACATTCATAAAAATATAAATTTAATAAAATATTATAATCTTTAATAGCAACAAAATTAATTGAATATTATTTTTTACTATGGACTGGTTTTATTAAATAAATAATTAATATTTTTGTAAAAAATTGAGAAAATTTCAATTGAAAGCAGTGCTAGTAGGTACAACCAGGGTAATGTTATTTGAACACTTTGGCAGGAAATTTTTTGAAGAACAAATAATTGTTTTAAAAAACAATTGTAAAGACTTTAAAGGTCCTATAAAGATTTATTGTATAGTAAATAATAAAGTAAAATATATTTTAGTTTTCACGCTTGAAACAACCAAGGACAACAAATATCTCTAAAAGAGGGATAAAAATCAAATTACCTGGATAAGTGGGAACCTGTATTAGAGGGAAACACTTTTAAGTGGGTATACGAGGGCGACCGCAAAACTAACTGGCCTGCCACATTTTCTGTTTTACTAGCAACTTTTTTTGTTTTGTTTTTTCAAAGCAATCTTTTAAAAACCATCTGTCAAAATTTCCGAAATATTTAATGATTATTTTCTTTGTTACAGGCGATCGAAGTAAACAAGTTTTATAATTTTTGAAAAATGGAAAATAAAGAGTTTCGTGCGGTAATTAAACACTTTTATATGAAAGGTTATACGCCACAATTATTCAAAGATGAATTGGATTCTGTTCATGGTGATAATGCACCATCATACTCCACCGTGAAATCCTGGGTTCAACAATTTAAAATGGGTCGTTCAAGTACGGAAGATGAACAACGCTCTGGAAGACCGAAAACTGCTACTACTATTGAAAACATTAGAAAAATATTTAATGAAGTGACTAAAGATAGACGAATAAAGCTCAGAGAACTTGCTGATATTGTTAAAATACACGAAAAACAAGTTTGGAGTATTTTACATGATGAACTCCACATGAAAAAGCTATCCGCAAGATGGGTGCCGCGTTTGTTGACTTTGCCCCAAAAAATCGTCCGTTGGACCAATTCCGAGGAGCTTTTAGGGATTTATCAGCGTAATCCAATAGAGTTCTTGCGCCGATTCATAACTGTTGATGAAACATGAACCCATCACTACATCCCAGAATGCAAAGAACAGTCAAAACAATGGATAGAAGCTGGTAAAAGTGGTCCCAAGAAGGCGAAAACTGTTAAGTCAGCAGGAAAAGTAATGGCCACAGTATTTTGGGATGCAAGGGGTATAATATTTATTGATTATCTTGAGAAAGGAAAAACTATAAATATTGAATATTATTGTGCATTATTGGATCGGTTGAGTGAAGAAAACAAGATAAAACGACCGCATTTAGAAAAAAAAGTTCTTTTTCATCAAGATAATTCTCCTGCGTCCACTGCATTTTTAACTCAACAAAAGCTGGCCGAATTACGATTTGAAATTGCTCCGCATCCACCATATAGTCCAGATTTAGCTCCTTCTGACTATTTCTTGTTTTCAAATTTAAAAAAAGTTCTCGGTGGCAAAAAATTTTCGTCCAATAGCGAGGTTATTGCTGAAACTAAGGCATATTTTGAAGGTCTTGAAAAATCTTATTTTTCGGATGGAATTAAAAAACTTGAAAAACGTATGATGAAGTGTATTGAGTTGGAAGAAGATTATGTTGAAAAATAAATAATAATAATTCAAAAAAAAACGGTTCTTTTTATGTTAGGCCAGTTACTTTTGCGGTTACCCTCGTAAACATGCGCTTCCTTGCGATTCCACTTATCCAGGATTGACTGTATAACAAAATCTCAATTTTTTTTAACGATATGAGCTTTATTGAGAAATCAAAAAACAGAAATAAGTTAAAATCATTTTGGGAATGCTATTTGTTTTGTGTTTAAAGTGTGCGAAGTTATTTTTTTTTTGAGTTTTAATATTGACTCTAGCATTCTTGTGATTGTGTACAAACAAATGTGGAAATATAAACCAAAAATTTACACATTACTGAAGTGCGTTTTTCTACAATATTGTAAAGAAAAAGCATTTCATCCATCTTGTACAATCAAATACAATCTGCTAAAAGCATGTAGAAACCATCTCTCCAAGGTTGCACATAGTGCTTCCCAAAAGAGGCGATTCCGTTACACTTCACGAGGAGTACCTCGTAAAGGACGGAAACGGCGAAGGGGCAACAGGCGCCCAGATCATCACCCACGATACTGCAAAGTTCATTGAACTTATACTGACGCGGGAAGCTGATCGCGTTAAAACGTGGACGCGATGTGATCGTCTTTGGTTTAAAATCCGCTTTTTGGTTTTGATTATCTTTAAGCTAAGATTGCCTTTGATATATTTTTTGACAATTTAAAAAGGTTGAGCGTCACACGTTCTTATTCTACCATTTTTTTTAGTAGATATAAAGGGTGATCAATATAGAGTTATTTTTTTTACAGATTATGCATGAGTTGTGGTTAACTTTATTTTTTTATTTTATTTTTTTTATTGTTTGCCATTTTAGGAATTAAAGTGTTCAAAAGTTTAAAGAAGAAGTGTTCAAAAGTTTAAAGAAGACCCTTAGTTTTCGACCAAAATTTTGTTCAGTGATGGGACCCATTTCCGGTCAACGGCAATGTCAACAAACAAAATTGCGTCATTTAGGCTGAAGAATAACCAGAAGAGGTTCAAGAGGTGCCATTACACCCAGAGAAAACTACGGTTTGGTGCGATAAAATTATCGGTCCATATCTTTTCAATAATTACACAGTACAACATTTTTCAGGTTATTGATTCGGGACTCAATTCTAATAATTGTTTGTGAAAGTAGCCCCAAAAAGAAGAACTTCTGCATCATTCGTTTGGTCAAGGTACATCAAATAATAATTAAATAATTAATTTGAAGTTAGTTAGTATCGTTTAGGGGAATTTGTCCCGTTATAGGCTCTTTTGTTTCTTAAACTCGAGAACCACTAGTCCGAATAAGCTGAAACAAATTAAAAAAAATATTAAAAATTACAATTCCTTTAATCTGTCTCTCATCTCGGATGATGATGCAGACTCAGAACATGAATATGAACAATTCCTTTAATCTGTCTCTCATCTCGGATGATGGAGACTCAGAACATGAATATGAACAATTCCTTTAATCTGTCTCTCATCTCGGATGATGGAGACTCAGAACATGAATATGAACAATTCCTTTAATCTGTCTCTCATCTCGGATGATGATGCAGACTCAGAACATGAATATGAACAACCTACGAAGAAAATAAGGTCATCAGAATCACAAGCGTCAGCTTCAACGAGGATAGATAGTGACAATAATTGAAAATGTTCTCAATTTTGTTTCCACATTCTCATATTTTTTGTGTTAAAATAGCGGAATGTTTATTTTCATGCAAAATAAAAAAATCAATAAAAAAGTCATCAATGTTTTTTCCCAAGAATTTTGTGCATATCTCGAGCAAATTTTTAAAATTCATACCTTTACTTTATTGTGCATAAAAGCGAAACGCGTAAATCGATTTTCATGATCTATGTCTCATTTTGTTCATAGGTTATGTGACTTTACGCGAAAGTAATAGGACTTGACACTTTTTACCGTTTTGTATTTTTTATGAATTAAAAAAAAAAACTTTAATTTTTTAGGCAAAAAATATTTTTTTTTCTTCATACATTTATTTATAACTGCGAAACTGTTGCTTTTGTAGCAAAACGTTGTATGAACAGATTAAAGGAATTGTAACTTTTAATTTTCTTAAATTTGTTGTTGTGGTTCTCGAGTTATGACAAACAAAAGAGCCTAAAACGTGACAAATTCCCCTATACGATACTTACTAACTTTAAATTAATTATTAAATTTTTATTTGATGTACCTTGACCATACGAATGATGCAGAAGTGCTTCTTTTTGGGCCTACTTTCACATACAATTATCAGAATTGAGTCCCGAAATCATGTGTTGTACTGTGTTATGATGGCCGATGCTAGTATCCGTGCTAATAATGCTCGCTATCGCGACTTTTTGCTATCTCAAATTGAAGCCCGTAATATTGACGACATTTAGTTTTAACAGGATGGTGCCACTTGCCATACAGCTGCTCAAACAATGGAACTATTGAGAGGCTATTTCGAAGAGCAGCTAATTCCTGGTTTGGGGCCGGTGAGTTTGCCGCCTAGATCGTGTGATATCACACCATTAGATTTTTTCTTTGGACGGTAAAGGCCAAAGTCTATGCTGACAAACCAGCCACGATTCAATTTTTGGAAGCCAATATTACGCGTGCCATTAACGCCAATTCATCCAAAATTGGACCCTCATGAGGGACTCCCTACGGCGTAGTTGCGACCAACATTTTTTTCAAAAAGGAAATGGCATAAAATATGCTTCGAAAGAACAATAAAGATTCCACACTTGGTTTGGATTTTTGTATTTTTTTTTAATTTTAAAAAAATACCTCTAGATTGATCACCCTATATACCCTCCATAAATATCGCAATACTTTAGCACATATGACTATGACAGATTATTCTATTTGGTTTTAAATCCCAATTACAGGCATACGAATGTAGTACTGCAATTTATCATTTGGATTGTCATTCAAAACAAAAGTTGAACAATTACCACATATTTTAGGGGAAAATTCAGTTCACAATTGAATTGTCTGCACTTCGGGCTCCCTTTGTTTGCATGTATGTAGTTTGAAATCGTTTTGTTGTTGCTGCTTTTATTGTTTGGTTTTAATTTATAATTCCGAAAACAAAGGATGCTCTGGCGTATTGTGCAAATCACTTGAATTGTGTGTCGTGATATGCCATTAAAATTCGGAGATGCAAATTGGAAATACTGCAGTGAACACTTCGAACCAGAATAGATACGGGCTACTAAGAATGAGGTCGATTTTGTTGACTTTTTTAAAATAGTGCATATTTTATAGAATAACGGTTTCGAGTTGAGACGTGTGGAGAAACTTAATTCGGACGGACCGTAGCTTATGAACCCTTTATCATGGATTCCATTCCAACACATATAAACATTTTATGAAGAGCAGCATCGACCACGATCATATATAATAGCTACTACTGTCACCTAAGTTTTGGAAATTATTCGTTTCCGCGATCAGTACAAAGTTCTGACTATATTTTAAACTTTTTCGTTTGTAGGCCATTCTGCAACTGTAACTGCAATAAAGTACGTGTTTTAATTTACCAATTCCAGCACGTTTCAATGATTAATACGTAGTCATATCAATAATTCCCTGATTTTTCCAACTTCGCTCGTACTTATATGAAATGCAACACTGCTCCCATCTGGTAACATCTTTTAATAGACTGCTGTCAAATTTTAAGAGAATTTCTTCTTTTAGTTTGTGTTTAACAGCTTTTCAAAAAATACAACCTCGTGGATTTTGTTAAAAATGGAAACAAGTGAATTTCGAGTGCTTACTAAACATTATTTTTTCGGAAAACACCGTCTTTAAAAAAGTGGTTTACTGACTTTCATTGTGGTCGCACATATAAAAATGACCCTTAACGTTCTGGACGGCTCATTTAGGTCAATACATCTTGAAAAAATCCATGACATGGTGTTGGCCGATCGAAGAGTAAACGTGCGTGAGATTGTTGATGCCTTACGCATTTCATATGGCAGTGTGGTTTCGATGTTACATGATCAATTGGGTTTAAGAAAGCTGGCTGCATGATGGGTGCCGCGTTTGCTCTCAATTGTCCATAAACGTTATGGTGTGACAACTTCAAAGGTTTGTTTGGAGTTGTTTAACCCGCAATTCGAACTAGTTTTTGCGGCGGTTTGTAACTGTGGATGAAAAATGGAACCATTACAACAATGGGTTTCTCCGTGTGAACCGGCTCCGAAGAAGGCCAAGGTGACTTTGTCGGCCATTAAGGTGATGGCAACAGTTTTTTTTTGGTATGCACGCGGAAAAATCCACATCGATTACCTTTATAAGGGTAAAACAATAAACGGCAAATATTATGCCAACATATTTAACGAGCCCATTTAACGAGGATTTAAATAAACAACGACCCCATATGGCCAGCAAAGAACTTCTCTTTCATCAAGATAATGCATGGGTGCACACGTGTGCAGTCTCGATAGCAAAATTGCATAATTTGGGTTACGAATTAGTACCTCATCCGCCATATTCTCCGGATTTATTCCCCAGTGAGTATATCCTATTTCCAAACCTAAAGAAATGGCTCGGTGGAAAGAGATTCAGCTCCAACGATGAAATTATTGATCAAACAAATGCCTACTTTATGGACCTCTGAAAAACCCTATTTTTGGAGGGCATACAAAAATTGGATAAACATTGGACTAAGTCTATTGAGCTAAAAGGAGATTATGTTTAAAAAAAAATATTTTTTCAGAAAAACTGTGTTTTATTCAAAAAGTCACTAATATATTGATATGCCCTCGTAATTACAATAACTATTCAATTATAATAGTTTTCGACGTTTTCCGTGTTTTCTCGTTTTTTTAAAGTATTTAATCTAATTTTGCTAGAATTGCAGAATATACTATCAAAATAAGAACAATAATAAAATTTTCAACTGTGGCTGGTTTCCCTTTTCACTAATAAAAGTAAAAAAAAACACAATAGCTCTTTTAGAATTTAACAAAAACACTAAAAGCCGGTTTATAAGAAAATAAGCTAAGTCCACCAAAATTAATGAAAATCATTAAAAAAAACATGTTAAGTCCAAAAACCCCGCATTTACTTCACGGGTGTATTTAGATTTAATCAGCCGTGGAAAAAGTTCGAGTATGCGAACGAAAATGCCTCAGAGTTTGCACATCCTTATTTAGATCACCACAAAGTAATTATATAAAATACGCTTCGAATAAACACCTACATGACGCGGCAAATATATCAAGAATAGATACCTTCATAATTAATTTAATTAGAAATACTATTGCCAGAAATACCGAATGAACATCAAACAGTTAAGTATTAGCCCCGTACTACACAAATACAGAATACATAGCCGAAACAACAAAGAAAGGTTGGGTCATACCGAAGGTATTCTTATATCTACACGCGGATAAAAGTATGGTTGGAGTAACAATATTCGAAGAGCATCATACTATTGTAGGTTAAAACAATATTATGATTAACCCAACAATAGTATGGTTCACACACTACCATACTATGATTCCCATAACAATATTATGGTCCTCACAACATAGAATTATTCGCACACAACCATACTATGATCCCCACAACCATATAATTATTCACACTCAACCATACTATGATTCCCACAGCCATCTTATTATTCACACTTAATCATACTATGATCCCCACAACCATATTGTGATCCTCCTGAACATAGAATGTTTATGGTCCTCACAACCATAGTATGACTTACACACAACCATACTATGATCCCCAAAATTTTTTTGTGAAGTTTGAGTTAAGTTGTTATTTAACAATAGAGATTTTTATTAAGTAAGTTATGTAAAAATACATTAAACTTTTAACAAAAGGAGTGATTTATTTAACAGTAGAAAAATTTCATTTATTTAAAATATTTCAGTTCTAATAATTCATAGTTTGTTTTGAAAAAAATTAATTTACATATAAAAAGTACTATTATTGCGTAAGATTCGCAAAAATAACATTTTTAAATTAAAAAAAATCGATTTTGCCGGTATGATTGCCGTAATCATATTATAGTTGCATAAAAACTTTTGTCCCACCAACTATAAGTATATTGATACGCTCCGCTTAAAAACCACTAATAGGATTTAATCTTTTTTTTTGTTTATTTATAAATTGGGATATAGGGTGGAGCACTTTTGCACTGCAGGCTGTGGCGGCACTGTTGGTCGAAGAGAGTGGAAAGTGTGCGTGGCTTATAGTGGCTGACGGGAGATTTGTATTTGTCTGCCTTTCAGTTGCCATCATGCATTGGACACGTAAGGAGAGGTCATTATGTGTTAAAGCGTATTTTTTTAAATGCGCACTCGATCATTGCAGTGCAGCGTGCTTTTCGTTTACGACTCGCTGTTCCCCCACGCGGACGTGTTCCTGGACGGCAATCAATTGTATATTGGGTAACTTCATTTCGAACAGCAGGAAATGTGTCAGCTAAACGAAGGAGAAGGATCCTGAGAGAAGGATTAGAACACCACAGACATAGAGAGAGTTAGAGCAACAGTAATGCAATCACCGAAACCCTCTGCTAGGCAGCAATCACTTGCTCTTGGCATTTCCAGACCGGATTTCAGCCGGCTCTCGAGGCAATGCAATTAGAGGAAACATGGTTCCAACAGGATGGCGCCACTGCACACACAGCGAGGGTTACCATACATGGTATGATGCAAATGTTTCCTGGACGATTTATCTCTTTGAGGGGTAATGTTAACTGGCCGGCACCAGACTTAGCCCCGCCGAAGGTGTATATTAACCGTCAGAATGTCTTAGAAGACATGATTAACAATATTGAGGCTGAAATTGGCAGAGTACCAGTCGACATGCTTGCTAGCGTTCGTGTAACCCTCGGAAAACGTATGCAGCAGTATGCTGATAGGTCGACATTTGCCAGACACACTATTTAAAACCATGACATTAAAAAATGCCCTTACTATTCAATATAATTAAAAAATAAAAAAAATTCTAAGCTCCATAATTTTTTTATTTCATTCCCAAATAAGCAAACTAACGCGCTTAGCCCTGTATAATAACTAAAAGTATCATTAGAGATAATTGGTTTGTATTTACATGTTCTAATTTATAATTATTTAGTGAGAACACTTTAGATAGCATTTTTAAAATATTTTGTGATGAAAAACAGTTTTACAAATAACATTATTTTTGGATTAAATTGAAGTTAAAATTGTTGTTTTAAAATTAAAAAAAAAGAAAAAATATGCATCTATTCCGATAACCACCAAAATTTCTTTGGTTTAAGTTTAGTGCATTACAGAGAAATGTTTAAGAATATTTTCATCAAATCTGAGATCTTTGTTCGTCATAGAGATCATTGTTTGTCTGTTGACAATTGCTTTTACATTAGCCCGTCTATTTATATGATAAAATATTCGGTTGGCATTTGCAGCTTCAATCATATTTATTCTGTCTACACGCAGAGAAATGATATGGTTACTATATGTTTACGTCAACAATAGTATGTTCTCTGCAATAAAAGTATGGTCGTCGCAACCATAGTATTACTTTTTGAATTTAATTTTGACAATAGTATGATTGCGGCAATATTAATATTGTTGAAATGTAACAATTGTATTGTTGCCAAATTTAAAACTTAATGTATACTTAGTAGGGACATAAATACTGTTACAACAATGAACACACCCATTTTAATAGTAGAACTGAACATACCCCGTTAATGTCATATGGGTTTTGAAAGCTAACCTCAACAGCGTTATTCTGTAACGGGATTTTAAAATTGTTTCAACTTTCATCACGGAGTGGTCAGATAATGAGAACCGTATGGCTGTAATAGCGCTTTTCAAGTGTGAAATGAAAAAAGCGATATTTTCAAAACGCTCCGGCCACTAGGGATTAGCCGCATGTTCGCCTACCGATGCCTAAAACTGTATGAGGAGACTGGAGATGTAAGAGACCGCTACCGGTCGGGCCGCCCACGCTCTGTTCGAACACCACATGTCATCAAAGCCGTTAAATCAAGAATTCACAGAAATCCGCTCCGAAAACAGAAAATCATGGCCCGTGAGATGAATATCACGTAAAGTCCATGAGTCGAATTATTAAAAAAAACAACACAAATGCTTAAGGTGTATTTTCCGAAAGTCGTCTGGCTTACGAGTTACAGCTCTTCAAAGCTTTCAACTAGTTTTACTCCATTTTTAGGGCTAAAAGTTTTGAAGAAGTGGCCGGATTCCATCCGATTGAAAAAATGTTTGCAAGGATATTATTTTTGATACCCAATGTGCGGGGAGCGGAAAGAATAACACTTTTCCATTTTTCTATGTATTTCATGGGCGCTCTAATATATATACTTTAGATTCCTGCTATTACAGAATCAAAAAATAATTAAAACAGAAAAAGTTAGAAAGTTTTTTCTTCCTCCTGAAAAATTTGTATAAATGGACTTAGCGTATTTGCAAGTGTAGCTAACGATATTGCCCATCTTGAAAAATTTAGCGTCTTTGATTTTGAAACTTTCCAACATTAAAAATCGCCTGTATAAAAGTCGATTTTATAGTCCTAAAGTCGACTTTTAACTAAAATCGAAATAGATTTACCAAACCCTACGCATTCTTTTAGAGCTGTGTTTTAAGGTTTGGGCACACTGAAGCTTTTTTCTTACGCTGCGAATTTTTCGACTTCAGGCAGTCTAAAAACTATTGAAATAAACGCCTCAAACACACAAATGATGTATGGCAGTGCTTTTCTATGTCGACAATGCAAAAACATTATCTTTTCAACATTTATGTAAGCGGTTTCAGACTGCCGGAAGTTAAGAAAAACGCAGCGTAAGAAAAATAGCTTCAGTGTGCCCGGGCGGGCGTTTAAGTACATGCTGTCATCACATCATACAGAAAATGACTTAAATGGCCTCTGTTGCGTGGTTGTCACTTCATTCAAGGCTACATTCGAGTGTGTCATTGACTCAAAAGAATTTTCTCAAGGCGCCTCAAAGCAAAAATCTCTTTAATCCGAGATGTGGATGATGATGCCACTTGCTGGTGTGCCTTGGAAACGCTTGGAAGGGCTGTTTGGCCCCATGGTGTTGCGCCGAGATCAATATCATTAATTAATATTCGTTATAACGACTCTGTCGATACCACTCAATCGATGTCATTTGACGCTGTCAATTGATTTCCGTCACGCAGTCTTTTCGCCCTTTATCTAATTAGTAGCGTGATGAGAAAGGAATGTATTTATGGGCAGTTTCCAATTTCCCCCATGTACTCGTAGCATGGGACGGGTGTCCGCAACTCAAGCAAATGTAGCAGTTTCCATTTGATAACGGCTCTACACTTTGGTGAAATATTTTGCAAATGATGACCCATTTATGAAATGTTTAAGTAAATTTCCTAATTAGCAGAATGAAATATTTGCGTGACTACCGCCAATACGCCAACAGCAAGTCAAGGCAAAAATGAAATGATAATAGGATTGTCGGCAGATATTAAATTGAACAGAAGATGAATGAGGAGGCCAAATTTGGAAAATAGATCGAGTTGTAACATTGTGTAGTTCTATGCGGAAATGTGGCAATTCAATGACAACATCAAGGGTTTAGCATAGAGGGGCCAACATAAAATGGTAAACAAGTGGGAGAAGAAGAAGAATACAAGGTTGGCCTTTGTGAACCAAATATGCCTATGTCAATAAGCAAATTTGCCGCACATGGGGTTCAGAGAACCCACACGTGACTTTTGAGCAGCCAATGCATCCACAACGAGTCACTGTTTGAAGTGGATTTTGGGCCATTGTTCTTCAGAAATGAGCACATACTCGCCGTTGCCGTCAACGGTGAGCATTACCGGGCCATGATCAACGAATATTTGATTCCAAAAATGCAAGAGAATGACATGCACGCAGAAAAAAAGTATGGTTGTGGTGACAATATTCGAAGAGGATAATACTATTGTTGGGTATATGGATGTGGTACAACAATATTATGATCCTCATAGTATGATTCAATATGATATGATTCAAATAGAACCATACTATGATCCTCACAACAATAATATAATTCACACATAACCATACTATGATCCCCACAACCATAGTTTGATACACCATCAACCATACGATATTTTGCACGACCATATTATAATTCTGACAAGCATAGTATGTTTCACATACACCCACACTATAATAATCACAACCATAGTATGATTCACACGCAACCATGTTATGATCCATACAAACAAAGTATGATCACAAACAATCATACTATGATCCCCAATATTATTTATTGAAATTGGGTTAAGTTATCAATAATAGATTTGCATTATGAAAATTATTTACTCGTAAAATTAAATTAATTTTTAAAATAATAGGAGTGATTTATTTAACAGTAGAAAAAGCCCGTTTAAAAAAAATGAATCGTTTTTATTAAAAATATTTCAGTTAAGCAAAGCCAAATCAGCTTGTTTAAAAAATTTTAATTTCCATATAAAAAGTACTATTATTGCATTAGATCCGTTACAATTACATTGTTCTAAAAACCATACTCGAATAAACAAGTGTTGACTGGCGCCATCTGACATTTCCATTGGAAAGTTTGACATTTTTTAGCATAAACGTCATCACTTGATTGTTTACAGTGACTTGAAAAAATCAATTTGGCAAAAAATGAAATTAACTCGTAAACATTTTCGTGCGATCATTTTTCGCAACTTTCGACGTGGATTATTACGACAAGAGTGCCTCGATGAACTTAAATCTTTGTATGGCGATGAAGCACCATCCTATAGCACTGTTAAAAACTGGTTTAATGAATTCAATCGTGGCTGACGCTCGCTCAAAGATGAAGGTCGTCCAAAAACGGCCTTTGTGCCAGAGAACATTGATGCCGTGCGTGAACTGATAATGCAAGATCGTCATGAGACATCCTTGGTCATTTTTTCCACCAGCATACATTCGATATTACATTAACACCTGGCCGTAAAAAAGGTTTGTTCTCGTTGGATCCCGCACAATTTGACAATCGCTCAAAAAACGGCTCGCGTCGATTGGTGCAAAGAAATTTTGAAAAAATACGATCGCGGCGCTTCAAAAGACGTTTGTTTATAAGATCACAGTCACAGGTGACGAATCATGGATCTATGCGTAAGAGCCCGAAACAAAATAGCAATCGACCGTGTGGGTCTTCGAAGACGAGCCAAATCCAACGAAAGTTGTTCGTGGAATAAGCACTTCGAAGCAAATGGTCGCCTGTTTCTTCGGCAAAACTGGTCATGTGGCGACTGTTCCGCTTGAGCAACGTATGCCGGTCAATTCTGACCACAATTTGTTTGCCTGAAGTCTTCGGAGACGTTTGAAAAATGAAAAAGAGAAGACGAATCATTGTGCACCAAGACAGTGAGAGCTCTCACACATCGGCTCAAACCAGCGCCTTTTTGACAGGCCAAAACGGCGAATTGATGGGCCATCCGCCGTGCAGCCCTGACTTGGCACCCAATGACTTCTTTTTATTCCCGCACATCAAGAAAAAAATGCTTGGTCAACGATTTTCGTAGCCACAAGATGCTGTTGAAGCGTTCAAAAACCATGTTTTGAAGGTGTCTCAATCGGAGTGGAAAAAGTAATTCGACAATTGGTTTGAGCGCACGCAAAATTGTAAAAATCATGCTGGAGAATACTTTGAAAAACAATAAAACCATTTTTGATGATAAATATTCGCATTTTCATTATTAGGCCAGGAATATAAATTGCAGCCCTCGTAGTACTATTATTGCATTAGATCCCTAACAATAGCATTGTTCTAAAAAGCATTTTTAAATGAAGAAAAATTGCAATCATACAGTATGGTTGCCGTAATCATATTACTGATAACATAAGACCCAGAAACAGTACTTTTGTATTTATATTTATAATGTTGCTACAACCATATTTATACCCTCCACCATACAATGGAGGGTATATTAGTTTTGTCATTCTGTCCGTTACACCTTGAAATAATCATCGGAGACCCAACAAAGTATATATATTCTTGATCCTCGTAAAATTCTAAGACGATCTAGCCATGTTTTCCGGCTGTCCGTCTGTTGCCTAGCATGGTTGGCATTGAAAATGGGCTATATATCTCTACGGGAAGTTGGTGTTGGAGACCCTCAACCGACACTACCTCAAACTTTTTTTTTTATTTGGAAATATCCGTTCAGTTTCTTGAGCAAAATCACTGAAATTTTGCAAAATAATAATCTCTATATAGGCGCAATCATCTATGCAAAAACGGTTAAGATTGGGCCACCATTTCTTGTACCTCCCATACAAACGGCCTTATGGACCTTGAGAAATAATATGACTATAACTCACCACAAACTTGACCTATCGAAATGAAATTTTCTACATAAAGATTTTTATATACAACACACTTCTACGCTGAATTCGGTTGAGAACGGAAAAGTCCTACTGGTACCTCCCACACGATCTCATGGGCTTTGAGAAATAATATGACGATAACTCACCACAAGCTTGACCTATCGAAATGAAATTTTGCACATAAAGATTTCTATATAGAACACACTTCCGCACCAAATTTGGTTTTATTTTGGAATCTGGTGGAGGGTATCCAAAGTTCGGCACAGCCAAACTTAACATTTTTTACTTGTTTTATATTTAATTTGGCAATAATACTATTGTTACATTTCAGCAATATTAATATTGCGGCAATCATACTATTGTCAAAATTATATTCAAAAAACACTTCTATGGTGGCGACAAATATACTTTTATTGCGGAGAACATATAATTATTGCCGTGACCATATAGTAACTATATTTTTTCTCTGCGTGTGGTGGTCTCTAGCTTCGACTGAGTCATTAATATCTATAAATATTCTATAGCATGGTTTAAATCTTCCAGAAACTTAAATCCAATACTCCTGAAGCTTTAGCATTTTAGAATTTTTTTCCAACATCCCCCTTTTCGCACCCTAAACGGTACTTACGGGCGTTCTAATAAAACATACAATTTCACTCACTTCACATTGAACATTCGTAGAGAGGAATTATCGATAAGATTAGAAGTCATTATCTGGAAAATGTTTCATTCAGCTTGCTTCACTTGCTCCTCCTCAGACCGCAAAATACCTGTGCAGAAAGGACAAGCATCAACTTACGAGTAAATGAGCCGTGAAGGTGAAACATCGAGGACGTTGTTGTATCCCATGAAACGTACGCACAAGTGTGACTGTTGATGTCTTTGAAAATGATTTTTTTAATCGGCATCTAAATCTACTTGAAGTGACTTTCCGTTTCGTGATGCTTGTGACTTTCATGGTAATATTCTCGGTTAAGTTGTGGCTTTAGAATTTTATGGTGCAAGTCGGTCAAGTGTAACTCATGGGATAATGCATTACAGGGTGACAACGGAGTCGATTTAGCACATATCGTCAGCAAGTCGCTGTGACACAGACAACATTTAGAAATGTTGGTAGGAATCCCAATAAAGTACATATATTTATTAGGGCGGGTCGATTTAAAAATCGCTCAAGTGACAAGGAAAATCGTATTCTATGGAAAAAATCCCACTTTGACCCATTAAGAGTGCCCCAATCGAGTCCAAATGTATGACCGAGCCCGATTAACTTTGGGGGACTGACCCACCCATGCCATTGGCACAATCCCTGGGGAGCTCACCATACAAAAAATCACCATTTTTGACACTTTACATGAAAAAAGAATTTATTTATTTTTTTCTTTTGAAATTCATTTAGTCAGAACATATGTAAAGGAAAAAATAAATTTAACTTAGTAATAGAAAGGAATATAAACAATAATTATTGTTTAAAGTCTTTTTTGCATTCAAGTACGTCTCAAAAGTGGGGACATCAGAATTCGCTTTAGAGGTATGGTTCCTCGAGCAAAGTTTCTTATTTTGATCCCTAAGATATGAGTTTCCCTGTCGCTTGAGCGTTTTTTTGCCTACCTAAAACGCGACCCGCCCTTATATTTATATACTCGTGTATCTCATGATGGTCCAACTAAAACGCACGATGTTATTTGTAAATGAAACAAAAAAATTTTTATCTTAACTTAATATTACTATGACAGATGGATCTATGACAATTATGTGTGAAACAAAATATCTGCCAAATGCTCGCCATGGCTTCGGTGGCATACCTGGTCCATATTTTTATGACTCTGTCGTTTATGTGCCAAATTATCTCATCATTAAGCTCTGCATTGTTCTTGGCTTATTGACGTACACTATTTCTTTTAAACACCCCAAACACAAAATAAGTCCAACGGTGTCAAATCACATGGTAGTGGCGGCCAATAAACATCGCCACGACGAGGGATAACACGGCCAGTGAAATTCTCAAGCAATTGTTTCGTTGCCTGTGTGGCAAGTGGCACCAACAACTTGGTGCAACCACATATCGTCCAGGTCGTCAATTTCTGGCCTCAAGAAGTCCGTTATCATCTGGCGATCGCTAACACTATTCACGAGTCAAGCTTGATGGCTCTCCTGCCACACTATCGCTAACAACATTAATGTTTTCCCTAGAACGCACTGGGCGAGCATGCACAGGTGTTTTCACATTTCCCTCAGGCCCGGTTTGCTAAAATTGCTAAAATTCTCCCGATTGGAGACACGTTTGATCCATAATGGTAACCAAAACAAGGACGAAGTACATTTTGAAGCAAAAGGCTTCAACAATCTAAAATCGCTGCTCATTTGTGCTTCTTCATGGTTGAATTTGTCAAACACAAAAACAAAGAAATGTCAAATTTTGTTGGCCACAAAACTTGACGTTAAGACGTGACTCACAATTCACAGCGTGCATTATGGTGGGATCACCCTTTAAATAACAATGATTTATTTTTATTTGCTGTGTGTAGGAACCCAAAATTTGCTTCTTCGAGTTTTGATATCTTAAGTGGGCGGTGCCACGCCCACGCTCCTAAAAACTTAAATTGATTGCATCGCTCACATCCACAAATATTAAACGGCCAGAATTCTTATTCAAGCATGTGGACTGGTATTCTGCCAATTTCAGCCTCAATATTGTTAATAAGGTCTTCCAGGGTGTTGGTACAGTGGATATACACCTTCGACTGCAGGTTAGCCCAAAGGAAAAAATCGCATCGAGCTAAGTCTGCTGAGCGTGCCGGCCAGTTCACAACACCCCTGAAAGAGATAAGCCGTCCAGAAAACATTTGCCTCCAACAATTCATGGTAACCCTCGCTGTCTGTGCAGTGGCACCAACCTGTTGGAACCATATATCCTCTTTTTGCGACTGAAAAAGTCTGAAAATGCCAAAAGCAAGTGATTGCTTCCGAGCAGAGCGTTTCGGAGATGGCATTACTGCTGCTCTAACACTTTCGATGTTTTGTGGTGTTGTAAATCCTTTTCTTTGTACACATGACACTTTCCTTGATGTTCTTAATGAAGTTACTCAATGTAGAATTAATTGCCCTCCAGAACCACGTCCGCGTGGGAGAACAGCGAAACGTAAACGAAAAGCACGCTGCACTGCAATGATCGAGTGCGCATTTGAAAAATACGCTTCAGCACAAAATGACCTCTCCTCTCGTGTCAAATGCATGATGGCAACTGAAAGGCAGCCGAATACAAATCTCCCGTTAGCCACTTTAAGCCACGCACACTCTCCACTCCCCTCTACCAACAGTGCTGCCACAGCCTGTAGTGCAAAAAAAGCAAATTATCACGCTCCACCCTGTATTATTGCTTATTCAAATATAGACACCAAAAATAGTATATAAACACAATAAAAAAAAGTTTTTTCCATAATTGAGAATAATAAATACATTTCAAAAATTGAAATAAATTTCGCTGCCGAAGTAGACCAAAATTACTCGTAACAATTTAATTTCTTTTTCCTAAACTAGACCACACAATATATGTTTACAATATGACTTCGTCTCATTGAAGTTTAATAAAATGAGTTAATACAATTCAGTTCCATGTACTAAACATTGCAGACGACGAACTAACATTCAGTTGTACGGATGGAATATTGGAACTTGCCCTCCGTGGGTACGGCGGTTTTTTCAATTTCAGAACCTACAGCTTCGAAAGTTACTTTCAGCTCAGAACTGTCGCGCAGAAAGTGGACCAAAATCCATATCTGGTAAAATTGGATCATATCGGTACATGTTCCGAACAGCCCCTTTGCTCTTTCGATTCTAATTTTTTTTGCCTTGATGTAAGATCGTGTTTCTTTTGCAACTTTTAAAATAATTTACTATGAGCTCATTATGGGATAATTTACAATTTTTTGGCCATTTAATTACTCCGAGCTCATTTTGGAATATTAGAATTTTTTGGCCATTTGCTTACCACTAAGACGAGGATTTTGTTGAAGTCGAGCCTTAATTTCCCATCCATTTCGTGTGATGTAGTGGGTTTATTTCCCCCACCGCCAAAGCTTTCAAAAATGCTGCTTGTATCATTATACCGATTTATAATGCAGTACTCATACACACACACATTTAATATACTTTGAGATGGCTGGTTGTGATTTTCTGGCCAGTTATAATGCAAGCCACCACTCGGGCCGCCCACGCTCTGTTCGAACACCGCATGTCATCAAAGCCGTTAAATCAAGAATTCACAGAAATCCGCTACGAAAACAGAAAAGCTTGGCCCGTCAGATGAATATTACGCAAAAGTCCATGAGTCGAATCATTAAAAGAGACTTGGGACTTGGGGCTTTCAAACGACGTACCGGACATTTATTGAATGCAGCTTTAAAAAAATAGGATTGAAAAATGCAAACGTCTTTTGCTGATAACACAGTACAACAGCCAATCTGGGGGGTGAGAAATTCCAAGTCAGGGTGATGGTACTAGGTCAGTATATTAAAACCCTCAAAGGGTTTTGCGTTCGTATGTGCCAAAAAAATTTTTTTTTTTTTTTAAAACATATAAATCCCAAACGGAAAAACGTGTTGAGTCTTATAACTTTCACGTAATGTCACATAACCTATAAACAAAATGCGACATATATCATAGAAATCGATTAACGCGTTCTGCTTTTATTTACAATTAAGTGAAGTTATTTAATTTTCATAAAAAAAACTGGCACATACGAACGCAAAACCCTTTGAGGGTTTTAATATACTGACCTAGTACCATCACCCTGACTTGGAATTTCTCACCCCTCAGACAATAACCCCAAAAATGTTCCACAGTGTAACTTGCACAGAAAAATTTTGTTCACCGATGAAAACATTTTTACCGTTCAGGAAAAATTTAACAAGCAAAATGATAGAGTGTATGCGCGGTCATCTAAGGAAGCATCTGAACTGATCCCAAGGGTGGAAAAGGGTCATCACCCAGCTTCAGTCATGGTTTGGTGGGGTGTCTCTTACGATGGGGTCACTGGCCTGCATTTCTGCGAACAAGGAGCCAAACCATCGGCCAAAGTTTACCAAGAAACCGTTTTGGAAGCTGCTGTGAAGCCTCTTAACAATTCCCTGTTCCAAAAGCAGCCATGGACTTTCCTGCAGGATTTTCCGCCGGCCCATAAGGCTAAAACGTCCCAGGCCTGGCTTCGAAACAATTTGCCAGCGTTCATTTCCTCTGAAAAATGGCCATAAGGTAGTCCAGATTACAAATTGTGGACGGTTTTAGAGGACAAGGTTTGTCACAAAAGGTACCCCAACATTGGATCTCTTAAGACTGCTTTGGTTCGAGCTGTGGCCAATTTTCCAATGGACGAGGTTTGCGCAGCTATTGAAGATTGGCCAGTGCGACTTAAGGCGTGTGTTAAGGCAAAAGGCGGACATTTCGTATAAGTAGATTATTTTTGGATACCATATAACGGGTGGCCCAAATAAGAACAGCTGATTTGAAACACAAATAACTTTTTTATTTTTTAACATAATTTACTTTTTCTTTTTGCATATTATAATTGAACTCTTGGAAATTTAAAATGAATACGTACAGTCCACAACAACGCATAAAAATTATCGATTTTTATTCTTCTTCTCAACGATCAATTGTTTTGACGCAGCGAAATTATCGCCGTTTTTTTAACGTAAGATCAGCGCCCACATCTTTACAAGGTTACAAGTTTAGTTCGGCGTTTTGAGGAACTGGGTTCAGTTGCCGACCGTCCAGGAAGAGGTGCTCATCGAAATATTCGTACTGAAGACAACGTGGAAGCTGTGCAGCAGAGTGTTGCAAATGATCCATCTGTCTCAACTCGTCGCCGTTCCGCCCAATTGGGTATACCTAGAACAACATTACAGAGAATCTTAAAGTTGGATCTTAAGATGTATCCATACAAAGTTGAAATTGTGCAACAGCTTCCACCGCAAGACCCCCAACAACGACTACAACACGCTATTCGCTTTACACAATTAACCATACAAAATGATGTTTTAAATAATTTTTAAATTTAAAAATTTTCGTCCAATAGCGAGGTTATTGCTGAAACTGAGGCATATTTTGAAGGTTCTGAAAAATCTTTTTTTTCGGATGGAATTAAAAAAACTTGAAAAACGTTTGGTGAAGTGTATTGAGTTCGAAGGAGATTATGTTGAAAAATAAATAATAATAATTCCAAAAAAACGGTTCTTTTTATGTTAGGCCAGTTACTTTTGCGGTCGCCCTCGTAATCTTTTGATGATGGATGAAGCGCATTTTCATTTAATTGGTTATGGTTAGGTTGTGGGGCTCCGAAATCCAAGGGCAATACATCAGCATCAGTTACACCCAATCAGATGCACTGTTTGGTGCGGTGTTATGGCCACAAAAATCATCGGCCCATATTTCTTTGAGAATGAGGATGAAACGCCAGAAACGGTCTCCGGGGCTACTTACAACAGAACAATGATCGACAACTTTTTGCGGCCAATAGTGGAGCAACATCCTAATTCGTGGTTTCAACAAGATGGAGCCACTGCGCATACTGCTAGGCTAACTATGCACATGCTGCGTGAAATTTTTGGTGAACGCATAATTTCAAAAAATTCAGATTTCCCTTGGCTTCCTCGTTTACCAGATTTAACTGCGCCCGATTTTTTTATGGGGATATTTAAAAGACAAAGTGTATGTTAACAAACCACAGACACTTGGACAGCCCAATGCAGAATATTTGAGACGAAATACGGCGCCTGCAACCAGAAACATTACGCCGTGTAATGCAAAATGAGCTAAAAAGAGTCAATGACTGAAATGGTGGTCATTTGTATGATGTCATATTTCACAAATAGTCACGGTAAATTTCCATACGAGGGCGGTTCGGAAAGTTCTTAGCCTATCAATGAAAGAGAATAGTTGTTCAAAAATATTTTTATTTTCCAATATAATCTCCTGAAACTTCAATACACTTAGTCCAACGCTTATCTAGCAATTCTATCCCTTGATTAAAATAGTTTTCCTCAAGGTCTTCAAAATAGTGGTTTACAACTGTAATTGCATCTTCATTTGAGGTAAAACGCTTGCCAGCAAGGAATTTTTTTAGATTTGGGAACAGGCAAAAGTCACTGGGAGCTAAACCAGGAGGAAAAGGTGGGTGGTCAAGCAACGTGTACTTTAATTCGTTGATTTTAGCCATTGTTAAAACACTCTTGTGCGCTGGTGCGTTGTCTTGATGAAAAATTATTTTTTTGTGTTGTAAGCCAGGACGTTTTTCTCGAATTTGTACATTTAATTGATCTAAAAGGTTGCAATAGTACTCTGAATTTATTGTTTTACCCTTTTGCAGATAGTCAATCAATAAAATACCTTTGAAGTCCCAAAAAACCGTTGCCATAACCTTACCAGCCGATTGAATTGTTTTTGCCTTCTTTGGGCCACTTCCTCCAGCTTCAGTCCATTGTTTGGATTGTTCTTTTGTCTCTGGAGAATAGTGGTGGATCCATGTCTCATCAACAGTTATGAAACGACGCTTAAAATCCATTTTATTTCGCTGAAAACGATCCAAACAAGCTTGAGAAATGTTCATTCTTATGCGTTTTTGGTCGACTCCGGCACCTTTTCATCTGTAGTTCTTCATGCAAAATTAAATGGACTCGATCATTTGAGATGCCCATGATATTAGCTATTTCACGCACTTTTATTCGTCGATCATTTAATACCATATCATGCACTTTGGCTACAATTTCTGTTGTTGTTGCTGTTTTTGGACGTCCGCTACGTGGTTCATCTTCAATGCTTGTACGACCACGTTTAAATTCAGCAACCCAATTTTTTACTGTTGCATATGAAGGAGCACTTTCACCTAACACATTCACCAAATCATTATGAATTTCTTGTCCCGATAAACCTTTTTTATGTAAATATTTAATGACACCACGCATTTCTAATTTTTCCATTATAAAAAAATCGCGGATGCGTCTTTTGTGAACACCTGTTTCTATATGAAGGAGTTGCCAGATCGAAACAAAATTTAACAAGTGTTCATAGCAGAGATGGAAGTTTCCAAAACACTTAACTTTTTACAGTTTATACCGCGCTTTTTGTGCTACGAACCGCCCTCGTAAAATGTATTTAACATATAAAAATAAATCATTTAAAAAAAAATCGTTATTACAAGAGTTTTACGTATTAACATCACTAGGTCTCATTTGGGCCACCCTATATATCAATAAATATATTAAAAAATATTTGGTCCAAAAACATTCAGTAATTTTTATTTTACAGCATAAAACGTGTGTAACAGTATTTATGCCCCTACTAAGTACATAAATACTTGTGTATATTTGCACTACGACATCAAATAAAGTAAAATGCATTATTGAGTTTCACATAAGCCGATTAAAGTGACTAAAGCAAAACCACACCCAAGCTTCCCACCGAAGGACATGAGTATATCCCATTTGTCATGCCATTTTTGGCAGCTACAAACGATTATTTGCTAAACGATATATTTACTAAGTTTTCATGCTGTTCTATTGGATTTTTTTCAAATGAACACGAATTCGCCATGAAATTCAAAAGTGCCTGTAGGCGAGCAAATGTCAAAAACGGCGACGTCGGGTAAGTAGTAGGGATATGGCGGTGCAAACGCTTCTTCTTCCGTTTGCTTTCCAGTGTTGCCACCTTTTCTCGTTTTGCTTTCCAGTGTTGCCACCTTTTCTCGTTTTCGCGCCAAAAGGTATGGCGGATCAAAAAGACCAGTGTTGCCATATCAGAAAATCATGTGAAACCGCAGTTGGTTTGTGTCTATGCTAGGTAGGATGGTTGCGCCATCTTACGGTGATTAGTGGCAGCGCCGACTCTGGGTCAGATCCAATTACGATGATCGGGGGCAACTCTGTCTCTGTGACAGATCCAATTATGTCGGGTGGTGTCAGCGCCGACTCTGGACTCTAATTTGTTTTTTGTCTGTGTATATTAATTTCGAATTGATAAGACCGTTATTTGATATTTAAAAACGCCTAAAAGATGCAACAAAATAATTTTATATTTTTCCTCCTCACTTACACTTTTTCCCACCACCCCCCTCTTTTTCCCTTTCCCACCACCCCCAATTCAATTCAAATCTCCTCTACTCTACTCTCCTCTCTACTCTACTCTACTGTACTCTACTCTACTCTACTCTACTCTACTCTACTCTACTCTACTCTACTCTACTCAACTCTACTCTACTCTACTCTACTCTACTCTACTCAACTCTACTCTACTCTACTCTACTCTACTCTACTCTACTCTACTCTACTCTACTCTACTCTACTCTACTCTACTCTACTCTACTCTACTCTACTCTACTCTACTCTACTCTACTCTACTCTACTCTACTCTACTCTACTCTACTCTACTCTACTCTACTCTACTCTACTCTACTCTACTCTACTCTACTCTACTCTACTCTACTCTACTCTACTCTACTCTACTCTACTCTACTCTACTCTACTCTACTCTACTCTACTCTACTCTACTCTACTCTACTCTACTCTACTCTACTCTACTCTACTCTACTTTAATCTACTCTACTCTACTCTACTCTACTCTACTCTACTCTACTCTACTCTACTCTACTCTACTCTACTCTACTCTACTCTACTCTACTCTACTCTACTCAACTCTACTCTACTCTACTCTACTCTACTCTACTCTACTCTACTCTACTCTACTCTCCTCTCCTAGTTACGGGGGTCTTAAAAGGAATCTCATAGACATTGAACACTTTCGTTGACTTCAAATTTGAGGCGAGAGAACACGTAAAAATTTAATTATGTGGTGGTGGTTACATCACTCTCCTTGGAGAATCGTATAATGGGGGAATTTATAACAATATTCAATCAACTTGCCCGTTTAACAATTTGATGGCAACTCCGACTCTGGACTCTAATTTATTTTTTGTCTGCGTATATTAATTTCAAATTGATAACACCGTTATTTTATATTTAAAAACGCCTAAAAGCTGCAACAAAATAATTTTATATTTTTTCCATAATATTTTGTTTTGTTGATTAATCATTTCATAATCTAGAACTTTCTATATTATTCTAGAATTTTCAAAATATTTTTGTTTTGTGGTTAAACAATTGCTACTTACGTAAAAATATTATTGTGGTTTTATGTTTACAAAAAAACTAATGTTATGGTTTCCAAAAATTTTGTCTTGTTGATTAATCATTTCATTCAAAAATATATTAATCTAAAACTTTCTGGAATAATCTAGAATTTTCTGACGCATATATCAGAATATATGTTTTTATTACTATAACTATTTCTATTACTATTACTCTTACTCTTACTATTACTATTCCTATTTCTATAAATATTACTAAACTTGCCCGTTTATCAGAATCATTTAAACTTAAATTAGAGTTATTACAATCATTAGCAAAATTAGAATCAATAACATTATTCACATCATTTTCATTATTAGAATTATTATTATTATTGGTAGTGTTACATAATATTGTGATGAAAAAACATTTTATCATCATCGAGGCTATACAAATTATCATATCAAGTTTGTAATGACCCCATGAACGCACGCCTTTTTACATCTTTAGATTTTTTAAATTCCTTGCAGTTTTCAGTATTAATTGAATACATTTTGGATCGAAGGCCTACAAATTCTTTCATAATATTTAAATTTTTTATTTAAGGAGGGAAATTTAAAAACATTATCTTGGGGATATTCCGATGTATCAGACTCCTTGGCGATATCATTACGAATATCATTGTAAAAGTCTAATGACCGAATTGTGTATACAAAGGAAGAAGTATTCATATAGTTTATTGATATATTATCTCCAAATTTGGCTTTCATATATCTATAATGGAAATCATATATTTTCCACTTGGATAATTCTAGCACCACAAATCCTAAATACATTGGTTTATTATATTGACTAGAAACGCGATCTAATTGTATAGCAAACAAGTTTTCAGAAAACTTTGTAATACTATGAAAGTTAGGTTTTACAGTTAACGCTCTAACACCTAAAAGTTTCTTATAAGTGGTTTCCCACTGTGAAACAATTTTAATAACTTTACGCTTATCAACGTTTTCCATAGTCTTGCCGTAAACTGCGTTATTGATCAAATTAAAAAAAATCTTTCTCAAATGCATTCTTTGCTAAAGTTCTATGATAAGTATTTAAATCTATATACTTTTCCAACCAATCCGATTGATTAAATTTTAATATTCTATGTACTTTCGTTAAAATAAGGCCATATTCTAAACATTGCTTCAGATTTCTATAGTGTATAGCATATCTTGTTTTACAATGCAAATCGGCAATGAGTTTGAAACATTTCGATCCTTCAATTTTTTTGGATTGTGGACAAAATGGAAGATCGTTTTGCTCATCGTGGAGACTGATGGGGTAATCTAAACCAACTTCCAAAATGTATCCTGTTGGCGATGTGTCATATATTTCGTTTACATCAAAGTTTAGAAATTCATTTGATTGATCATCAATCCACTCAAAGCCACCATATGGAAGATAACTTGACATTGCCCAGCCATACAAATTCTTCGCATCCAAATACATTAGATACTCTGAAGACTTATTAATGTCATAGTCCTCTAAATATTTATTATTCGCTTTGGAATATCATAGCGATCATGTTGGAACAGATATGAGTTTGGAAACATTTCACGAAATATGTCGAGAATGTTGGAGGGATATATTTGGATTTCTAATGATTTATAAAGATGATGAATTGAATGAGGGGCGCTATAGAAAGCAATTTAATACATTCATAACAATATAAAACTGTTTGAATAGTATATGCATATATTAGTACAGCACTACCCTTTTAAACTGTTGGATCGAGAACTGATCTGATACCTGTTAGCTGATATCTGTTAGCTGTTACCTGATACCTGTTAGCTGATACCTGTTAGCTGTTGCCTGTTAGCTGATACATCATTATCAAGTTGCAATAAATCATGACGTCTGAAAAAGTGTTGACAGAGTTGATAAAGACGAGGAAAGAATTGAGAAAAAAAATTAAAAGCATAAAAATGGGCGAAGCAGATACTCTAAATCAATTGGAGGAGACATTTAAACCTATAACACAGCCGTTAAAACAATTCATTAGTGAAAGTAAGAAAGTTCCATTGGAGCGTTACAATAGAAATTTGAGTAATGCAGATAAATTTATTCCCAACATGATGTTAAAAAGATCGATAGAAGATGATCCCTATGATGATATGAATAAAAAAAGATTGAGAAAAGTCGATGACTATGATGATGATGATGTTGAATATAATGATATGTTTAATAAATCATTAATAAAGAAGGAAACAAGTACTCCCAAAAGATTAGAAAAAGATGAGTCAAACGATGAATTTTTCTCTGAACACGATTTCTCACAAGCCAATAATGATGATTATGATGATACATCAAACATAATGAATTTAACGGAGTTGGCAAGAAAAAACCAATTGGATACAAACTATGGAACACACAAAAATAAGTATAGCGGTGAATGGATGTTTGGTGATAGCCTTTTAAAGTTAAGTGAAGATAAAGTTAAAATCGGCAATGAGAATTGGGCTCTCACTCCAGGACTATTCGAATTATTGTTCGTTATTAAACCTCAAAATTATGATGAAACTGATTTAGTTATCTATAAAAATATATTGCTGAAAACTAATGCATACAGACGAGATTATAAGTCTGATGGTCAGATAAAGGGTTCACGAGGCTATAAATATAAAAAAATTATAAGCAAACTGTTGAATGTTAATAAGAGCAAAGCATTAGCGAACGATTCTAAACATAAAGGAGCCGGTTTGATGAAATTAAATCCCTATAAGACAAACTATTTATATTGGGATGATCCGAATGAGCTAGTATATCGTCTCAGACTGTTGATTGCATCACAAGCAGCCGGACACACTAATCATAATAACGAAATTGTGTCGATTATTGAAGAGTTACGAGAAGCTGATATAATTATATAGTCGAATGAGATTATGCCTGTAGACAAATTTGGTCACTTTAGTAACTCTAAGAAGGAGGCATTAAGGAAGGATATGCCTAAATGGATTGGCTTTACTCTCGACAAAGACAAAAATATTAATTTTCAAAACAAAAAGAATTTCAGCAGTCCGCTCGAAGAAACGGATGCGGTTAACAAAGCTTTTCTTTTTAGACAAATCAAAAACGAGCAGAACATATTGAAAAAAGGTTTAAACTTTGAGATTATTCGCATTACAGGCGAGCTATCAGCATTGAAATCACAAATTAAAAATATATATGAGGTGCTACCTATGACCTTGGAGATTATCCCCCTTAGAGAGGAGCTATCAACATTTAAATTATAAACTAAAAATATTATCAGCATCGAGCAAAAAAATATTAAAGAACGGGATACACTTGGAGACTATTCGTCTTAGAGAGGAGCTATCAACTTTGAGATCACAAATTAAAAATATCCTTGAGGTGCTAAAATAACATGGATGAAAAACGAATGCTTGTGAACGAATTACATAAACAGGCTCGCAAACGATTTTTACGATGAAGAGGACAGAACTTGGCAGCGGTGAATATCAATTAGTGAAGGAGTCGCCGGATGGAAAGCCTACTAAATTTAGGATAAAGGCGATTAAATAAATATATGTATCGAAAGAAAAATAAAAGAACTAAATATAAAACAAAAAATGAGATGGGTTTTCAATCAATTTATTTTATTTATTTCTTTATTTAATATTACATTATTACATTATTTCATTTTTCTTAATCCAAGAATTATGTTCATTTGAAAAGCCCAACCACTTGACAAACGCTCGATCTCCAACAGTTTTTAAAATTTTCTCAACGAGGTATGACTTTGGATAGCGAGTACGGGAAAGCTTCTTATTATAGAATCCTCCTTTAATTGGATTTCCTTGATAATCTTCTAAAGTGTATGTGGTGGGAAAGGTATTTTGTATTGAGTTGATTTTGAATATTTCAGTTGTCCAGTTGGGGGTAAATCCTTTTTCGAAAATATGTTTGTACTTGCTGATGCGTACATGATCACCAACACGGTATTTTGATGTTGGATGAATTTTATAATGATTGTAAAAAGTCTCCAACACTTTCTTCTCATTAGATTTATTAACTTGTGTGGGTGTCATTTTAATTGTGCGATAATATTTTTTATTATACTCTTTAATCAAATCCTTAGACTTATCAAGCCAATGATATGACCCATCATAACTGAACTCTTTCCACATCATACCCTTTAGAGTTCTATTAAATCGTTCTATAGTGGATGCTTTCATAACACTGAATGTAGAGTAATGATTTATTTTATGTGCTTTCATTAAATCATTAAAGTGTTTATTAAAGAATTCTTTGCCATCATCAGTTTGCAGATTTTTTGGTATCGTTTTTCATACATGTTTAGGTAGCACCTCATATATATTTTTAATTTGTGATTTCAATGCTGATAGCTCGCCTGTAATGCGAATAATCTCAAAGTTTAAACCTTTTTTCAATATGTTCTGCTCGTTTTTGATTTGTCTAAAAAGAAAAGCTTTGTTAACCGCATCCGTTTCTTCGAGCGGACTGCTGACGTTCTTAAGTCTTTTGTTTTGAAAATTAATATTTTTGTCTTTGTCGAGAGTAAAGCCAATCCATTTAGGCATATCCTTCCTTAATGCCTCCTTCTTATAGTTACTAAAGTGACCAAATTTGTCTACAGGCATAATCTCATTCGACTATAAAATTATATCAGCTTCTCGTAACTCTTCAATAATCGATACAATTTCGTTATTATGATTAGTGTGTCCGGCTGCTTGTGATGCAATCAACAGTCTGAGACGATATACTAGCTCATTCGGATCATCCCAATATAAATAGTTTGTCTTATAGGGATTTAATTTCATCAAACCGGCTCCTTTATGTTTAGAATCGTTCGCTAATGCTTTGCTCTTATTAACATTCAACAGTTTGCTTATAATTTTTTTTATATTTATAGCCTCGTGAACCCTTTATCTGACCATCAGACTTATAATCTCGTCTGTATTGCATTAGTTTTCAGCAATATATTTTTATAGATAACTAAATCAGTTTCATCATAATTTTGAGGTTTAATATACGAACAATAATTCGAATAGTCCTGGAGTGAGAGCCCAATTCTCATTGCCGATTTTAACTTTATCTTCACTTAACTTTAAAAGGCTATCACCAAACATCCATTCACCGCTATACTTATTTTTGTGTGTTCCATAGTTTGTATCCAATTGGTTTTTTCTTGCCAACTCCGTTAAATTCATTATGTTTGATGTATCATCATAATCATCATTATTGGCTTGTGAGAAATCGTGTTCAGAGAAAAATTCATCGTTTGACTCATCTTTTTCTAATCTTTTGGGAGTACTTGTTTCCTTCTTTATTAATGATTTATTAAACATATCATTATATTCAACATCATCATCATCATAGTCATCGACTTTTCTCAATCTTTTTTTATTCATATCATCATAGGGATCATCTTCTATCGATCTTTTTAACATCATGTTGGGAATAAATTTATCTGCATTACTCAAATTTCTATTGTAACGCTCCAATGGAACTTTCTTACTTTCACTAATGAATTGTTTTAACGGCTGTGTTATAGGTTTAAATGTCTCCTCCAATTGATTTAGAGTATCTGCTTCGCCCATTTTTATGCTTTTAATTTTTTTTCTCAATTCTTTCCTCGTCTTTATCAACTCTGTCAACACTTTTTCAGACGTCATGATTTATTGCAACTTGATAATGATGTATCAGCTAACAGGCAACAGCTAACAGGTATCAGGCTAACAGGTATCAGGTAACAGCTAACAGATATTCAGCTAACAGGTATCAGATCAGTTCTCGATCCAACAGTTTAAAAGGGTAGTGCTGTACTAATATATGCATATACTATTCAAACAGTTTTATATTGTTATGAATGTCATTAAATTGCTTTCTATAGCGCCCCTCATTCAATTCATCATCTTTATAAATCATTAGAAATCCAAATATATCCCTCCAACATTCTCGACATATTTCGTGAAATGTTTCCAAACTCATATCTGTTCCAACATGATCGCTATGATATTCCAAAGCGAATAATAAATATTTAGAGGACTATGACATTAATAAGTCTTCAGAGTATCTAATGTATTTGGATGCGAAGAATTTGTATGGCTGGGCAATGTCAAGTTATCTTCCATATGGTGGCTTTGAGTGGATTGATGATCAATCAAATGAATTTCTAAACTTTGATGTAAACGAAATATATGACACATCGCCAACAGGATACATTTTGGAAGTTGGTTGCCCATCAGTCTCCACGATGAGCAAAACGATCTTCCATTTTGTCCCACAATCCAAAAAAATTGAAGGATCGAAATGTTTCAAACTCATTGCCGATTTGCATTGTAAAACAAGATATGCTATACACTATAGAAATCTGAAGCAATGTTTAGAATATGGGCCTTATTTTAACGAAAGTACATAGAATATTAAAATTTAATCAATCGGATTGGTTGGAAAAGTATATAGATTTAAATACTTATCATAGAACTTTAGCAAAGAATGCATTTGAGAAAGATTTTTTTTAATTTGATCAATAACGCAGTTTACGGCAAGGACTATGGAAAACGTTGATAAGCGTAAAGCTTATTAAAATTGTTTCACAGTGGGAAACCACTTATAAGAAACTTTTAGGTGTTAGAGCGTTAACTGTAAAACCTAACTTTCATAGTATTACAAAGTTTTCTGAAAACTTGTTTGCTATACAATTAGATCGCGTTTCTAGTCAATATAATAAACCAATGTATTTAGGATTTGTGGTGCTAGAATTATCCAAGTGGAAAATATATGATTTCCATTATAGATATATGAAAGCCAAATTTGGAGATAATATATCAATAAACTATATGAATACTTCTTCCTTTGTATACACAATTCGGTCATTAGACTTTTACAATGATATTCGTAATGATATCGCCAAGGAGTCTGATACATCGGAATATCCCCAAGATAATGTTTTTAAATTTCCCTCCTTAAATAAAAAATTTAAATATTATGAAAGAATTTGTAGGCCTTCGATCCAAAATGTATTCAATTAATACTGAAAACTGCAAGGAATTTAAAAAATCTAAAGATGTAAAAAGGCGTAGCCTCGATGATGATAAAATGTTTTTTCATCACAATATTATGTAACACTACCAATAATAATAATAATTCTAATAATGAAAATGATGTGAATAATGTTATTGATTCTAATTTTGCTAATGATTGTAATAACTCTAATTTAAGTTTAAATGATTCTGATAAACGGGCAAGTTTAGTAATATTTATAGAAATAGGAATAGTAATAGTAAGAGTAAGAGTAATAGTAATAGAAATAGTTATAGTAATAAAAACATATATTCTGATATATGCGTCAGAAAATTCTAGATTATTCCAGAAAGTTTTAGATTAATATATTTTTGAATGAAATGATTAATCAACAAGACAAAATTTTTGGAAACCATAACATTAGTTTTTTGTAAACATAAAACCACAATAATATTTTTACGTAAGTAGCAATTGTTTAACCACAAAACAAAAATATTTTGAAAATTCTAGAATAATATAGAAAGTTCTAGATTATGAAATGATTAATCAACAAAACAAAATATTATGGAAAAAATATAAAATTATTTTGTTGCAGCTTTTAGGCGTTTTTAAATATAAAATAACGGTGTTATCAATTTGAAATTAATATACGCAGACAAAAAATAAATTAGAGTCCAGAGTCGGAGTTGCCATCAAATTGTTAAACGGGCAAGTTGATTGAATATTGTTATAAATTCCCCCATTATACGATTCTCCAAGGAGAGTGATGTAACCACCACCACATACTTAAATTTTTACGTGTTCTCTCGCCTCAAATTTGAAGTCAACGAAAGTGTTCAATGTCTATGAGATTCCTTTTAAGACCCCCGTAACTAGGAGAGGAGAGTAGAGTAGAGTAGAGTAGAGTAGAGTAGAGTAGAGTAGAGTTGAGTAGAGTAGAGTAGAGTAGAGTAGAGTAGAGTAGAGTAGAGTAGAGTAGAGTAGAGTAGAGTAGAGTAGAGTAGAGTAGAGTAGAGTAGAGTAGAGTAGAGTAGAGTAGAGTAGAGTAGAGTAGAGTAGAGTAGAGTAGAGTAGAGTAGAGTAGAGTAGAGTAGAGTAGAGTAGAGTAGAGTAGAGTAGAGTAGAGTAGAGTAGAGTAGAGTAGAGTAGAGTAGAGTAGAGTAGAGTAGAGTAGAGTAGAGTAGAGTAGAGTAGAGTAGAGTAGAGTAGAGTAGAGTAGAGTAGAGTAGAGTAGAGTAGAGTAGAGTAGAGTAGAGTTGAGTAGAGTAGAGTAGAGTTGAGTAGAGTACAGTAGAGTAGAGTAGAGTAGAGTAGAGTACAGTAGAGTAGAGTAGAGTAGAGAGGAGAGTAGAGTAGAGGAGATTTGAATTGAATTGGGGGTGGTGGGAAAGGGAAAAAGAGGGGGGTGGTGGGAAAAAGTGTAAGTGAGGAGGAAAAATATAAAATTATTTTGTTGCATCTTTTAGGCGTTTTTAAATATCAAATAACGGTCTTATCAATTCGAAATTAATATACACAGACAAAAAACAAATTAGAGTCCAGAGTCGGCGCTGACACCACCCGACATAATTGGATCTGTCACAGAGACAGAGTTGCCCCCGATCATCGTAATTGGATCTGACCCAGAGTCGGCGCTGCCACTAATCACCGTAAGATGGCGCAACCATCCTACCTAGCATAGACACAAACCAACTGCGGTTTTACATGATTTTCTGATATGGTAACACTGGTCTTTTTGATCCGCCATACCTTTTGGCGCGAAAACGAGAAAAGGTGGCAACACTGGAAAGCAAAACGAGAAAAGGTGGCAACACTGGAAAGCAAAAGGAAGAAGAAGCGTTTGCACCGCCATATCCCTACTACTCGGGTAAGCAAAATTCATATCGACATTCACGTACGTACACAGGCACACAATACTCGTATATATTCTGCCTGTCGCCCCCTACCACTACTACTCGTACTGCCGCAGTCAAGGCTTCCGTTTCCTGCATGAGTTCGTTACTGTTGTAGTTGAACATGAAATACGCATAAGCATCTGTTAAGTGTTTATGCCGTCAATCCGCCATACGTGCTGAGTGAATTAAGGTCGAAATCCTGTAAGTCCTCTAGTATGTGAGTTAACGCATTAACTCTCAGGCACTTCAAGACTCACACGGATACAAGAGAGAAAGTTCTTGTGAAGATGAGTACTGGATTGTTTAATTTTACTTGGATTCGGATTTCACTCTAAATAGGATTACGGAACAGGGGTGTTAAATCGAGTATTTTTCAGTCGGCTTTCTGAGTTTATTTAAAAGAAAATAATTGTTTATTTGAAAGAAAATATCTGAAGATTGCCAATTATTTTTTACCAAGAAATCGGTTAATCCGTTTTTTAGTCCGTAGTGAATGTATGTTCCTTCACCAACCTTTCTCTCAACTATAGAACTAGGCGTTTTTAAAAGAGTTTTAGCGTCATTTGGAGCTTTCATATTTCATTTAATCAATAATAATAATAGTGCATTAATTGCAACAAAGCTTACTTGAAATTGAATTGCCCACTTAGCTAGCCCACATAAACTAAACTCATTTTGTTCACTGCCATCACTTGAATCACATTCATCACTTGAATCATTTGAATATTGAATTGACTCTTCATATTCTTGAATGTTTTCTTCAACATTCTCAGTTTTTTGTTCAAATTTGTATCTTTTTGGCGAAATTAAATTTTCTGCCTCTTTTTTTCTAATCTTTTGATTTGCACAATTTCACTTCTTTTTATTCGTTTAGCTGACATTGCCTTTTTATTCAATCTATGATCAAAATATGATCATTAAAAATACATAACTATAATCACTTTTCAAACACCTGCATGATCGGTTTTTGATTAAGCATTTTTCAATCTTCCAGATGAGCGAAATATGATAATAAATAACGAAAATAACAGTCAAATTTCAAACGTCTGGAAGATTAATTTGCTATTACCATACTATTTGTTGTTATAATTTAAATCGAACTCTTTTTACCCATTAGTGCGAATCATTATCGAGTCCTTTTTTGATCATGTAGGTGATTAATCAGTTTTTGATCACCAAAAGTACTCGAAGAAGACTCAGCAAGGTGATTTTTCAAAAAATGATCTTCCAAATGCTAGCTGGGGGTTTTATTCATAGACAGGATTACACACCTTCATATGAACGTAAATATCAGTTTACAAATTAGAATTTACTTACTAGCATTATCAAATTTTAAGAAAGTTTTCGGTTTTATGTGTATACGAATATTGTTGGAAATTTGCCTCACTTTGCAAAGGGTGTACCTTTGACTTGAATAAAACTTGGCACTCCGTATTCCACTCTGTGTTTTCTATGCTGTCTTGCTGGTATTTTAAAATCCACTGGTTCCAACTTTAAATTAATAACTCTACCATAGAATGGAGTTTGTACTAAATTTGGCATTCTGTTTGCTACACCTAGAAATATTGATCGGAGACCTCATAAAGGACGATTGTAGTAACAATTTAAAACCATTTAGCCATGTCCGTCCGTCGGTGAGTCATTTGACAGCGATAAAACGAATTAAACTACGATCATAAAATTTGGCATGATTATGACTTATGGCCATAACCTGCTGAAGATTGTATATGTGACAGCGCATAGAGAAAGGGAACTAAGGGTAAAAAAAATTAATTTTCATTTTTTTTCTCTTTTTTTGATGTAGACAACCTCTGAGCATCGAATGCGACCGATCCTATGCCCCAAAAGTGTTCCCTCCCAGAGATATGCGCGTTTTATGAAAGTGATGGTACATCAAAGATACACGTATTTAAATCTTTAAAATGGCTCTCCTGAACAAAACTGGTTTTTACCCTTAGGTCCCATTCTATTTTGCGCGTTACATATGTGCAAAAATTTAGCCTAGGGGGAAAAATTTTTTCCTTAGAGGGACTGACGGTACCTCGGAAAAAGGAACACATTTTTGAGTATTTCCTTTACATAGCATCATAATTTAATTGTAGACGAACAATGGTTAAAACGACGTACTTAATAAAAAGGTGGCCTAACAAAAACGCACTATTTTTTTTTTTGTAAATACAACATAAAGCTTTCAGAGAATTATATTAATATTTTATTTTTTGAGTAAAAGAATCTATGACAATTATGTGTGAAACAATATATGGGTCAAATGCTCGCCACGGCTTCGGTGGCAAACCTCTATCCGATGGTCCATATTTCTAAAGACTCTGAGACATAATGGAGGTTCAATGCCGTTAATGTGTAGAATAAGGTGATTCTTATCCAACCGTCTTAAGAGGGTTGCTGTATATATTTCTTAGTGTTGCCTGGCGCCATCTGACATTTCCATTGGAAAGTTGAACGTTTTTTAGGATAAACGTACTCATAACGTTTTGACGTACAACCATCATTTGTGTTGTTTGCAGTGACTTGAAAAAATCAATTTGGCAAGAATATGGAATTAACTCCTGAACATTTTCGAGCGATCATTTTTCACAATTTTCAACGTGGATCACGACAAGAGTGCATCGATGAACTTAAATCTTTGTATGGCGATGAAGCACCATCATAAAGCACTGTGAAAAACTGGTTTAAAGACGAAAGTCCTTAAGGTCGTCCAAAAACGGCCGTTGTGCCAGAGAACATTGATGCCGTGCGTGAACTGATAATGCAAGATCGTCATGTGACATACCGTAAGATAGAGACATCCTTAGGCATTTCTTCCACCAGCATACATTCGATATTGCATAAACACCTGGCCGTAATAAAGCTTTGTTCTCGTTGGATCCCGCACAATTTGACAATCGCTGAAAAAAGGCTCGTGTCGGTTGGTGCAAAAAAAAAATTTTGAAAAAATACGGTCGCGGTGCTTTAAAAGACGTTTTTAAGATCGTCACAGGTGACGAATCATGCATCTATGCGTATGAGCCCGAAACAAAACGGCAATCGACCGTGTGGGTCTTCGAAGACGAGCCAAATCCAACGAATGTTGTTCGTGGAAGAAGCACTTCGAAGCAAATGGTCGCTGTTTCTTCGGCAAAACTGCTCATAAGGCGACTGTTCCGCTTGAGCAACGTAGGACGGTCAATTCTGAGTGGTACACCACAATTTGTTTGCCCAAGGTCTTCGGAGAAATTCGAAAAACGAACAAGAGAAGACGAAGACCCTGACAATGCGAGCTCTTACACAACGGCTCAAACCAGCGCCTTTTTGACCGGCCAAAACGTCGACTTAATGGGTTAGCCGCCGTACAGCCCTGACTTGGCACCCAAATAGTTCTTTTTATTCCGGCACATGAAGATAAAAATGCATGGTCAACGATTTTCGTCGCCAGAAGATGCTGTTGAAGCGGTTAAAAACCATGTTTTGGAGATGTCTCAATTGGAGTGGAAAAAGTGCTTCGACAATTGGTTTGAGCGCATGCAAAAGTGTATAAATCATGCTGGAGAATACTTTGAAAAACAATAAAACCATTTTTGATGATAAATATTCGCATTTTCATTATTAGGCCAGAAATATATATAGTAGCCCTTGTAGTCAAAGGGGCTATATTAATAATAATCAATAACTAATCCATAGATTCGGTCTAGCTGAAATTAATTTCGTTATTGCTTTTTCTTGCTGACATTGCCCTTGAGCCGAATATGAATCTCGCCCGGTACAAAATCTGGTTGAACACGCCAAGCTTTACAGTGAGCTCGGGATGACGTTAACCCCCCATTTCGTCAATATCCCAAACCGTCAACCTTTTTTTTGTATTATTACATCAACATTTTTAACCGGGCTTTGGATTGGGCCGGATGCGAGAATGTTGCACAAGATGACCTAAATGTATTAAGACGTTTAAGGGAAACTTCTGTATTTCAATTATTAGAGAGGAAAAAACCGCAGAAAAAAATTACAGATTTCTTTTAATACCTGTTTAAGAATAGATATTACATATGGCATGATCTCATGTAAAGGGTGTTTTTTTATTGAGGTATAGAACTTCGAATTGAAATAAAACACAAGAAAATCGTTTTAATGTCCATCAATTTGGCTTTATTGGAAGGATAATTTTATGCCATTAATGTTTAAATATGATTTCGGGCATGTGGCCGCCGCGGCTGGCTCGAATAAAGCCAATTCTACAGGTCCAATTTTCAACCACTTTTTCGAGCATATGGGGCCGTATGTTGGCAATAACGCCACGAATGTTGGCTTCCAAGTCCCCTAACGTGTTTCTGGTTTGTTGGCGTAGACGAGCGACTTCACATATCCCCAAAGAAAATAATCCAATGGTCCATGTTAACCGATCCATGGTTAACCGAATTAATTGCTCTGGTGGACGATTATGTCGACCATAAAATGGACGGAGCTTGCGGTGAACTTCGCGAACTGAACCATTACTTTCGAAATAAATTTGCACGATTTGCAAGCATTGTTCTTTTGTCAACCTGTTCATGATGAAATGGCAAACCAAACTAAATATTAATCACTTGACAGCTGACAAAATGGCCGCCAGTTAAAAAAGTGATGCCAACTTAAAGTTCTATACCCCAATAAAAAACACCCTATAGAATATTTTTGTTGTTTTATGTATTTAGGTTGAAAGCCTTTTTTGTTTTTCTTTGGATTTGATTTTTGTTTGATTTTAATTTATATGTAATAAAAACGCTTTAAACTACTGTGGGATTTGAATATTAAACGATGGTAACTCTGTCAACAAGAAAGAGTTAGTCTCTCTGTAGCCGTGACGACGTAAAGACGTACAACAGTTGAACGAGCATTTTCTTACATACAAATTATTTTATTCCTTTTTCAAATACATTTCTAACATTACATATTTTATTAAATAAATATCAAATAAATGAAATACTAAACCCACACTACAGTATTAATAATACTTACATATATTTTGGTCTTAAATTTGTACTTATACATTGATAAACGTCAACAATCTGGTAAATGTCAACACCCGCGGTTTTAATTAGTTGACGAGCGCACCGAGCGCACCGTATATGGATCTCGCCAGGAACAAAATCTGGATCTTTGCACAATAGCCTAAAGAGGGAAATTACGTTCGCCCGACTGCAATTATTGCATCCGCACAATACGAATAATGTTAGCCCAAATCTGAAGGCAAAATTAGTCAAGCTGATTGATACGCGCCGAATAAACATTTCTTGGTTGTTGTTGTTGTTATGCCGGGGTGACAGCCCTTGGCCGAAGAAATGCTGCTTCGAGTCAATGCAGTCCATAAAACCGGCTGCCTTGGTTCTGGTATTGTGGTGTTCTTCGATAGTGGACGCTACGACCGCCACGATGGCTTAATGTGAAATACAGTGGACTACTGTTTAAACTTTTACTTTCTAAAATGGATGTTCTAAAGCTCAACAGATTTTTAGCGGTGTTATGATTTGAAATCCACGAGCTTCTATCTTGTGCGTGGTCCTCTACAGGGTTTGCCCAAGATTTCTTAGGTCTTCTTAAACCGGGCCCTTCCACCGCAGCTTCGGTCGGTCTCATCTGCGAGCATCCAACCAGGGTTTCACAAATAATATTTCGTAATTTCCACTCACACATCTAGATGGCACAAAATGAGGCATGATAAAATGACAAATCTAATCGATAATTCTGACAAATAACACTGTGCGACAGCCACAATCGGTTTGGGATGAAACCACCGGGGAAAGTTATATCGGTCAAAAAAAGGTCATACGTGTCCCAGCGTTTCGTTGGGTCTCATCTAGGAATCGAGATATATCGATTTGAAGTTAGTAAGTATCGTATAGGGGAATTTGACACGTTTTTGGCTCTTTTGTTTGACATAACTTGAGAACCACTCGTCCGATTTAGCTGAAATAAATTTTAAAAAACCAAGAATTACAATTCCCTTAATCCGTTTTGGATTTTTTATGAATTAAAAAAAAAAAAATTAATTTTTAGGCAAAAATAATTTTTTTTTTTCATACATTTATTTATAATTGCGAAACTGTTGCTTAAGTAGGAAAACGGTTTAAGAACAGATTAGAGGAATTGTAATTCTTAATTTTTCTAAATTTGTTTCAGCTAAATCGGACGAGTAGTTCTCGAGTTATGTCAAACAAAAGAGCATAAAACGTGACAAATTCCCTTATACGATACTTACTAACTTCAAATCGATATATCTCGATTCCTAGATGAGACCCAGCGAAACGCTGGAACACGTATGACTTTTTTTTACCAATATAACTTTCCCCGGTGGTTTCATTCCAAACCGATCACTGACCCTTACCATATGTCGCAGAGTGTAATCGGCACTGGCAACTTGAAGATCTTCGGAATAACCACAATTGAAAACCATAATCTTTATCTGGTCATGCATACATATGTCCCATTCAATGTAGACAATGGACAAAGAAATAGCGTGAAAAAACAGTAGAAGCATACAATGCTGCCCATAACACAGCACTTCAGTTTGTATCATCAAGAGGTGTCAGACGATTAGAACAGAAAAGAATCACTTACGCTGACTAAAAAAATCATAAATAGCTTCGCGAGAGCGGGCAGAGATTGAAACGCAAAACAAGCGAAATTATGCCCGCAAACATTATTAAATAGGAAAACATCTTACAAAGGGTTAAGAAAATGATATGAACTCCGCTAAACTGAGAAACTATTGGCATGTACCATAAAAGAGAGAATTTTTTGACCTATACAGTATCAAACGAAGAAGACTTTATAGATACCAATTGTCCTGCATAAAAGTATGTAAGGCTAACAACGCATTTATGCCATTGGTTTGCCGTCTGGGCAATTCAAGGCTGGAGCGGATAAGTTGATAGAGGGCTTCAGTTGGTTAAGGGCATGAAAGCAAATCTGGTGCTTGGAATTTCAATCTGCCAACTTTGGTGTTTTATTTCAACTTGCTGTCTAGTAACAGACCGGGTTATTCGTTGTATCCTTATCTTTAAACTTCCTGTTCGGTCTTCATAAATCTAACGTCGACAATACGCCCAAACTAAAGCCGGCCTAATCAAAAACTTCCCAATGAGTGCTGAATGACACCAAATGAATCGAATGGTTCGTCAAAGGGTTTTCCTTTCCTCTTCGCCAACTGTATTCAATCATTTGTCAATATTGACAAGCTGTTAAACACTGACAACCCCGCAGTAAAATACTGTGGCTTGTTGGCATCTCCGGCCCCGCTACATGAGGATGCTGGCCCATAACATAACCACAAAAGCAACAACAATAAGAAAACATGTACAGTGACTCACAAAAGTATTCGTTCTAAGCTATACTATGAATAAAAAGTAAAATTTTTACATTTTCGAATTGATATATGTACATATTTTCGGTGTTACGAAACATTCAAATATATGACCACAGAAGGCTATGCAAAAAAACACACACACAAATGATGTCCCGTTGTTGAAAAAACGCACACAAATGTTTTTGCAACACATTATTTATATCACAAAAGTATTCGTCGCAGCAAAGAAAAGTCCCGTTTATTAAAGTTTTTGTTGTATTTTTTTCGTTTATGTTATCGGTTGTTGTTGTTCTATGCCATGGTTGACTTATTGCAACTTCGATTGACAACGGATGCGTTTTAGTTTGCTTTTTTACTTGATGTGTGCAGATCAAAATGCCTAAAGGAAAAGAATTGAGTGTTGCTGAAAAAAAATTATTCTCTATCTACACAATGAGGGTAAATCAACAAAATATATTTGCGATATGTTCGACAGAAGCCCAACAACAATTCGAAGTGTCATATATCGGCTTAAGGAAGGAGACACACTAGAAAATATGGCACGTACCGGTAGGCCAAAACTATTGTCAGCCAGGGAAAAAAGAAGAATACTTCAGGAAAACCGCAATAATCCACATCTTTCTGCGCCAAAAATTAATAATGTTCTGCAAACAGCCTTAGAAACAAACGTGTCTGATGAAACTGTTCGTAGGGTGCTCAGAGCAAATAATTTACATGGCCGCGTTGCTCGAAAAAAACCGTATATTTCACCTGCAAACGTTTCAAAAAGGTTAGAGTTCGCCCCGACCTACAAGACACGTAATTTTGACTTCTGGGAGCGTGTTATATTTACTGATGAGAGTAAATTTAATATTTTTGGATCAGATGGTCGACAAATGGTGTGGCGAAAGCCTGGGGAATCTTTAAAAATAAATAATATTAAAGCAACTGTGAAGCATGGTGGTGCATCAGTTATGGTTTGGGGCTGTATGTCGGCACGAGGAGTTGGAAACTTAGTTTTTATTGATGGGATAATGGACGCCAAAATGTACTTAAATATTTTGAAAGAAAATGTTCACTCCAGCGCTGCTAAAATGGGATTCCCAGATAAAGACTTCTTGTTCCAACAAGACAACGACCCCAAACACACGGCCTGGGATGTGAAAATGTGGCTTCTTTACAACACAAAATATCTCAAAACCCCACCGCAAAGCCCAGATACCAACCCCATTGAAAACCTATGGTCACATTTGGAATCCAGGATCAGACAACACCAAATTTCCTCCAAGGCAACCCTTAAACAAGGAAGAATGGGACAAAATCAACCAAGAAACGTGTCGAAAATTGGTAGAGTCGATGCCAAGACGACTGGAAGCCATTTGCGCTAATAAGGGGTACCATACCAAAAACTAAGTAAAATACAGTCCCATTTCTGTGATTAATGCCTCGACGAATACTTTTGTGAGCAGATTTTTTTTAGTTTTTTTTTTTAATGTTTAGAATTAATACAATGAAGTCCATTTTTTTGATTTTTTTGTTTACGTTTTGTTTTTATATGTATCCATTGACACATTTCAATAAAAATGTTTAATAAAAATGTTCATCGGCTTACAAAAAATTTATTTTATTTCAAGAAAGCAAAAAAACGAATACTTTTGTGAGTCACTGTATATATACTCGTACATACAGATAGGTTAACTCGAAAATAAATATTTATTTTCTTGCGGTTCAAAGTTTGACTTGATGCTGAGAAACATACAACCCAGCAACCGCAACCTCTTACCACCGCCTAGACTCCTGTGCCATCGTGGCGGCAAGCGTTCCCTTTTGTGAAATTCCTTCTTTTTCATGGCGCATTAATTAAATTAAATTCTGCAAGATGAAGAGTGATTACGCTAGAAAAAAGCAAAAGGAACGACTGGAAGCACGATAAGTATGCAAACTTTGACATCGCAACAGAAGCTATGATAAATAGAAACTTTGAAGAACTCAAACCAAACACCGCTCAAGGCCGGCATCAGTTAGACAGACAACCCGACTGACGGTCAGCATTTCGATGACTTCAAAACTTTATTTTTGTTTGATTGTCAAGACGTTACGGGCTTGACTAAGGATTTAATTCTTCGTCAGCTAGACTAACTTCTAACCGATTTTTTAAGTACTGATTTTCAGCACAATCGTAGGAATAATTTTAAAATTATAATGCTAACATTAAAAATGGGCGGGCTTGCAAATGGGATGCAAGTGCCACATCAGGGTATGCTGACACTGAAGCCCAATTCCACCCGATTTCCATTCACACCTACAGCGCCGCACAGTGACGCCCGTACACTCGGATCTTTTTTTTTAATTAGCCAACACTCAGGGCTTTTCCCCTATACATGCAATGCATTGCGTTGGTCGTTAGAAAGCAAGGGATCGAAGGGGGAAAAGAGGGAGTAATGTTTATTGACATTCGTCTTGAATTGCTAGATGTCGTAATTGATGGGAAATACATTTGCCGGAAGTCGATTCCACATACGGACAGTACGGGCGAAAAACGAATTCGATCTGTAGTGTATAGTGCGGTCAATCGGCCAATCGATAACAAATGGGTGGGTTCTGGAAAGTCGTGTATCCCTGCCGAACATCCTCACGTCAGGAATAAGACCACGAATGTCAGAAGAACACACACTATGGAAGTAGCGATAAAACAGCGAAACACAACCCACATTCCGACGGTGCTCCAGGGAAACAATAGAGTTGGATACCCTACTGTTTCCTATCAGCACCATCGCTCTCCTTTGAACACGGTCCAGAAGCTGCAAGGATGATTTTGGAGCACCTGCCCATATATGGAAGTTGTATTCCATCTTTGGCCTGATGTAGGTTGTATAGATATCGAAAAGATCAGAAGGAGTGAAATATTTCTTGCACCGCTTTAGGAAGCCTATACACTTGAGTGCTTCTTTCGACACTTCGAATACATGTCTCGCCCAACGAGCGTCACATTGTATTTTCATGCCCAGAACATCAAGAGCATCTGATTGTTCGACATCCATACTATCGATAGATAATGACGACACTGTTGGCTCAGTGATTCGCTTGTGAGACAACAAGCGCACTGTGTCTTACGCGCATTAAAATCTACTATATTCACTCGACCCCAGTCGGAAATGGCCAGTAAATCCCGGCCAAGTGTCTCTTCCATTATTCGCCTTTTGTCTTCAATATCTTGAAGACTCGGTCATCTGTCATCCGCGAAAGAGTAGATTGGATTCACGGTCTGACCCAAAAGATCATCAATGAAAATGAGAAATATAGAGGGATATACAGAGCCTTTTCACACACTTGCGGTCAGCCTATGTTTATTGGATGAGAATCCATCTACAGCATCTCATATAGTGCGAACTCTAAGAAAGCTCGATATAAATCGAGCAAATGTATTACCGACACCAAAAGCGATTAGCTTTGATAAGAGTGCGCCGTGCCAGACTTTATCAAATGGATATATCTAGAGCCACGACCTTACTCTCACCAACACGCAGAAAAAACGTATGGTTGGGATGACAATATTCGAAGGGGAACATACTTTTATTGGGTATATGGTTGTGGCACAACAATATTATGATCCTCACAACAATAGTATGATTCACACTTAACCATACTATGATATCCACAATAATAGTATGATTCACACTCAACTATACTATTATCTCCACAACCATATTATGATCCTCACAATCATAGTATTTTTCTCATACAACCATAGTATTATCCTCACAACCATAGTATGATTCACACGCAACCATGCTATGATCCCCATTACCATAGTATGATTCACACTTAACCATACTATGATATCCACATTAATAGTATGATTCACACTTTACTATACTATTATATCCACAACCATATTATGATCCTCACAATCATAGCATTTTTTTTATAAAACACCATAGTATGATTCACACGCAACCATGCTATTAACCGTACAACCATAGTATGAGTCAATCAACCATACTATGATCCCAAAAATTATTTATTAGGCTTGGGTGTTGTTATTCAAAAATAAAGATTTTTAGCAAGCTAGTTTTTTCAAATTGCATTACAATAAGTTCATAGCCAGATTTGAGGCCATGTTTTTCAAAACATTTCATTCATGAAACAAAAATATATATACAACTTTACCATCCGTAGACACCAAGTAACGAATATATACTCAAGTGCAGGCAGATTTTAAATAAACGAGAACCAGTCGGTAGTCGAGTATTTCACCGAAGAAAGTAAACACAATGAAAATCCCTCGAACTACCTTTCAATTGTTGTTGTTTTTTATAATGGACAACAACTTGTGAAAGTTTGTTTTTGTATATCAAAAAAATCATACACGCACACATACATGTATGCTCTATAAAACCTGTTTTGTTTTATTCATAGTCGCAACCATACTGTATGATTGACGTAATCATGTTATTGTTTAAATACAAATTTTAAACAATACTTTTGTTGCATCAACCATGTTTATATGGTTGCTACAACCATATTTTCATTTCTAAATTTGTCAATAATACTATTGTTACATTTCAACAATATTAATATTGCCGCAATCATACTGTTGTCAAAATAAAATTCAAAAAACAATACCATGGTTGCGACGAACATGCTTTTATTGTAGAGAACATATTAGTGTTGCCGTGACCATGTAGTAACCATATCTTTTCTCTGCGTGAAACTGGTGGATAGACCGACTCCAGCTTTCCGACAGGAAAGCCATCAGGTCTCCCGTAGAGCGATTTCTACGGAAGCTATACTGTCGGTCGCAAAGCAGGTCGTTGGACTCGAGATACCCTACAAGATGGTGGTTAAACATGCTCTCCATTACCGCATCCTGCGAATTATCGCGATTGGCCGATAATTCGCAGGATTATTGGCTTCACGCTTTTTAGGGATCGGCATGACGTTCGCAACCTTCCAACACGCTGGGAAGACTCCTGTACGATAAGCAAGGTTGAAAAGGTTGCGCAGTGGACGGGCTAGCGTCGAGGAGCACTTACATAGGACTAGTGCCGAGATACCATCCAGGCCCGGGGACTTACTAACATCGAGATTCGCAAGAACCCTTTTAACTCCACGAGTTCGAAAAAATATCTTTGGCATGGAACTAGATACGTTTTCGATCTCGGGAGTGGTTGATTGCTTTCCGGCAAGCAAGAATTTCCTGCAAACATTTCAGCCAATAGGTTTACTTTATCAACCGGGTCAGTGAATGCCCGGTCGTCTTTAACAAGAGTTGGGATAGATGAAGAACTATCCTTTACTCTTCTTACAAACGACCAAAAGCTCTTACTTCCCCTGGGGGAATTAAGAACCTTAGTACGTAGACGTTGCTCGTAAAGAAACTTTTCACGTCTAAGCACTCTGGCACACGACGCTCTTGCCTGTTTACGCAGCAGTTCAGTATTGACGTTTTTGTTTAAACGCCAATTTCTGAATTTTCTGAATCGTTATTTAAATTTCATTTTGACAATAGTATGATTGCGGCAATATTAATGTTGTTGAAATGTTACAATAGATTATCGTCAAATTTAAAAATATGGTTGGAGCAACAATATAAATATGGTTGAAGCGACAAAATTGTTGTTATTTGGGTTTTACGTTAACAATAATATGATGACGGCAATTATACCGGCAAAATCTAACGTTTTTTTTAATTGACAATGTTATTGTTATGAATCTTACGCTATAAAAGTACTTTTTATAAAAATTGAATTAAATGTTTTAAAACAAACTACTTTGGATTAGTATAACTGAAATAATTTTAACAAATGAATTTTTTCTACTGTAAAAGAAATCCCTCCAATTATTAAGAGTTTAATGTATTTTTAAATAATTTACTTTATAAAAATCTCTACAGTTAAATAACAACATAGCTCAATCCTTACAAAAAAATATTGGGTATCATAGTATGGTTGCGTGTTAGTCATAGTATGGTTGTAAGGATCATACTATAGTTGTATGTTAAACTACTATGGTTATGAGGATCATAATATTGTTGTGCTCTTCAAGGTATGGTTGTGTGTGAATAACTCTATTGTTGTGAGGACCATAATATTGCTGTAGGGATCTAGTTTGGTTGTGTGTGAACCATACTATTGTTGTGATGATCATAATATTGTTGTGCTACAACCGTATAACCAACAAAAGTATGATGCTCTTTGAATATGGTTACACCAAACATTCCTTTTTATCTTCGTGTAGAGCAAACGAGGTTGCAAAAATCAAAATGTTTATGAGCACCAAGGATATTTTCAATAAACCCATCTAATGTTTATAATGTCAGATTTTCAGTTTAGAAGATACTTATACGTATAACCGCTCAAATTTGCCTAATTTTCGGTTTTAAAAAACACACCGTTTTTGCAACAACAAAAATCAAATGGCGCCACTGTGCGGCGTGCGTCCTGGACTCGACTCGAGCTTTATTTATTTGAAGGTGCGTTAACCAATCCGTATGACTCATTAGGTCCAGTCTAAAAGGAGAGAACGAGTTTCAATTGGGCTATTAAGTCATAAATATTTTAATGATCAATTGAAATAAAAAAATGTAAATCAACAAGTATTTCTATGGAACGCTAGCAGAAGATTTCAAAAAGGGATCACGTGAAACAGAAAAGAGTTGTTGTCGACCTACCGTAGCCGGTATAGGCTTGACGTGGAGTTGCGTATCAAAGGGGTGATAATACCCGTAGAGTAGCAGAGGAGTAGGTTGACCTTAACCCATCACCAATAGGTTGTTGATGTCCGAATAGCAGATCATTCAAATGATCCCTCCACTATATCTTGACGAGCGTTGTTAGTCGCATCGTAGCTATCACAGTGCTATGGAGCACCGTGGTCCAGGCCACAGGGGTAATTAGCACGTAAAATTGGCATTAATCTGGTTTTAAAAACCCATTAGTCCATCGTAAAGGGGGAGCGATTTTTGGCATCACTTGGGCCGGGCCGTGTCCCAAATTGACCCCAAATTTCAATATGGGTACATATTTGGATTTGTCTGATTCTCTGTTTCTGAATACCAATATGTCCTGAAACATTTTGCGGCGATTTTTGGGACCCAGGGCCTAAGAACCACGTAAATATATTAATTCGCTTTAATTTGTTTATTCTGCCATCAATTTTTTTAGGCATGCTAAATAAACGTGGTAAACGCCCTCTTTCCCGTTTTTAAAAAGAAAATACGTTCTGGTCCTTGTCATGTAAAAATAAGAAATATTTAAACAAACTTCTTAGAACTCAGATCAATTAAAGCAACCTTTAAAAAAAATGGCATTTCAATTTGCACATATCAATAAATCCGTGACTTTTAAAATAAAACACTGTTTTTTGCAAAAAAAAAATGTTCCTCAACAAAATCTTCTTTTGGCGCGATACACTTAGTCCAATGTTCCTCCAAATTTTGTATCCCTTCCAAAAATAGGATTTTTAGGAGGTCCAAAAAATAGGGATTTATTTAATCCATAATTTCATCGTTGCAGCTGAATCTCTGTCCACCGAGCCATTTCTCTAGGCTTGCAAATAGAAAATAGTCACTGGGGGCTAAATCCGGAGAATTTGGCGAATGAGGTACCAATTCGTAACCCAATTCATGCAATTTTGCCATTGAGACTGCACACGTGTGCATTATCTTGATCAGAATTAACTTGTCTCTGGCCATATGGGGTCTTTTTTTTAAATCCTTGTTAAATCGTTCCAATAAGTTGACAGAATATTCGCCATTTATAGTTTTCCCGTTTGGAAGGTAATCGATGTGGATTATCCCACATGTATCCCAAAAAAAAACTGTTGCCATCACCTTATTGGCCGACAAAGTCACCTTGGTCTTCTTCGAAGCCAGTTCACCCGGAGAAACCCTTTGTGTAGACTGCTGCCTGGTCTCCAGTATGTTGTCATGGCTGCATGTTTCATCCACAGTTACAAGACGCCTCAAAACTCATTCGAATTACGGGTTAAACCACTCCAAACAATCCTTTGAAGTTGTCACATGATTACGTTAATGGTCAATCGAAAGCAAACGCGGCACCCAGCTTGCAGACAGCTTTCTTAAACCCAACTGCTCATGTAAAATCGAAACCACACTGCCATCTGAAATGCGTATAGCATCAACAATCTCACGCACTTTTACTATTCGATCGTCCAAAACCATACCGTGGTTTTTTATGACATTTTCGGGTGTACTGACCTCAACTGGCCGTCCAGATCGTTCAGCGTCATTTGTACTTGTGCGACCACAGTCAAATTCAGTAAACCACTTTTTTCGATTAAAATTGATGATGCAAAGTCCCCGTAGTATTTATCAAGATTTACCTGGTTTAATTTACGTTTTTTTCCTGCAAAAAATAATATTAAATGAGCACTCGAAATTCACTTTTTTCCATTTTGAACACAATCCACGAGGTTGTATGTTTCGAACAGCTGTTAAACACAAACGAAATGACGGAACTCTCTCAAATTACAGATGGTACTTGATGGGAGCAGTATTGCATTTCATATAACTGCGAGGGCAGATGGAAAAGTCACGGAATTATTGATATACCCCCGTGCATTTTTGATTGACATTGACTTAATTTGAGTATTCAGTACGTATGTGGTACAAAGAAGATTACTATGTAGAAATATAGAACACTACTATTTCATTATTGCAAAATGAATTCAATCAATATCAGTGTTAACCCCCCCTGTGCACATATGAGGTGTTTAGAAAGACTCTTAGGAATTTGCACAATCCCTTCATTTCTAGCTGAAGTCGGGGCAAGACACGAATCTCCTTGGAAACTGCAGCAATTTTCTGCTATGCATGGAATTCATTGAAGTGTGTGGTAGGTATGCAGGTGAAGGTGAAGTGAAATTCTCAAGTTTCGGTAAATACGGAACAAAAACAGTTTAAAACACTCTCAAAGAAGGCAAATGGGATATGATGAATAGTTTTACAAGGACTGCAATAACTGCTAACAAGATAGGGGACTTGGCTGCGCTGCATACGACAAGCGTAAAAAAAATTGTGAGGCATACTCTTACCCTTGTATTTGCAAATTAAGGATTTACATAATAATGGAAATAATTTATCTTTAAAACTTCTGGTTTTTCACAAACATATTTTTTTTTAGTGTAGGCCATACTAAAAAAAAATATGTTTGTGAAAAACCAGAAGTTTTAAAGATAAATTATTTCCATAAGAAATGTGAAAAAAGTTGTAAAAATAACGAAATCGGTTTAACCCATTTTATACCAGACTACTAAATGTTTTAAAATCTTTATAAAAATTTTATGGCTGGTTAGAAATAAGCCAAAAATAATTATTTGCTTTGAGTATAAGTCAGCACCACTCTGTGGAACAGGGAATTATAAGTTAGTTTCATAAATTTTAAAATATATATAATTCCTTTTTCAGAACAAATTTTTTATTAAATGAAAAACAGCAAAACCTTGGGGTCGAGATCTCGACCGATGGTACAAAATGGGCTAATGATACAAACTCGAGATTTAAATGAACTTAAGAAAGATTTTCTCTTTTTTTAAATTCTTTTATATTTTTTAAGATTATGTTGCATACGTTTTATGAAGTAAAGGGTGTCCCAAGAAGAACGCAATTTTTAAATCTGGCAACATTCGAAGTGTCATTGTTTGACATTTGAACAATTGTTATTGTTTGTTAGTAGAAGGTACGAGGTTAGTAAAAATGGAGCGCTACACGAATGAACAACGCATTCTCATTGTGAAATTGTTTTACCAAAATGGTGAAAGTTTTGCGGCTACAGTTCGCAAATTGACGAGGCCCATTTTCATCTTGATGGCTTCGTCAATAGGCAGAATTGTCGCATTTGGGGTGCGGAAAATCCTCGAGTGATTCACGAGAAGCAAATGCATCCTCAACGTGTCACTGTGTGGTGTGGTTTTTGGGCTGGAGGAATCATTGGACCTTTTTTTTATGAAAATGAGGCAGGTCAAGCGCAAACAGTCAATGGTGTTTGGTATCGTGAAATGATAACCAGTTTTTTCTTGCCTAGAATTGAAGAAATGAATGTGGAGGGCATGTGGTTCCAACAAGACGGCGCCACATGTCATACAGCCAGAGAAACAATTCAATTGCTGCATCAGTCATTTCCCGGTCGTGTTATTTCGCGTTTTGGAGATCAGAATTGGCCGTCTAGATCGTGCGATTTAACACCATTAGATTTTTTTCTTTGGGGTTTTTTGAAGTCGATGGTTTATGCGAATAAGCCGACGACGACTCAAGCCTTAAAAGACGAAATTGGACGCTGCATTAATGAAATACCGCAGCATTCATGCAAAACGGTCATTGAAAATTTCATTAAAAGATCGCGTGCATGCCAGCAAAGCCGCGGCGGCCATCTGCACGATATATGGTTCCATACATAACCTCATTCTGTCTACTTTACGATATAATAAAGTGTCACGATTTTTTCTTAAATATCTGTGTTTTATTTAAAATTTAAAAATTGCGCTCTTCTTAGGACACCCTTTAGTTTCATATATCATATGAAATGTTACTTATTTACCATGAAATTTTTTCATATTTTCATGATCTTTATGATATTATTTCACAATACGAGGGCTGCTACTTAGTAGGAACATAAATACTGTTACACACGTTGTATGCTGTAAAATAAAAATACTAAATGTTTTTGGACTACATATTTTTTAATATATTTATTGATGTATTCTGTATCCAAAAAGAATCTACTCAATCGAAATGTCCTCCTTTTGCCTTAACACGCTCCTTAAGTCGCACTGGCCAAACGTCAATAGCTGCACGAACCTCGTCCATTGGAAAATTAGCCACAGCTCCAACCAAAGCAGTATTAAGAGATCCAATCTTTGGGTATCTTTTGTGACAAAACTTGTCCTCTAAATCCATCCACAATTTGTAATCCAATGGGTTCAAATCTGGACTGCCTGAGGGCCATTCTTCAGAGGAAATGAACGCTGGCAAATTGTTTCGAAGCCAGGCCTGGAACGTTTTAGCCTTATGGGCCGGAGCAGAATCCTGCTGGAAAGTCCATGGCTGGTTTTGCAACAGGGAATTGTTAAGAGGATTCACAACAGCTTCCAAAACGGTTTCTTGGTAAACTTTGGCCGATGTTTTGACTCCTTGTTCGCAAAAATGCAGGTCAGTGACCCCGTCGTAAGAGACACCCGATCAAACCATGACTGAAGCTAGGTGATGACCTTTTTCCACCCTTGGAATCAGTTCAGATGCTTCCTTAGATGAATGCGCATACACTCTATCATTTTTCTTGTTAAATTTGTCCTGAACGGTAAAAATTTTTTCATCGGTGAACAAATTTTTTCTGTGCAAGTTATCAGCGTGCTTCACCAAAAGACGTTTGCATTTTTCAATCCAGTTTTTTGTTAAAGCTGCAGGCAATTAATGTCCGGTACGTTCAAAACATAAATGTCCGGTACGTCGCTTGAAAACCCCAAGTCTCAAGTATTTTTTAAGGATTCGACTCGGTCTTTTGCGTGATATTCATCTCACGGGCCATGATTTTCTGTTTTCGGAGCGGATTTCTGTGAATACTTGATTTAACGGCTTTGATGACATGCGGTGTTGGAATAGAGCGTGGGCGGCCTGACCGGTGGCGGTCTTTTACATCTCCAGTCTCCTCAAACAGTATTATGCATCGGTAGACGAACGTGCGGCTAATCCCTAGTGGCTGGAGCGTTTTGAAATTATCGCTTTTTTCATTTCACACTTGAAAGGCGCTATTACAGCGATACGGTTCTCATTATCTGACCACTCCAAGATGAAAGTTGAAGCAATTTTAAAATCCCGTTGCAGACTGACGCTATTGAGGTTAGCTTTCAAAACCCATATGGCATTAAGGGGTATGTTCAGTTCTACTATTGAAATGGGTGTGTTCAATGTTGTAACAGTATTTATCTCCCTACTAGTAGTAACCCTCGTAGAGACGACGCGAGGAAATAGCTTTTCTTTACTAGCACTCCGAAGATATTTTTGCAAGATTGTCTTAGCTTGTTTTCTACCGGCCACTTTTACCTTTTCGTGTGGAATCCCATCATTAGCAGTGAATATGTTGTAAGCTGCTATTTAATGTCCTTTTAAAGGTTGTATTATATTTGCTAAGAATGTAAAAGGGTTTACGCTCGTTCAGCATTCAAGACCAAGTACTTCGCCCCCACCACCACCAGTTTCGGTTGCAGAAAAATGTGCTCTAATTTTTGAAAATATCCTTTTTATCTGAGTGACAACATCACCTTTACTTGTCTTCGCTCTAGCACCGTTCACAGATTGACTCAAAGGTCAGAGGAAGAGAATAGAAGAAGGGCGATGGAAATGGCATGACACGGAATTGTTTATGGCATGACTTGTAAACGTTTCCTTTTCCCTGAGTGTTTTGTTATAATTTCATTAGTTTTTCATTGTTAACATTAATTGTGTTATCCTTTCGCCGGGAACAGCAACAACGGGACTCAGATGAATGAATGTACACATGTATGTGTGCATGTAAAGAGACACAGGACACTTTCGCCTTCTCCTAAATGGAGACTGTAATTAATGCTGTACTCCGTTTAGGAAGCATTTATAATTAGGAAACCGGGTATGGGAGGACCCTTCGATGCGCTGCTGGCGATGTTCGTTACATTACCATTTGTTGATGATGATGTTGCTGAGCTGTTGTTGCCACTGATACTGCTCCTTGTTGCTGGTTTTAAGGAAAGATTTAATGACAAATTGTATTCATTTATATGGCAACAAAGAAAAAAATAAACAAGGATTCTGGTCCAATATGAAAATCTATTTAGGGGTGTATTTCTTTCTATACCAACTACTACAGTCATCTCGGTATTAGTTCGCGAGATATAGCCTTTTAAAGTTCAGATTTGAATAGGCGATTCCATGCCCTTTTGTTCATCTCATAGCCTGTAGTGATTAATAATAATATAATATTACCAATTGAAATTGAGAAAAAAAAGCCAATTAAATTTGAGATATATAAGTATAGGTACAAACTGAAATTTAGAAAATCCAAACTTAAATTGAAATTCAAATTTCAATTTATATAAACAAATGTCCTATTCAGAAAAGTGAAAATTTTATCGTTTAAGAGAACTCATTTTTCTATTGATGAAGAGGGACGAAAGTGCGATGTCCGTAGATAAGCGCTTTAAATTTAGACAAATCTTAAAAGTTAAAGTTGAGAAAAGTGAGGAAATTCCTATGTTTCTGAGTATAAATTATATTTATACATATTAAGTAATTATAACGATGTTCGAAAGGACCTTATTTTTTGAAACTCTAGGAACCCTTGACCCATGGTTTAAGCCTCAAATATAGTCGAATCGTAGAATTAACGTTATTTTTAGATTTGCGACGATAGGTTTTGTTGTTTTTCAATAGCCATATGTCCATAGTCGAAGGAGTCCGATTTTTTGGCCTATCTGGACCGTCCTAGTGTAAAATTGGTCCAAGTTTTTAATATGGATACATATTTGGATTTTTAAGAAAATATTACTGTTTCTGGATAACCATAAGTCTCCCAACGTTACGGGAAGGTTTTTGGGCCCCAGGGTCCATAGACCATGCCCATTGGTCAACGCCTTCAAAGCAGCCAAATCGTAAAATTAATGCCATATTCAGACTTTTTATAAAATTCTACTCTTTCTGAGCACCCATATGTTTATGTTCGAATGGACCTATTTATCCGCACTCTAGGGACCTTAATTCATGGGTGCCGACAATAATCGGGTCAAATCGCTGAATTATTGTTATATTTGGATTCGTGTTTTTTAATACCAATATGTCTTGAGTCAAAGGGGCCGTTTTTTGGGCCGATCCGAGTCCGAGAAATTGACCCAAATCTAAATTATATGTATATTTAGGAATGCGAGAAAATGTTACTGTTTATGGTTACATATATGCCCCCGAGCATTAGGGGATATATTTCGAAGCAAATGATTGCGTTATTTCGGCCATGTTGCCACAGTGCCTTTAGTAGAACGTAGGACGGTCAATTCTGAGTGCCACCATCCGTTCGCCAATTCTGAGTGGTACCACCATCCGTTTGCCAACAGTGTTCGAAGAAATGAGGAAAGATAATAAGAGAAGACGGATCATTTTGCATCCCGACAATGCGAGCACAATCCAAACCGAGAGAAGATGGATCATTTTGCATCACTACAATGCGAGCTCTAACACATCAGGTGAAACGATGAGCTATTTACACCACTTACGATGTCGAATTAATGGGCCATCCACCGTGCAGCCCTGATTTGGAACTCAATGACTTTCTCTTATTCCCCAGCATCAAGAAAAAAATGCGTGGTCAACGTTTTTCATCGCCCGAAGCAGATGTTGTAGCGTTCAAAAATCATGTTTTGTAGATGTCTCAATCGGAGCGGAAAAATTGTTTCGGAAATTGGTTTGTGCACATGCAAAAGTGTATTGATCTTAAAGGAGAATAGAATAGAAATATATATAACCATTTCCAATGATAAATTATTGTTATTATTGCCGGACCTGAAAGAAAAATAGCAACCCTCGTATCTATACTTTAACAGAACACAAGTTTTTAACAAAATGGTAAAGGAACATTGACTTTCGTGGCTTTACACTGCTTTTATCGCTTCGCAGCAATTGTTGAAAGGAAAGCTGATCTCTTTAAGTCCAGCTTCTCACCGAACGTATGAGAATTACTATTGTAAATCTCACTTTTCAAGTTTTCTTCACACAATTGACCACGAAAATACAATTCACCTTGACCACCTCTACAGAGACTTCACATTCAGAGCCATCATTTGTTGCTTGGGGTCTGAGAAAGATCAAGTAGCGTTTATCGAAAGTGTACTCACCTCTGCTTGCAACTTAAAGTCTCTTCAACTAGTTTTGATGTAAATTTAAATAATTAACTGAATAACAACATAACCCAATCTTTTTAAATACTTTTGGGGAGCATAGTCTTAGTAGGGACATAAATACTGTTACACACGTTTGATGCTGTAAAATAATAAGTACTGAATGTTTTTGGACCAAATATTTTTTAATATATTTGTTGATGTATATTGTATCCAAAAAGAATCTAAATATTCGAAATGTCCGCCTTTTGCCTTTACACACGCCTTAAGGTGCACTGGCCAACCGTCAATAGCTGCACGAACCTCGTCCATTGGAAAATTGGCCACAGCTCGAACCAAAGCAGTGTTATGAGATCCAATGTTGGAGTATCTTTTGTGACAAACCTTGTTCTCTAAAACCGTCCACAATTTGTAATCCAATGGGTTCAAATCTGAAGTGCCCGAGGGCCATTCTTCAGAGGAAATGAACGCTGGCAAATTGTTTCGAAGCCAGGCCTGGGACGTTTTAGCCTTATGGGCCGGCGCAGAATCCTGCTGGAAAGTCCATGGCTGGTTTTGGAACAGGGAATTCTTAAGAGGCTTCACAACAGCTTCCCAAACGGTTTTTTGGTAAAGTTTGGCTGATGTTTTGACTCCTTGTTCGCAGAAATGCATCGTAAGAGACATCCCACCAAACCATGATTGAAGCTGGGTGATGACCCTTTTCCACCCTTGGGATCAGTGCAGATGCTTGCATAGATGACCGCGCATACACTCTATCATTTTGCTTGTTAAATTTGTCCTGAACGGTAAACATTTTTTCATCGGTGAACAACATTTTTCTGTGCAAGTTATCTCCAAAAGACGTTTGCATTTGTTAATCCTATTTTTTTTAAAGCTGCAGCCAATAAATGTCCTGTACATCGTTTAAAATCCCGTTACAGACAGACGCTATTGAGGTTAGCGTTCGAAACCCATATGACATTAACGGGGTGTGTTCAGTTCTACTATTGAAATGGGTGTGTTCAATGTTGTAACAGTATTTATGTTCCTACTAAGTATTAGTGTGGGAGATCGTAATATGGTTGTAGAGATCATAGCATGGTAGAACCATACTATGGTTGTTAGGATCATACTATGGTTGTATGAGAAACATAATATGGTTGTGAGAATGTTACGACATGCAAAATTTAAAAAACTCCTTTTAAAAGCTATCGTGCGAACCATCTGCAAAATCACTATCAGATTCCGTTTAGCGATAAAACGTTGCCCATTGTTCGATTGGACCACAGACGTTTCGACAAAGAAATAATTTGGATATTATGCAAATGTGGTTTTCGGAAATTCAAATGTCTCTCCTGAAGTATTTTTTTAAATCTGTGTTCAATTTTGATTAGAAGTATTGCGTCTTCCGTATACCCCAGCAGCGAAGTGTGTCGTATTGTCCCGCTCGACACTAGACTCTACTTATGTCAGTAGAGTATCATACAAAAACCCGATTGTCAAAAAAAGGTAAGATCAAGAGTCCAGTGGTAATCACAAGCATTAATACGAGGGCGGTTCGGAAACTTCTTAGCCTAGCACAAAAAGCGCGGTATAAACAGAAAAAAGTTAAGTGTTTTGGAAACTTCCATCTTTGCTATGAACACTTGTTAAATTTTGTTTCGATCTGGCAACTCCTTCATATAGAAACATGTTCACAGAAGACGCATCCGCGATTTTTTTACAATGGAAAAATTAGAAATGCGTGGTGTCATTAAATATTTATCGGGACAAGAAATTCATAATGATAAGGTGAATGTGTTAGGTGAAAGTGCTCATTCATATGCAACAGTAAAAAATTGGGTTGCTGAATTTAAACGTGGTCGTACAAGCATTGAAGATGAACCAAGTAGTGGACGTCCAAAAACAGCAACAACAACAGAAATTGTAGCCAAAGTGCATGATATGGTATTAAATGATCGACGAATAAAAGTGCGTGAAATAGCTAATATCATGGGCATCTCAAATGATCGAGTCCATTTAATTTTGCATGAAGAACTACAGATGAAAAAGCTTTCTGCAAGATGGGTGCCGCACTTGTTAACAGTCGACCAAAAACGCATAAGAATGAACATTTCTCAAGCTTGTTTGGATCGTTTTCAGCGAAATAAAATGGATTTTAAGCGTCGTTTCATAACTGTTGATGAGACATGGATCCACCACTATACTCCAGAGACAAAAGAACAATCCAAACAATGGACTGAAGCTGAAGGAAGTGCCCCAAAGAAGGCAAAAACAATTCAATCGGCTGGTAAGGTTATGGTAACGGTTTTTTTGGGACTTCAAAGGTATTTTATTGATTGACTATCAGCAAAAGGGTTAAACAATAAATTCAGAGTACTATTGCAACCTTTTAGATCAATTAAATGTACAAATCGGAGAAAAACGTCCTGGCTTACAACACAAAAAAATAATTTTTCATCAAGACAACGCACCAGCGCACAAGAGTGTTTTAACAATGGCTAAAATCAACGAATTAAAGTACAAGTTGCTTGACCACCCACCTTATTCTCCTGATTTAGCTCCCAGTGACTTTTACCTTTTCCAAAATCTAAAAAAATTCCTTGCTGGCAAGCGTTTTACCTCAAATGAAGATGCAATTACAGTTGTAAACCACTATTTTGAAGACCTTGAGGAAAACTATTTTAATAAAGGGATAGAATTACTAGATAAGCGTTGGACTAAGTGTATTGAAGTTTCAGGAGATTATATTGAAAAATAAAAATATTTTTGAAAAACTAACTATTCTCTTTCATTGATAGGCTAAGAACTTTCCGAACCGCCCTCGTATGCTTGTTATTACCAAGAAAAGGTAGTAGAGTACTCGGAAGTAACAAATCACATATAAGTAATATTCTGATAATTGAGAGAAACTCGTTGCACACGTTAAATAAAATGCTTAGTGTTGAAATACGTTTGATGCTGCAATCTTTAAAGGCAACTAAAACCAACCGCCATCCTTAATATGTCTCGACATCCTTCCACATCTGATGGACACCAAAAAAATCCAACTTTGTTCTGAAATGGGCTATGAAACCAAATAAAACTCATTTCCTTAATGCAACATTTTGGCATTTCCCATGCCCCACCACGTTGGCCGGGAAAACCTTCCTCATTGCTATTAAAAGTCACTAACAGGGGCTGGAGACGGGGTGTTATAAACATAATCGACCGACAAAAAAGTACTCACAAAACTATTCAAATAATAAACAGAAGAACAGAAATATTCAACTTTGAGCTAAAAAGTTTTGTTTTATGTTTCTTCTTTGCTGTGTTCTTCATTTACTTCGCCCAACTTCGGGTGAAATAATTATACACTGAAATTATATTCTTCATAAAAGTTGTGAATTTTACTCAGAGATTTTAAAAAACAAACCCTACACCATTTCCAATTGAAAAAATACAAATAAATTTCAAAAAAACATAAATTGAAATTTAGAAAACACACAGTAAAACTGCGATACTCAAATTGGAATTCAGAAATGCAAACTGAAATTGAGAGAATACAAACTAAAATAAAGAAACGTAAATTGAATTTTAGAAAATACAAATTAAAATCGAGAAACGTAAAGTTAAATTACGAAAATAATTTGAAATTGAACAAACGCAAATCGAAATTGAGAAACTGAAAAAATACAAATCGAAGTTAAGAAACGCAAATAAAAATTGAAAAAAAAATGCAAAACGAAATTGAAAAATTAAAAGTAAAATTGAGAGATTGCGAAAAAAAAATAAGAGATTAAGAAAAAAAATAAGAAAATAAGAATTGAAAATGAACAAACGCAAATCGAAATTTAGAAGTTGAAAAAATACAAATCGAAGTTGAGAAACGCAAATAAAAATTGAAAAAAATGCAAACCGAAATTGAAAAATTAAAAGTGAAATTGAGAAACGTAAATTTAAATTAAGAAAATGCAAATTAATTGAACAGGTCTTAACCGGCTCGAGACCTCTTGACGACAAGTTTTTAACAAAATGACAAATTGACATTGATTTTCGTGGCTGCATCCTGCTTTTATGGCGATTTCACACGCAGAGAAAAAATATGGTTGCAATATGGTTATATGACAATAATAATATATTTTTCACAATAAGAGTATTTTCGTCGCAATCATAGCATTGTTGCCAAATTTAAAAATGAAAATATGGTTGTAGCAACAATATAAATATGATTGGTGCAACAAAAGTATTGTTTTTTTTGGGTTTTATGCTAACAATAACATAATTACGGCAATCATACTGAATGGCTGTAATTTTACTTCATTTGAATAAGCTTTTAAGAACAATTTTATTGGCACAGATCTAATGCAATAATAATACTTTATACACTCCGTATCATAACTATAGACGCATTACATATTTTGTGTTATTTAAAATTTAAGAAATATTTACCACTTATAACTGTATTTCTTAGAATGGCATAACTATAGACGCATTGTACGAGTAATAAAACCAATTCAAATAAGTTCAAATAAAAGTCGTGTCAACAAATTAAAAACCAACTTGGTTAAATTTGTTTCGGTTTGTAAAGTTCAACTTAAGGACACGTGGTACGTACCTTACTGAAATTGAAAAAGGCAAAATTTTAGCCTTTTTATAAAGTGGTTTAAGCTATCGAGAAAAGTCTTAAAAGAGTCCGGAACAATTACCACACAAAAGCTTATGACAATGCCAAAACTACTATCAATTTGCAACTAACTAGCAATTTGCAAACAAACTGGAACAATGTAAGTTTCAAGATTATTGTTTTTTTTATTTCTCTAATTTATCAACTCCTTTAATTTTTTTATTTTCTTAGGTGATTTTTTGGGATGAGAAAAAATTCAATCTTGATGGTTGGAGAGATTTACGGAAGGAACCACGATATTTCTCAAAACGAAATTTCGGTGACGGTTCCTTAATGTTCGGGGAGCATTTTGTATCGACGGTATGCTTGATTTGGAATTTCCTAGTTGTGGGATAAATTTAAAGGAATACGTTGAAGTCTTGGAAGACAAATTATTGCCTTTTTGAGAAAGCAGCAACAATGAAAGACTCATTTTTCAGCAAGACAACGCGTCAGTTCATAAAAGTCGCCATGCTCAAGAATGGTTGCAGTCAAAAAATATTCTAACTATAAAGTGCATGAAAGTGCATAATTAAACGAAAACCATAAAGAGTAAATGAATTATTTTTGGTGAATAAAATGTGTTTTTGATCATTTTATTGTCTATAACAACTACATGGGTCTAAATTTTTTGTCAACTAACATACCAACTGAATCAAAGATGCGCAGGTATATGGAAATTAGAATTTTTCGAACAAACTTCATTGGCTTCGTTTAACTGAAATATTTTTAATAAAAAGGATTATGGGTTTTAAAACTCATTTTTTACTGTTAAATAAATCACTCCTATCATTTTGAATTAAAAGTACTTTTAAATAATTTTCATAATTCTAGTCTATTATTGACAGCATAACCCAATTCTACTAAATAATTTTAAGTATCATAGTACAATTGTGCGTGATCATAGTACGGTTGTGAGGATCATAATATGGTTGTATGTGAAACATACTATGGTTGTGAAGATTATAATATGGTTGTGGTGATCATAGTATGGTTGAGTGTGAATCATAGTATGGTTGTAGGGATCATAGTATGGTTATGTGTGAATCATACTATTGTTGTGAGTATCATAGTACAATTGTGAGGATCACACTATGAATCATATTATGGTTGTAGGGATCATAGTATGGTTATGTGTAAATCATACTATTGTTGTGAGGATCATAGTGTGGCTGTGAGTATCATACTATGGTTGAGAGGATCATAGTATGATTGTATTTGAATCATACTTTGAGTATCATAATATTGTTGTACCACAACCTATACCCAACAATAGTATGATGCTCTTCGAATATTGTTATCCCAAACATACTTTTTTTCAAGGAACAGGTACAACGATTCTCAAAAGTAACTGGCCTAACATAAAAAGAACCGTTTTTTGGAATTATTATTATTTATTTTTCAACATAATCTCCTTCCAACTCAATACACTTCATCAAACGTTTTTCAAGTTTTTTAATTCCATCCGAAAAATAAGATTTTTCAAGACCTTCAAATATGCCTCAGTTTCAGCAATAACCTCGCTATTGGACGAAAATTTTTTGCCACCGAGAATTTTTTTTAAATTTGGAAACAAGAAAAAATCAGAAGGAGCTAAATCTGGACTATATGGTGGATGCGGAGCAATTTCAAATCGTAATTCGGCCAGTTTTTGTTGAGTTAAAAATGCAGTGTGTGAAGGAGCATTATCTTGATGAAAAATAACTTTTTTTCTAAATGCGGTCGTTTTATCTTGATTTCTTTACTCAACCGATCCAATAATGCACAATAATATTCACTATTTATAATTTTTCCCCTCTCAATATAATCAATAAATATTATACCCCTTGCATCCCAAAATACTGTGGCCATTACTTTTCCTGCTGACTTAACAGTTTTCGCCTTCTTGGACCACTTTTACCAGCTACTGTCCATTATTTTGACTGTTCTTTGCATTCTGGAATGTAGTGATGGATTCATGTTTCATCAACAGTTATGAATCGGCGCAAGAACTCTATTGAATTATGCTGACAAATCGCTAAAAGCTCCTCGGAATTGGTCCAACGGACGATTTTTTGGGGCGAAGTTAACAAGCGCGGCACCCATCTTGCGGATAGCTTTTTCATGTGGAGTTCATCATGTAAAATACTCCAAACTTGTTTTTCGTGTGTTTTAACAATATCAGCAAGTTCTCTGAGCTTTATTCGTCTATCTTTATTCACTTCATTAAATATGTTTCTAATGTTTTCAATAGTAGTAGCAGTTTTCGGTCTTCCAGAGCGTTGTTGATCTTCCGTACTTGAACGACCCATTTTAAATTGTTGAACCCAGGATTTCACGGTGGAGTATGATGGTACATTATCACCATGAACAGAATCCAATTCATCTTTGATTAATTGTGGCGTATAACCTTTCATATAAAAGTGTTTAATACCGCACGAAACTCTTTATTTTCCATTTTTCAAAAATTATAAAACTTGTTTACTTCAATCACCTGTAACAAAGAAAATAATCATTAAATATTTCGGAAATTTTGACAGGTGGCTTATAAAAGATTGCTTTTAAAAAACAAAAACAAAAAGTTGCTAGTAAAACAGAAAATGTGCCAGGCTAGTTAGTTTTGCGGTCGCCCTCGTATTCAGAAAGGTTTTTTTTTTGTGAATTTTCCTTTAATTAAATCCGATATTAATTAAACCTCATCACAATATATCGAATTTTGTTTACTAATATTTAAGTAGCACAGGTTTTTACAAACCTAAACTCTTTGTCATTGTAGATGATAAGAAAAATTAAATTGTTATATTAACAAAATAAAAAATTGAATTGAAAAAAAAATAAATTCCAAAATCGTATGTATTTTATAGTAAGAATGTAATATAAGCACTCAATAGAATATTATATATCATGGCTTAGGCATTATTTTGGAATCTGAGGGGTTTGCATTCAGAGAGATATATTAATATATATTAATAAGATTTTTTCAGCTGTCGGTTTTTAATTTTTTTACTCATTTCTCGGCCGATTTTAGTGCAATTAACAATAAAAGATGGACCTCTTTGAGGGCTATCATATTGATATTTCAAGGTGCCGCGTGGGATATACACATCGGAATTTATAGCACAATATCGGATGTAAATATATATTTTTGAAATACTATAATCCATTTTGTCGCCAGTTTATTACCGAATTTAATGAAATTAACTGCAATAGACAGATCTCACTTAGGGCTATCAAATTGATCTCTGAAGGCTCCACGTGGGATATACATATCGGGAGTTATAGCCCGATATATGCCGTAAATGTGTTTTTTCGGCGTAATATCGCCGATAGTTAGGTCATTTGAATTGCGATTAAATTAAGTGCAAAGGATGCAGATTGTTGAGGGCTATAATTCTAGTATTTGAAGGTGCCACGTGGAATGCATACATCGGAAGTTATAGCCCAATATACGTTAATAAAAATTATATTTTTGGCATATGATGTTTCGGCCATATCTAAGCCATTTTAAGGCAGATTTTGAAAAATTCAACTGGAATCGGCTAATAATCTCAGAAATAGTAAATATAAATAAAGATAACATCGCCGGAAAGCGTCCTTTAATTAATCTCCATTTTGGGGGTACAATACCCCACTGTGCATCGCCAAGTGTCAAGGAAAATTAAAAAAAAATGAAAAAATATTAAGATTTTAGATGTTGAACAAGGCAGAAAGTCTCAGCTTTGTAAGTCTTGCTTCACTTTCTTAAAGCCTTATTTTTAAAATGTGTTGTAACCACAGTGCAGTGTATTGTAATAGATTTATAGTTAAAGTTGCACCCTATCGCTCGTTGTTGGCATAAAGCACTCATACAAAGGTGGGCTAGTGTAGAATTTATAGTAGACAGTTCATTGCTATAACACAGACATTTTTTCCAGTGTTTTTCATTTTCCTATCTATTTGCCAAACACAATCTCCCTTTCCATGCCGTCTGCATATATGAAATATTATTTGCCAACAAATTGGACAAAGTTTTCAGTTACTTTTATGTTTGTGTGTGTTTCGGTACAATACTCGTAGCCAAAAATGACTACTTTTGTTGGTTCATTTGTGGGATATGAGGCGGGGAGAGAGGCGGGAGAAAACTCCACAAAGGTAGCCGATTAATCAACATATTTTGGTTCATAATGCTCTGGCAAATGGAATATTTTAGAGTTGTTTTAAAGTCGTTCTTGGAGCAATTAAGCCTATTTCAAGGAATTAGATCACAGTGTTAAGTGGCAGATTATTATTATATTAAAACAATATTGATAATCAAACATTGACATCAGTATTGAAGTTTTCAAGGCCTCTCGTCGTACCGAATGGTTGGGAGATGACCTTTCCTATTTTAACTGCAGATTACTGGTCGGTCAACGTTGTTTTGCATAGGAAATTTGAATGTCTGTCATGATCCGATCTTTTTCAATAACATAAAACGCAAATAACAATACTTTTGTGGCACCAACCATATTTATATTGTTGCAATAACCATATTTTCATTTTTGAATTTGGCAATAATACTATTATTACATTTCAACAATATTAATATTGCGGCAATCATACTATTGTCAATTTTAAATTTAGTAAACAATGCTATGGTTGCGACGAACATACTTTTGTTTTAATATTATTGCCGTGACCGTAGGGTAACCATGTTTTTCTCTGCGTGCATGTACACGCTTACATGGTGCAATTGACTCAGGAACTAAAGCCTCTTGTCTAATCCAAACGTCGTCAATGGTCGGAATGATGGCAAGAAATGGCAACAGTGGATGATCGGTCCTTAAAATTTATCCACACTTTTATAAAAAGCATATTTTACTACAAATCCAAATTTGGATTTATTTTGAGAATTCGCCTGAGATAGGGGTAGGACTCATGGCCTCAATGGGGTCCACAAAAACGAAACCTACAAACTGTAAATGTGAAATAATGGGTACTTAAATTAAAGCGAATTTTACGACGAACGGAAGTTATGGATATGTTTCGAAGATTAACCTAAGACTCGTGTCGGTCTCGTGCACTCGAGGGCCAAAATAAAAACGGCCGCTAAAGGGTCACAAATTCGATAACTGATATTAGGCGTGTTCGAGTAGTAAGCCGCTAATGCGACAACTTCGCAGCATTAGACAAGAATAGAAAAAATACAGAAAAATGTTTAAAATTTACGTCTTCACAGCTTGTTTTCAATATTTTAAGTTTTTGTAAAAAAAATAATTAACTTTTTGCGATCTTGGTTATTGCTCGATTATAATATTTCTTGAATAACATTTTTCTTAAAACTCCAAGCATCCATATCAAACGGTTTGTGATGCATAGAGTTGTTCTTCAGATCTGGTATTCCCAGAAATTTCTACTGTTGTTTTTTCAAAGCTTTAAAACTATCGGCGACCACTTACTCGCTTAATAACCGGGCCGCTAAAAAACATGTCCATTATTCTTATTTCAATGGCGAATAGGGGCCATAAATATGGAGCCGCTATAGGAATCATAAATACAGGGTGGAGCGCTGTAATTTGTTTATTTGGGAATGAAATAAAAATAATTATGAACCTTAGAAAAATGTATTTTATATTTTAATTATATTGAACAGTAAAGGGAATTTTTAAATTACATGGTTTTAAATAGTGTATCTGGCAAATGTCGACCTTCGCTATCCAAATACTGTTGCATACGTTTTCTGAAGTTTTCATGAACTCTAAAAAGCATGTCGACTGGTATTCTGCCAATTTCAGCTTCAATATTGTTAATTAGGGCTTCCAAGGTGTTGGCATGGTTGATACACACCTTCGACTTCAGGTAACCCCAACGGAAAAAATCGCATGGGGCTAAGTCTGGTGAGCGTGCCGGCCGGTTTGCAGCATCCTGTTGAAACCAAGTATCCTCTAATTGCATTGCCTCAAGAGCCGGCTGAAAAAAGTCCTGTATCATAGTTAAGAACCGTTCGGAGTTCACAGTTACGGCAACACGGTTATCCTAGAAAAAGTAAGGGCCAATGATGCCTACTCGTGATATGGCGAACCACACAGTGACACTGTCCGAATGCAGGGGGATCTGGTGAAATTCTCTGGAGCTTGTGTCACTCCAGTACCGCATATTTTGTTTGAGGTGAAAATGTGCCTCATCAGAAAAGAACACAATTGCGTCACGGCGTATAGTTGCAAGAATGTCTTCACAACATGTCCGCCGTGTCAAATAGTCCCGTGCTGACAATTGTTAGACCACTCACATTTTATGCAGGTGAAAATTCAGTTAATCATGAAGAATCCGGTGAAAAAAACGTCTGGAAATGCAAAAGAGCAAGCGATTGCTTTCGAGCAGAACGTTTCGGAGATTGCAGTACTGCTGCTCTAACTCTCTCGATGTTTTGTGGTGTTGTAATCCTTCTCTCAGGTTCCCTTCGTACACATCACACATTCCCTGCTGTTCTCCATGAAGTTACCCAATTTACAATTGATTGCCGCCCAGAAATACGTCCGCGTGGGGGAACAGCGAGTCGTAAAGGAAAAGCACGCTACACTGCAATGATCGAGTGCGCATTTGAAAAATACGCTTCAACACAAAATAACCTCTCCTCGCGTGTCCTATGCATGATGGCAACTGAAAGGCAGACGAATACAAATCTCCCGTCAGCCAATATAAGCCACGCACACCCTCCACCCTCTTCGACCAACAGTGCCGGCACAGCCTGCAGAGCAAAAAAAAAATTACTGCGCTCCACCCTGTATGATAAATGATATTATTCCGATTTCAATTTAGAATACTGTAGGGTATCTAAAATTCGGCCCGATCGATATTTATATTGTCTTTTCTTTTGCCTAATAAATTTTCCACTTGGTTTTGTTCTCCTGTTGTATCCACTTCATTGTTGTGGTACAATTCACGATATCGATTCAGTCGTAGAAATACCAGCGAACACTTCATCACCTGAATGCTGCCGCATGTACTTGCCACGAAATCCGTGTAATTTCATGCAGTTGTGTTTCATGCCATTCGTCCATTTCTATTTTATCCCTCAATACGATTTCATTGGTGTCTGCATCTGCTTATGGAGGTCGATGACCCTGCAGTTCTATGCCCTCATCTCATTTTGGGGTTGAAAAGTAGAAAAAAAATACAGGAACTGAAGTGTGCGATTGGCGGTGGTGTTTAAGTACGACAATAGCGTCTGAGAGGGGATCACGTAGTACACTTTCCTTTTGGGCTGTTTTCATTATTTTCTGTGTTAACAATGGCTTTTCGGAGATAGTCTCCAATAAATGTTTACGTGCTAAATTTTTTTGCACTGAACCCTTATGCATTTCACATGCTCGTACTTACTTGTCAATCCAATTAAAATCTCTTGCACTTTTATCGAGTAGTCATATAACGTTTTAATGTTTACACTTCAGCTCGATAAGCGGTATACGAGGGTCGGCAAAGGAGTTTTTTCCTATCGGCATATGTGGTACTGCATATCTGGAATTGGTGTTGTGTAACCGAGTCACCTAGGAACGGGCATTTGGTACGTTTTGCGATTTGACATCGAATTGGCAGTCGAATGGACTTTGATGATTCTTACGAGGCTTGCTATTTATATTTTGGGTCCTGACTATACTAGTGTTCCCAGATGCAAACTTGAACTTCCCTTGGAAACATTGACATTTTTAGCATAACTTCACTCAGAACGTTTTGTCATTTGAGGGCGAATTGTTTTGTTTACAGTGTGTTGAAAAATTCATCTCAGTCAATAAATGGAATTACCGCGTGAACATTTTCGTGCGATGATTTTTTACAATTTCCGGCGTGGGTTATCGAGACAAGAGTGTTCAAATCAACTTGCTTCGACTTTTGGCGATGAAGCACCATCAAAACCACTGTTAATCGCTGGTACCAAGAGTTCAGTCACGACCGAATTTCGTATGAATTTCGTGAGGGACGTCCAACTTCGGTCACTTTGCCAGAAACCATCGATGCTGTGCGTGAACTGATTAGACAAGACCGACATGTGACATACCGTGAGATTAAGGCATCATTGGGCATTAGTATGACAAGCATCAATAAGACATTGCATGTTCATTTGGCCGTGGAAAAAATTTGTTTTCGTTGGATTCCACATAACATGACAAATGCTCAAAAAATGCTTCGCATGGATTGATGTAAAGAGATGTTGAAAAAGTATAACTGCGGTAGGTAATGTATAACATTGTCACAGGTGACGAATCATGGATCTATACATTTGAACCCGAAACAAAACAGCAATCGACCGTATGGTTCTTTCAAGACGAGCCACATCCAACAAAAGTTGTTCGTGGAAGAAGTACATCGAAGCAAATGATTGCGTTATTCGGTATAACCGGCCATGGTGCGACAGTGCCTTTAGTGGAACGTCCTACGTTCCACTAAAGGCACTGTTAATTTTGAGTGGTATGCAACCATTTGTTTGTCAACAGTGTTCGAAGAAATGAGGAAACATAATAAGAGAAAACGGATCATTTTGCATCACGATAATGCGAGCTCTAACACATCAGGTGAAACGATGAGCTATTTGCACCACTTACGATGTCGATTTAGCACTCAATGACTTTTTCTTATTCCCTAGCATCTAGAAAAAATGTGTGGTCAACGTTGTTCATCGCCCGAAGCAGCTGTTGAAGCTATCAAATATCATGTTTTGGAGGTGTCCCAATCGGAGTAGAAAAAGTGCTTCGAAAATTGGTTTGTGGGCATGCAAAAGTGTATTCATCTTAAACAAGAATATTTTGAAAAACAATAAAACCATATCCAATGATAAATTATTGTGTTTTTATTGCCGGACCCAATATATATATAGCAACCCGTAGCGCCTCACCAAGATGGAAGAGTATGTCCCCACAGCATGAGTTGAATTTAAATTCGCTAGGAAATCGTGGCGCAACCACCAGGTCACCTTGGAACGCTACTTGGCTTAAGTCGTTAGGGAAGGGGAGGGGACGTAAAAAGAGAAGTCAGGGGTATATAAGTTCCGTTGATTTCATACAGGAAAAACCTTATCGTCTACCGTCAAATAGGAACACTAAATGTGATAGTGTTATACGAGGGTTGCTATATCCAAATTTCTGCCCTAATAATGAAAAATGAGAATATTTATTGTCAAAAATGGTTTTATTGTTTTTCAAAGTATTCTTCAGCATGATTTATACACTTTTGCATACGCTCAAACCAATTGTCGAAGCACTTTTTCCACTCCGATTGAGACACCTCCAAAACATGGTTTTTGAACGCTTCAACAGCATCTTCTGGCGACAAAAATCGTTGACCACGCATTTTTTTCCTGATGTGCGAAAATAAAAGATGTCATTGGATGCCAAGTCATGGCGGATGACCCATCAATTTGACGTTTTGGCCGGTCAAAAAGGAGCTGGTTTGAGCCGATGCGTGAGAGCTCGCATTGTCATGGTGCACAATGATTCGTTGTTCGTTTTAAGAATTTCTCCGAAGACTTCAGGCAAACAAATTGTGGTGTACCACTCAGAATTGACCGGCCTACGTTGCTCAAGCGGAACAGTCGCCACATGACCAGGTTTGGCGAAGAAACAGGCGACCATTTGCTTTGAAGAGCTTCTTCCACAAACAACTTTCGTTGGATTTGGCTCGTCTTCGAAGACCCACAGGGTCGATTGCTGTTTTGTTTCGGGCTCATACGCATAGATCCGTGATTCGTCACCTGTGACAATCTTATAAAAGTCTTTTAAAGTACAGCGATCATATTTTTATAAAATTTCTTTGCACCAATCGACACGAGCCTTTTTTTGAGCTATTGTCAAGTTTTGCTGGATCTACCGAGAACAAACCTTTTTTACGGCCAGGTGTTCATGCAATATCGAACGCATGCTGGTGGAAGAAATACCCAAGGATGCCTCTATCTCACGGTATGTCACATGACGATCTTGTATTATCAGTTCAGGAACGGCATCAATGTTCTCTGGCACAACGGCCGTTTTTGAGCCAGCGTCGGCCACGATTGAATAAATAAAACCAGTTTTTCGCAGTGCTATAGGATGGTGCTTCATCGCCATACAAAGATTTAAGTATATCGATGCACTCTTGTCGTGATAATCCACGTCGAAAGTTGTGAAAAATGATCGCACGAAAATATTCACGAGTTAATTCTATTTCTTTGCCAAATTGATTTTCTAAAGTTACTGTAAATAACACAAATGATGATCGTATGTCAAAACGATCTGAGTACGATAATGCTAAAAATGTCAAACTTTCCAATGGAAATGTCAGATGTCACTAAGTGTTGCCTAGGCCAGAAATATATATAGCAACTCTCGTAAAAAAAACCTTAAAAATCAAAGTTGAGAAAAAGTAAATAAATTTAAATTTCGAAGCCTCGAAAATGTTTTTTTTTATGTGACAGCGCATAGAGAAAGGGGTCTAAGGGTAAAAAAAAACAAATTTAATTTTTTTTAATGTGGACAACATCTGAGCATAGAATGAGACCGATTCCATACCCCAAAAGTGTTCCCTTCCAGAGATATGCGCGTTTTATGAAAGTGAAGTCGACGATTCTAAGCGCAAATAGAAAGGGACCTTATCTTTAAAATGGCTCTCCTGAACAAAACTGGTTTTTAGCCTTAGGTCCCTTCCTATTTTGCGCGTCACATATGTAGTAGTGCAAAACTTCATGCCAAAAGATATTGAAAAGTCGATGGCGTTTTAACCTGTTTTAAATTTCGTATAAAATTATTCCAAGCAACATTTTAAGATAAATGGATGCAATAACCAGTTCCCTCATCGAATAAATACATTTGTTTAAAAATCAAACAGTGTCAATGGAAATTACATTCTTCCAACATTAAAGTACAACGTTCTACATTCACTACTTGTAGGGCCCATAAGGAGCATTTATTGCATTCGAACTTTTGACTTCACCGCAAAAATACACAATTTTCCACATTTCTCCGATAAATTCCTGCATCACTTTGGCAAAACTCATCACGATACGAGCAGGACCGGCAAAATAAATAAATATTTCCAGCACGTCCGCCAGCAGGACATTTCCAGAGACAATAAAATGAACCCACAATTTGCCATTTAGTACAGGTGGGGCGAGAGAATAGAAGTGAGGACGTTGCTTTTATCTAGGCCAATGGACGTTGCTTCTATCTAGGCCAATGGCTTTAGTTGAAGTTTTTCGTTATTTCAGCAGGACAAACAACATTTTAAACACCACCTTAACAAAAGGAGACAGAAAAACCATTTCACGAAACAAACCTACAGAGAGTAATTCTTTCTTGCTTGGCAGACGCCTTTACGTTGTCTGGAGCGTGTAACTCTTCCTTTTCCAACTTTTCACATTTTTTTCACAAAAAAAAAACTTTCATTCTAAAATTTGTTGTTTCAATATAATTGCAAACACTTTAAAATATCGAAAAATGCAATTTGTTTTTCTAAACACGAGCGACGCAATAGATCGAATATTTTACACGTGCAAAAATCTTGTCAAAAGTTTTTAAATAAAACATAATAATAAATTTAACAACAAATTCGATATGGCAGTTAAAGACGATTGTAAATATTTTATTTACTGACAGTGAAACTTTATATAAAATGTATGGTGTTAGAAAAAAATGGATACCTAACATAACCTCAAACTCGTTGATTACACGCAGAAAAAAAGTATGGTTGGGGTGACAATATTCGACGAGGATTATACTATTGTTGGGTAAATGGTTGTGGCACAACAATATTATGATCCTCACAACATTAGTATGATTCACCAATAACCATACTATGATTCCCACAACCATAGCATGATTCACACTCCACCATACTATGATATCTTCCACCATACTAGGATCCTCACAACAATAGTATGATTCACACTCAACCATACTATTATCTCCACAACCATATTATGATCCTCACTACCATAGTATGTTTCTCATACAACCATAGTATGATTCTCACAACCATAGTATGATTCACACTCAACCATGCTATGATACCCAAAATTATTTATTAAAATTGGATAATGTTCTTATTCAAAAATAGAGATTTTTATCGAGTAAGTTATTTTAAATTGCATTACAATTAGTTCATAGCCACATTTGAGACCGTTTTTATTGAACATTGCATTCAAGAAACAAAAATATATACGAGTATTCCAACGGCAGTCGAAAATACTATTAGTTGCCAGCAGAGATGAATGCTAGTACACCATCCTTCTTTTTTATTTTGTTAAAATCAGTTTTCTTACTCTAGTTATCACAATATTTTACAGAGTTTTAGTTGTTTTTACAACTTTTGATTAAAAACATTGTTTTTTTTATTTAAAGTTTAATTAAATTTTTTATTTTATAAAAAAAATTGTTATTCAGAGGAAAATTTAATTATTAAAAACCTCTGATTTATCACCTATTACCGACACGAGCCTTTTTTTGAGCGATTGCCAAATTGTGCGGGATCAAACGAGAACAAACCTTTTTTACGGTCAGGTGTCCATGCAATATCGAATGTATGCTGGTGGAAGAAATGCCCAAAGATGCCTTTATCGCACGGTATGTCACATGACGATCCTGCATTATCCGTTCACGCACGGCATCAATGTTCTCTGGCGCAACGGCCGTTTTTGGGCGACCTTCGTCTTTGAGCGAGCGTCGGCCACGATTGAATTCATTAAACCAGTTTTTCACAGTGCTATAGGATGGTGCTTCATCGCCATACAAAGATTTTAGTTCATCGATGCATTCTTGTCGTGATAATCCACGTCGAAAGTTGTGAAACATAATCGCACGAAAATGTTTACGAGTTAATTCCATTTTTTGCCATATTGATTTTTTTCAAGTCACTGTAAACAACACAAATGATGGTCGTACGTCAAAACGTTCTGAGTACGTTTATGCTAAAAAATGTCAAACTTTACAATGGAAATGGCAGATCGCGCCAACCCCTGTATTAACTTATCTTTAAAATTCATTACCAGTTCGGAGCTGGCGTTAAACAGTAGGTTCCGGTTAGTAAGTTTAGAATTGTGCATAACTCACTGCAAATCAGTGAGCTGTGCACCCTTAACCCTCCGACGGTTGAGTCATCCGTTGCCCTTATACGAAGTACAAGGTCCACAGGGGCCTATTTCTATTTGTATGGAATTTTATATGAAAACTTATTTTTTTCATTTTTTTTTGTTTTGATTTATTATTTTTTACTAATTATACATGTATAATAAATGTTAGAAAAACATTTTTTTATATAACATTATTAATTTTTTATGAGTTTTATATGAAAAAAGCCTAAAAAACTATTGTTGTGTAGATTGTCCCTCGTCCAACATATTTTCTGTGCCGGTGTAGCATCGATGCATAAGTGTTGAAAGCTCTGCACAAACTGGATTGTTACAGGAATGGCAATAGGCCCTTGTTTTCCGCTGCCGTCCGTACTCAGAACGGCATAGGCGACATGACGGTCTGTTCGTTCTAGACGCAAACGACGGTGCAGCTCCTTCTGCGGGTCTTGATAATATCTAAAAAGAACAAAATTATGTAGTTATTCTGTTTTTTAACATTAGAATTGTTTTTTCTTACCTTAACCTCAAATGCTTCCATTGCGTTCTGTATCCTTGGATATGCGGTTGTTCAGCGCTCGTTCCTCTATGTTTGGTAGTGCCAATTGTTTTGTCAGCATCAGTAGGAATGACCGTCGTCCTTTGACAGGATAAAATGATTTTGAGTCACACAACCACCATATCTTTATACCGTACTTGTGTGAAGCGGGTGCGACCTCTGTATGGGAATAACTGCTCATCAACGGCCACTGCATCATGCGGAGTGTAAGCTGCTGCCAAGTTAGACTGCAACATTTGCCAAATAGCATCAATAGCCGCAGTTTTGCTGTTGATTAGTCGCTGCTGTCGCGTATTTTCATTGTCAAATCTAATGCATTGTTTTATGCACTTCATACGATCTAATGATAATGCAGCTTTATATATTGAACAGCGCGTTGGGCCTCATAACTCTTCAAGAGGTTCACTATTCGATTTAGTGAGTTGGATTTGTCTCACTTTTTTTCACTTCCCTGCCTTTCCGATTTGATTCGCGTATTATGATGTACGCCATGTCTTCGGTGATGAGCGAGCGGAATATGGGAAAGGGATCATATGTGGTTCCTACTGGTCCCGTTTTCCTCCTTGTGTAGTCGACGTTATGAGCACGAGTACGGGAAGTCGGTGGTGCATTTTTAGTCCATTTGGTGCCATCTTTGGAAATGATGTAATTGTATTGTACTTTTATTTCTCTTTATAAAATTCAAAATAAAATTTCGCGCTCGATGTTCACTGTTCAGAGTCTCAACTTTCACTGATATGGTTTACGAAACTACAGCCGCTTTTATACCGTTTTCTACGTCTACCTGGCTTCTAGCTTGTACATCTGCGTCTATGCGAGAGTAAGAGTAGGTAAGAGTATGCGTAACAAGTAAGGGTAAATTCAAACAACTCAAAAGGGACGGTAACAAAAGGGACGAGCCCCACATGTATTCCTTGGAATACATGTGGGGGTCGGGTATACTTCCCATGGACCATCAAGGAGTAATTTCACTTTGAAATGAATAGGATGTTGTGGGACTTAGGTAAGTTCGTAAGGCTAAAACTGATACGTCGGTTTAAGCCAGCTTCTTACTTTTACTGTGGGTTTTTCCAAAAACGGTTCGGAAAAAAAACACGAAATGCCAGTTTTCTGAAAACTCTGGTTTGGCAACTCTAATATACACCCTAACCTAAGATGGAATTAACTCCCAACAATAATATACAAATTAACTCATCTGCGACTAAGACTTTAAAAATAATTCTAAATCTAGAATACGGCTGCATAATTTTGTTTTTCTTTTTTTTTTTTCAAAAAAATAGCTTCTGAACGAAAAATATCAACATTTTGCAAAAGGAAAACATCATCAGGCTACTAAAAATAAACCAGATGTCAGGTTTGTACTTAAACAGATTTTCATTTCTGCAAAATCTTAAGTGAATTGTCACTGTCTTAAAATACACACAAATGGTGGAAACCATAAACCAGCACGTTTTGGTTGTTTCATATTCAAGTATAAAAAAAACAGCCGGCAGACATAGACGGTTGAGGCCTAAAAATACCACCGATATGCACTTACTAGATGTCAGACAGCATCACTTAAAGCAGATGAGAAAGAACAACTTCTTACACATGTTCGGCAACAAAACGACATTCACATGGTAATTATAATCAGCCCCATTGCGTGCGTGATATAAAGAACAGTTTACTCTATCGTTTGTATCTTTCAATTCTCCACCCCGTACTAGTACCAGAAAATGTACTTTAAACGCAACAAATAGAAGCTAAAGGAGCCAATATATTCGGCTCTGGTAGTTTGTATTTTTGTCGTACTACTGGACACAGAATAAATTAAGTTCAACCTGGCCGAAGCTTGTGTACCACCATCAGTTCTGCTTCAATTTGAAATTATTTTCCAAGGGGCGTGGCACCTCCGACTTTTCCATATCGAGCCCTAATCGCAAAAAAGACGTAAGCATTAAAAATGAAATTTTACAGGAGAGAGTTTTTGTCTAATTCATCTGAAGGACTCTACTACGGCATATCAAAACAATCAGTTCCGAAGCGCCCAAATTTAAATTTTTTGGAATTTTTTTTAACATTTATTTTTAGTTTTTTTAGTAGGTAATAAAAAAAATATATTTCGTTAAATATCACAGTTCCAAGATTGCATGCAATGCATGATGATTTCCACAGTATTTTAGCAAGTGCTCCAAGCTGAATGACCTTCGGCTGACCCATTAGTTTTTTATATTTATTTTTTTTTCTCATTATTGCGATTTTTTTTGTATTGGTTACGTAAAATGACTGTGCTTTCTGTTTAATATTCCATACAACCAAGAACAGTAACATTATTGAAAGACCTTGGACCACTCTAAATTAATCTATAATTAGTTTTGTAAATTTACAAAAGATGGCGCAGCTGCACTAAAATAAATATTGAACTATATTTTCACTTGTAGAGGGCGCTGAAATATAGAAATTTCACTCACATATAAATATAAATTCTAACATGACACATTTCATGAGAGTGTCGTAGAGAATCTTATCACTTTCTTTCCTCATACTAAAAGCTATCGAAAAATCGATGGCACAATAACGATTGCTTAATCGACCCACTCTAATAATATAGACTATAATAATATGTTTGCCATAAATTTCATTCTGTAAAAACTATTTTTTAGTGCTGATTCTGAATAGATACAAGAAAAAAACCTATGCAAGTTTATTACAATTTTCCCCACAGAAGGATTGAGTCAACCTCGGGAGAAACCACTATAGTTGTAGTATTTTTGGGGGATTTAGCTTATATTCACCACTATCAACTCCGATCGTTACTTAATTTTCCCATTAAATTACATTCGAGAGCAACAGAACCTGAACTCGGGAGGCAGTTCAGGGTGAATTACGAGGCGCGTACAATGTTCTAACTGGTTCTAACATGGACCGATATTGTCCAGTTTTATAAGTTATTTATTTGTCGATCATAACGTCTGTTACCCTGCAAAATTTGAACGATTGTGGTTTCCGCAGCTGCATAAACTCAAATCGGAAAAACCCTTTGCTTTGTGCATTAAAACACGACACCGATGGGTGTTTATTACATACGTATGGGTTTCAAGAAGAAATAAAACGCATATAAGGGGTGTTTTTTATTGAGGTATAGAACTTCGAATTGAAATAAAACACAAGAAAATCGTTTTAATGTCCATCAATTTGGCTTTATTGGAAGGATAATTTTATGCCATTAATGTTTAAATATGATTTCGGGCATGTGGCCGCCGCGGCTGGCTCGAATAAAGCCAATTCTACAGGTCCAATTTTCAACCACTTTTTCGAGCATATGGGGCCGTATGTTGGCAATAACGCCACGAATGTTGGCTTCCAAGTCCCCTAACGTGTTTCTGGTTTGTTGGCGTAGACGAGCGACTTCACATATCCCCAAAGAAAATAATCCAATGGTCCATGTTAACCGATCCATGGTTAACCGAATTAATTGCTCTGATGGACGATTATGTCGACCATAAAATGGACGGAGCTTGCGGTGAACTTCGCGAACTGAACCATTACTTTCGAAATAAATTTGCACGATTTGCAAGCGTTGTTCTTTTGTCAACCTGTTCATGATGAAATGGCAAACCAAACTAAATATTAATCACTTGACAGCTGACAAAATGGCCGCCAGTTAAAAAAGTGATGCCAACTTAAAGTTCTATACCCCAATAAAAAACACCCTACTTATAATTTTGTGTTATGGCCAAGAATATAGCTTTATTATAGAGATAAGGGTAAGTGGCCGCTGCGGCTGGCTCGAATAAATTCCAGCCAAAAGGCCCAATTTTCGTCCACTTTTTGCTCTTTTTGCACTTTTTTGGCCGGATGCCAGCAATTACGCGCCGAATATTCTCTTCCAAGTTGTCAATCGGGTCCGGCTTACCTGCGTAGACAAGCGACTTCACATAAACCCACAAAAAGTAGTCCATTGGTGTTAAATCGCACGATCTTGAAGGCCACGCTTCAGGCGCACGACGAGAGATAATGTGCTCACCAAAAGTTTCCTTCAATCAATTGATTGTTTCGTTGAATGTATGGCATGACGTCCACATCAACATCCTCCAATTCAGGCACGAAAAAGTCATTAATCCTGGCTTTATAGCGTTTCCCATTAAATGTGACAGTATGGCCGGCTTCATTTTTAAAGAATTGTGGACCAATGATTCTCTCTGCCCATAGAGCACACCAAACAGCGACTTTTTGAGGATGCAACGGCATCTCAACAATGGCTTCTGGATTTTCAATACTCCAAATGGGACAATTTTGGTTTTAAACGTACCCATTCAACCAAAAGTGAGCTTCATCGCTAAACAAAATTTTTCTTGTAAAAATCAGGATCGGTGGCCATCTAGTTTTGGGCCCCCTCACCACGATTTTCAAAAGTTGTTCCGGAGTAAGTCCATTCATTAAACAGTACAACATTTTTCAGGTGATTGATTCGGGACTCAATTCTGATAAATGTTTGTGAAAGTAGCCCCAAAAAGAAGAACTTCTGCATCATTCGTTTGGTCAAGGTACATAATTAAATAATTAATTTGAAGTTAGTAAGTATCGTATAGGGGAATTTGTCACATTTTAGGCTCTTTTGTTTGTCATAACTCGAGAACCACTAGTCCGAATAAGCTGAAACAATTTTAAAAAAATAAAAATTACAATTCTATTTCATAATTATGAAATGGCAAACCAACTGAGCATAAATCAAGTGGCAGCTGTCAAAAAGACCTACTGCGAAAAAAGTGTGAACAGATTGAAAACCAAACGTCTTAAAACAACTCCCTGTATAACAGCACTAAGTCATAATACTCTGTTCTACAGTATGGTGGTGTAGGGTATAAAAAAGACAAAAAGATCGGAAAATTTGAAAAATGTATCAAACTAGCTAAAGTGAATGGGGGTTGTAACACGAAGGTTTCGATACGGAAAGTGTTAAAAAAAAGCAATTTATTAACTTTTGCATCCCTGGCCGGAAATGGCAAAGGCGTTGGTAAACGAAAACTACAGTTGGTATCCTAACCGCGCCGATTGTTTTTGAAGTATAAATTTTGTCACGAAGATATGATAAAAAATTTAAAAAAATCTATTTTTGTTTAGGTTCCGAACAACTTCGAAAGTATTTCCGGATCACAACTTTCGGAACTTTTCCAATTCTGTGGATGGTCTGTGTTCGCTGGACTGCTGTGCTTTCTTTACTACTTAAATTATTCCCTCATCATTTGGTAAGGGAACAAACGGGGAACTTATCTCACATTAGTGGACCTACTATTTATGACCGGCTGCAAGCGGCTAAGAGATAAATCTTTGAAATTCTCTGAAAAGTCGATGGATAAACATTTTTCCAAGTTGCGTTTTTCAAGCGGAAATTCGGTTCATGTTAAACATAAGCCATACGGAAAAATGTTTCGATGACTGGATGGCAGTAGTCACTACGACTGTTTCAGAAATATACGAGGGCGGTTCGGAAACTTCTAAGCCTAGCTCAAAAAGCGCGGTATAAACAGAAAAAAGTTAAGTGTTTTGGAAACCTCCATCTCTTCTATGAACACATGTTAAATTTTGTTTCGATCTGGCAAACTCCTTCATAAAGAAACAGGTGTTCACAAAAGACGCATCCGCGATTTTTTTACAATGGAAAAAATAGAAATGCGTGGTGTCATTAAATATTTACATAAAAAAGGTTTATCGGGACAAGAAATTCAGAATGATATGGTGAATGTGTTAGGTGAAAGTGCTCCTTCATATGCAACAGTAAAAAATTGGGTTGCTGAATTTAAACGTGGTCGTACAAGCATTGAAGATGAACCACGTAGTGGACGTCCAAAAACAGCAACAACAACAGAAATTGTAGCCAAAGTGCATGATATGGTATTAAATGATCGACGAATAAAAGTGCGTGAAATAGCTAATATCGTGGGCATCTCAAATGATCGAGTCCGTTTAATTTTGCATGAAGAACTACAGATGAAAAAGCTTTCTGCAAGATGGGTGCCGCGCTTGTTAACAGTCGACCAAAAACGCATAAGAATGAACATTTCTCAAGCTTGTTTGGATCGTTTTCAGCGAAATAAAATGGATTTTAAGCGTCGTTTCATAATTGTTGATGAGACATGGATTCACCACTATACTTCAGAGCCAAAAGAACAATGGAATGAAGCTGGAGGAAGTGCCCCAAAGAAGGCAAAAACAATTTAATCGACTGGTAAGGTTATGGCAACGGTTTTTTGGGACTTCAAAGGTATTTTATTGATTGACTATCTGCAAAAGGGTAAAACAATAAATTCAGAGTACTATTGCAACCTTTTAGACCAATTAAATGTACAAATTCGAGAAAAACGTCCTGGCCTACAGCACAAAAAAATAATTTTTCATCAAGACAACGCACCAGCGCACAAGAGTGTTTTAGCAATGGCTAAAATCAACGAATTAATGTACGAGTTGCTTGACCACCCACCTTATTCTCCTGATGTAGCTCCCAGTGACTTTTACCTTTTCCCAAATCTAAAAAAATTCCTTGCTGGCAAGCGTTTTAGCTCAAATGAAGATGCAATTACAGTTGTAAACCACTATTTTGAAGACCTTGAGGAAAACTATTTTATCTATTTTAATTTAATTAAAGGGATAGAATTGCTAGATAAGCGTTGGACTAAGTGTATTGAAGTTTCAAGAGATTATATTGAAAAATAAAAATATTTTTGAAAAACTAACTATTTTCTTTCATTGTTAGGCTAAGAACTTTCCGAGCCGCCCTCGTAACAATTAAAAAAACATTCATTACTTCCTGGTCAACTCTAACCTACTCCACCGAAAGAAGTCCATGTGAGTTGACGCCAAAATGTGTAATCCTTTTTTAATGCGACTTCTATTGTAACGGATAGACATATTTTAAGGTTTTAAAGTACTGTGGATTTAACTGAAATGAAAGGAAGACAGAAAAACGAAGCTCACGAAGTGACCAACAACGGTGGCGTTGTGCAACACACTCAAAGGTAATCATAAAATAATTTTAAATTAATTCATTAATTAATGCGAATTTGTTATTCCATTATATTTTTAACCACGGACTTTTTAATAATTGTGTGTGTGTACATTTAATTGAACCCAAGAATATTTTATTATTATAAATCAATTAATTAACGCTGTACGTGTTGGCTATCAGAAAATAAAAATATTTGTGGGCCTGTGTGTATACTTTTAAATCCATATGCAGCTTTAAACCTTTAATTGCCTGTAATAATAATTTAAATAATATTTGCTGGCCCAGAACAAAGAAACAATAAAAAAGCACAAGACCAGAAATAATATGAATTGTTTTAAAAATAATAAAATTATTTTTTGGCATCCTTACATGCCAAAGGAGGCATAAGGCAACGTCTGGCCATAAGGCAAAGAAATAAAAACTATTAAAATACTCATATATTCGCCTTTATGTAGGCGGTTTCGAACTACGTGATGCAGAAAGACGGTAAATTTGACTCAATACATAAATCCTTCAGTTTGCGACTGAGTCAATGTTGCAGGACTAAGTTGCAACATCTCAACATTTCATGCACCAGAACTATGTGAATTTTGCACAAATGTGACCATGAGTTGCTTACAAATAATGTTAATATTGAGTAATTACCCAAAAATTGAATAGGAAAATTCTTGCCAATATGATTCCCCCCTTTACAATACCAAACCTCTCCTCTTTTGGAGGGTCAAGCAATTAATCTTTGGTATTTATTTCTCAAATAGAATATCGGTTCGCCGCATTTGGCTCACATATAGCCCAATTCAGAAGATTATTTTTGCATCATTAGGGGCATTTATATAAGTAACACAGAGAGAAAAAATTAGTTGGAAATTGGTTGGAACTACATTGATTCGGTTGCAATCACCATATGTTTATAGCCGGAATGGATATTCGGTTCGAAGTACCACAAGAAGATAAATGTGATCTTAGTACTGTACTCACAACTTACCAATGAAACATTTTGCTGTAGTAACTAATTATTTGTGATGATAACTGGCCTGGCACATTTTCTGTTTTACTAGCAACTTTTTTTTTGTTTTTTAAAAGCAATCTTTAATAAGCCATCTGTCAAAATTTCCGAAATATTTAATGATTATTTTCTTTGTTACAGGTGATTGAAGTAAACAAGTTTTATAATTTTTGAAAAATGGAAAATAAAGAGTTTGGTGCGGTAATTAAACACTTTTATATGAAAGGTTATACGCCACAATTAATCAAAGATAAATTGGATTCTGTTCATGGTGATAATGCACCATCATACTCCACCGTGAAATCCTGGGTTCAACAATTTAAAATGGGTCATTCAAGTACGGAAGATGAACAACGCTCTGGAAGACCCAAAACTGCTACTTCTATTGAAAACATTAGAAAAATATTTAATGAAGTGACTAAAGATAGACGAATAAAGCTCAGAGAATTTGCTGATATTGTTAAAATACACGAAAAACAAGTTTGGAGTATTTTACATGATGAACTCCACATGAAAAAGCTATCCGCAAGAAGGGTGCCGCGTTTGTTGACTTTGCCCCAAAAAATCGTCCGTTGGACCAATTCCGAGGAGCTTTTAGCGATTTATCAGCGTAATCCAATAGAGTTCTTGCGCCGATTCATAACTGTTGATGAAACATGGATCCATCACTACATCCCAGAATGCAAAGAACAGTCAAAACAATGGATAGAAGCTGGTAAAAGTGGTCCCAAGAAGGCGAAAACTGTTAAGTCAGCAGGAAAAGTAATGGCCACAGTATTTTGGGATGCATTTTGGGGTATAATATTTATTGATTATCTTGAGAAAGGAAAAACTATAAATAGTATATATTATTGTGCATTATTGGATCGGTTGAGTGAAGAAATCAAGTTAAAACGACCGCATTTAGAAAAACAAAAGTTCTTTTTCGTCAAGATAATGCTCCTTTACACACTGCATTTTCAACTCAACAAAAACTGGCCGAATTACGATTTGAAATTGCTCCGCATCCACCATATAGTCCAGATTTAGCTCCTTCTGATTGTTTCTTGTTTCCAAATTTAAAAAAAGTTCTCGGTGACAAAAAATTTTCGTCCAATAGCGAGGTTATTGCTGAAACTGAGGCATATTTTGAAGGTCTTGAAAAATCTTATTTTTCGGATGGAATTAAAAAACTTGAAAAACGTTTGATGAAGTGTATTGAGTTGGAAGGAGATTATGTTGAAAAATAAATAATAATAATTCCAAAAAAACGGTTCTTTTTATGTTAGGCCAGTTACTTTTGCGGTCGTCCTCGTAATTGTTAAATGGTCCTAAAAATAGAGGAAAGCGATAATTACTAACTTTTAAAAATTCGATTAACTAAATTTTTTCCCGTAAAAAATCATCCATCATATTTTCCACTTTTTTCTCGCCATGACCCTTCCTATGACTAATTCAAGTACTTCAATTGACCCTTTGGCCCTTCCTATGACTAATTCAAGTACTTCAATTGTGTAAGCAAATAGTTTTTTGCCTCTGACTAAAATTTTTATTTTTTTATTGAACATATATGGTATGTGGAGATTAAGATCCAAAAATTCTCTTCTGAAGTTTCGAATACATGGTATGTTGCACGGAATCTACAGTTCCAAGAACTGTAAAATACAGAGCACCAATTAACATTCGGTTGTACTGATGGAATACTCGAGGTGCATGAAACCTCAATCATTCGGTTGGCAAAAAACTCGGTTGTGACAACGAATCTATTCTCTGTGTGTGGGTACAAATGTGGCGATCTGCCACCTTGGCATAGACAAGCATTTTTGCGTTAGACGGTGGTAAATCAACCCTTAAATTTATAAGTTGATCTTGTTTTAGAAAATCACGCCGGCTACTCCTTAGCTGATTTAAGAGGGTACAACGCTTCATCCGAAGAAATTCTTGTTTTTTGCGCTTCCGTAGTGTGTCGCCATGGTGTGATGGTTACATGTTCAAATCCAGTTAGGAACATCTAACATTGACTGTGTTCTAATAGCAACTCTTTTAAAAGGTCCATTGTTCAAGAATATAAAAATAATTTTGGTTACAGAAAACTATAGACAACTTATGTTAGAAAACGTTTGCCTTAATTTACTAAAATTTTTGTGGAGAAAGTTATTCAAAAAAAAACCCTTAAGCGGGTTGAAGAGTGCTCAGTTATTACTCGCTTTTATAGGATGATCCATCTAGAGGTATTTTTTCAGACCAAAAAATATAAAAATTCAAATCAAGTGTGGAATCTTTATTGGTACTTTGAAAGGACTATTTGTCGCATTTATTTTTTGAATATAATTTCCTTCAAATGTTGGCCGCAACTACGCCTCAGGGTTTCCATTCTGAGGGTCCAATTTTAGATGACTCGTTCGAGCATTTCGACCGGTATGGCTTTAATGCGCATAATGTTGGCTTCCAAAACCTGAATCGTAGCTAACGTAAAATTAGCTGCTCTTCGGAATGACCTCTCAATAGATCCATTGTTTGTGCAGCTGTATGGCAAGTGGCACCGTCCTGTTGAAACCAAATGTCGTCATGATTACGGGCTTAAATTTCAGGTAGCATAAAAGTCTATATCATGGAGCGATAGCGAGCACTATTCACGGTTGCGTTCCGGCCATCATCATTTTCGACAAAATATGTACCGATGATTCCACCAGCTTAAAAACCGCACCAAAACGTGGGTTTCTCTGGGTATAATGGCACCTCTTGAACCTCTTCTTGTTGCTCTTCAGCCCAAATGCTGCAATTTTGTTTTTTGACTTTGCCATTAAGCCAGAAATGGGCCTCATGAACAATGAAAAAACAGCGGATCTTCCCGTTTCTCACCGAACGCTTATTTCCATAATACAGTTGCCAACACTTGAAGGTAATTATTTTCCAAAAATAAATGCCATTAAATGTCCTTTCAAGTTACCAATAATGATTCCACTCTTGATTTGAATTTTTATACATTTTTTTTTGTTCTGAAAAAATACCTCTAGATGGATCACCCTATAGTATTTCCTGAATAACTGTTTTTCACAAATTACAAGTTTTCATGCATTTGATGCATAAAGCCATTCAGTTCTTGTAAACCAAAAAATTCCAAAATGTCTCTTAAAGTTTTGAAGTTACCCCCTGAGCGACCACTTACTCGTTTACCAATAGAACACCCTTATTGATCATCGGCGACTGTACAAGTATCCAGCAAAGACAGACCATCTAAACGATCGAAAAAGATCCGAAGGTTGTGATCCTGAAGTATGGGGTGGGTCATTTACAATTTTTAATTTGAATCGGCGTAAAAAAAGTATTGATTTTTTTTTTTTAAATTTCTGATTTTATTGGAAATGTTGAACTTTGTCATTTAACAATGGAACACCATCTGAAGCGTTTTCACTTTGCCCAATAGTCTGACGATTGTTTGGCAGGAGATGAAGAGTTTTACCAAAAAATCGTGTTTTCAGACACGATTTTTTGGCCGATTCAAGTTCAAAATGTTAAATCGCCCACCCTGCATTTACTCCATTAAATGGCGGTGTGTCAAAACGGAGACAGGAAAAAGTAATTGTTTTGACTTTTTGAATCAACAACGTTAATGCTGGCTCGGCTCCAGAGAAACTTCGGTCCGAAAAACTAGCCACATTCATGAATTTCATTTCATTTCTTTATTGACATGTAATTCGAAGCCCACTGGGGCCTTTTAAAGCTAAATTACAATATGCATCAAAATGTTAAATAGAACATCGTCACAAATCAAAACATAACATTATTTCATGCTCGTGATAAATTAAAAATCAAAGCATAACATTATTCCATGCTCGTGATAAATTAAAGGCCTTGATCCTAGGCGATAAACAGAATTAAACCAAGAAAAAGCTTGATAAATTCTATGGGAACTCTGGACCATCGATTTCAATGGCAAAAAAGTGGTTTGCCGACTTTCGTTGTGGTCACACAAGTACAAACGACGCTGAACGGCCAACTAAGGTCAATTAACCCGAAAAAAATCTACGATATTTTGTTGGTCGAGCGAAGAGTAGAAGTGCGTGAGATTGTTAATGCCGTACGCATTTCATATGGCAGTGTGGTTTCGATTTTACATGATCAGCAGGCTTTAAGAAAGCTGTCTGCAAGATGGGTGCCGCGTTTGCTCTCAATTGACCATAAACGTAATCGTGTGATTGTTTGGAGTTGTTTAACCGTAATTCGAATGAGTTTTTGCGGCGTTTTGTAACTGTGGTTGGAACATGGAACCATTACGACAATCCGGAGACCAAGCAGCTGTCTAAACAATGGGTTTCCCTGGTTTAACCGTCTCCGAAGAAGGCCTAGGTGACTTTACCGGCCAATAAGGTGATGGCAACAGTTTTTTGGGATGCAAAGGGAATTCAAATAAAGGGCGAATATTGGTGGCATGTCATAATGTCTATAGACATTGTGACACTCCAAAAGTGATATAATGTCTATAGACATTACAGCACTTTTGAAAGTGACATAATACCTATAGATTTTAAGACACCCCAAAAACTTTTTTTTAGACCTTATGTCACTCCAAAAGTTACATAATGTCAATAGACATTAAGACTCTTCCAGCTGTGACACAATGCCTATGAACTGTAGAACAAGATTTTTTCTTATTTTAAGGTGGAAAATTAATTTCTTGCAATTTTTAAATCAATGCTAGTTACAATTTATTGAAAGATTTTCAAGTGGGTTTCAACAATTTGCTTGCAATACGGACAAAGCAAATAAGAATTTTTAGTTTTAGATTTTTGCTGCAATACATCCAAACACGCCGTACAAATTTTGAAATGTCGGCAGGGCTGCAGAAGGACATTCCTGGGTTCAACAGTGCAAATTATGCATTGCAACACTTCTGTTGTCGGCGCCGATTTTTTATTACCGTTACTTTTTTATATCTTTTTTCGCACCCCCTCCGCTTTAGTATTTCACTTTGTATATACCAAATTTTTCTTAACTCCCCATACATCTCCTCCGATATAGCATTTCACTTTCTACATCCAAAATTATTTTTGTTTTAGATTACACCTTCTGGATTTTCAGTCAGCCAGGAACATGTGAGAACTACAAGTGCGCTGGAAGGTTTCAACTCGCAACTGTCGAGGAAACTGGAAAAACACGGGCGCTTTTTCAAGTTCCTTGAGGGTATCCGCGATGAGGACTTTGCTCACTCAGTTTCCCTAACCCAAGTGTGCGCTGGCGTTTTGAATGTTTTGCCAAAAAAGCGTAAACCACAGGCGGAAAAGGATGAAAAGATATACCAAATGACCCAAAAGCTTATTAGGAGACAGATGGCGCTGGCAGATTTTTTTCCAACATATCATAAATAAAGATAACCACATTCTACAAGAGTGTCGCGTAATGGAGGAAGACGATGAATCTAATGCATCGGAAGCAGATGATATTCCCGAAAATGAGGAACCATACACTCCGACAACAGAAGTGTTGCAATGCATAATTTGCACTGTTGAACCCAGGAATGTCCTTCTGCAGCCCTGCCGACATTTCAAAATTTGTACGGCGTGTTTGGATGTATTGCAGCAAAAATCTAAAACTAAAAATTCTTATTTGCTTTGTCCGTATTGCAAGCAAATTGTTGAAACCCACTTGAAAATCTTTCAATAAATTGTAACTAGCATTGATTTAAAAATTGCAAGAAATTAATTTTCCACCTTAAAATAAGAAAAAATCTTGTTCTACAGTTCATAGGCATTGTGTCACAGCTGGAAGAGTCTTAATGTCTATTGACATTATGTAACTTTTGGAGTGACATAAGGTCTAAAAAAAAGTTTTTGGGGTGTCTTAAAATCTATAGGTATTATGTCACTTTCAAAAGTGCTGTAATGTCTATAGACATTATATCACTTTTGGAGTGTCACAATGTCTATAGACATTATGACATGCCACCAATATTCGCCCTTTATTTGAATTCCCTTTGCATCCCAAAAAACTGTTGCCATCACCTTATTGGCCGGTAAAGTCACCTAGGCCTTCTTCGGAGACGGTTAAACCAGGGAAACCCATTGTTTAGACAGCTGCTTGGTCTCCGGATTGTCGTAATGGTTCCATGTTCCAACCACAGTTACAAAACGCCGCAAAAACTCATTCGAATTACGGTTAAACAACTCCAAACAATCACACGATTACGTTTATGGTCAATTGAGAGCAAACGCGGCACCCATCTTGCAGACAGCTTTCTTAAAGCCTGCTGATCATGTAAAATCGAAACCACACTGCCATATGAAATGCGTACGGCATTAACAATCTCACGCACTTCTACTCTTCGCTCGACCAACAAAATATCGTAGATTTTTTTCGGGTTAATTGACCTTAGTTGGCCGTTCAGCGTCGTTTGTACTTGTGTGACCACAACGAAAGTCGGCAAACCACTTTTTTGCCATTGAAATCGATGGTCCAGAGTTCCCATAGAATTTATCAAGCTTTTTCTTGGTTTAATTCTGTTTATCGCCTAGGATCAAGGCCTTTAATTTATCACGAGCATGGAATAATGTTATGCTTTGATTTTTAATTTATCACGAGCATGAAATAATGTTATGTTTTGATTTGTGACGATGTTCTATTTAACATTTTGATGCATATTGTAATTTAGCTTTAAAAGGCCCCAGTGGGCTTCGAATTACATGTCAATAAAGAAATGAAATGAAATTCATGAATGTGGCTAGTTTTTCGGACCGAAGTTTCTCTGGAGCCGAGCCAGCATTAACGTTGTTGATTCAAAAAGTCAAAACAATTACTTTTTCCTGTCTCCGTTTTGACACACCGCCATTTAATGGAGTAAATGCAGGGTGGGCGATTTAACATTTTGAACTTGAATCGGCCAAAAAATCGTGTCTGAAAACACGATTTTTTGGTAAAACTCTTCATCTCCTGCCAAACAATCGTCAGACTATTGGGCAAAGTGAAAACGCTTCAGATGGTGTTCCATTGTTAAATGACAAAGTTCAACATTTCCAATAAAATCAGAAATTTAAAAAAAAAAAATCAATACTTTTTTTACGCCGATTCAAATTAAAAATTGTAAATGACCCACCCCATACTTCAGGATCACAACCTTCGGATCTTTTTCGATCGTTTAGATGGTCTGTCTTTGCTGGATACTTGTACAGTCGCCGATGATCAATAAGGGTGTTCTATTGGTAAACGAGTAAGTGGTCGCTCAGGGGGTAACTTCAAAACTTTAAGAGACATTTTGGAATTTTTTGGTTTACAAGAACTGAATGGCTTTATGCATCAAATGCATGAAAACTTGTAATTTGTGAAAAACAGTTATTCAGGAAATACTATAGGGTGATCCATCTAGAGGTATTTTTTCAGAACAAAAAAAAATGTATAAAAATTCAAATCAAGAGTGGAATCATTATTGGTAACTTGAAAGGACATTTAATGGCATTTATTTTTGGAAAATAATTACCTTCAAGTGTTGGCAACTGTATTATGGAAATAAGCGTTCGGTGAGAAACGGGAAGATCCGCTGTTTTTTCATTGTTCATGAGGCCCATTTCTGGCTTAATGGCAAAGTCAAAAAACAAAATTGCAGCATTTGGGCTGAAGAGCAACAAGAAGAGGTTCAAGAGGTGCCATTATACCCAGAGAAACCCACGTTTTGGTGCGGTTTTTAAGCTGGTGGAATCATCGGTACATATTTTGTCGAAAATGATGATGGCCGGAACGCAACCGTGAATAGTGCTCGCTATCGCTCCATGATATAGACTTTTATGCTACCTGAAATTTAAGCCCGTAATCATGACGACATTTGGTTTCAACAGGACGGTGCCACTTGCCATACAGCTGCACAAACAATGGATCTATTGAGAGGTCATTCCGAAGAGCAGCTAATTTTACGTTAGCTACGATTCAGGTTTTGGAAGCCAACATTATGCGCATTAAAGCCATACCGGTCGAAATGCTCGAACGAGTCATCTAAAATTGGACCCTCAGAATGGAAACCCTGAGGCGTAGTTGCGGCCAACATTTGAAGGAAATTATATTCAAAAAATAAATGCGACAAATAGTCCTTTCAAAGTACCAATAAAGATTCCACACTTGATTTGAATTTTTATATTTTTTGGTCTGAAAAAATACCTCTAGATGGATCATCCTATAAAAGCGAGTAATAACTGAGCACTCTTCAACCCGCTTAAGGGTTTTTTTTTGAATAACTTTCTCCACAAAAATTTTAGTAAATTAAGGCAAACGTTTTCTAACATAAGTTGTCTATAGTTTTCTGTAACCAAAATTATTTTTATATTCTTGAACAATGGACCTTTTAAAAGAGTTGCTATTAGAACACAGTCAATGTTAGATGTTCCTAACTGGATTTGAACATGTAACCATCACACCATGGCGACACACTACGGAAGCGCAAAAAACAAGAATTTCTTCGGATGAAGCGTTGTACCCTCTTAAATCAGCTAAGGAGTAGCCGGCGTGATTTTCTAAAACAAGATCAACTTATAAATTTAAGGGTTGATTTACCACCGTCTAACGCAAAAATGCTTGTCTATGCCAAGGTGGCAGATCGCCACATTTGTACCCACACACAGAGAATAGATTCGTTGTCACAACCGAGTTTTTTGCCAACCGAATGATTGAGGTTTCATGCACCTCGAGTATTCCATCAGTACAACCGAATGTTAATTGGTGCTCTGTATTTTACAGTTCTTGGAACTGTAGATTCCGTGCAACATACCATGTATTCGAAACTTCAGAAGAGAATTTTTGGATCTTAATCTCCACATACCATATATGTTCAATAAAAAAATAAAAATTTTAGTCAGAGGCAAAAAACTATTTGCTTACACAATTGAAGTACTTGAATTAGTCATAGGAAGGGCCAAAGGGTCAATTGAAGTACTTGAATTAGTCATAGGAAGGGTCATGGCGAGAAAAAAGTGGAAAATATGATGGATGATTTTTTACGGGAAAAAATTTAGTTAATCGAATTTTTAAAAGTTAGTAATTATCGCTTTCCTCTATTTTTAGGACCATTTAACAATTACGAGGACGACCGCAAAAGTAACTGGCCTAACATAAAAAGAACCGTTTTTTTGGAATTATTATTATTTATTTTTCAACATAATCTCCTTCCAACTCAATACACTTCATCAAACGTTTTTCAAGTTTTTTAATTCCATCCGAAAAATAAGATTTTTCAAGACCTTCAAAATATGTCTCAGTTTCAGCAATAACCTCGCTATTGGACGAAATTTTTTTGCCACCGAGAACTTTTTTTAAATTTGGAAACAAGAAATAATCCGAATGAGCTAAATCTGGACTATATGGTGGATGCGAAGCAATTTCAAATCGTAATTCGGCCAGTTTTTGTTGAGTTAAAAATGCAGTGTGTGAAGGAGCATTATCTTGATGAAAAAGAACTTTTTTTATAAATGCGTTTTATCTTGATTTCTTCACTCAACCGATCCAATAATGCACAATAATATTCACTATTTATAGTTTTTCCTTTCTCAAGATAATCAATAAATATTATACCCCTTGCATCCCAAAATACTGTGGCCATTACTTTTCCTGCTGCCTTAACAGTTTTGGCCTTCTTGAGACCACTTTTACCAGCTTCTATCCATTGTTTTGACTGTTCTTTGCATTCTGGGATATAGTGATGGATCCATGTTTCATCAACAGTTATGAATCGGCGCAAGAACTCTATTGGATTACGCTGATAAATCGCTAAAAGCTCCTCGGAATTGGTCCAACGGACGATTTTTTGGGGCAATGTCAACAAACGCGGCACCCATCTTGCGGATAGCTTTTTCATGTGGAGTTCATCGTGTAAAATACTCCAAACTTGTTTTTCGTGTATTTTAACAATATCAGCAAGTTCTCTGAGCTTTATACGTCTATCTTTAGTCACTTCATTAAATATTTTTCTAATGTTTTCAATAGTAGTAGTAGTTTTCGGTCTTCCAGAGCGTTGTTCATCTTCCGTACTTGAACGACCCATTTTAAATTGTTGAACCCAGGATTTCATGGTGGAGTATGATGGTGCATTATAACCATGAACAGAATCCAATTCATCTTTGATTAATTGTGGCGTATAACCTTTCATATAAAAGTGTTTAATTACCGCACGAAACTCTTTATTTTCCATTTTTGAAAAATTATAAAACTTGTTTACTTCAATCACCTGTAACAAAGAAAATAATCATTAAATATTTCGGAAATTTTGACAGATGGCTTATAAAAGATTGCTTTTAAAAAACAAAAAAAAAACAACAAAGTTGCTAGTAAAACAGAAAATGTGCCAGGTCAGTTAGTTTTGCGGTCGCCCTCTTATATGTTGAGTCTAAAATGCCAATTTTTCGATAGTTTGCACTTTATGTCCATACCAAATGATATAAAGTATACCCTCCTACGCAGTATTGTGAGGGCATAATTAAAGGAAGTCTCGCTACGCATCTTAATACAAATACAAAGTTGGATGGTTTGACTGTGATTGCTACACATGGGGACGTGGAGGCCCCAAAATATAGGCAAATTTTCATCAGGAAAAATTTTCATCAGGAAACCAAATATCGATCTATTTTTACATCGGTATGTAATAGAGGCTCATACCCAAGAACTCTAGAGACCCCTAAATCAAATTAAATTACTAGTCAAATTTAGATCAAAACAAATGTCCTAAAGATATGATACTCGTATTTGTTACACCTTCCATTTCTATGAGCGGATCCAAGATGAATGGTTAATACAAAATGTGTACCCCATCTTCTTTAAAACTGACATTTAATACAGACTTCAAGAGCAGCTTTATCAATATAGACTGCCAGCTTACAGACATCTTATCAACTCAATCGATTCATTGGCTTATCTGTGAATTCTTCTAGTCCGACAACTAGTTATGGTTTCCTCTGTAGAAGTTGTACTCATCAGTGGAGCTAACTACGATCTGCTAGCCCTATACAAAAGGTATTTTAATGAAGACACTATGAGTGGGCCACAAACATGACATGAGAGTAACTGCCTAAAAGCCATGCAGTCGTCTTTGCCAGCAAATATGCCTTCAACATCGTCTGTTGGCCCGCAAAAGGACTGTGTGTCATTGGTTTTGGTCACTGGAGACATTTTGTCATGCGCCAGGAAAGTAAACAAAAAAAACTGCAAAACCGCAAAACCGCAAAGTCAAAAGTTCAATTTACCCACTTAACCACACACATACATACACACGTACATACGTATAATAGTAGAATGAAGAAAAGGAAGAAAGAACTGATAAGTTTAGCTTAAAAGTGAAAACAGTTGGAAAATCTGGGACATAATTGAAAGTGGTTTGTTAGTTGGTTGAAAAGGTACATACGATTTTTAAGCACATCCTTGTCAGCTGTGGTTTTTTTGGGTTTCAACAATTTTCTTGCTAATGCGATTTGTGGAGGTAACTGAAGGCTCGACTTGCATACTGGGGCATTTTCCATCAAAACGCACAGTGGGCGAAATGGCCAATCTAGCAGTATAATTAATATCTTGAAGAATAATGGAGCTAGATGCCTCACATTTGGCATGAATAATTTGTATTGTTGCAGCCTTAATGGGACTGAAAATGGGACATATCGGTATGTATTTTGATCGAGTGGAGTGATTTTTAAAAATAAAAATGCGCTGGAAATTTTTAACTCGTTCTCATTTAGGCCTTTTTGAACAATTAAAATCTCAGGCTGACGTTAGCAGATCTCAACTTGCAATAGGTCGTTGGAAAGGTAATTTAGTCTTAATACTTTTTGGAAAAGTTGCAAAAAAAATACATACTTACATTTGCAGAAAGTCTAAAAAAGTGTATTCCCCTCCGTGCTCCATTAATAGTAGTTGGATTGGCTCGAAATTCCAGATTAATAATTACAACATGCAAGCAAAGAAATGTAGTCCTAAATCTCAGATTGTTTATTTCTAAAGGGTGTTTTTTATTGAGGTATAGAACTTCGAATTGAAATAAAACACAAGAAAATCGTTTTAATGTCCATCAATTTGGCTTTATTGGAAGGATAATTTTATGCCATTAATGTTTAAATATGATTTCGGGCCAATTCTACAGGTCCAATTTTCAACCACTTTTTCGAGCATATGGGGCCGTATGTTGGCAATAACGCCACGAATGTTGGCTTCCAAGTCCCCTAACGTGTTTCTGGTTTGTTGGCGTAGACGAGTGACTTCACATATCCCCAAAGAAAATAATCCAATGGTCCATGTTAACCGATCCATGGTTAACCGAATTAATTGCTCTGATGGACGATTATGTCGACCATAAAATGGACGGAGCTTGCGGTGAACTTCGCGAACTGAACCATTACTTTCGAAATAAATTTGCACGATTTGCAAGCGTTGTTCTTTTGTCAACCTGTTCATGATGAAATGGCAAACCAAACTAAATATTAATCACTTGACAGCTGACAAAATGGCGGCCAGTTAAAAAAGTGATGTCAACTTAAAGTTCTATACCCCAATAAAAAACACCCTTTATTTATTGCTAACTGTGCAAATAAGAAATTATTCAGAGTCAGAGCTATCAGTCGATGAATCTGGAGACTACAGATTATCAATGGAAACGATATCAAGTGGATTATCAATGGAAAGGAGCAGAAACAAGTCAAACGACTCCAAATCGACTGTTTCTAAGCAAATCGTTAAAAAGTATTAGATATATGTGACAGCGCATAGAGAAAGGTACCTAAGGGTAAACAACTCAATTTTCACTTTTTTTTATGTGGACAACATGTGAGCATCGAATGAGACCGATCCCATACCCCAAAAGTGTTCCCTCCTAGAGATATGCGCGTTTTATGAAAGTGATGGTACACCAAAAATACACGTATTTAAATCTTTAAAATGGCTCTCCTGAACAAAACTGGTTTTTACCCCTAGGTCCCTTTCTATTGTGCGCGTCACATATTGATAATGATAAGCGGCAAAAATGCCCAAAATCTAACCACGATCCGAACAAACTACTAATTTTTTTTTTTTGCATCTCTGGTCGGGAGAAATCGTTGCTAGGGGCTTTTTAAAAATAAGGTGGATAACAGGTCTCGTGTAACGCGCTATGCTCAATTAGAGCATGTTCGTAAATAATGTGGCACTTCTAGAGGTGAAGGTTCTTAAAAGGGGAAATCCGCAGCAATATAAGTCCATTCTAAAAAATGGACAAATATGGCCCACTTTCGGCCTAAATTAATTGTAGACTGATTTAAACTAACAGTACGAAAATTGAGCACGATAGGATGCAATTGAAGGATTCTAGAGCGATAGGATCTCAAGTCGTTAGAAACATTTGTGTGGCAACTCATCGAAAACAGGGACCCATATGATCCCATATCGCTAGAATTCATAATTTTTCGATTATAACTAACCCAGCAACATATGAGCACGACCTGAGATAATTTGTTGTTTCTAGAGCGACAGGACCTTAAATAGGGAGGGATTTTTAACTAAATGCTAAATAAAGAAATGGACCGAAATGATCTTGTTTCGTCAGAGTTAATTGTTGGTCGCTCATAACATCTTAGGTCAAGGTTAAGTTGTGGTTTTTGGAGCAGCGGGACTGAAATCGAAAAGTGGAAGCTATTTGAAAACATGGACCAATAAGGAACTTAGGTTAGAAACGAAGTAACACGAACTTACTAACACTAGAACTGCAGGTTCTAAAGTCGGAAAGGACCATTTTATAATGGCTCTATGAAAATAAGGTTCAGTTTTGCTAGTCTTTATTATTGGTCACTCAAAACTAAGTGTGCAAAGTTTGACCACTATTAGTCAATTTTTTTGATTCTACTTATAAAGTATAGCATGACCATAATTCGGGAGGGATTTATGTGTAAGAGGCATTTGAAAACAGGGACCGATATCATTCAATTTCATAAGACATGGGTATTGCTCACTCGTAAAGCTCTGTACGAAATTTGATTTTTATACCCTCCATTTAAGAATAGTTTATATTCACTTAGTCATTCCGTTTGCAATGACTCGAAATACTTGTCGGAGACCACATGAAGTTTATACTCTTAATCGTCTTCAAGTTCTAAGATGATCTAGCCATTTCCGCTTGCCTGTCCGTCTGTAGAAAGCAAACTACGGGTCTCGTTATTAAAGCTAGTTCGCTGAAATTTTCCAGAAACATTTGTTGATGGACATAAACAGTTGGTATTGAGAATGGGCCAAATCGGTTAAGAGGTAAAAATTATTCCCACACAATGACTGAGTCGACCTCTAGGAAAATCAACAACCTTAAACTTTAAAAGACAATATCTCAAGAACTTTTGGAGACATGACGATGATATGTGGATCGAAACATTTCGTAAAAAAAAGTGGGCGGCGCCACGCCCCTTTTAAAAATCACATTAATGATGAAAGTAATGGACCGATCGTTTTAAAATTTCAAGAATAAAATCAATGAATAGGATATTTTTATAGACTATGTTTTGGTAAATTTGGACAACCATGTAGGAGTGAATCGAAATACATCCAGAGGAAAAGTGGGTGCCACGCCACGCCCCTTTAAAAAGTTTAAATTTCAGTGACTACAAAATAATTTTTAACTATGTTATAGTGAAATTAGACATTAGGAGGCGTGGCACCGGCCACAAAACCCTGAACATAAAAAGGCAATATCTCACGAACTGTTTAAAATATGAAGATTATAATTAGACGTATTATGTTGGTGAGGATCGAAATACATCCTGGAGAAAAAGTAGACTTTGCCACGCCCAGTTTTAGAAAATATATTTATGGTTAAAGTAATGGACCGATCGTTATAAAATGTTAACAGAATGATACCAGTGACTAGAAAATTATGTTTAACTGTTACAGTAAAACAAGACATAAGGGGGCGTGGCACCGCCCACAAAACCCTGAACTTAAAAAGGCAATATCTCATGAACTGTTTGAAATATGAAGATTGTATTTAAACGTATTATGTTGGTGCGGATCGAAATACATCCTGGAGAAAAAGTAGACTTTGCCACGCCCTGTTTTAAAAATTGTAGTTAAAGTAATGGACCGACCGTTTTAAAATTTTAACGGAATGAGATCAATGACTAGAAAATTAGTATATACTCTGTATGTTATAGTAAAATTAGACAAGGGGGCGTGGCACCGCCCACAAAACTCTGAACTTAAAAAAGCAATATCTCATGAACAGTTGGAGATATTACGATGATATTTGGACGTATGATGTTGGCGTGAATCGAATTACATCCTGAAGGAAAAGTGGACTTTGCCACGCCCACTTTTAAAAATTGTATTTATGGCCAAATGGACTGATCGTTGAAAATGTTACCAGAATGAAATCAATGATCAGCATATTATTACAAACTGTATTGTGTTTGACAAAAGAGCGTAGTACCGCCCATACTACCCTGAAAGTGAACTATTGGAGATATGGCGATGATATTTAGAAAATATGATGATGGTATGGAAAGAAGCACACCCTGATAGAAAAGAGGTAGGTGTCACGCACACTTGACCAAATTTTCATATTGGACCGTAAACCATAATGGTGGGTATATAAGCTTCGGCCTGGCGAACCTTTTAATGATGGTTTTAAAATTGGAAAAAATAACCTTTGTATGATAACAAAACTTAGTCCGATGTATACCAATTTAATAGGGCTCGTACTTGAAATAAAATTAAAGAATACACCAAGTTTCGTCGAAATCGGTTCATAATCGCTACCTGAACATTGTATACAACGAAAGATGGACAGACGGAACAACGGACATACAACATACGAGGGCTGCTATATATACTTCTGGCCTAATAATGAAAATGCGACTATTTATCATCAAAAATGTTTTTTTTTTTTCAAAGTATTCTCCAGCGTGATTTATACACTTTTGTACAACTGTCAAAGCACTTTTTCCACTCCGATTAAGACACCTCCAAAACATGGTTTTTGAACGCTTCAACAGCATCTTCTGGCGACGAAAATCGTTGACCACGCATTTTTTTTTTGAAGTGCGGGAATAATAAGAGGTCTTTGGGTGCCACGTCAGGACTGTAGGGCGAATGGCCCATTAATTCAACGTTTTGGCCGGTCAAAAAGGCGCTGGTTTGAACCATTGTGTGAGAGCTCGCATTGTCATGGTGCACAATGATTCGTCTTCTCTTGTTCGTTTTTCGAATTCGTCCAAAGACTTCAGGCAAACAAATTGTGGTGTACCACTCAGAATTGACCGGCCTACGTTGCTCAAGCGAAAGAGTCGCCACATGACCAGTTTTGCTGAAGAAACAGACCAATTGCTTCGAAGTGCTTCTTCCACGTACAACTTTCGTTGGATTTGGCTCGTCTTTGAAGACCCATACGGACGATTGCTGTTTTGTTTCGGGCTCATACGCATAGATCCATGATTCGTCACCTGTGACGATCTCATAAACGTCTTTTAAAGCACCGCGATCGTATTTTTTCAAAATTTCTTTGTACCAATCGAGACGAGCCTTTTTTTGAGCGATTGTTAAATTGTGCGGGATCCAACGAGAACAAATCTTTTTTACGGCCAGCTGTTCATGCAATATCGAATGTAAGCTGGTGAAAGAAATGCCCAAGGATGCCTCTATCTCACGGTATGTCACATGACGATCTTGCATTTTCAGTTTACGCACGGTATCAATGTTTTTAACACACTTTTTGGACGACATTCGTCTTTGAGCGAGCGTCGGCCACGATTGAATTCATTAAACCAGTTTTTCACAGTGCTAAAGGATGGTGCTTCATCTCTCGTCTTCGAAGACCCACACGGTCGATTGCTGTTTTGTTTCGAGCTCATACGCATAGAAGCGTGATTCGTCACCTGTGACGATCTTATAAACTTCTTTTGAAGCACCGCGATCGTATTTTATCAAAATTTTATGAACAAATCGACACGAGCCTTTTTTTTGAGCGATTGTCAAATTTTACGACCAGGTGTTCGTGCAATATCGAATGTAAGCTGGTGGAAGAAATGCCCAATGATACCTATATCTCACGGTATGTCACAAGGCGATCTTGCATTATCAGTTCACGCACGGCATCAATATTCTCTGGCACAACGGACGTTTTTGGACGAGCTTCACGACGCTCGTCTTTGAGCGAGCGTCGGCCACGATTGAATTCATTAAACCAGTTTTTCACAGTGCTATAGGATGGTGCTTCATCGCCATACAAAGATTTAAGTTCATCGATGCGCTCTTATCGTGATTATCCACGTCGAAAGTTGTGAAAAAAGATCGCACACAAATGTTCACGAGTTAATTCCATTTTTTTTGCCAAATTGATTTTTTCAAGTCAATGTAAACAACACAAATGATGGTCGTAGCTCAAAACGTTCGAGTACGTTTATGCTAAAAAATGTCAAACTTTCCAATGGACACGTCAGATGGCGCCAGGCAACACTAAGTGTTGCCCAGGCCAGAACTATATATATCTACTTCGTAATACCCCTGTGGCGTGGGTATTAATAGGCTAACTACGTTTCAATTTGTTTTTTACAAAGAAGGCGATTATTTTTGTAACTTCAACCGCACCAAGTTTTAATTAAATTTGTTTAAATAAACCTTTTTTTTTGTAATAACCACATTGTCGAATATTTTAATAATTTTGTATCATTTAAAAAACATTCGTCATCACAACATTTTGAGCAGCAATGTAATTTATGAGGGCGCCTAACCAACCAGACATTTTTTTTGTTGGTGTACTCAAATTTAACTTTATTAATTATGCTGAATGACGTAAAAAATTACAGCATGAAAGCAAGTAAACAGTCAAACCGTTCAAAAATGGAAACAAAAACTAGCTGTTCTACCATAAGCCACTAGAATAAAAGTAACTGGGAAAGGGGATGAAGCTATAATTAATTGTTCGACAACCACTGATTAGTGCCGGCAACTGCATTCAACCTGAAAATGAACTCAGTTTATTATTTGAAATAATTAAAATTCATATATTTGATGATGTCTCTTTTTTGGAAATCACATACCATAAACAGGCCACAAAAAATGTGGAGTGCTGCTTGGGAACACTTCCCAAATGTGTGCAACATATGTTGGGATCTAAGGGAGCAAAGATTGAATTTACTAACCCATGGACGTATTCATTTGTACTAATTAAAATATTAAGCCCTGGTAAATATAAACTTATTAGTGGCAATAAAAGAAGACAACCTTTTAAAAAATTGTCGCTCCCATGTTATTTTGATCCAAAAGTCATTTGCATTGGAATTTTTAAATTTTACGATTTTGTCGAGAACTTATTTAGTTTTTAGAGTTTTTGTGGAAGTTTCACATGAAGACACTAGAGACTTTTGTGCCAGATAAAATGACAAAAGCTACTCACAGAGAAAAAGAACTTCCGTTGCCATCACCGAATGTTGTCAATCGTCATGAACATTCGGTTCGACATACCACTAGATGATAAATATGATGAGAGTATTGGGCACACATCAAATAGGGTGGTTGTACCAATGAAATGCGGAATAATAAATGGGTTGTGGCAACCTATAGTTTTGCAAAAAAATTAATTGAAGCGAACTATTATTTGAGATTATAACAAACAATTTATAATAACGGGTTGTTTGTTTGATTAGAATGTTGGTTTTGAAAACAAATATCACTTCAAGCCGATCAGAATGAAGTGCATATAAAGGGTAGTTTAACCATAATGCACGATGTTATTTGTGAGTGCCACCTTTACGTCAAGTTTTTTAGCCAAGTTAATTTGGCAATTTTTTTGCCTAACTTTATTTGTCGTTTCTTTATTTCGGTGTTTGACAAATTTAACCACGGGGAGGTACACAATTGAGCAGAGCTCTAAGTTTGCAATTTTTTTTTAGGAAACCGGGTCTGTACGAAATGTAGAAACATCTGTACATGCTCGCCCAGTTCTTTTTGCGGAAAACGTTGATGTTCCCGATGGTGTGGCAGAGGAGCCGTCAACCTCGACTCGTTGTGGCCAACAATTGAACATCTCACGAACATCACTGATGCGAATTTTAAATATAGATTTGAATTTACACGTTTACAAGATTTAAATGACTCAACCGCTGAACCCTACTGAACATTAAAATCGTCGTCAATACGCCAAATAATTGGTTGGTGACTTAACAAAGAAAATCATTTTCAGCGACGAGGCACACTTTCACTTCAGTGGATTTATTAACAAACAAAATTGCTGCATTTAGGCAAACGAGAATCCCCGAGTGTCTGTTGAAAAGACGATGCATCCACAAAGAGTGACTGTTTGTTGCGGTTTATGGGCTGGTGGCGTCGTCGGAACGTACTTCTTCGAAAATAAGGTCGGCCAAGCAGTTAACGAAAATGGTGTTCGCTAAACCGAGATGATAATGGACTTCTGGACTTCTTGTGACCAGAAATTAAGGATATGTACCAGGACGATATGTGGTTCCACTAGGATGATGCCACTTGCCACACAGCCAACGAAACAATGGCTGTTTTGCGCGAGAAAAACAGCGGTGTTTACTTACGCCTTGGCGTTGTCAATTGACTGCAACGATCCTATGACTGGACACCGTTGGACTTTTCTCTTTCAAATGTTAAAAGAAAAATTTTACGTCAATAAGCCAAGAACAATTCAAGAGCCGTGGCGAGCATTTGGCCGATATTTTGTTTCACACATAATTGTCATGGATCTTTCTATAATTAAAATAATTCTCTGAAAACTTTTTGTTTTGTTTTCAATTGACATCGTGCGTCGTTGGACCACCCTTTAGTTGCTAGCTTTACAAATTACACCAATCTGAGCTATAATTTGATAATAACGCAGTTACTTGGAGGTTTCTTACACATAGAGAAGAGATTTGTGGCCACAACCGAATGTTGGTGGTTGTATTCCATTGCTGAAACCGAATGTTGATTGGGTACAAGGTAATTTTTAGCAGTGGAAACTGACAGTATCAGTTGAAGAGATAAAGCATCAGTAACCCTATCTTATTGGGATTATCATTGGAACTGAATTTGTACATGCAATGGTTGTTGTTACAGAACAATGACTATACGAACTTTTTTAATTTGGTTGTCATTTGTTAACTGGACTAACGGGCCTATTTTATGTATTCGATTATCTGACTAAAATAAAAAAGTTTTTTTTTATTTAATTTTCATGTTTAACTATTTATATATATTACGAGTAAATTAATTATTATGACTTGAGCTGTTTTTTGTTCTGGTTCGAGACCTTTATGTTGTTTCTTTATCAGAATCAACGTAAAAAGAAAAAAAATTGGTGAAATGTATTAGCTACGGTTGCCAGGCCGACTGAACAGCTGTTTCACGCAGAGAAAAAACATGGTTACTACATGGTCACGGCAATAATAATATGTTCTCAGCAATAAAAGTATGTTCGTCGCAACCATAGCATTGTTAACTGAATTTAGTTTTGACAATAGTATAATTGCTGCAATATTAATATTGTTGAAATGTAACAATAGTATTATTGCCAAATTTAAAAATGAAAGTATGGTTATAACAACCATATAAATATTGTTGGTGCGACAAAAGTATTGTGTTTTGCGTTTTATGTTAACAATAATATGATTACGGCAATCATACAGTATGATTGTATTTTTTCTTCATTCAATTATGCTTTTAAGAACAAATGTTATTGGTACCGATTTAATGCAATAATAGTACTTTTTCATCGAAATTAAAATTTTTTAAACAAGCTGCTTTGGATTTATTTAACTGAAATATTTTTAATAAAAACGCTTACGTTTATTTAAACATATTTGTTCTACTGTAAAATAAATCACTCCTATTATTTTGAATTTAATTTATTTTTTAATAATTTTCATAATTCAAATCTATTGTCGAAAACTTAAACAAATAAATTATATTGGGGATCAAAGTACAATTGTGTGTGATCATACTATGGTTGTAGGGATCATAACATGGTTGCGTGTGAATCATATTATGGTTGTGAGGATCATACTATGGTTGTATGTGAAACATACTATGGTTGTGAGGATCATACTATGGTTGTGGAGATCATAGTATGGTTGAGTGTGAATTATACTATGGTTGTGGGGATCAAAGTATGGTTATGTGTGAATCATACTATTGTTGTGAGGATCATACTATTGTTGTACCACAAGCATATACCCAACAATAGTATTATCCTCTTCGAATATTGTCACCACAACCATACTTTTTTTCTGCGTGTTCTAAACCCGCCAATGTTTTTCTTCAGCATTCTTTGGCAACGGCCACAAATCAAAAGACTTACATAAAGGGTGTCCCAAGAAGAACGCAATTTTTAAATCTGGCAACATTCGAAGTGTCATTGTTTGACATTTGAACAATTGTTATTGTTTGTTAGTAGAAGGTACGAGGTTAGTAAAAATGGAGCGCTACACGAATGAACAACGCATTCTCATTGTGAAATTGAGACAACATGAAAATGCTGATTTTGCCGATAAAATCATCTTCAGTGACGAGGCCCATTTTCATCTTCTTCGTCAATAGGCAGAATTGTCGCATTTGGGGTGCGGAAAATCCTCGAGTGATTCACGAGAAGCAAATGCATCCTCAACGTGTCACTGTGTGGTGTGGTTTTTGGGCTGGAGGAATCATTGGACCTTTTTTTTATGAAAATGAGGCAGGTCAAGCGCAAACAGTCAATGGTGTTTGGTATCGTGAAATGATAACCAGTTTTTTCTTGCCTAGAATTGAAGAAATGAATGTGGAGGGCATGTGGTTCCAACAAGACGGCGCCACATGTCATACAGCCAGAGAAACAATTCAATTGCTGCATCAGTCATTTCCCGGTCTTGTTATTTCGCGTTTTGGAGATCAGAATTGGCCGTCTAGATCGTGCGATTTAACACCATTAGATTTTTTTCTTTGGGGTTTTTTGAAGTCGATGGTTTACGCGAATAAGCCGACGACGACTCAAGCCTTAAAAGACGAAATTGGACGCTGCATTAATGAAATACCGCAGCATTCATGCAAAACGGTCATTGAAAATTTCATTAAAAGATCGCGTGCATGCCAGTAAAGCCGCGGCGGCCATCTGCACGATATATTGGTCCATACATAACCTCATTCTGTCTACATTACGATATAATAAAGTTTCACGATTTTTTCTTAAATATCTGCCCTTTATATGGGAGACTCATTTTTATTAATGAGAATTAACAAAGGGTACAAGCAGAAAAAAAGTATGGTTGGGGTGACAATATTAGAAGGGCATCATACTATTGTTAGATATATGGTTGTGGCACAACAATATTATGATCCTCACAACAATAGTATGATTCACACACAACCATAGTATGACCCTCACAACCATAGTATGATTCATAGTCAATCATACTATGATCCTCACAACCATATTATGATTCACACTTAACCATACTATGATCACCACAACCATAGTATAATTCACACTCAACCATACTATGATCCCCACAACAATATTATGATCCTCACAATAATAGTATGTTTGACATACAACCATAGTATGAACCTAACAAACATAGTATGGTTCACACTCAACCGTAGTATGATCCCACTCAACCATAATATGGTCCTCAAAATTATTTATTAGGATTGGTTTATGTTGTCAACAATAGAGATTATTATTAAATAAATAAATTTAAAATACATTAAATTTAAAATAATAGGAGTTTGTGTTACACAAAAGAAAAAATCAATTTAAAAAAACGTAAGCGTTTTTATTAAAAATATTCAAATTAAGAAAAATTACAATCATAGAATATGACTGCTGTAATCTTATTATTGTTAACATAAAACCCAAAAAACAATACTTTTGTCGCACCAACCATATTTATATTGTTGCTGCAACCATGGTTTCATTTTTAACTTTGGCAATAATACTAATGTTACATTTCAACAATATTAATATTGTCGCAATCATACTATTGTCAACATGAAATTCAACAAACAATACTATTGTTGCGACGAACATACTTTTATTGCAGAGACCATACTATTGTTGCCGTGACCATATCGTAACCATATTTATTCTTTGCGTGCAATAGTCTTCGAACTGTGCGTAGAGCAATCTTCAACGCGCAATATCATTTCCACCAATTCCGTTTCGCATGGGTCTTCGTTTAAAACCACAAATGCAAAAAGCACAACCAAAGTGTGCATGAAATGATATTGCGCGTTGAAGACTGCTCTAAGCGCAGTTCGAAGGGTAATTCTCATTAATGAAAATGAGTCTCCCATATAAGTCATTTGATTTGTGGCCGAAGTAATCGTGGCCAAAGACTGCTAAAGAAAAACCTTGGCGGGTTTAGAAACAGCTGTACGGTCTGCCTGGCTACCGTAGCAAATACATTTTACCAATTTCTTCTTTTTACGTTGATTCTGAAAAAGAAACAACGTAAAGGTCACGAACCAGAATAAAAAGCTGCTCAAGTCATAAAAATGATAAAAGACCAAATAAATAACGAAAAAAACTATTAAATTTATTTTTAGAATTATGAGCTTTTTTTACTTGCAAATTTAAAAAGTGGAATAATTTTTTGCATCAAATTGGTAAAGAGGTTAACAACAACATAATTTTTTGATTTAAAGTGTCAACAAATTTTAAGATAAAGCTGATAATGATAAAAAATTTTAAGTGAAGTAAAGTTTAAATATTAATATTTCTGGCTAATAAAGGGCAATGTGACACAAAATACTTCAAATGTGTTCTTGAAGTCTTGGCTTCAGATGTAAAAAAAACATATCAGACATACTTTGTAGGTTATTTAAAAACAAGACCCTCTGTGTCGATTTTGGTTTCCATTCTGAACATTTTTTTAAAAGGACGCAAAGGGTAATTTCTTCATGAAGATATTCTGATTTTATTTAAGATGACAATAGTAGAAGCTTGGAAGAATATTTAAATATAAAAACGACCCTTTTTAAAAACATTTGTAAAATTTCATTAAAACAGGACATGGCCCAACTGAAATTAATTGGACAATATTTTTTAACTCTTTCGAAAAAAGGAAAAAAGGTCACTCCAATCTTAGGCTGATGTCAGAGTGCGCGCTCAAAGTCGATCCGAGCTGAAAGCTGATCGAAATTCTTAAAACTGTATCCATACAAATTAATACAAAGCAGCGTCAGGATGGCAGAGTAAAAGCCCAGACGAGCTGAAAGCTGAAAGAATGGAAGGAAACTGTTTTAAAATGTTTTTCGAGCTGATTGTATGAGTAAAGATTTAAGTTGCTTGTAATTTGTAAACGGATTTTGACGTTTTGATACTGTTGAAATAATATTGAACAAAATTTTTCAAGTTTAATTAATCATAGTGCTGATTAATCAGAAATTTAGATTAATTAATTAATCACATTATTGATTAACCCAAATTTTGTCTAATCGATTAATAAAAAGACAACAAAAAAACATTCATAAATACAAAACAAATAAAAAAAACAGCGCCGATTTCAGCATTCACCCTGCCATCCCCAAATTTCCTTCAAGCATGAAATAAATTCGGTTCGACTCGCCTTGGCTTTGAGCGCGCACGATGTCATCACCCTAGAAGATAGGATGTTGAAATATTCAACGAAAATAAACTCCAGACTATTTCACTTAAGACACCTCTTCACGAGAATTCGGTAAAATAGGGAATATTTACTACTTTTCATGTGGTATAGCGTTGCCAAAAAAAAATTCCTTGGACCATAGAAAAAATTTGGACCTACGAAGGCTGTACTTTTGGAAATTTACCATATTCAACAAAGGCTTTCATTTCTAGACGAAATCATTCCATTCCCGAGAACGTCCGAACTTTGGTTGCTTAGTGTATTATGGTACAATAGCGGACTTATTGGAGTTTGATTACTACAAAGAATTTATTTGTTGTCCCTGCCAATTATTGGTACCTAAATAGCATGTACTTCATAATTGGTAGTTGTCTTAACCACTATAACTCCACTATACTTCATAATTGGTGGTTATGACCACGAATAGTTTTTCTGAATTCGTTTAGAATAAGCGTCTTATAGGCTGCAAGCCTACAGCTACCATCTTATAGTTGGTTGAACTACCAATACTATGGAATGTTAGTGATTGCAACAGGAAGAGTGTTTATCCAACCGAATATTTTTAGTTCAGACCGATTTCCAACAAATGTTTCCTCTGTGTGCAGTACCTACCACACAAATGACCTTTTACGAGATTTCAATTAAATCCTTATTAATTGGTCCGCTTTTGACTAATTCGCCGATAAACGCTCTTGTACTTAAAATCTCTTTGATGTACTCAAAGTGAAACCATGTTGCCATATTAATCACAGTTTTGTTCAATGTTGCCCGTTTACCATATTGCAAACTAGGTAACTAAGCTAGTTACCCCAAAAGAACGGTGCTTTTAATTATTTCCCGAGGGATGCTATATATATTTCTGGCCTTTTAATGAAAATGCGAATATTTATCATCAAAAATGGTTTTATTGTTTTTTAAAGTATTCTCCAGCATGATTTCTACACTTTTTCATGCGCTCAAACCAATTGTCGAAGCACTTTTTCCACTCCGATTGAGGCACCTCCAAAACACGGTTTTTGAACGTTTCAACAGCTTCTCCTGGCGACGAAAATAGTTGACCACGCATTTTTTTCTTGATGTGCGGGAATAAAAAGAAGTCATTGGGTGCCAAGTCAGGGCTGTACGGCGGATGACCCATCAATTCGATGTGTTGGCCGGTCAAAAAGTCGCTGGTTTGAGCCGATGTGTGAGAGCTCGCATTGTCATGGTGCACAATGATTCGTCTTCTCTTGTTCGTTTTTCGAATTTCACCGAAGACTTCAGGCAAACAAATTGTGGTGTACCACTCAGAATTGAACGTCCTACGTTGCTCAAGCGGAACAGTCGCCACATGACCAGTTTTGCCGAAGAAACAGGTGATCATTTGCTTCGAAGTGCTTCTTCCACAAACAACTTTGGTTGGATTTGGGTCGTCTTTGAAGTTTGTTGTTTTGTTTCGGGCTCATACGCATAGATCCATGATTCGTCACCTGTGACAATCCTATAAACGCCTTTGAAGCACCGCGCTCGTATTTTTTCAAAATTTCTTTGCACCAATCAACACGAGCCTTTTTTTAAGCGATTGTCAAATTGTGCGGGATCCAACGAGAAAAAACCTTTGTTATGGCCAGGTGTTCATGCAATATCGAATGTATGCTGGTGGAAGAAATGCCCAAGGATGCCTTTATCTCACGATATGTGACATGACGATCTTGCATTATCAGTTCAAGCACGGCATCAATGTTCTCTGGCACAACGGCCGTTTTTGGACGACTTTCGTCGTTGAGCGAGCATCGGCCAAGATTGAATTCAGTAAACCAGTCCTTCACAGTGCTATAGGATGGTGCTTTATCGCCATACAAAGATTTAAGTTCATCGATGCACTCTTGTCGTGATAATCCACACCGAAAGTTGTAAAAAATTATCGCACGAAAATGTTCCCGAGTTAATTCCATTTGTTTGCCAAATTGATTTTTTCAAGTCACTGTAGACAACACAAATGATGGTCGTACGTCAAAACGTTCTGAGTACGTTTATGCTAACACTTAGTGTTGCCTTGGCCAGAAATATATATATAGCAACCCTCGTATTTAATGCTTCTTTAAGCTTCTTTCAAATACAGTTTTTCCTTTCGTTAGTTTCAAACCGTTTAAGCGTCACTTGAATCTCTTCCTGAGTAAAACATTCCATAGCATCAAGTGCCATATGCTAATGTGGAGAAGTCGAGTACTTATTCATGGTCCTACGCAAAGCATTCTTTTATTGAATAGAAAATTGTTTTCCCCTCTTTGTTTTTGTAGGCAAACGTTGTAGATTGGTCTGAATTGAAAACAACTTTGTGTTCGTTCATTCATATTGCATTCACCACAGTGTTTGTCGTTTTTTGTTTTATCAATTTCCGCATAGTTTTGCTTCGCTGTTTTCTATGTTCAGTTTATTTTCAAATGGACGTAGCCAATTCTTTTCATTTCATTTGTGCGAGTTTATTGCAGCGGGTTTATCTTGTTCCAATCCCATTGTGCCCACTTTTTATTGGTTGTGCGTATCAGGGGGTAAGTAAAGGGTGTGTTATTAGTGGATGAATAGAACTTTTAATAGTGATTGTAGATATTCCCTTTTTTACTCTCCACCATAGGGCGGAGTGTAAAAATTGGTTTGTCATTCTGTTCTAACATTAATAAATACTGCTGTGCGACCCCTTAAAGTATACATACACACAGAGAATAGATTCGTGACCACAATCAATTTTTTTTGCCAACCGAATGATATGCACCTCAAGTATTCCCTCAGTACAACTTAACGTCAGTTGGTGCTACGGAATTTTTAGTAATTCAAACAAAATTGGCTGAAAGTCAGAAAAAATCGAGTTATATAATTTTAGAACATTAAATCAAACCAAAAAAATAACCGTTTTTGATGAAATTTTAGTTATCATGGCCTATAATTGGTTACCACAACAGTATGTTTGCAAAACTATAGGTTGCCACAACCACCAGTTGTGGCTAATAAATACTTTTCCGTTTTTTATTGGTATGGCCATTTAATTACTTGTCTTTACAATACGATGATCATATTTGTCATCTTGTGGTTTGTCGAACCGAGTATCGAAAAGAATAATAATTTAGAAATTTGGTGTTTGCAAAGGAAATTTTCTTTTGGGAACAGATTTTTGGTAGTTTCAAACGACTTGCAGCAATTTGTTTTCTCTGTGCAGAGAAAAAATCAGTTTGAAATCGGTTCGAAGCTCAAAAATTCGGTTGGATAAACCGAATTTCAGTTGCAATAACCAACATTCCATAGTAATGACAGTGACACGGTTCGAGATGTCATATGATGCTTGCTACAAACATATCACGGTACTCACAGACAACAATACAGTTATACAAACCGAATTCATTTTAACTATTGGTTTCGATAACATGTAATAAACATGTTACTTTAGTACCAACAATTGGTGGTGACAGCAGATTAGATCTTTGTAGTGACCGAACCCCGTTAAGTTGGCTGTGGTAACAAATTGTTGGTTATACCAACATCAAAAAATAAACCCTATAAAATCTTATTGGTTCTAGTCACAACAAAATCTTTCTTTACGACGAAAAAATATTTTCAAAAAGTACTCATAACCAACAATCTATAACAACAACCAACATATGTACGAATTTAGTTCCAAAAATCATCTTAGTCTGTTAGGATTAATGATGCTTCTTTTATTTAAACGAAAGTGTCAGTACCCTTTACTGAAAATTGCTGTCTACCCAATTAACATTCGGTTGTAACGATGGAATACATAGATAGTACGTGCAACCACCAACATTCGGTTGTGGCAACAAATCTGTTCTCTGTATGTTGCTATTATTGATAGAGATCATTTATTTTTTTTAAAGCACAATTCGGATTTAAAAAAAAGTCGTCTTACCAGATTTCGTATAGTTCATTAGTTCAAAGATCAGTTAGTATTGATAATGAAACAATTAGGCAGAGAGGAGAAGAACCAACAAGAAAGACTAAAAGAACCAAAAAATCGGCCCCTTTAACTATGGGCACATGGGTATTAAAAACCAATAACATTTCTTCATAATTGCGAATTTTATTTTAATTTTAATTTAACGAATCGACAAAATTTGAGGTTGGCTTTGTCATGTGGTTCTTTGAGGCTAAAGGGTTCCAAAAACGTCACCTTATGTTTCTTAATTTTACTGAATATGCAATTACTTTAAGATTTGTTTAAATTTCGGTCTCAGGGACCTAATGCAGAATCAACAATGCAGATATGGGTAGTAAAACACAATAAAGCTTCCTAACGAATCTAAATAAGGCATTTATTTTAGGACTAGGTGGTACTTATTGGTACTTATTGTGGGTGACAACCAACATTCATATGAGACAAAACTTTTAGCTGTCACAATGATTCCGACAACTAATAACTTGCATATCATTTCATTAGTATAAACCAATCGTCCGTGTTTCTGCGCCATAATGTTATCATGGCTGCCATATTTTGACATGTCGAACCAAATTACTTTCAAGATCATTAACAATTGGTTTGTTGGAACAGAAAATCGTCAGGAAAGTTTTGTCGTTCGAACCAACATTCAACCGACATTTTCTCTGCGTGTGTATAAATAAGTATTTCCTATATTTTTTTCAAAGTTTATTATTCATTTTTTTTCTAAGTTTTATAATTTGAATAGTTTGAGGGCAATATTAGTATCGATAGCTGGAAAACGACAGAACAAGTTTTATCTCGGATTATGTATGCTCGTGAAATCCTAATCACTTTAAGCCATGAACACCCTATTTCGTTCCCATTCAGAAATAACTTGCATTTAATATTACAATCCTGTTTCTTTTGGTGTTTTTGTGTTTATTGAATTCGTTGTTCATTCATTCTTTGGCTGTACATTTATCTTTTTGTCACGTTTTTTTGTTATTCATTGTCATTTTTCTGTTCTCCGCCTCTTGCTATTTAGTGTCGCTTCAGTATTTGGATTTGATTAGGGCTAGGATGCAGAAACCGAGGGGGTCACCGAAGAAGGCGGAGTTAAATAATTGTTTGTTTCTTGTTTAATAAATTCTCCAAGATTTATTACACGTCATCATCCAAATGTATGTTTTATTATTCAACAGCGGTCGTTTGTTGACTGTCAAGCCTGAAGGAGGGCAACAACCAGCACGACGCAACTTGTTGCAATATTTATTCGGTAGCCGCAAGATACGCGTATTGCATGCGGCAGGCACTCTTCTAACTTGAGTTGCTGCTCGAACGAAGTCATAAATTGTCATTAACCGAAACAAGTGTTGGATAATAAATAAAGTGCGCGCAATATCGCTGTAGCATCGTCATCATTTAAGTGATGTAATGTGACAAAGACGGAATACATCTAAAGTGAAGTAAAGTCCTATAAATTGGAAGTGCTCCATATCAGAGGAATGCCATGTTAAAGCAAACTCGTAGTAAACTCTTCAATGGGAGAAATTCTCTAATAGGAGAAACTCTCCAATGGTAGAAACTCTCTAATGGAAAAAACTCTTCAATGGCAGAAACTCTCTAATGGAAAAAACTCTCCAATGGAAGAAACTCTCTAATGGCAGAAACTCTCCACTAGGTGCAACTCTTCAATAAAAATAGCTCTTAAAGGGAGAACAATTTCTTATGGAAGAATTATTATAGCGCATTTTATCATCAACTGGGTATTGAGAGCTGCTATGTATATTTCTGGCCTAATAATGAAAAAGCGAATATTTATCATCAAAAACTGTTTTTTATTGTTTTTCAAAGTATTTTCCAGCATGATTTATACACTTTGCATGCGCACAAACCAATTGTCGAAGCACTTTTTCCACTCCGATTGAGACACCTCCAACACATGGTTTTTGAACGCTTCAACAGCAACTTCAGGCGAAGAAAATCGTTGACCACGCATTTTTTTCTTGTTGTCATTGGGTGCCAAGTCAGGGCTGTACGGCGGATGACCCTTTAATTCGACGTTTTGGTCGATCCAAAATGCGCTGGTTTCAGCCGATGTGTGAGATGTGTGAGCATTGTCATGGTCCACAATGCTTCGACTTCTCTTGTTCGTTTTTCGAAATTCTGCGAAGTCTTCAGGCAAACAAATTGTGGTGTATCACTGAAAATTGACCTCCTACGTTGCTCAAGCGGAAGAGTCGCCACATGACCAGTTTTGCCGAAGAAACAGGCGACCATTTGGTTCGAAGTGCTTCTTCCACGAACAACTTTCGTTGGATTTGTCTCGTCTTCGAAGACCCACACGGTCGATTGCTGTTTTGTTTCTGGCTCATACGCATAGATCCATGATTCGTCACCTGTGACTTTCTTATAAACGTCTTTTGAATCGATCGTATTTTTTTCAAAATTTCGTTGCACTAATCGACACGAGTCTTTTTTGAACTATTGTCAAATTTTGCGGGATACAACGAGAACAAACCTATTTTACGGCCAGGTGTTCATGGAATATCGAATGTATGCTGGTGGAAGAAATGCCCAAGGATGCCTTTATCGCTCGGTATGACACATGACGATCTTGCATTATCCATTCACGCACGGCATCAATGTTCTCTGGCACAACGGCCGTTTTTGGACGACCTTCGTCTTTGAGCGAGCGTCGGCCACGATTGAATTCTTTAAACCAGTTTTTTTCAGTGCTATAGGATGATGCTTCATCGTCATACAAAGTTTTAAGTTCATCGATGTACTCTTGTCGTGATAATCCACGTCGAAAGTTGTGAAAAATGATCGCACGAAAATGTTCACGAGTTAATTCCATTTTTTTTACCTAATTGATTTTTTTAAGTCACTGTAAACAATACAAATGATGGTCGTACGTCAAAACGTTCTGAGTACGTTTAAGCTAGAAAATGTCAAACTTTCCAATGGAAATGTCCGATGGCGCCAGGCAACACTTAGTGTTGTCTTGGCCAAAAATATATATAGCAACCCTCCATCTCAACCGAACACTGGTACATAGGACCAGCGTTGCTGTTGGAATCAAAATGATTCCTTTTTTATGCTGTGACTCTTTTTTTTATGACTTTTTTATTTTTTTAAAACCAACACTCAGGGTTTGCATTTCAGTGCATTGCGCTGACGATTGGAAAGTAAAGGATCGGAGGGGGAAAGAGAGAGTACTGTTTATTGACACTTGCCTTGAACTTCTGAATGTCGCAATTAATGAGAAATACATTTGCCGCTTTGACGAAAGCGTACGGAAACTAACATTTAAGTGACTTTGTACACCATTACACAGAAAAAATTTGTCGGAAATCAGTCCGAACTACAAATATTCGGTGGGATAAACATAATTTCTATTGCAAACACCAACATGGTATAGATGATTGCATGGTTCGACTTACCATAAGATGGAAGCTACAATAATATTACGATTATTACAGCCAACAAATCGGTTATACTATCCAAATTCAGCAAAACTATTAGTTGCCACAACTGGTGGTTATGAAAACCAACCAATTACGATGAACATGTTACCAATAACTGGCGATGAAAACAGTTAATTGTTCGTATTATCCAAACCCCATATAGTGCGCTGCTGTAACACACGAGGGTGACATCAAAACTAACTGGCCTGGCACATTTTCTGTTTTACTAGCAACTTTTTTTTTGTTTTTTAAAAGCAATCTTTTATAAGCCATCTGTCAAAATTTCCGAAATATTTAATGATTATTTTCTTTGTTACTGGTGATTGAAGTAAAGTTTTATAATTTTTGAAAAATGGAAAATAAAGAGTTTCGTGCGATAATTAAACACTTTTATATGAAAGGTTATACGCCACAATTAATCAAATATGAACTGGATTCTGTTCATGGTGATAATGCACCATCATACTCCACCGTGAACTCCTGGGTTCAACAATTTAAAATGGGTCGTTCAAGTACGGAAGATGAACAACGCTCTGGAAGACCGAAAACTGCTACTACTATTGAAAACATTAGAAAAATATTTAATGAAGAGACTAAAGATAGACGAATTAAGCTCAGAGAACTTGCTGATATTGTTAAAATACACGAAAAACAAGTTTGGAGTATTTTACATGATGAACTCTACATGAAAAAGCTATCCGCAAGATATGTGCCGCGTTTGTTGTCTTTGCCCCAAAAAATCGTCCGTTGGACTAATTCCGAGGAGCTTTTAGCGATTTATCAGCGTAATCCAATATAGAGATCTTGCGCCGATTCATAACTGTTGATGAAACATTGATCCATCACTACATCCCAGAATGTAAAGAACAGTCAAAACAATGGATAAAAGCTGGTAAAAGTGGTCCCAAGAAGGCGAAAACTGTTAAGTCAGCAGAAAAAGTAATGGATACAGCATTGGGAAGCAAGGGGTATAATATTTATTGATTATCTTGAGAAAGGAAAAACTATAAATAGTGAATATTATTGTGCATTATTGGATCGGTTGAGTGAAGAAATCAAGATAAAACGACCGCATTTAGAAAAAAAAAGTTCTTTTTCATCAAGATAATGCTCCTTCACACACTGCATTTTTAACTCAACAAAAACTGGCCGAATTACGATTTGAAATTGCTCTGCATCCACCATATATTCCAGATTTAGCTCCTTCTGATTATTTCTTGTTTCCAAATTTAAAAAAAATTCTCGGTGGCAAAAAATTTTCGTCCAATAGCGAGGTTATTGCTGAAACTGAGGCATATTATGAAGGTCTTGAAAAATCTTATTTTTCGGATGGAATTAAAAAACTTGAAAAACGTTTGATGAAGTGTATTAAGTTGGAAGGAGATTATGTTGAAAAATAAATAATAATAATTCCAAAAAAACGTTTTTTATGTTAGGCCAGTTACTTTTGCGGTCGCCCTCGTATAACACTGTGCAACAAAAGTTCGGACCTTAGCTGTGGTAAAACGATTTCTTCTAGAAATGAAAGATTTAAGTGAATGTAGTAAATTTCCAAAATTATGATCCTGTAGGTCCGAGTTATTTGTTATGGGACAAGGACATTTTTATTTTGCAACTGAAGTAAGTTAAATAATAAATATTCCTTTGTTTTACCAATTTTCGTGATGAGATGTCTTAAGTGAAATCTGAAGATTATTTTCAAAGAACATTTTAACAGCCTAAGTCATCCTATCTCGTCAATGAAAGTGTATACATGATTTTAAAACTGGCAGTTTTTGGGTTAAAATTTTCTAATATTATCATTTTAGTTTAGATCGTCTAAAATAAAATCAGAATACCTTTAAGATATAATGGCCTTTTATATATTTTATAATGGCCTTTGTCTTTTTTTCAAAACATAAATAATTTTTTTGGTAAAATAAATAACGAATGTGTTATGTTCAGAATGGAAACCAAAATCGACACAGAGGGACGATTTATTAAATTAATTTTTTTCGGATGTATGTAAGTATGTTTTAAAAAAAAAAAAAAATTTTTTTTGGCAAAATTTTCTTCATAAATTTATTTCTAATTGCAAAAAATGTTGATTTGGTAGAGAAACAGTATATTAATGGATTAAAGAAAATGTAAATAAAAAAAATTTTTTTTGGCAAAATTTTCTTCATAAATTTATTTCTAATTGCAAAAATATTGATTTGGTAGAGAAACAGTATATTAATGGATTAAAGAAAATGTAATTATTAATTTTTCTCAATTTATTTCAGCAAAATCGAACTAGTCGTTCTCGAGTTATGTCAAACTACGTTTTTGCCAACATTTTACAACTAAGCGAAAAAACATCAAGATAAGGAAAAAATGTAAAAGGTCATAAAAAAAAACTGGCACATACGAACGCAAAACCCTTGAGGGTTGTAATATACTGACCTAGGACCATCACCCTGACTTGGAATTTCTCACCCCCCAGATTGGCTGTTGTACTGTGTTTTTAATAATGGAATCATGAAGCAAATTATCAGCGTGCATTCTGTGATTAACAGTCATACATCCATCTCTGGCTCCACTTCATATGAAATGCAAAAGTAATCGTAACAAAGGATACTTAAATCATGGCAATAATTTAAGCTTACATGGTTATTAATTTCCTTTTTCATAACACGCAATAAGATAAATAGGCTAGAAGGAGGTCTAAATGCGTGAAACGGATGGGGGCTAATTGGCACAAAGCCGTAAATTAAGAGCAAAAAACGCACATGAAATAAATAATCATGAACATTGAAGAATCTTGCAAAACTATAGCCGTGTTCTTTAGAGGTAACTAGCTTAGTTACCTAGCAAGTTGGCAATATGGTAATCTGGTAACATTGAACAAAGTTGTGAGTAATATGGCAACATTATTACTCTTTGTATACACCAAAGAGAATCGATCAGCGTATTCGTCAAAGACAGACAATAAAAATATATGCAATTCGTAATAAAATAATCAATGAAATATAACAAATCGATAAATTGCTATACTTAAAACAATAAAATAATAAAAATAAAACAATTCTATTAATTGCTATACTTATGTAAAAGTGTATTATTTTATTGCACAGGGTGTCCGCCGGGAAGTTATACTGTTGTTGTAGTTGAAGCGGCACACCGTCAAAGAATTGCTGCTTCGGATCGATCTGGTGCATAGAACCGACTGTCGTGGGATCGCTTAATTAAACGCATTGTTTTGCCGCCATTTTGGTAAACATTAGTCTTGACAGTTCATATTTGGCAGTCGTGAAGTAGAGACTTGACGAATTTAGTATGGAAAAATATTCGATAAACCAACGTCTTTTAATCGTTAAAACATTTTACCAAAATCAATCATCGATTACTGTAACGATGAGAAAGTTACGTGAAATTTTTGGAGAAACAACGTGCCAACAAAACGCACTATTTATCGTGTAGTGAATGATTTCGAAGAAAGAGGGTCTGTAGCTGATAGGCCCAAGCTTGGACCACAACGTACTGCAAGATCGGCTGAAAACATTACTGCTGCTCAAGAAAGTGTTCAAAACAATCCATCAACCTCAAGTCGACGCCGTGCTGAATGTAATAAAAAAAATATGAACTCGAATTTGTAAGGCTAGCAGAGGCGGACATTTATCTGATATTGTACTAAATACATAATTGCCGACATTAAATAAAACTTTATTAATATAAGATCCATTTTCTTTCTTTTAATTAAAAATTATAAACAAAGAAAGTAGTATACCTTTCCGACGGACACCCTGTACTATCATTTTGAGATGATTTATCACTTATTGCATCTCGTGCAGGGGAACCAAATTCGAGCTCGCCGATTAGACCTCTTCTCGTTTAATTACACAAGGCAACAAGGTACTCGCATTTGTTGATTTAGAAACGAATGTTGTTTTTAAGGTTATTTGGGAAGCTGAAGGTTTTTGGTACTCAAATCTGCACTTTTTCTCTATCAGCTCGACTTTTTGAGATAAACCGTTACGTCGTGGAATATATTGCAATAACTAGAAAACTGTTAATTATTTTTGAATAAAATCGTCAAAAAATATATAAAAAAAAAATAATAATTGGTCAAAAATCAAAATTGGGGTCTAGAAACATATAGTTCAATATATTTAGAATGAAATAATCTTTTTTCATTGCAATCTTTTTTTTGTTCACAATAAATTGTTTTGCTATCCCTTCATAAGTGTAGTTAAGACAAAGAGGCGCGAGAAACCAGGATAAAATATAATTTAGTGATGAATTTTTATAAACTTATTTATAAATGTTTTTTGTATGGAAACCGCGATCTTTAAAGTAAAAGTAAATTGTGAACAAAATCAGAAGTTCTGTCAACTAAATGTTTTTAGAACAACAATGTGTTTTGTCTAAAAGCAACTCACATTGTTGTTTATAAACTTTTAAAGAAAAACAATTTTTTTTTGGAAAATGCTTCAACAATATCTCTGGTCAAATTTAAAACCAATATAAACACGACTTAAAGATTTTGGTGGCGATTTTTGAGATTTTTTTCAACTAAATATGAAGAACTGTTTTCATGTTATTCCAATACTTATATGTGACGCGCATAATAGAAAGGGACCTAAGGGTAAAAACCGTTTTGTACAGGAGAGTCATTTTAAAGATTTAAATACGTGTATCTTTGGTGTAGAATCGCCGACTTCACTTTCATAAAACGCGCATATCTCTGGGAGGGAACACTTTTGGGGCATGGGATCGGTCTCATTCGATGCTCAGATGTTGTCCACTAGGGATACAACCAATTTTTTGGCATAGTACCATGAGGTCAACCATGTCCTAGTAACCACGAAAATCATAATCTTTTGTAATTTTTCTGGAAAAAGTTCACGCACCAATTGGTTTTTCTAAACAGCTGTAAGTTAAAGCTAGCTTGCATAGAATTTAAAAGCTCAATTCTTATTGGCCAATAGCAACTTAACGAATTAATAACAAAACTTCGTTAAGTGGGGATTTGGATCTCCTAGGCTCATTGGTCAATTATCAACAGGCTGCCACCTGCGATAAATGTTGCAAGTGTTAGTAAACGAATTAACTATTAGCATTATGAGAGATTATTCGTTACACATTTTTATTTTTTTTCGTTAAAAAAGGTTAAAGATGCGTTTTGGTTTGCTGGAAAAATCTCTTACCATCTGTAAATATTAATGCAATTTCATACTTAAGTTTTTTTTTATTTTAAATAAACATATTATTAAGTTTTCTTAACCAAAAAGAAAATTAAAATTTTTCAAAACTTCATCGCGGTTGGTGCGTGAACTTTTTTGACCTTAGCGAAAAAATAAATATACGTTCCCTTATAGTTTTTTATGCTCTATTGGACTGTGCTATGCCAATTTTGATATTTTAAAAAATTGTTAAAAAGTTGTATCCCTATTGTCCACATCAAAAAAAGAAAAAAAAATGAAAATTGATTTTTTTTTACCCTTAGGTCCCTTTCTCTATGCGCTGTCACATATATGTAGTGGAAGTGCCTTCATTTTCATGGAAATGAGCGTTCGGTGAGAAACGGGAAGATCCACTGTTTTCGACGAAAATGTTGTTCAGTGATGAGGCCCATTTCTGGCTCAACGGCAAATTTAATAAACCAAATTGACGCATTAAGGCTGAAGAGCAACAAGAAGAGGTTCAAGAGGTACCATTATACCCACGGTTTGGTGCAGTTTGTAAACGGTGGAATCATCGGTGCATATTTTTTCAAAATGGCCGGAACGCAACCGTGAATGTTGCTCGATATCGCGCCATGAAATCTATCTTTATGCTACCTGAAATTGAAGCCCGTAATCTTCACGACACATGGTTTCAACAGGACGGTGTCAAATGCCATACAGCTGCTCAAACAATGAATCTATTGAGAGGTCATTTCGAAAAACAGCTAATTTTTCGTTTTGGGCAGGTGAGTTGGCCGCCTAGATCGAGTGATATCACACCTTTAGACATTTTTCTTTGGGCTTACGTAAAGTCCAAAGTCTATGCTGACAAACCAGCTACGATTCTGGTCTTGGAAGCCAACATTACGCGTGTCATTAAATCCATACCGGTCGAAATGCTCGAACGAGTCATCCAAAATTGGACCCTCAGAATGGAAACTCTGAGGCGAAGTCGCGGCCAATATTTGAAGCAAATTATAAATGCCATAAAATGTCCTTTCAAATTACCAATAAAGCTTCCACACTTGATTTGAATTTTTATATTTTATTTTTGTTCTAAAAAAATAACTCTAGATGGATCACCCTATATAAGAAAGAAACATGTGGTGTTTCCTAACTTTCTTAAATCCGTTACCTACTGCACACGAAATTAATCATTCCGTTAGTAACACCGTGAAATCTTGATCGGAGACACCATAATGTGTACTTATATATATTAGTTGACTACACTTGACAGAGTTTTCAGTGTAGTCATGGGCCAAGGTGCCCAAAAAAACTTGAAAAAGATTTCTTATAAAACTTATTAATAAACACAATTAAAACAATTGGACAAAGTTTATACACCATCCATAATTCCGGTCCAATATTGAAATGTTTTTCTTTCTTACCACCAGGTTGTGTTTCTTTCTATACCCACATCATATATAAGTATACCAACGTCTATAGTCATACCGGCATTATTTTACGAGATAGGTCCATTCAAATATTTTCAGAATATGTCACAGCGCATGGAGAAAGGAACCTAAGGGTAAAAAAAATTAAGTTTTTTTTCTTTTTTTGATGTGGACAACATCTGAGCATCTAATGAGACCGATCCCATGACCCAAGAGTGTTCCCTCCCAGAGGTATGCGCGTTTTACGAAAGTAAAGTCCACGATTCTAAGCGCAAATATAAAGGGACCTAAACTTTAAAATGGCTCTCCTGAACAAAACTGGTTTTTAGCCTTAGGTCCCTTTCTATTTTGCGCGTCACATAGAGAAACAGGCCTAACTTTAATTTAGTGACATTACTCAGACTTGATCAGATAGACCTCCGTATTATTCAAAACAACAACCAATTTGTTTTTCCTGAGCTGCGGCCACCCAACACTTTACAATAAATATTGTTATCAACCTTAAATACTTTTCAGTTGGCCCATTGCAAGGCGGTAAAATACGAGTATTTCATTTTTTCAAAAGTACGTATAACCAACAATCTATAACAACAACCAATACATATACAAATTCAGTTCCTTCTTAGTCTGTTAGGAGTACCAGTACTAGTTTTCTACAACCAAAAGTGTCAGTTCCCTCTACTGAAAATTGCTATCTACCCAACCAACATTCGGTTGTAACGATGAAATACATGAATAGTTCTTGCAACCACCAACATTCGGCTGTAACGATGGAATACATGGATAGTTCTTGCAACCACCAACATTCGATTGGCAAAAGAGTCGGTTGTGGCGACAAATCTGTTCTTCGTGTGTACGTGAATTACCTGATGTTTATTATTTTATATAAATTTTTTTTAATAAAAATTTTTTATACAAGGAAACTTGTTTTTAGTCCAAAATATTGCATTTTTATTTCCCAAAAGAAAGAATTCGAAAAGTCGACTTTAAACGTCTTTTTGTACCCTCCACCATACAATGGAGGGTATATTAGTTTTGTCATTCTGTCCGTTACACCTTGAAATAATCATCGGAGACCCAACAAAGTATATATATTCTTGATCCTTGTAAAGTTCTAAGACGATCTAGCCATGTTGCCCGGCTGTCCGTCTGTTGAAAACAACTAGGGAGCTGAAATTTGGCACAAACATGTGTAGTAACCTAGCATGGTTGGTATTGAAAATGGACTGTATAGCTCTACGGGAAGTTGGTGTTGGAGACCCTTAACCGACACTACCTCATAAAAATTAGTTTTTTATTTGGAAATATCCGTCCAGTTTCTTGAGCAAAATCACTGAAATTTTGCAAATAATAATATTTGTATAGGCGCAATCATCTATGTAAAAATGGTTTAGATTGGGCCAACATTTCTTGTACCTCCCATACAAACGGCCTTATGGGCCTTGAGAAATAATATGACTATAACCACAAACCCACCACAAACTTGACCTATCGAAATGAAATTTTATACATCAAAATTTTTATATACAACACACCTCTACGCTGAATTCGGTTGAGATCAGAAAAGTCCTACTGGTACCCCCCACACTAACGGTCTCATGGGCCTTGACAAATAATATGACAATAACTCATCACACACTTGACCTATTGAGACGAAATTTTCGGCATAAAGATTATTATATAGAACAGACTTTTGCGCTAAATTTGGCTAAGATCGGAAAGGCCCTACTGGTACCTCCCACACAAACGGTCTCACGGGCCTTGAAAAATAATATGACAATAACTCATCACACACTTGACCTATTGAGACGAAATTTTCGGCATAAAGATTATTATATAGAACATACTTTTGCGCTAAATTTGGCTAAGATCGGAAAGGCCCTACTGGTACCTCCCACACAAACGGTCTCACGGGCCTTGAAAAATAATATGACAATAACTCACTACAAACTTGACCTATCGAGATGAAATTTTCTACATAAAGATTTCTCTACAGAACACACTTCTTATTAGATTAGGTAGTCCCTTCTGGTACCTCCCATACAAACGGTCTTATGGGCCTTGAGAAATAATATGACAATAACTCACCACAAACTTGACCTATCGATATGAAATTTTCCATATAAAGATATATATGTATATATAGAACACACTTCTGCACCAAATTGAGTTGATATTGTGTAGCCTCTTTTGATACCTCCCATAGAAACGGTATTAAGGGCCTTGGGAAATAATATGACGATAACTCATCACTAACTTGACCTATTGTGACCTAAATTACAAAAAATTAAAAAAAAAAGTTTTTTTATTTGGGAATCTGGTGGAGGGTATCCAAAGTTCGGCACAGCCAAACTTAACATTTTGTACTTGTTTATACTGAAAAGCCGAAAAGTCTAAAGGTCTACTTTTCATTTTTCTGTAATAACCAACCCTACTGGCCTCCGACCAGTTTTTCAAGATGCAAAGGATGGACAAATTGAATACTCCCTCCATCTTTTGATGATGTCTATACACATTATCGTTTAGTATTTTTCCCCATCTCGGCATATGTGTATAACCCCTTTACACTCTGACCACAAAATTGCATAGACTAACTTTTAAAACCCGTTCTACCACAACGGAAATGTATTCATATCAAAACCACATCAACAATCAGTGTCAATTTGATCAAGTATGTCTCCCACAAATGAAATCAAAACGATTTTTGCTGTACAATTTCAAATTCTTCCGTTGACCACAAAATGTAATATCTCTTATTAATGGACACATACTCGTATTCAAAGAAAATCTTAAAAGTGACATTTGTACTGGCCCCAACAAACATATTTCTCCATTCCATTACCGCTGTTGAATTAAATCAAGAAATATGAAAAGGGTAAGTTAATTAAGTTCTGGGTGGGCGCAATGGTTAACATTTCAATTCAAATCTTAACATTTACTTTAAGATTGAAATTGGCTAAAATGGCGATAATCAATATGCCCTGGGCGGAAGCCTGTTTGATTTAAATGTACTTAAAGGGAGATATTCAATATGGCTTTGCTAATTAGGCGATAATAAATATGACCTGAACAGAAATCGGTTTCACTTAAATTAGCTAAAAGAGCAATAAACAATATTCCCTGGACAGAAACCTATTTGATTAAAATTTGCTAATAGGGCGATAAATATGCCCTGAACAGAAATCCAAGAATCGTGTAAAACACTCGGACGCTGTATTCGGATTTGTTTCAGGCTGTTGTGGCGATAATCACGTTAAACTCGACGACTCTGTATTCAGATTTGTTAATGACCATTGTATTTTTTTATATACGAGTATATGGACTGTGATGGTCAAGTTATATGTTTTGATGTAAATATGCAAAAATGGCTATCATCAATATTTCCTGGTCAGATATAGGATGATATATAAAATTTTCTAAAACGGCTTTAATCAGTATTTCCTAGACAGAATAGTGTTTGATTTAGTTTCCCTAAAGGGCGCTAATAAATAAATATGCCCTGGGCAAAAATATGCTTGAAATAAATTCGCTAAAGGGCCCGTTTCTAAACAAATTCAATATTTTTTGCAAACACTTAAATTAGCCACAACTACAGAAATAAGCGCTTCATCGAAAAAAAACCAATCTGAGTTTTTTTTCCAAGTAAAAATACGAAATTTTTGGGGAAATCTTAAATCACACATAGCTTCGTTAAGAAGCATTTAGTCGACAATATGGCAAAATCTAGGAACAACGATTTTTTTAAACAATTTAATATTCCATACAATAAAGAACAAAAATCAACGATCAATTCAGTTCTAAAAAAATTATTAAATATTTCCTGTAAAAGTTTAAAATATTTTTAAAAAGTAATTCCATAGAACGCTGCATGTACTTATTTAATTCTCTCAACATCCCATTATGAAACAAATTGCCGTTCCGTAGCGCAGATCCAATGTGGTGTGACGACCCGGGATCAACCTGGCAACGGATTGTCAACTTAGGGACATCTCCAAATAAAAATAGCTCAATATTTCCTGTAAAAGTTTGAATTATTTTCCAGAACTACTTTCAAGGAACGCAGAATGTTGTTACTTAATTCCCTTAACGTCGCATTAAGAAACAAATAAGGTCGTCACACGTCATCTGATCTGCGTTACGAAACAACCCTGAATCAACCCGACCACGGATAGTCAACTCAGCTTTATCAACCGACAGTTTTATCACCAGGTGAGCAAATTATGCTGGCTACTTTTCTCGACATAATCCTATTCCACGCTGGTGTTGTACAAAACCCGGCTTGGTTTTGTTAAACGTGTCCCAGACGTATTGCGTTAAACTCCGCCTCAGTCCGATAGAACGTTTGCAATAGCTGGTCTCCCCTAGGAGGTGCTCAGATCTTACCTTACACATGATTGGTCACAAAGTTTCAAAGTTTTCTCATCAGCAATTCCGCAAGCAGCACAGCACAATAACTGATTTACACGCCATTACCACAACTTCTTATAAGTCGCGGTCTTAACCAGAACCAGAAAGCCCAACGAATGGACGGTCCTCGTGGCTCTTGACCTTTTTAAAGCCTTCGACACTGTCAATCTTGCCACTCTGTTCGAGGACATTGCAGAAACGTCCCTTCCGCCCAGTATGAAACGTTGAGTCGTCAACTATAGAACGGGCGCCAGTCCTATGAAGAATGTAGAGACCGGAAGTTGAAGCCCAGTAGAGTTAAACTAAGAGTTTCCCAGGAGGAGTGATATCGGCGCTGTTCAACCTCTACCTCTCTAGAACTGCTGCACCACCAGACGGCGTCGAAATTGAGGCATAAGCTGATAATTGCACAATTCTAGCGCCAGTACCTTAAGTAGATGACAAATGCGAGAGAATCAACTGCTTCTTCACTGACTAAGCATTCTTCTTCACTCCGAGGAATATGAAAATATCCACCTCCAAACAATCAGCCACACTGTTCACTGCATACACCGCTGAGGTGCGGTTGTCACTTAATGTGAAAGTCGACTTGGGGTCACATTGAACAGCCTTTTTCGATCCTCTGCACATGATATAGCTATCTGCGACAAGCTCAAAAGTAGGAACAAGTTCTTCAAGTCACTTGCCGGCAGTACTTAAGGTAGCCGACAAAGAAACCTTGTTGACCTCTTGCAAAGCGATAGGTCGGTCTGTAGCGACCTACGAAGCGCCAGTGTGGTCGGCGAACGTGAGTACGACGCAGTGGAAGAAACTTCAGACTTGGCAGAATGTCGCCTTGAGTACATCAACAGACTATCTCCTTATGTCTTCTGAGGACCATCTACATGAAGAGACGAAGGTCCTTACCGTGCGCAGGTACAATTTCCTGCTGTTAGGGTGTTTTCGCAGCAGTCATCCTAACCACCATCTCTTGGACAGGATGCCTTCGCGCAGACAGATCACGTAAGATCTTCATGATCTTGAGAGAGTGTGGTCCAGCGGTAGAACCTTTAGATCTTCGAAACAATCAGGCAGGTCTGAACAGCAATCACGCTGATGAAGTCGCAGCAGCAGTATCCAGCTATAGTGTGCATGTAGTGTTAGGGAAACATTCCCCGGAGATTTCAGCAGAGAAGACGCTACATCGGCTGACCTGAATGGTTCTGGCTCAGCTGAGATCTTGCTGGTGCAGCCACCTTAATTCTTAGTATCGAGTTGATACTAACGTTCAGGACGTCTGTCCCGCCTGCCATCTGAGACAAGTCGTGCTGCACAACTTAAATAGTTCGGACAAACCCACTCAGCAGACTCCCAGTTCTCCAGTTCAAATGGCGCATTTCCTCCTCCTGGATATCGAAGCAGATCCTCTATAGACGAACAGGACTTTAAAACAAAATATATTGTTGTTACAGCAACAAATTTTCCTAGCAAGCTGTTGCCAGCAGCTCTCAATATCGTGAACGATTTATACTACGTATACCACTGACAAATACCATCCAGTTTCAGCCAGCTGTTCACGTAATCCAATGAAAGTGTGCAGTTTGACATGGTATAATCTTAAGAAACATAACATCCCTCCACTAATCCGCGTTCTCGCGGGAATTGGAGTATCGGCTTCCTGGCCGCGTGAAGTTCGCCATCCTGAATGCTCATCTCCAAGCAGAGCAGCAGCATGGGAAACAGGAACCCATTGCACCGGGTAATCTTATCCGCTTGTTCCCACAAAGCACCATCTGCATCAGCTACAGCATATTGAAATTTACTCAGCTGCCTCATATCGAATCTTGTAGATTAATTGCAAAATTTTAAGAAATCACATAGCTCATGCCAAACTACAACATCATCTTAGAAAAAGGCTGACATCTCTACCTGTTCCTTCTCATAGGCTATGGGCAAGGAGGAGTCCTGTCACCTATTTTACTCAAAGTCTATATTGTCACACTTCTGATCCCACAGCAGATATTTCGGTGGTTTCGCATGCCGATAATTGTTCCATCAACTCCTCAGGTGCTGATGTTGAAGGCGTAAATGCCAAAATATCGGACTACTTAGCCATCTTTCTTCCACTTTTCTTGGCAGCGTAATCTTAAGTTATCCAATACAAAGACTACTCTGTCCCTCTTCACTGTCCGGACTAGAGAAGTCAACATGGACCTCAACATCGTTGGCGGTACACAATCCAAAAATACTGGGGTAAGTCGTTTAAAACCTTCTTCACTTCTCTTCCCACGCCCGCGCCCTCTACATCAACCAGAAAGTGAGAGCGAAGAGTAAGGTTCTAAAAACGTTAGCTGCCACCTCCTGTGCCGGATAACATAATTGTGCACTCGTTATTGTTTTCCGATGTGTCCACTAGACTAATGTGAATCATCTGTATAAGGGAAACTGGATGCTGTCAGTCATGCAACATAATGTGTTGCTGACTAGAAAGTTCCCGCTGGCATGTCGCCCGCCAAGTCATCCCAACCATCAGATCCTGATGGCTGATCCACGCCCTATACACATGCTGAAGAACTTCTGGTTTTATAGCGACGATAGCGTCAACCAGTTGGCCATATCGAACGCCTTGATATCGAACGCCGTACATCAATTGGCGGTCTCCGCACCCATAAATGTATATAGGTGCAATAATGTCCTTAAATAACATCCTCCTGCAATTTTGGAAACTGAGCGGCTACTTCCTAGTCAAATCCATTTAATCCTAGCACAACTCAGAGCCTAATGAAGCAACGTTTTTAGTTGCTATAAAAAACACATTTGTCCAGGAACTGACTTTCCTGCCTACAAAGCCCTCATGACACTCCACATTTATTCATGTGTCCGTTCCATTTCTCCATGCTACAACCCATTGACATGTGGTCGCGCCCAACTGAGTTGGCTCAATTTCTCCATTCCACATCAAATTTGACACACAATTAATTTATTATTCTATATTTTTTAGACAGATCTTTCGTCACCAGCACAACTGTTACATCAAATGGAGATTTTTCTTTAATCAGTGAGCCTATCCCGATATAATTTATAAACTTACTGAGCGGGACCAACAGTTTAATGCTAAAAAAAAGATTCGATCGGCTAATGCATTTTATAAAGAGGCATTTACAAGCTTTAAAAATAATGACCAACATTTTAGAGTTGAAAAAACCGATGCCGAAAATTTCGCTTAGATGGTCTTATACGGATTTGAACCTAGATTTACTTGTGTAACAGTCATGTACACTAGCCACCAACCGATTTTAATAGATCTGTTTTCATCAACTGATCGAAGGGAAGACCCTTTTGGGTTTCACCTTGTTTAAACCTGAAACTACTGATAACATTGGTCCTCCTTTGCATTTCGGAGATGTCGTCCTGCAGACGCATTTACAGATGGCCGGACTACACTCCCAGGTACTATGTCATTGCGACATCTGTACTCTTCCGTCTATATCTTTCTAACACATATATGTGAGACTAATACGATATAGTCGTAATTAAGTCTTGTTGAGGTTTAATGATAGCCAAATGACGTAGTCTTTGTCATAAAAAAAACCCTGATGCTGGCGCTGAGAAATATACTTATACATACATACTTATATGTGATTATAGATTTGCGATATATTCGAGATGGCTTTGATATCCTATGTTTTTCGACGGCATCCCCCCGATGCCTAGATAAACTACAAATTAGACAACAAGATAAAAGAAAGGTACATGACATCATAAAAACAAACTGTCAATGAAGACACAAAGTCCCCTTTTGCTGACTGTATTTCGTTCTCTTTAGCACTTGTTTGTTTCTCTTACCCCCTTTGCCTTTCAAAAAAAGACAACTGGTTATCCCAGTACATTTGCCAATACTTATATTTATGGCGCTCCACATGTCTGATAGCAATATATTTGGAAGTTGGACAACATAAACAAACATAAGTTTTTTTCTTTTGCAACAATTGCAAACGAGGGTGGTCCCATGGCTACCCGAAATTATTATAAGAAGATTTGTGACCGAAAATACATACTACTCGTATACATACTGATATCTTACTGAATTTAATAAAGGGATCATGGCTTAAGGCCTTACTCGTATAATATTAAACTCGTGCCAAAACTTAGGACGGCGGACTGTAATTTCAAATTCCAATTAAATGGGCTTCCTCGATTTCGCGTCGAATTTTGATTCGTTACGAGCCACATTTCTGGCTCAATGGATAATGGAATGGAATGCCGTAAACACAATTGCCACATTTTGGCTGATCAGCAACCCAAAGGGATTCTCGATCTACCATGACTTTCGTAAAAGTGCTCCGTTTGATGTGGTTTATGGGCTAGTGAAATGACCACCACCGCCCCCGGTTGTTGTTGTTGTTGTAGCGGCACACACAGTGTCGAGGTGACAGCCCGTGGCCGAAGAACTGCTGTTTCGGCTCAATCCGGTGCGTAGAACCGCCCTGTCGTGGGATTGGTAATTGACCTTTGGTAATTGGTAATTGACCTTTTCGGTTTCAAGGCTCTTTGCCCCAAGCGTCAAATCCTATGAAAAATGATAAATTTAAAGCCTGAATAAATTATCCATGCTAGAAGTGACTCTGCGTCCGTTCCGAAACCCAAATTTAGAAGAATTTTAAAATAATTACAATTTTGTATTCTTGAAAGGCTTTTGTATTTCATTGTTTTTAAGTTCCATATGTGCGTATATCTAAGGGATCGGGAACCTGAACCTTGCTCTAAGTTTACACAGATCTTACAAACTGTACCATACTTTGATTTAAAGAAAATTTTACTGTTATTTAGATCCCATGTGTACTGGTGTTTGGTGAACCCCTTTTTGTGCAACCGGACGGGCTATACATTTACTTAGATTTGAAAAATAACTATACTTAGGTTGGTCACAAAATGTTAATGTTTTTTGGCACCTTTACTTTCATGTTCTAATAACACGGAATCTTGGGTCTGGCAACTTTGGTCGAAAAAATAATTTTAGTTTTGGCTTTGTAGGGAAATTTCATTGGCAAATGATACCCATTAGCCTAAGTATTATGGAGGCCGGGTTTTAAACCACAAAGTTTTTTTTTTAAACTTTTGTGGTATTTTGTTGATATGTTCTCTTGTAAACAGCGTGGCCGTTTTTGTTGGTTTCAACCAAATGTGGTCGGAAGAAATTAAAAAATTTTAGTTTGCTCGGATTTTTGGACATTTTTGCGGCTAATTATTATATGTGAAGCGCAAAACAGAAAGGGACCTAAGGGTAAAAACCAGTTTTGTTCAGGAGAGCCATTTTAAAGATTTAAATACGTGTATCTTTGGTGTACCATCACTTTCATAAAACGCGCATATCTCTGGGGGGGAATACTTTTGGGGCATGGGATCGGTCACATTCGATGCTCAGATGTTGTCCACATAAAAAAAAGTGAAAATTGATTTTTTTTTACCCTTATGTCCCTTTCTCTATGTGCTGTCATATATGTTAAGCCTCGATAAATAAGGCTAAATATAGGGTGATCCATCTAGAGGTATTTTTTCAGCATGGCATTTATTTTTTGAAAATAATTACCTTCAAAAGTTGGCAACTGTATTATGGAAATAAGCGTTCGGTGAGAAACGGGAAGAACCGCTGTTTTCGACCAAAATTTAGTTCATTGATGAGGCCCATTACTGGATCAATGGCAAAGTCAATAAACAAAATAGCCGCATTTGGGCTGAAGAGCAACAAGCGGATGTTCAAGAGATGCCATTATACCCAGAGAAAACCACGGTTTGGTGCCGTTTATAAGCTGGTGGAATCATCGGTGCATTTTTTTCAAAAATGATGATGGCCGGAACGTATCCGTGAATGGTGCTCGATATCGCACCATGATATAGATTTGTATGCTACCTCAAATTGAAGCCCGTAATTTTGACGACACTTGCTTTCAACAGGACGGTGCCACTTGTCATACAGCAACTCAAACAATGGATCTATTGAGAGATTATTCGAAAAGCAGCTAATTTCACGTTTTGGACAGTTGAGTTGGCCGCCTAGACCAAGTGATATCACACCTAGACATTTTTCTTTGGGGTTACGTAATGCCCAAAGTCTATGGTGACAAACCAGCTACGATTCAGGTTTTGGAAGCCAACATTACGCGTGTCATTAAAGCCATACCAGTCAAAATGCTCGAACGAGTCATCCAAAAAAAAACCCTCAGAATGGAAACCCTGAAGCGTAGTTGCGGCCAATATTTAAAGGAAATTATATTTTAAAAATAAATGCCATAAAATGTCCTTTCAAATTACCAATAAAGATTCCACACTTGATTTGAATTTTTATATTGTTTTTGTTCTGAAAAATACCTCTAGATGGATCACCCTATATATTACAATGAAGTCAATTAAAACGATTTGTAAAACCGTAACAGTTAAGTCAATTGTTAACGAAAATTGCCTTTTTTTAGCATGTCTCGATTCTGGCGCCTTTTTAGTAGTAGGCATGGAAAGAGGCCTATGCTCGATAACACTAGTCAACAGTCAAAATGTACTCGGGATGCGATAATTTTTTCTGTGTAGATAACCTTGACATGAGCTCGAAAAACGCAATAAAAAATTTTTTTTTCGTTTGGTTTTTGTTTTATTTTTTTTTTTTAAATTTTAAAAATTTTTTTTTGGTTAATTTGTTTTGATTTACTCAATTGCGAATAAAAGCGAAACGCGTGCATCGATTTTCATGATCTTTGTCTCATTTTGCTCATAGGTTATGTGACTTTACGTAAAAGTAATAAGATTTGACATTTTTTTTCATTTTGGATTTTTTATGGATTTTTTAAAAAAAAAAAATTTAAATCTTTAGGCAAAAAATAAGTTTTTTCCTTTATATATTCATTTTTAACTTGGAAACTGTTGCTTGTATAGGAAAACAATATATGAACAGATTAAGGGAATTGTAATTTTAAATTTTTTAAAATTTAATTCAATTAAATCGGGCTAGTGGTTCCCGAGTTATGCCGGACGAAACAAATTAACCAAAAAAAAATTTTTAAAATTTAAAAAAAAAAATAAAACAAAAACCAATCGAAAAAAAAATTTTGTATTGCGTTTTTCGAGCTCATGTCAAGGTTATCTACACAGAAAAAATTATCGCATCCGGAGTACATGAAATTTTTTTCATTTTGTTGAGTAGTGTAATTAGCCAGGTTAAGTACTTAAATGGCTACAAAAAAATAATTTTGCTACCTTTTTTTAAGACTAATGTATCTGGACTTTTTATTTAGATACGATCAGCATTGACGCTTTTTGTTTTTAAATGGTTTAGCTTTTGCGGTTTTGTAATCCAGTCTTATTTGTCGAGGCACTATTATCAATATGTAATTGATTTTTAACGATTTGGTCGGAAACTGTCGATTTCGGGCAGTTTTGTTCGGTTTTTAGTAATATCTCGGTCGGAAAAAAATCTGTCCAACATTGCTCATAAATCCCGTTTTCCTCAATATAATCAAAGCATCACTGTTTTTAAGTGTCTTTGTATGTACGTGGACCTGCAAACATATGCGCAATAAAAGACACACATAAAAGAAACATGAAAACGTTGAATATTTCGGTTAAGTCTCTTATTAACATAATTCTACAGTAACCTGAGAAGATAAAACTAGTTTATAGCTATTTTGGTCAGGAGTTCTCAATATATTTTTCCTATAGACTTTGGCCTCCTAAATACAAAAATGAACTTTAAAAAATGTTCCTTTGACTAGTTTTCAAGATAGAATGTTTTTACGATTTTTTTATGAGATTATACGTGATCTATAATATTATTATAAGTGATTTTACATGACCCTATGCTAGGTGCTTTACAAAGAAATTGGCCGTAGGCACCCCTGCTCTACGGTAAATCTTAGGTTAGTCAAATGCTAAAAATCGAAAAATTTACCAGGACGTGTTACTCTAACATTTGTTGCCCAATTTTATCAACGATTGTTCTGCTCGAGAAAGTCCAAACTTTATGCTTGTTCTGCTCGAGAAAGTCTAAACTTTATTTATTTATATATTTGTATATTCTTATTTACATATTTTTTGTTTTTTTTCTTTTTAAAATCGTGATTTTGGCACAAAAAAATATTTTTTTTAATTTTAAATGCCTCTAACGTCAAAACTATTGAACTGATTTTAAGACCTTGTATGAAAAAGTTTTAGAAAAGCTAATTTCCTTTCATAAAGCTACTCTTGATCGGTAATAGCGATTAGGAGTTATGGTACAACAAGCTGAACTAATCAGAGGAAATTCTATCTAGAAAACTAATCAGAGGAAATTATTTAAAATTTATTTTCGTGTTTAAGTAGTAAGCCAAAATCTTATATTTGGAACTCTGGACCAGGAAAAGAATCATAATTTGCAAGGTAGTATTTATTATTAAGAATCCAGAACGGGCATAGCTAAGCTTTTCGGTCATGAGCTCCAATCAATAATCAATAAAGATTTTTGAAAAAGGTAAAAGCTGTAGGTAATTTCCTGAAATAATTCATAATCAAGGAAAAAAAGTGCATTATGATGTAAAAATTAAGCTAAACTTAGAAAATAGAAAAATATCAAATACTGTAGATATTTTTAAGAGAAAACTAGTGCATCACTTTAAAAGGGACACTTAAAAATGCATTTTTTGCCCTTAAAAAAGGGAAAACATGTACTTATTTTGTTAAACTTTTACAATATAGAAAATATTTATTATATACCATTAAAAACAAAATAGGGCAAAAAAGTCCATATCTCTTCTAATGATAATAAGAACAAAAAAAATGGAACTCGCAAGGAAACATGTAAATTGGTCGGTTAACAAAAGGAGAATATTTTGTTCAAAGTTGAAGGGAAACATTAATTTGTTAACCTTTAATCGAAGAAGCTTTAAGATCGAATTTCATTCCTGAACGTAATGTTATGGTAATGTGTTTCCTTCTTTGCTCAGCTTCGTTTAATAATAATGTATAATGAGTCAGAAATGCAGCTTCGGCGGCTGGTTAATTAAGACCACGACTCAAAACCCAGATCGAAGTGGGAATAAGATTGGTTTGAAGGCAATAGAATCGCCGTTTTGAATTAGTCTGCTAAGGCGCGAAACTTAAATCATATCTAAAACAGCAGAAAAAAAGTAAAAATGGCTGCAGCAGGAAAGCATTTATCCATTAATGTGATCTGTTCAATGGTTCAAGCTGCTATATTCCAATAAAGACTTGTCGAAACTGGAGGATTTTATGTAAGGTCCATGCTTGCGTTAATTACAAATTATGTTAGTTATACATCGCATTGGGTTAAAAAAAGATGTAATCAAAGTTTTATTTTATTTACCACACAAGTTTATTTTGTTTGTTTTTTCAGACTTGCTTCAATTTTCAGACTTGCCACACATCGCATCAATCAATGGATTTATTGAGAGAACACTTCGGTGAGCAGATACTTTCACGTTTTGGGCCGGCCGTTTGACCACCAAGATCGTGTGATATCACACCGTTAGACTTTTTCCTGTGGGGATATGAAAAGTCTAAAGTTTATGCGGAGAAACCCGCTTCGTTTCAGGCCTTAAAGCAAAACATCACGCGTGTCATTCGACAGTTACCAGTCGAAATGCTCGAACGAGTCATCGAAAATTGGACTCAACGGATGGAACAACTGAGACGTAGCCGCGGCCAATATTTGATAGACATAATCTTTAAAAAATAAATGCCAAAGAATGTTCTTTCAAATGATAATAAACATTCCCCATTCAATTTGAATTTTCTATGTTTTTTCTTTAAAAAAAAATGTAGGGAACCTCAAAATATAAGTCAATCATCCTTTATAAGCCAAAACTTAAAATTACTTTACCGGTAAAGGCCCAATTAGTCTTGACGGTGGACGGTTGATTCTGCAACCTACAGAAGTCTACCGTCGTCAACCGTCAAACTGTAGTTATCTCCCTCTAACGCATGCAAAATGCAACCACCAACTGAAATAGCTGATTGTCTACCTTCAATCGTCCACCGTCAACTTAAAGGTCCAATTAGTCTTGACGGTTGACGGTGGCCGGTTGATTCTGCAACCTGCAGAAGTCTACCGTCGTCAACCGTCAAACTGTAGTTATCTCCCTCTAACACATGCAAAAGTGCAACCCTAACTGAAATAGCTGATTGCCTACCGTCAACCGTCCACCGTCAAGACTAATTGGCCCTTAAACCACGTAAAAACCTCTCTATAAAAAGCAGTAGCCGTTCGGATCCGGCGTTACACAGACGGCCCCGGTAAATCGGGCTTACAGCTTACTGATTTAAGGTAATTCCCGTGTTCTTTAATGGTCTTTTGTGGGACTTAGGTGAGTTAGCTTAATTTGTTTGATCGCTATTTTGCTTATAACAAACAAACGGGTGGGCAAACGGACACGGTTAGGTTAGATCGTCTTTAAGACAATGAATAATACCTAATAGGGTCTCCAACTAATATTTCGACTTATTCTAAACCAAATGACAAGTTTAATACAAACTTCGTTCTTCGGGTAGGCTTGTAATAACAGCTGTCATTTGTCTTGGCCATGTAATTACCGAACCGCCCACGCATGTGTACGAGTTTGTACTTTTATGTGTGGAAGGAAAATGAAAAAGTTTTCAATACAAATCTTAAAAGTTATGTGTACACAGCTGAAAGGTTGCACAGGAAGTTTGCATAAACATATTTACACTGAATGTAAGTTAAAGTATAGGGTGGATTTTCTACGGAAGTAGATTATTAGCATTAGTTTTAATTTTCAAAGAAAGCGTAAAAGAGTCTTTAACAGCTACACCCGAACCTTGACGTCTTCGATTCAGTCTCACAATTTATTTATAAATCGGTTATCGGTTTAATCGAAAATTGCTTAAATCCTAAAATCGGGGTTATCAATTTCTCGCATAACAGGTGAAACCGATTAAACAAGTTTTTATATTGATAGATAACTTCGCTGACAATTCTTCTTCCAAACCTGATCTAATGAGCTTGAGGAGAATCATATATGCGCATATATCTTTGCGCATATATGATTCCCAGCATCGATCTGATACTCGAATAAAGAAGGCTTGTCACGTCTAAACGAAATTTGGTAATATCACATTTTAAGGTGGCTTCTAGAGTTTTACATTGGTGGGGACACATGTAGGGTTACTATACCACTTCATGCATACAAATTAATCATCTCCGTTGATGATTTCTTTCGATTACAAGAATTTGTGCTGCAAATGAACCAGATTAGTCCTCATGTGAGGTTTTTAGAGTGTCACGGCCAGAAATCGGGAGAAATCTTTTATGGGGCCACTTCAAAACATATACTGATATATTTTAGTTTCGCCACGGTAGACAATTGATCGGACATAAGGTTATATGCAAAATTTAAAAAAATTATCGGTTTTAATTTCTGACTATTAAACTAAGTGTGGCGATAAATTTGAATTTAACTTTTAGAGACGCAATAAACCGCGTTCCCCAACGGGCTATATAAAATATAATAAACTCAAATTTGAAACTATTTGGCGAGACAGTAGTGTGACCTTAGTTAACTTTAGTTCGAATTTAAAAATTATATACATAACTGCAGGCATCTAGAAAAATTGTTAGTGTGTCCGTGGACGACAAATGGAATTACTTTCGTCGATAAGACTACCGCCAGATTATTGCTACTAGTATACGCTTATAACGCTAGAAGACCGCTTATCTGAAATAATTTGCATAATTTGTTCCAGAGCGGATCTATGTAAGTGCTTTTATACAGGACAAATGGAAAACCTTTCGTCAATTAGACTAGCGTCACTTTATTGATAATAGTATACGCCAATAACGCTAAAAGACCTCTTGTCTGAAATAATTTTCAGAATAGGATATTCATTCATTCCAGATGAATGTCAAATTTGGCGAAAATTCCTCTAGAGCGAATCTTAGTGCGTCCTTGGAGGACAAATGGAAATACCTTAGGCAATGGAAATACTACCGCCAGATTATTACTACTAGTAACGCTAGAAGACCGCTTGTCTGAAATAAATTGTCGGATATTTAATTCCTCACCTGATATGTAGAAATGGCAAAATTTGCTTTAGAGCGGATTGAAATGCGTTTATGGAGGACAAATGGAAAAACTTTCGTCAATGAGACTACCGTTACATTATTTCTACTACGAGGGCATATCAATAATTCCGTGGCGAAACTTCCCTGTGAAATTCAACACTGTTCCGATCAAGATCCATCAGTTGGAGAGAGCCACGACAGCCGGTTCTACGCACCGGATCGACCCGAAGCAGCAATTCTTCGGCCAAGGGCTGTCACCCCGGTACGGTTTGATAATCCACATCGATTACTTTAAAGGGGAAAAACAATAAACGGCGAATATTATGCCAACTTATTGGACCGAGTTAACGAGGATGTAAGAAAACGGAAAAAAGTTATTTTTCATCAAGATAATGCACGGATGCACACGTGTGCAGTCTCAATGGCAAATCTGAGTCAAGGAATTGTGTCACGAATTGGTACCTCATTTCCCATATTCTCCGGATATAGCGCCTAGTGACTATTTCCCATTTCCAAACCTACAGAAATGGCTCGGTAGAAAGAGATTCAGCTCCAATAATAAATTTAATGATCAAACTAATGCCTATTTTATGGACCTAGATTTTTTTTGGAAGGGATACAAAAATTGTAGAAACTTTGGGCTAAAAGAAGATTATGTTAAAAAATATTTTTCTTTTGCAAAAAAAACAGTTCTTAAAGTCATGGAATTATTGACATGCCCTTGTAGTATACGCTAATAACGCGGTAGTCTCATCGACGAAAGCATTCCATTTGTCCCCATGAACGCACTTCGATGTGCTCTAGAGCACTTTTTACTTTTTATCAAACTTTTTACCAAATTTGACATTCCGGGTGAGGAATGCTTTAAAAATTATTTCAGGCAAACGGCCTTCTAGCATTAATATTCGATACTAGCAGCTATAATCTCACGATGGACTCATCGACGAAATTTTTAATTTGTCCTCCATGGTCACACCAACATCTCTTTTAGAAGCCAGCAGTCGTTGTGCAAATTCTTCTTATATTCGAATTAAACTTCATTTAATTCGAATATTTCCTTTTTAGCCAAGTGGGCACCCTGGATTTATTGCGCCGATGAATGTTTAATTCGGATTTATCGCCTCTCCCATTCTTCAATTTTTTCGTTATTTTCCCTACTAGGATCGTTATTTTCTCTACTAGGATGCAGTAAGATTCGACTAAGACGACTCCAGTTAAATAATAGGATACTCCAAAAACTTTTACAGACAAACAACCTTCTAATATTAATACCAAATATTGGGTATTAACGGGAACGGGTTTGGACCGCCCATCACGGTCAAGAGACATTATCTTTTGTTAATTTTTATATGCAACTCACCGTGGCATCAGTTTCAGAGTCGAGCAGCTTGCTCAATGGTTTGGCAAGTATTATTCCATTTAATCACATTTCATCCACGTTGAGTAGCCAAAAATGCGACAGTAGGTTTAGAAATCAGCCAACTTCCACGCGACTTCTCCCAAATCATCGACACCATTTGCGAGAGAGTGCTTGAGCCGGGTTAGCAGCATGCCCAGAAATCAGCTATTAACAGACATTATTGAATTTTATCAATTACAGAATCCAACTTACTCGCAAGAAGAGAAAAACAGGATCGTAGAATCGGAAAACGACTTCCATAAATTACTGAAAAGCGACCATGTCCGCTTTTAAGTGAATATTGCATGATTTTGGACGAAGAAGACTGAGGGCATCATTGCTCCATACTACTTGAAAACTATGAACTATGGCATTGATATTACCCTCAACGGATAGGAGTGCAGATAACCAATATAGCATGGGCCAAACCTCGAGCAATTCAGATAATCCACTTTTGGTTCGATTGGCACATTCTTCTAGGGATGTTATCAACTGTTCTTTCTTGAACATATGGTACAGCACGATTGTAACTGAATGTGTTGCTTGAATTTTTCGATATTTTGTTAAAGACCGGCTGAGCGATAACTCCGACTTCAAATATTCATTTGCTTGCGATTTTTTTTAAGTTTAAAATAAATTTTAGTAAATATGTTGTTAAAATGTCACAAGCGCCATAGAACGACTGCGTTGCCAACTCAATATAAGATCTAGGCACAAATCTGATTTATGATTTTTCTTGTCGGTGTTAACAAAATGCAACTCATGGTACACTAAACAAGGTATAGTCATTAGCCCAACAACAACAAAAATTGTTCGCTAGATTGTCCGTCATTTGAAAGAGCATGCCAAAAATACGTTTTTGTGAAGAATTGATAAATGTTGGAAAAAGAATTTCTTCTTTACAAACTTCAACAAACGCAGTTGTCTTATTTCAAAATTGACAAATTACTACGAAAACAAATTAAAAATGAGCTGTTAGCATAACTCTACCTTCTTTATTGTACCATGGTGCAACTAGTGCAATTTAGCGCCACTCATGATACAACGAACAAGAAAGAGTTATGCTATCAGCTGATTAAAAGTTTTCGATCGTAGAATTTTAAACTGTCAAATTTGAAATTTGACTAAGGCAATTCTTAAAGTTTGTATGGCAAAATTTCTGTATCAAACATTCACAATAATCGTCAAGCATTCACAAAAATGCATTTTTGGCAAGTGATTTTTGCAGTTTATAGAACTGTTTTTTGTTGTTGTTGGGCTAAGGAATTTACCTCGTTTATTGTACCATGGCTGATAGACTACTAACACTGCCTTGTTTATTGTATCATGGCATTAAGAAAAAAATATTTTTGATATTTTCTTTCAAATGACTTTGCAGTTAAGCAAACTGTTTCTTTGTTGTTGGCCTAACTACTACAGTAGTTTCCGCTTAATTGTCGCTCGCTTAATTGATTTACCCGCTTTACAGATCAGAACAAAAATGCTATAAAAAATTCCCATATAAAGTACATTAGAAAATCCTCGTTTAATTGAGTTCCGTTTAATTGCGTTACGTACAAACGTACAAAAATACACGGTTAATTGCCCATATAATTTTGCAACGAATGTTTTGCTTTGAATTTACAATGCTATCTGTTTACTAAATATACCGCCATCTGACTATTTGCCTCAGTACTACACGTTTTTGATGGATCATTATTAATGTATGATCATTGATTATATGTTAAGAACATAAAAAGTAAACAAAAAAGTGGTTACACGTCTAAATATGAGTGGAAAAAAATATACAAGTTTAAGTTTAAAACAAAAATGAAATCTAATTGCTGATGCCAAAAAACATGGCAAACATGAACTGCACGCAAAATATAAGTGTTCCATGGCCACAATAAATAGAATTATAAAAAAGGACTCAATCGTTAAACTTTTAAAGACCAGTAAGTTATCAACCAAAAGAGAAAGAACGGGTGCATGCGTCAACGAGGAGTGGGCTCTTTTATTGTGGTTTAACCAAATGCTAGAATCCGGATCCATAATTTCACGTAACATGATTTTTGAAAAAGCGAAGAAGTTTGCTGTTGAAATGGATCAAGACTTTAATCCTAGTTCCGGATGGCTTCATCGCTGGCAGAATAGAAAAGGCATAACACTGAGAAAGCTACATGGGAAAGGTGCATCTGCTGACGTTGATGCTGCAACTACATTCCTTGATACAGTTCTACCAAATTTGATTTCACATAAAGTTGTTCATGATTCGACCTCAGACCCCTGCGAAGAAGAGAATGATGAAGAAATTATTAATAATTCTCCTTCAGGTAAAGAAGTATTGAATTCACTTAACGTCCTTCGTAATTTTTTTCTACCAAACAACCTTTTTTCGAATGAGCTTGATAATATGGAAAAAAGTGTTATCGAAAACCTGTGCTAAGTCCAAACACAAGCTGTAATAACAGATTTTTTTAAATCCATTTAAGTATGACGTAGTATGTAACAATAATAAAAAAAAAACAGTTACATAAACGTACGTCGTATAAGTATATATGTATATCGATCTCGTTTTTTGTTAACTTCATTGAATGGAATTCTGTTCCTTTTATTTATTTGATAAGATCTTGTTTTATGGAAATGAATGTGTGATCTCTTTTTTTGTTGTTAAGTTTTTTTAAGTTTCAAATATGTTTCTTAATAAAGTATGTATACAGTCTTTGATTTTTATAACCTACACCACTCTGTAAAACAGTGTTTCAAACAATTTAACAGAACTTTCTGTTAATGGTGGTGGTATAGGGTATTATTTAGTCGGCCTCTTCCGACATAAGACACTTCTTACGTAATAAAAATATAAAACAGTTGCTTTTTCGTTTAACCCTGAATGGGATGGGTCCGCTTTATTGAGTCAGATGTGCAATTAAACGGGTTCCGTTTAATTGCACCAGAAACTCAATTAAACGGGTATCGGTTAAATGATTTACCCGATTAATTGCGTCAAAAGTTGAACATTTTTGGAAACTCAATTAAGCGGAAATTACTGTAGTACCATGGCGACACTTGGTAATTTTTTTATTTATTTTTCGCACAGTGCGATATAAGAAAATAAAAAAATGGTTGTACAGGATGGGCTATTTAAATAATATTTCGATTTCATGTTTTAAGGATTCAATTGTCTCTAGATGCTTAAAATAACATTTATCCTTAATCCAATGGGCCTAAACACAGCTCCGAGGCGGCCAATTGGCATTCGACTATGATTATTAGGTTTTTAAAAAACAGTGCGACAAATATATATGGTTGTGTTGGATGTTGGACATAAGGACCCATCTTGTTGAAACCAAATGTCGTTCATAGCATTCTCTTGAATTTCTTTAAACAAAAATTCGTTGAGCATTTGGTAATGCTCACCGCTGATGGTAACAGCGGCGCCTTGCTCCAATGATGGTCCAGCCCAAAATCGACACCAAACAGTGACTCGTTGTTAATGCATTAGCTTCCCAAAATCACGTACGGGTTATCTAAATCTCATTTGCGGCAATTGTGCTTATTAATATAGCCAACGAGCTTTTTTAAACAATACAGTCGGAAATTATTATTTTTTTTAAATATAATTGATTTAAGGATAAAGAAGACAACATTTCGTAAGTTTGGCCGGGCCGAAGATTTTGTGGCCTCCATCATGGATTTCGTTCCAGTTATTTTAATGTCGCGAAAGAGAATATTGAAGTATGTACACATTTATGCGAATATTAAATTATACATTTGTGCGAAAATTTAAATATTCATTAATGCGAATGTTGAAATATACATTTTTGCGAATATTGAAATAGACATGTTGGCGAAAAATAATATCTTTTGTTTTTCTCTAGTTAAAAAATTGGAGAAATCTTACTTACGTTGATTTTAAAAACAAAAATTCAAATCAACTATAGTTTCAATAATTTTCATCCAAAATTATTGTTATCAACAATTTTTTGTTTTCGGCGCTTGTCGATTATCGTAAGTAATGCAACATATAGTATTTTTATTTAAAAAACTTCAAGAACTGTCTGCGTCAAATTCAAATTACAGAAAAACAATCTGAAAAAGCTTATTGCATAACGCTACCTTCCTTACTGTGCCATGAACACAACCAAGTTGTGTTTGCCGTTGTGCAAATAAAATGGCAATTTGTCCCTATGTTACAGCCATGTCCCTTTTGCTGCCCCTTATTGCAGAAATCTGCAGTTTGCACTTTTTAAATTTGTAATACTTTTCGCATCTCGAAAAGTGTGTAAATGTATTTATTTATTTTATTTATAAGCTGACACTTACGGTACATATTAAGGGTACTCGTAGTAATGTGTCAGAACTACTACATGTGTATTGCAATCTACCGCATACACACAAGGTGCGAAGCCGATCTCCAAACAGACTCGCCGACGCTCTCAATTTAAAAAAAAATCTCTTTTCAGGCACTTACACATCGACTTTAACTTTACTTTTGTTTGGTGGTCCAATCTTGATAAAATTTGGCAGAAGTAAGTTTTGTGGTTCAGCAAAGTTCAGCTTTGAATATAGCTCTCACAATATGATAAGCATACATTCAGTACATTTTTGTTATATATGAAATAAAAGCTAAAAAAATGGTCTGGAGGATGGACATGCATTTTTTCCAAATGGCTGATGAAAAATAGTAAAAAAAAGTATATCCTCACCATTCCCAAAGCCCGAATTAGTATTCATTTGAACATCTGTGGGCATTTATGAATAAAATTAATAAACCACCACATTTATAATAAAAAGTACCCACAAAAAAGCTCTCAAGCGAATTTGGAATACTCTCCCGGTAGAAGTGAAAAAAGTCTGGTTCATTCGAGTCAAAAATTTACTTGAAAACATTAAAGTTTGGTTTTGTGAAATTCTCATTTTTGTTTTTGTTATATTATCCTTAGAATATAAACAAAAGGACAATAGTTTTTATTTTAGGTTGTAGCATAGATCTCCAGCTTAAATTTGATATTTGACTTTATACTTCTCCTATTACTTTTACGATAATAGATAGATATTAGATCCGATTAAATTTGGTATAGAATATTCCGATAGACTTATAGTCCCCATATAAATGCTCTTGAATCACAAAAATGGAATTCTATATGTATATGGATATGTCAAAAAGAATTTCGTCCTTAGAAATTCGAGCACACGAAAACATGACCATATCATCTTCCCACAAAAATGACAATTTAATATGATATTATTTCAATGATCTGGGTATATTTAGAACCCGCTCCCATAAGTTTAAGGGACACATGAAACTGATTTAAGTTGGCTTTTCTATATAGAGAAGGGTATGATATACATGCGAGGGCGACCGCAAAACTAACTGGCGTGGCACATTTTCTGTTTTACTAGCAACTTTTTGTTTTGTTTTTTTAAAGGAATCTTTTATAAGCCATCTGTCAAAATTTCCGAAATATTTAATAATTATTTTCTTTGTTACAGGTGAAGTAAACAAGTTTTTATAATTTTTGAAAAATGGGAAATAAAGCGTTTTGTGCGGTAATTATATGAAATGTTATACGCCACAATTAATCAAAGATGGATTGGATTCTGTTCATGGTGATAATGCACCATCATACTCCACCGCGAAATCCTGGGTTCAACAATTTAAAATGGGTCGTTCAAGTAAGGAAGATGAACAACGCTCTGGAAGACCGAAAACTGCTACTTCTATTGAAAACATTAGAAAAATATTTAATGAAGTGACTAAAGATAGGCGAATAAAGCTCAGAGAACTTGCTGATATTGTTAAAATACACGAAAAACACGTTTGGACTATTTTACATGATGAACTCCGCATGAAAAAGCTATCCGCAGTATATGTGCCGCGTTTGTTGACTTTGCCCCAAAAAATCGTCCGTTGGACCAATTCCGAGGAGTTATAATATTTATTGATTATCTTGAGAAATATTATTGTGCATTATTGGATCGGTTGAGTGAAGAAATCAAGGTAAAACGACCGCATTTAGAAGAAAAAAAATTCTTTTTCATCAAGATAATGCTCTTTCACACACTGCATTTTTAACTCAACAAAAACCGAAGCCGAATTACGATTTGAAATTGCTCCGCATCCACCATATAGTCCAGACTTAGCTCCATCAGATTATTTCTTGTTTCCAAATTTAAAAAAAATTCTCGGTGGCAAAAAATGTTCGTCCAGCGAGGTTATTGCTGAAACTGAGGCATATTTTGAAGGTCTTGAAAAATCTTATTTTTCGGATGGAATTAAAAAACTTGAAAAACGTTTGATGAAGTGTATTGAGTTGGAAGGAGATTATGTTGAAAAATAAATAATAATAAAATATTCATTGGAGACCCAATACTATGAATCCAAATATATAGAAATTTTAAAGTTTTGGCTGAGATTAGAGACGGACGTATGGGCCGAAAGGGCCTAAAAAAGAAACTTTTTTGGGCTTAAGTTGCGTAGGTACGGTGAAGGGTATAAAAGGTTCGGTCTGGCCGAACATAACGAAGTTTTTACCTGTTCAACTTTAAATCGTTGTTTTGTTCAAATGAAATTAAATTGTGTTTTTAATAAAAATGTCTATTTTATTTCTTATTTCAGGGATCTCAGCTTTTTCTGTGTATTTTTTTATTTAACCAAATTGTTTGTTTAAATGAAACAAACCTACAAAAAGTTGGCGATTTTTTTAAAAATATTTTTTACACTTTTTAAAAAAAATCCTCGTTGTGGGCCATTTTTTGAAATTTTTTCAACGGTAACCCTATTATTTACAGTACAATAAAGAAGGTAGAGTTATGCTATCAGCTGATTCACAATTTTTTCTTGAAGAAATTTAAACAGTCAAATTTGAAATGCGACAAAGTTTGTAAAGCTAAATTTCCAAAGCAAACATTCGCCATACTCATCAAGCATTCACCGACATGTTTTTTTTTAGATTTTCTTTCAAGTGACTGACAATACAGCAAACTGGTTTATTCGTCGTTGGGCTGGTAATACACCTTGTTTATTTGGCATGAGTACCCCTGTTCATTTTGTTGTTTTTTCACTCACGACTGCGACTACCTTGGTAAATGTGACTTGTCCAAACTTTTGGTTGGCAACACTGCCATTCTTAGACGTTTGTTATATTCTAACAAAATTTTACCAAATTTTATTTTAAACTGAAAAAAGTGACACTTTAACAAATATATATGGTCGGAAATACCGTCCAACCGATCTATAGCCGTAATATGATGAAATTCAAGCAAAACACTTGTTTGCACACGTGCTCAGATATAAAAACGCACCGTCTAGCTAAAATGTAACTGCTGAAAATGTGGCAAGAGAAGCAAAACTGGATATCTGCATTGGTCCCATGCAATATTGCTTATCAGCGATTTTTAGTGCCCACCGGTAACAGCAATAGCAATACTAGTTTTCAAAGTGGTATGGACCATTAATGCCGTAAACCTTCAATCCTTGCCAAACAATGCCGAGACATAACTTCTTGGTGGACCTCGTATGGATTTGTTTCGTCCAAAGTCAGGTAATTATTTTTTGTTTAGAAATGGGCTGGTCGCTGTCTGTTAATTGTGTCCCCTGACGATAATCTTCGGATTCTTTTTTCTTCAGCTTGTGGGTGAGTTGGATTTTGTAATAGTGCAAACTTTTTCTAATACATTTTTTCAATTCAGCTTTTCTGGGCTTGAAGCAGAATCAGCTATCCAGTGTTTTCCTGCGCACTCTCACAAAGACGTTTTTTTATGTTTTTGCGTTTCATGGAGTCGCGTGAAATTAGGCTGGTTGTTTTCTTAACCAATTGTCTCATATTTGGGAATTCATCGTGGATTCAACTGTGATTAAAGGGAAACAACCTTGTTATACCATTGGACAAGCTGCTCGACTCTGCAACTGATGCCACGGTGAGTTGCATATAAACAAAACTAAAATTACCAAAAGATAATACTCCAAGACTTTGATAGACCCAGCCAATCCGTTCATATTCAAAAATTTGTTATTTATATTAGAAGGCTGTTTGTCAAAAATCCCACTCTTTACCTGAATTGTCAAAATTTCAAATAGCATGAATCTTAAATTTGTAAGATTCCGCCTAAAATTCTGCTAATAATAAGAGGTAATAATGTCAGAAGATCGATTGGAATATCTATAAGTACTTATATATTAATTGCTGGTGTATTTATGCATTTCTATTCCGTGAGTAAAACAGGGTGGGTTATTTAATATTTGAATCGGTTGTAAAAAACGTACTGAATTTGTTTTTCAAATTCTAGGTTTTATTAGAAAGGTTGAACTTTGTCATTTAGAAATGGAACACAATATCATTCATATAACTACCACAACTGGCTCGGTTGTACCTCATCCGATCAACAAAATTTTTCAGTACATTTTCGATTGTTTGGGGTGGAATCTCTTCATTTGATTTCATATATCAACTATTCAGTTGCCTCTGGATGCTTTGCGTAACAATTATCCTTAATGGCTACTTACAGAAAATAATCCAAAGGGCTCAAATATCAAATGTGGACCCGTCTTGTTAAAACTAAAAGTCGTCCATGTCATTCTCTTGGGTTTTGGAAACAAAAATTCGTTGAGCATGGCCTAAATGATGCAGCCAGCCTAAAATCCACACCAATCGGTGACTCGCTGTGGATACATTGGCTTCTCAAAAGTCACGTTTGGTGTCTTTGAATTTTGCTGATTGATGAAGCAACCGAGATGAAAATGGGTTTCATCTGAAAACACGTTTTTTCGGTAAAATTCTTCATTTCCTGCCGAACAATCTTCAGCCTAATAGGCGAAGCGAAAACGCATCGGATAGTGTACCAATATTAAATGATAAAGTTCAACCTTTCCCATAAAGCCAGAAATTTTAACAAATTATCAGTAATTTTTTTACAGCCGATTCAAATTTTAAATGGACCACCCTATACTTTATAAGGTTATTTTGGCCCCTTATGCTGTAGACAGTAGGAGTGTTCAAAACCTTACGAGACATTTTAGAAATTTCTTTTTATATATATTTAAGTATTTATATTTTTGTTTAATGCTGTGCAGTTATCGCATAAGCAAGTTGCAAATCAAACACGCCCAATATGTACTGTACCGATGTTTAAATCCTTCTGACTCTTGACATCTTGATAAGGCCCAAACCAAACCAGCTAACATATGAGATATGTATATGATCGGTTGACACTAAAATGTGCTTATTTTGAAAAAAGTTCCTCTATATTACCTTAACTTTCATAATGTCCTCAACATATAATTATGGAACAAAGGGGTCTTCTGCTAAATCTGAGAGATGTGCACGATATAATTCTTATATTGGTGGTGGCTTAGGTAAAGCCTTGTTAACTTACACTGGACAGCAAACACGCAATAGTTGAGTCATATGTTTAAAGAAGTGTCAATGTTGATTGTCTTTAAAAAGCAGTTGACCCCTTTCTTTTTTTTGATGCTGGCGAATGCTTTTAATTTTGTAGCTTCTATCGGGTATTTTTTAAGAAGAGTTCCTCGGTGTAAACCGCAGACATTTGTAATGGATGTAATGGTGATTCGTCAAAATAGTTAACCCCTTTCCGCAGTTTGATGCTAGCGAATGCTTTTGATAGTGCAGTTTTTATCGGGTATTATTTAAAAGGAGTTCCTTTCTTGTTGGAAATTTAAATTTATTAAATTAAAGTGGATTTAATGGTGATTCGTTAACGGCTTGAGGATTGTCTTCGCTATAAATACAGCAATTTGGCTTTGTGGCGTAGCCATTAACCCAGTAATGAGCATTATCACTAAACACAATTCTTTGATAACAAAGCTTTATGAACACAATTTGTAAGACGCTTTATGATGATTTGCCAAACCTTGATGAATAGATATGCTAACAATGCTTGACATTATCAGTAGCTTAACCATATTATAGATCTCATGCAGCTTAAAAACCCCCTAAATAAATCAATTAATCGTAAATCTGCCAGCAATTACAAGATGGAAATTCCATCGCTGCTAAACTCTATATTTTTCCAAAAAGGTTTTGACCTTGGGTTTTTAATAAATTAAAAGTATTATAAATGTACCCAAACCTAGTCTTTATCACATGTGACAGCGCATAGAGAAAGGGACCTAAGGGTAAAAAAATCAATTTTCATTTTTTGATGTGGACAACATCTGAGCATCGAATGAGACCGATCGCATGCCCCAAAAGTGTTCCCTCCCAGAGATATGCGCGTTTTATGAAAGTGAAGTCGACGATTCTAAGCGCAAATAGAAAGGAACCTAATCTTTAAAATGGCTCTCCTGAACAAAACTGGTTTTTAACCTAAGGTCCCTTTCTATTTTGCGCGTCACATATAATGTTTTTAGAGATAAATTCAAGTATGAGCCACAATATACCCTCAAATGTATATATAAGTATATCTTATGGTAGGGATAAAAAGTATAATGCATCGAAACTATGTGCCAATTTTTTGACAACATCCCTTTGTTACATGGTTAAGTCATTTGAACCATGTCCAACCAGTAACAGGATACCGGTAATCCCAGTAATTCGTCGTTTCGATCCGACAAAAGTCGGTTCTATGCACCGTGTCGATCTGAAGCAGCAATTTTTCGACAAAGAAGTGTCACCGCGGTACAGTGTACTGCTACAACAATAAGAACAACATTCATCGTTAAGGCACCGTCAGCTTTAACGAAATAATTAATTTTAATTAACCGAGAAAACCGGACTATATTAGCCCTTCGTTTGAACTTACCTCTATACAAACGCCTATGCCAATCTAAAGCCCCGTCCTTTTAAGCCACATTAAATTATACTTCTCAAAGGTTGCTTTAAACTTTATGCTTAACCAATTACCAACTGTGGTGAGACCTTGTTTTGATATAAAGGTTTCTCCCGATCGTATTTCGTTATTACGAGTGTCTTATTTCAGCGCATTTTACCTTAATCGAGCAAATAAATCTCTTCGGCGATATTCGTAAATTTCTGTGCTTGGATTGGTATAGCAATCATATTATGGCATATCTTCTGATCTGAAACTCTTCCGCTTTAAAAGCCCTAATGATGTAGCTCTAATTTCATTTTGACGAGACAAGTCTTATATACTTTAGATAAATGTCTCTAAGTTTATAATAAACGATTTGACCGGGGTTTTTAGATACTTATAAGTCCTACCGGTTTGCGCAATTACAGACTGTAGTTACCAATAGTTTTTAAATTTACACATTGAACAGGGATTAACCTCGAGAGCTGTTCATCTGCATTTTAATAGATGACAATTTTTACACAAAATGGTAAAGTGACAGTGATTTTTTGTGGCTGCACACTGCTTTTATCGCAATTTTGGGTCCGTGACGACCTTTATCTGAAAAAACAAACTAAACCAACGTTTTTAAGTTTAGCTAATAATTATAAAAGACATATTATGGTAAAGGGTTGTTCAAATAAAACGCACGATGTAAATTGTGAAGAAAACAAAGAGTGTTTAGAGAATTATCGTAACATTTTTTATTATGATAGAAGGACTGTTAAAATTATGTGTCAAACAAAATATCGTCCATATGCTCGCCCCGGCTTCTGTGGCATATATCTGTCCGATAGCCAATATTTTTTAAATGACTGAGACATAATGGCGGTTTAATGTCGTTAATCTGTCGTGTTATCTCATCCTTTAGCTCTTGAATTGTTCATTACTTATTGACGTTCACTTTTTAAATTTTCCCAAAGAAAGAAGACCAACGGTGTCAAATCGCATGATCGTGGCGGCAAATTAACAAAGGCACGCGCAAAGCAGCTATGTTTTGTTGGCTGGTTTTCAAGTGGCAACATCGTAATGGAACCAAATATCTTCCAGGTCCTTATACACAGTTTCTGAGCACAAGAAGTTCGTTATCATCTTGCGATAGCGAACACCATTTGGCCGACTTTATTTCCGTAGAAGTACGGCCTGATGACGCCGCCAGCCCATAAACCGCACCAAACAGTCACTCTTTGCGGATGCATCGGCTTTTCCACAATCATTCGTGGATTCTCATTTGCCCAAATGCGGCAATTTTGCTTGGTAACGAATCTTCTGTGGACTCATTTGATCGATTATGCTGACCAAAACGATTCACGAAAGGCATATTGATTTGAACGCACATTTTCGTTAAAGGCTTGAACAACCATAAAGCGCTGCTCAATTGTGTACCTCTCCATGGTTGAATTTGTCAAATATTGAAATAAAGTAATGTCAAATTAAGCTGGGCAAAAACCTTGACGTTAAGGTGTGACTCACAATCAACATCGTGCATTATGGTTAGACCACCCTTTATGATTGCGTTTCTGTTTTCAAGTTTTTAATAACCGGTTTGACCGGACACTAATCACTACGGCCGGTTCGCGCAATGTCAAAATTAAGTTACTAATTCTCTTTAAGTTTAGCTTATAATAATTTTCCAAGACAATAGACAGTATTGCCTTACTGCATCTGGTAATTTCCGCGCATGTGTTCTACAGCGCCTTTGGCATTCTTTGAAAGGAAACAATAATTGAATAAACAGATAACAGAACTCCGTAATAGTATTAAAGCGGTTGTAAGAAAATTAGGGGTTTACACGCCTCATTGTGGTGCCGTCCATGAAAATGACCCTTTGTGCTTACATTTTATAATCGCATAATATATTTAATACCGTTCATGCGATACTTCCAAAAATTTGTACTTAGAAAAAATTACTACTGCTTACAATTGTTTCCAGAAAATTAGACCCCTAAGCTCGATTTTTTTTTTCGTCTCACAGGATTCTTAGACTAATCCACGGGTCTTTAGGTACATGCAAATTAACACTTTACCTCTTTACAATTTTCCTAAAACCGAAAATCCGGGTCTTCTAAAAACACAAATATAGGGTGTCCGTCGGAAAGCTTTACTACTTTGTTTGTTTATAATTTTTAATTAAATGAAAGAGAATGGATCTTATATTGATAAATGTTTTATTTAATGTCGGCAATTATGTATGGAATACAATATCAGATAAATATCCGCCCCTGTTAGCCTCACTAATGCTAGCCCTTTTGAGCACATTTTTCATTACATTCTCACACAATTCACGCGGTATTTATTTAATTTCATCAGGAATATTTTTTTTTTTGAGTTGCTCAAGCGTTTCTGGTTCGTTTGCATAAACCTTGCTTTTGAGATATTCCTACAAAAAGAAATCCGGATCATTCAAATCAGGCGACCGTGGAGGTCAATCAACATCACCATTTCTTGAAATAACTTGTTGTGGAAAGAGGTCTCGCAGTAAATCCATTGTTATCCTAGTTGTATGCGATATCTTGTTAATTCAACATGGTGTAAATGGTCTTGTGGAAGAAGCTCTTGTGTCAACTGAATCTTAAATGGAAACAAATACAAATCCATGTGCAAAATTGGGACCAAAGTTGTTCTTAGAAGCACAAGCTCCAGTTCACGGCGTCGAATTGGGGTTGATGGATTACTTTGAACACTTTCTTGAGAAGCAGTAATGTTTTCAGCCGATTTTGCAGCCTTGTTATGGTCCATGCTTGGGCCTATCAGCTATAGAACCTCTTTCTTCGAAATCATTCACTACACGATAAATAGTGCGTTCGATAACACGTTGGTTTATCGAATATTTTTCCATACAAAAATTTGCAAGTCTCCACTTCACGACTGCCAAATATGAACTGTCAAGACTAATGTTTACCAAAATGGCGGCAAAACAGTGTAGTTGTTATAACAACAATATATTTATTTTGAAGTCTTGTTCGTCCATGGGGGATCTGCCTCGATATCCAGGTGGAGGAAACGCGCCATTTGAACTGGATGCGTCCACAGAGACCTGGGGGTCAGCTGAGTGGGCTTGGCCGGACAATTGAAGAGGTGCAGCACATTACGTGGTCCCTGAGGGCAGGCGGGACAAATGTCCGGAACGTTAGCATCAATTCGTGCCCAGTAAGAATTGAGGCGGCTGCACCATCCAGATCTCAGCTGCGCCAGAACCACGCTCGTCTGCCGAGGTGGTACCTTCTCTTCAGGTGAAATCTCCGGGGGATGCTCCCCTAGCACACACGGTAGCTGGACTGCTGCTGCTGCGACTTCTTTTGCGTGAATGTTGTTCAGACCTGCCTGATAGTTTCGATAATCTAAAGGTTCTTTCTTATACCGCTGGACCTCTCTCTCTCTCTAGATCACGAAGATCGTACCTGATCTGCCTGGGCGGAGGCATCCTGTCCAAGGGATGGTGGTTAGGATGACTGCTGCGAAAACACCCTGGCAGGTATTTGTAAGACAGCAGAAAATGGTGTCTGCGCACGGTAAGGACCTTCGTCTCCTCATGTTGATGGTCCCCAGAAGACAAAAGAAGACAGCCTGTTGATATTTTGAGGGCGGCTTTCTGACAAGTCTGAATTTGCTTCCACTGCATCGTTGTTGTTGTTGTAGCAACAATATTTTTATTTTGAAGTCTTGTTCGTCTATGGGGGATCTGCTTCGATATCCAGGTGAAGGAAACGCGCCATTTGAACTGGATGCGTCCACAGAGACCTGGGGGTCATCTGAGTGATCTTGGCCGGACAATTGAAGAGGTGCAGTACATTATGTGGTCCCTGATGGCAGGTGGGACAGATGTCCGGAACGTTAGCATCAATTCGTGTCTCGGCGTCTGCCGAGATAGTACCTACTCCTCAGGTGAAATCTCCGGGGGATGTTCCCCTAGCACTACATTCACACGGTAGCTGGATACTGCTGCTGCGACATCATCGGCGTGAATGTTGTTCAAACCTGACTGATAGTTTCGATGCTCTAAAGGTTCTCTCTTATACCGCTGGACCTCTCTCTCTCTCTCTAGATCATGAATATCGTACCTGATCTGCCTGGGTGGAGGCATCATGTTCAAGAGATGGTGGTTAGGATGACTGCTGCGAAAACACCCTAGCAGGTATGGCTTAGATAACAGGAAATTGTGCCTGCGCACGGTAAGGACCCTCGTCTCCTCATGTAGATGGTCCTCAGAAGACATAAGAAGACACGCTGTTGATGTTCTAAGGGCGACATTCTGGCAAGTCTGCATTTTCTTCCACTGCGTCGTACTCACGTTCGCCGACCATACAGGTGCTGCGTAGTTTGCTACAGACCGACCTATCGCTTTGTAAGAGGTCAACAAGGTTTCTTTGTCGGCTCCCCAAGTACTGCCGGCATGTGACTTGAGGACCATGTTCCTACTTTTGAGTTTATCGCAGATAGCTGTAGCATGTGCAGAGGATCTAAAAAGGCTGTCCAATGTGACCCCAAGGATTTCTGGGTAGTTGGTAGTCGGGATGTTGACGTCATCGACTTTCACAATGAGTGACAACCTCACCTCTGCGGTCCAAGCAGTAAACAGTGTGGCTGATGATTTGGAGGCGGATATTTTCATATTCCTCGCAGTGAAGAAACGTGCTAAGTCAGTGAGGTAACAGTTGATTTTCTGGCATATGTCATCCACTTTAGGCCCTGACGCCAGAATTGTCAGCGTACGACACAATTTTAACGCCGTCTGGTGGTGCAGGAAGTTTAGAGAGGTTAAGGTTAAACAGAGCCGGGGATATCACTCCACCCTGGGGAACTTCTTGTTAAACTCTACGGGGCTTCGACTTTCTGCCTCTAAATTCTACACTGGCGCCCACACATTACGACCCAACGTTTCAAACTGGGCGGAAGGGACGTTTCTTCAATGTCCTCGAACAGAGTGGCATGATTGACTGTGCCGAAGACTTTTGTTAGATCAAGAGCCACGAGGACCGTCATGTCGTTAGGCTTGTTATGGTTAAGGCCACGACTTACACGTGTGGTGATGGCGTGTAAAGCAGTTGTTGTGCTGTGCTGCTTGCGGAATCCATGCTGATGATCAGCACAAGGAAAGTGTTCGATCAGGCTGAGGAGGAGCTGTGCTTCAAGCGTCTTTGCTACTGGAGCAAGCAAGAAGATCGGCCTGTACGAATCTCCTTTACTTGCGTCTTTGCCTGGCTTCAGTAGCGGAACCACTCTGCCCAAAGTAGTATACTTTCCCGGCGGACACCCTGTATATACTCGATTAAATCAATTAAGTAATACTCTCTAACCCACATATGAAATTTGTTTTAAGATTAGGAGCACAAAACGAATCCTGCTATGCTACACAAATAAAGTTAAGTGAATTGTATGATTCTGCAAAATTTAGCCCTTTAGCCTTAAATATAACCGATACAAAGCCCAAACGTACTATTGGCTAAACTTGGGATTGGATTCTGTGTACCTGAAAACTGAAAGTAAAACACTTGCCTTCAATACTTACTAGAAATATTTAAACAAACTTCACGTGGGTATATAAGAACATCCTAAATTGTATTTTGACTACAGTTCGTTTTGTTTGTACGTTAACGAATGTGTATAAGTATTTCGCATCAATACAATTTAATTTGGATGAGAATGTCATCATTCAATTCCTATAGGTTTTAAATCTATTGACAACCGCTGGAAATTCAGCTTCTTGGTCTTTTATACGGAGACTTAGCAAAATTTCCCGCACTTGAACGCCTGGCATAAGGCCTGATTAAATTGCAAATATCGAAGTATTTAATATTTTGTTTGCAATTGTTCCGGAATGTCTTTTCGGTCGAACTACACATTCTGCTTTAAAGCTGCCGTTGAATCTTCTCACGGTAGACGAGCCAACGTGCACGCATACCAAAAATTCGTCGACAGTGAAATTTATGCGGGAATGCAAAATCAGCCACTTGGGATGAATGCATGATGGCGCATAAACGAGCTTTGGAGGAAGTTAACTGAACGATGAAGGATTTACGAGGTGATTCCAAACAATTTGGTGGGGCTATGATATTGCTCTCCGGCGATTTTCGTCAAACGCTTCCTGTCATCCCGAAATCTACTGCTGCCGATTTGAGCCGGCATGCCAAGAAGTTTATATTTACCACAAACATGAGAGTGGCGATTCAGAACGACTTACCAAATTTATATTGAAGTTTCCACTGGATTGATATCGTTCCCGGCAAATTTTTGCAAGTTCACTTTGGAGTGAGTTCACATCGTCGAAGGAGGATGTGAACTCATTCCCCGGCATTGCACATAATTATAAAAATCTCAATTGGGTTAGTGAACGGGCAACACTAGCAGCGAAATAGGCGATATAAGGACATCGATAGCATTAGATTATTATAGAGTATTTATTAGATTATTATAGATTATTTAGATTATTTAAAGTCCAATCGCTGGAAAACTGCATTTATACAAATCCGTTGAGAGCGTGACCTACATGAATGAAGCGACAAACTAAACGACGATTTTTGAACTCGCTTGATGTGCCAGGAACTCCGCCGCATAACTTACAGCTGAAGGTGTGATCGATTATAATCATGTTGCGGAACCTGAATCATTCGAAATTGTGCACCAGTACGCGGTTGTCCTTCAAGAAACTGATTAACAATGTGATCAAGGGCAAATTCAAAGGAGAGGAAGTATAAAAAAATATAAAAATTCAAATCAAGTGTGGAATCTTAATTGGTAATTGGAAAGGACTTTTTATGGTCTTTTTTTTGAAAATAATTACCATTAAATGTTGGCAATTGTATTATGGAAATGAGCGAAACGGGAAAATCCGCTGTTTTCGACCAAAATTTTGTTCAGTGATGAGGCCCATTTCTGGCTCAACGGCAAAGTCAAGAAACAAAATTGCCGCATTTGGGCTGAAGAGCGACAAGAAGAGGTTCCATTATACCTACAGACCGACCTATCGCTTTGTAAGAGGTCAACAAGGTTTCTTTGTCGGCTCCCCAAGTACTGCCGGCATGCGACTTGAGGACCATGTTCCTACTTTTGAGTTTATCGCAGATAGCTGTAGCATGTGCAGAGGATCTAAAAAGGCTGTCCAATGTGACCCCAAGGATTTTTGGGTAGTTGGTAGTCGGGATGTTGACGTCATCGACTTTCACATTGAGTGACAACCTCACCTCTGCGGTCCAAACAGTAAACAGTGTGGCTGATGATTTGGAGGCGGATATTTTCATATTCCTCGCAGTGAAGAAACGTGCTAAGTCAGTTAAATGTTGGCAATTGTATTATGGAAATGAGCGTTCGGTGAGAAACGGGAAAATCCGCTGTTTTCGACCAAAATTTTGTTCAGTGATGAGGCCCATTTCTGGCTCAACGGCAAAGTCAAGAAACAAAATTGCCGCATTTGGGCTGAAGAACAACAAGAAGAGGTTCCATTATACCCGAAGAAAACCATGGTTTGGTGCCGTTTATAAGCTGGTAGAATCATCGGTGCGTATTTTTTCAAAAATGATGAACGTAACGGAACGTAACCGTAAATGGTGCTCGCTATCGCGCCATGATATCGATCTTTATGCTACCTGAAATTGAAGCCCGTAATCTTGACGACATTTGGTTTCAACAGGACGGTGCCACTTGCCATACAGCTGCTCAACCAATGGATCTATTGAGAGGTCATTTCGAAAAACAGCTAATTTCACAGGTGAGATGGTTGCCTAGATCGACTGATATCACACCTTTAGACATTTTTCTTTGGGGTTACGTAAAGTCCAAAGTCTATGCTGAAAAACCAGCTACGATTCAGGTTTTGGAAGCAAACATTACGCGTGTCATAAAATCCATACCGGTCGAAATGCTCGAACGAGGCATCCAAAATTGGACCCTCAGAATGGAAACCCTGAGGCGTAGTTACGGCCGACATTTGAAGGAAATTATATTCAAAAAATAAATGCCATAAAATGTCCTTTTAAATTACCAATAAAGATTCCACATTTAATGTGAATTGTTTTTATTATTTATTTGTTCTGAAAAAATACCTTCAGATGGATCACCCTTTATTTATCCCACGAATTCCGATTATTTCAACTGATCTATTCCAATTCAAGCGGATTCAGTTCTCCGGCTTTCGCGATGCCAATCAATAAATCCCAAGGCCAATCGTTGGATGTCTGTAGGACTAATCTCGAATTTCCCTGTTTTTCTCACGGTCAGCGTTGTCAGTTCGCGTGTTGGAAAAGCGTCTTCGCTGTAAAAAAACAGTTTTTCACATCGCTCTCTACTGATTTCGATTCTATTCAAATAAATCGCATTGCAATTTGAACTACCTTTGTTTATTGTCACTCTGGAGTTTATCTGAAGGCGTTAAATTGAGGCGAGTTGAAGTTCGCCGAGTCCGCTAGTGTATTATACAAATTAAAAATCACGAAATAAAAACGGCACCGTTCCTCTTTTTTTTGGAATTGAAAAGTAAAAAATAAGTTAATCTAGCAGTTTTATTTAAACGAATACTTAACTTAATACTTATTTATAATAAATAGTTTAATTTTACTTTAAGTTTTTTTTTTATATTTTAAACAAATCTGAAGTAATTTTGTAACTGTACAAGGCCTAAAGGCTCGGTTACTTTTTTAATTATCAATAAATAAAAATGAAATGAAATAAACGCCCTTGCTTCCGGGGCTTTGCTGAGTGTAGGAGTAAATTATCCTGGAAATAAGCTTAAAACTAAACTTAATTTTAAATTAAAAATATTAGTTACAAAAGGAAAATTAAATTAAATTATAAAAAAAAATGAAAAGATCAGTGACTACTATAAAAAAAAAGATTTGAACAAGAGCATGTTCAAGGCATCAATAATATTTGAATAAATCAATGCTAACCCATATGTGCATTCGAAAGAGACTTTATGAAAAATCCGTTCAAATGAAAACTGATATACCAAAAAATGGCGCGTTTCATTAAGAAACCTAATCGGTGACAAATAGTGTGCATTCGACTAGCTAAAGTTCATCTGCTTCCCACAGTGGTCCAGGATCGATTTCCATCGGCCAAAACTCTAAAACATTTGATCTAGTAAATATTTTTGAGTTTCGTAAAGAGGGCAATTCTTGCCAAGGACTCAAGGATTATTTAGAGATATTATTAATTATAAAATCGAGCTATTAGATATATTTAAGAAATTATCTGCTAAGCGATCGACAGGGGCTTCCGTAGAAATTGTTCTGAGAGTAAGGTCGTGGCTCTGGATATCTCCAAACATTTCATAATGTCTGGCACGGTGCACTCATATCAAAGCTGATCGCGTTTGGTGTCGGTAATACATTTGCTCGATTTATATCGAGCTTTCTCCGATTTGCACGAGTTGTTCTAGGTGGGTTCTCATCCAATAAGCATTGGCTGACCTCAGGTGTGCCGCAAGGCTTTCTCCTTTCTTCCTCTTTCAGGGCTGTCACAGAAACCATGTCGGTTTTGCTAATTGTCGTTTTTGCAAACCAATGTTGGTTTCATTTGGTGTCATGAAACCAAGTTGGTTTTGTCCATTTCGAATGTATATAATGTTCGAATCAGCTGTTGCTGATAAAACCGATAACATTGGTTTTCATGACAAATAGTGACAACATTGGTTTCTATGACAGCTTTGTTTATTTCTTATTTTCATTGACGATCTTTTGGGTCAGACCGTGAATCCAATTAACTCTTTCGCAGATGACAACATATTGGAGAAAAGAAAAAGAATTGTGGATGAGACACTTTGCCGGGATCTTCAAGCCATTACCGAATGGCGTCGAGTGAATAGAGTAGATATTAATGCTCGTGCTTGTTGTTGTCTCACAAGCGATTCAGTGACCCAACAGTGTCGTCATTATCTATCGATAATCAGAACAATCCGACACTCTTGATGTTCTGGGCTTTATATACAATGTGACGCTCGTTGGGCGAGGCATGTATTCGAAGTGTCGAAAGCAGCACTCAAGTGCATAGGCTTCCTAAAGCGGTGCAAGAAATATTTCACTCCCTCTGATCTTTTCGATATCTATACAACCTACATCAGGCCAAAGATGGAATACAACTCCCATATATGGGCGGGTGCTCTAAAATCATCTTTGGAGCTTCTGGATCGTGTTCAAAGGAGAGTGATGGTGCTGATAGGTGACAGTAGGGTATTTAACTCTATTGTTTCTCTGCAGCATCGTCGGAACGTGGGTTGTGTGTCGCTGTTCTATCGCTACTTTCATGGTGTATGTTCTCCAAACATTCGCGGTCTTATTCCTGACGTGGGATGTTCGGCAGGGAGACAGGACTTTCTAGGAATTCACACCCGTTTGTTTTCGAATGGCCGGTTGACCGCTCTACAGATCGAATTCGTTTTTCGCCCGTACTGTCCGTTTGTGAAATTGACTTCCGGCAAATGTATTTGCCACCAATTACGACATCCAGAAATTCAAGATTAATGTCCATAAATATTAATCCCTCTTTTCAACCGTCGATCGCTTGCTTTCCACCGACCTACGCATTGCATGTACGTATAGGGGAAACCCCCTGAGCGTTTAATTATTAATTTTAATGCTCGCTAAGAAGGCCTCCTGCAGAAGGTCTAGCTTGGCCGCTGCTGCATAGTCGGATGATACACACAAAGAGAGCAGATTTTCCCATCACTAGCATACGATGCTTTTGTTGTTACAAAAGGAATTTAATATGATGCTTTTCCTTGTGGCTATGTATGTCATAGACATTTTTCTTTTATATGCAAAGGATTTCAATGTGGTGTTAAGGAAAACTCAATAAAATGTTAACATTCGTAGATACACCATCATCTGGTGTAAGCAACGATTTGCCTGAAAACTGTATGACATTTAAAGATGTGTACAAATATAAATTTAACGATATAGTTAGAACATCGTGGTGTGGCGGGTAGTGTGCGAGACTATTACACAATAAGAGCAAATTCGTTTGAGATTATTTGACATGGCTGTTTTTCAAGACGTAGCTGGCTGCATCTTTACACGTATGGAACTATTAAGCCATTACAAATTGTTTCTATTACAACCCTTAACTGCAATTAATATATTGTGGTCTAAGAAGACCTTAATTATTTGTTTGGTAAATATGGAAATACATAAACATTAATTTGTAACCATAAAATATGTTTTTAAAAGAAATAATTATATTACGATTGTCTGGCGCTTGCGGCACTATTTAAGGTCATAAATGCTTTTTTGAATGCACTACATCTTTTGTTCGAATTCACTACACCACTAAGACGTTAAGGCCAGGGTCCAAACTTAAAGAGAAATCGGTTAAAAAAAATCGGAACTACCGGACTTGGATACTTTGCACGAAACACAATTTTTCGTCGGTTTCATGACAATTTAAACTTAATCTGCAGTGAGAAACTATCGAAACAGCAAAAAATTAACATAGAAATAGTGCAAAAGCTACCCAAAAACTCAAAACCTCGCATTGAAATGGAGTAACTTCCACTACTTTTACAAGACTACACACAAAATATCCCTGTTGCCGGCTTGTGGGTAGTTTGCGTTGTAATTTACATTTATATTGAATAACTGCTCCACTACCCAACAAACCAAAACGCTTTAGAAATAGTTTGTAACAAACTTACTATCACAAGCCTTAAGCTTAGAAAAGTGTGTGACAACTATTGTAAAAGGCTTGTTATACATTGCATAATCAACAAAAACAATTCCTTGAAATAAGTTTTATAGTCTGTAGTATACAACAAGCTTAGAAATGTAATTGAAGAACAAACTATTCTAATCATGCTTATAATACGCTTATTTTTGTAAGTGTTTTTCAAGCTTAGCCATCAGTAATGAGCCTCGCTCATAACTGATAGCTAAAGTTAGCATACGCCAGCTGTTATGCATTAGCCTGTTCTAATTTTCAACTATTTTTTAAATATTTAGGTTTTATTTATTATTTTTGTTAATGCTTTAAGGCCATGAAATAATTATTTTTTATTTTTTGAATTTTTTTTTTGCTCTCTTGCCTAGTTTTGGCAAATTGAAAAAATGATTTTGTACTGTGGACAAAATTATCCTCGTTCAATCCAATAGAAAGCATCTATAAAAGATATTAAACTTTAAATGCATATAGTGTTTGAAATAACTTGTGTGCATTCTTCTTTTGGCTTTTGCTGCATTTTATACTTGTCATATATATTTTTATTTACTCTTATGGATTTCACTTTTTTTTTACTTCACTCACTTCCAACATCACCTATCAACATAAACAAGAAGACTGAGAACTTTAACAAATAAAGCAAAATTCCTGCGTTCCAATAACGGCACCTTATATGCCAAAAGACTTACAAAACTATTGTAAGCATAAGTCTTTTGCAATTATATTTGCTTTACTGTTATCACGACGAAATCTATAGCAAATGTTATTGCAAATACTGTTGCGATGGGAAGCGTTTTTGAAACACTGTTTAAAAAGACTATATGTTGCACATTAGTAAACCTTTTATAAGTACGTTTATGAAAACTTGCAGAAATTCGTTAACAGTAAGCTTATTCTTCAATTCAATTGCATTATGCTTAGGGACTGGTTTGTTGGGTAGTGTCGTATTTCTTTATTTATGTACTTGCGGCGTACTTCCCGCTAGAGAATAACGAATTGCGGCTGGCGAAGCATAACAAAGAAAAAATCTTTCACGCACAAGGTTTAAGAGATTCGTTCATGACGAAGGATGCACAAATATAACTCAGCTAAACTAAAACTATTCGCTTTAGACTTTAAGGGGGAAACAGCAAAGAAATATGCAACGTTTTTGGGGAAATACAGATCACCATAAAGTATGCAATGTATTTAAGTAATTGTACACCAAAAAGGGCATTCAGTCAAAGAGGGCAGCGGGGGCAGCCAATGAGTTTCTGGTCAACACAAAAATTCGTTTTCTGGTCATTCCAAAAAGGCTTTCGTTGCTTTTATTCTTTCGTCTTAATAAATGTTAAGTCTACCTGTAACTGCCGTTAAAATGATGAGTGGATGAGGTACTAGTTCGTAACCCAATTCATGCAATATTGTTATTGATACTGCACACCAGTGCACCACCCATGCATTATATTGATGGAAAATAACTTTTTTCTTGGCCATATGTAGGCTTTTTTTAATCATCGTTAATACGATCCAATAAGTTGGCATAATGCTATATATATTTCTGGCATAGGCAACACTAAGTGTTGCCTGGCGACATCTGACATTTCCATTAGAGAGTGTGACATTTTTTAGGATAATCGTACTCAGAATGTTTTGACGTACGACCATCATTTGTGTTGTTTACAGTGACATGAAAAAATCATTTTGACAAAAAAATGGACTTAACTCGTGAACATTTTCGTGGGATCATTTTTCACAACTTCGACGTGGATTATCACGACAAGAGTGCATCGATGAACTTAAATCTATGTATGGCGATGAAGCACCATCCTATTGCACTGTGAAAAACTTGTTTAATGAATTCAATCGTGGCCGACGCTCGCTTAAAGACGGAGGTCGTGAAGGTCGTGCGAAGACGAGCCAAATCTAACGAAAGTTGTTCGTGGAAAAAGCACCTCGAAGAAAATAGTCGCCTGTTTCTTCTGGTCATGTGGCGATTGTTCCACTTGAGCAACGTAAAACGGTCAATTCTGAGTGGAACACCACACTTTGTTTGCCTGAAGTCTTCGGAGAAATTCGAAAAACGAACAAGAGAAAACGAATCATTGTGCACCATGACAATGCGAGCTCTCACACATCGGCCCAAACCAGCGCCTTTTTGACCGGCCAAAACGTCGAATTGATGGGTAATCCGCTGTACAGCCCTGACTTGGCACCCAATGACTTCTTTTTATTCCCGCACATTAAGAACAAATGCGTGGTCAACGATTTTCGTCACCAGAAGATGCTGTTGAAGCGTTCAAAATCCATATTTTGGAGGTGTCTCAATCGGAGTTTAAAAATTCGCTTCGTCAATTGGTTTAAACGCATGCAAAAGTGTATAAATCATGCTGGAGAAAACTTTGCAAAACAATAAAACCATTTTTGATGATAAATATTCGCATTCTCTTTTTTAGGCCGGAAATATATAAAGCAGCCCTCGTAGTCGCCGTTTATTGTTTTTCCCTCTTGAAGGTAATCGATGTGAATTTTCCTGCGTGCATCCTAAAAAACTGTTGCCATCACCTTATTCGCTGACAAAGTCACCTTGGCCTTCATCAAAGCCGGTTCACCCGTAGAAACCCATTAGTTTGACTGCAGCTTGGTCTCGGGAGCGTTGTAATGGATCCATGTTTCTTCCGCAGTTACATAACGCTGCAAAAACTCATTCGGATTGCGGTAAACAACTCCAAACAATCATTTGAAGTTGTCACACGATTACGTTTATGGTCAATTGAGAGCAAACGCGGCACCCATCTTGCAGACAGTTTTCTTCAACCCAACTGATGATGTAAAATCAAAACCACACTGCCATATGAAATGCGTATGGCCTGAACAATCTCACGCACTTTTACTCTTCGATCAACATATCGTGTATTGTTTCGACATTTTCGGGTGTATTGACCTTCGTCCAGCCGACCAGAATGTTTAGCATTATTTGTACTTGTGCGGCCACAATGAAAGTCAGTAAACCACTTTTTACCATTGAAATCGATGGTGGAGAGTCCCATACTATTTATAAAGCTTTTCCTTGGTTCGATTGGCGTTTTTTTATGCTATAATAATGTTTAACGATCACTTTTTCCATTTTTAACAAAATCCACGAGGTTGTATAATTTGAACAGCTGTTAAACATAAACTAAATGACGGAACTTTCTTAAATTTTGACAGTAGTCTATTAACAGATGGTACTTGATGGAAGCAGTGTTGCATTTCATTTAACTACAAGGGAAGTCGGAAAAGTTACGGAATTATGGATATGTCCTCGTATTATAGATTGTGTTAAAATTGGACATAAGTGCGTGACCCAGCCCACAACACACGCTGTAAAGGAAACTGTATAGATGGCTATAAAATTGGAGTTTCTGTAGAGCTGTCAAAGTGAATTATAATTTTGTGGCCAACTGTAGTTCTCATACGATTGGTGAAAGCTCCTCACGAGCCCGAAATTGCGATAAAAGCACTGTCACTTTGGCATTTAAAAAAAATGTCTTCTATTAGCTTGCATGTAGATGCAAGAGGTCACCTCTGTTCAATGTGTGAAAGGTAAAAAACCAAAATAAACAAACAAGCTAAAAAGGCAAAGTTGCTGGACTTTTGGCCACATATGGCTCATAAAACGTACCGCATGCTCAAAACGGGCAAATACTATTCAATATGGACATATGGGTACTTAAATTAAAGCAAATTTGGCTACCAATTTAAATTTAAATTGATTTTAAAGTTTTGGCTGAGATTAGGGACGGACTCATGGGCCCAACAAATGGACCATTTTTGCGCTTTAGTAGTATACATCAGGTCATCAGGTTAGCACATACCCTCGTGTAATTGGTTTAGGATCGAAACTTAAAACACTAATGGTTTTAAAATTAATTTAAATTATTTTCGTTTATGGCCGATTCAATTCTGAGTTAAATAAAACAAAAATACTGGTTTTTTATTTTTAAAATATATTTTTTGGATTTTTTCGAAAAATAACACAAAAAATAACAATTCAAATTTGGTCATCAGGTTAGCACTCCTTTGTTGAGAATGACCTCATAGATTCGATTGGGAAGCGACTCATACAATTTTCCAATATAATTTAGAGAAATACTGGACCAAGCGTTCTTGATGTCTTCAATTAGCTCCTCTTTGTTGGAATATTGTTTCCCAGACTCGTAAACTTTACGAGACAGCCATCCCCATACGATTTTTATTATATTAATGTCGGTTGAATAAGGTGGCCACTGCATTAAACGCACATTTTGGTCCTCAATCCATGACTTACCCACCCGGGCAGTGTGGATCGGCGCATTATCATGTTGGAAAACCCATGGCAGATTTCCAAACAATTCTTGAAAATGGGAAAAAGTTATTTCAAGTACTTTTTTGTTGGTGTTTGCATTCATATTTGTAGTCAAACTGTAACTCGCACGTACCATAATAGGAGAAGGCTCCCCACACCATCACACCCCAACCCTACTATGATGGCGATCCAACTGATGTTCCTCTTTGCGAAGATCATGGAAGTAGTAGTTGTATCCATCTGGACCAAATTATTTTTTTTCATCCGAGAAGACAACGTAGCGCCAATCAGAATTCCATGTCATGTGCTCCCGCGCAAAATCCAAGCGCACTTCCTTTCGAGCAACGTTCAGTGGGGTGTTTTTCCTTCAATTTGAGTCTCTTCACTCTTTGAATTGTAGATAAGCTCGCTTTAACATTAACATTTGCCCTGATCTTTGCGGTCGAGGAGTGGGAGTTCGAGGCTTCTCTCCAAATTGCTCTCTTATCAGCAGCGGAAATTACTCTTTTATTCCCTCCTTTATTATTTTTGTCATATTTCAACTTATTGCTCAGGAATGATGATATGACTTTACGACTTCTACCCTTTTTTTTGGATATTGAACTTATTGACAGCCCTGCTTCCATGTAAGCTTCTATTTTGGATTTCTCCTCTACGGATAGCGATTTTCCTTTACTCATATTAAAGCTACACGCAGAAAAAAAGTATGGTTGGGGTGACAATATTCGAAGAGCATCATACTATTGTTGGGTATATGGTTGAGTCACAAGAATATTATGATCCTCAGAACAATAGTATGATTCACACATAACCAAACTATGATCCTTACAACCATAGTATGATTCACACTCAACCATATTATGATCTCCACAACAATAGTATGATTCACACTCAACCTTAATATTATCACCACAACCATATTATGATCCTCACAACCATAGTATTTTTCTTATACAACCATTGTATGATCCTCATAACCATAGTGTGATTCAACCATAGTATAATGCAATCAAACATACTATGATTGCCAAAATTATATATTAGAATTGGGAGTTGTAATTCAAAAATATATTTTTATCAAGCAAGTAATTTTAAATTGCATTACATTTAGTTCATGGACAGGTTTGGGGCCATTTTTTTATTGAACATTTCATTCAAGAAACAAAAACATATATTCCAACAGCAGTCGAAAATACTTTTAGTTGCCAGCAGGGGTGAATGCAACTTCATCATCCGTAGACACCAAGTAGCGTTTTTTTTTGTATATCAAAAAAACATACGCACATACATCCATGTATGGTCTAAAAAACCTGTTTTGTTTTATTCATAGTCGAAACCATACTGTATGATTGCCGTAATCATATTATTGTTAACATAAATTTTAAACAATAATACTTTTGTTGCACCAACCATGTTTATATGGTTCCTACAACCATATTTTCATTTCTAAATTTTGGCAATAATACTATTGTTACATTTCAACAATAGTAATATTGTCGCAATCATACTGTTGTTAAAATGAAATTCAAAAAACAATACTATGGTTGCGACGAATATGCTTTTATTGTAGAGAACATATTATTGTTGCGGTAACCATAGTGTAACCATATCTTTTTTCTGCGTGTAATAGGCTACTTGAGCAGTACACAAAATTTGGATGCAATACGCGTTCAACTGTTAAAGATAAACAAAAAAGAATTTACATGTGCTAACCTGATGACGCAAAAATAGAGCACACTTTTCCATCAAAAATAATAGAAAGCAGCAAAAACCAGATAACGGGATCTTTCCTTCGCTTGTTCACTTTGCCAATGATGGAGTATACGAAGATTAGAAATATAGAGTAAAAAAATGTTGCTGCATCTTAACAACAACAACTACAAGAGCAATTATATTAAGCTTATGGGGGTGTGCTAACCTGATGACGCGCAGTTATAAGTTTTAGCCAGTCAGAACTTAACGACAATTTTACTTGTTTATGGTGAAACTGTGATTGGAGCTTGGACTCATGTGCTCAAAAAAGCCAATATATGTAGTAAAAGTCATAAAAATGATAATTGTAATTTTGCACTTCTATAGCGAATTCCTGGTGGAAGTTATTTAAGATTTGGAACCGCCGAAAGTAATGCCTTGTATTTCTTTATAATTATTGGCATAATCATAACAAATATAGGCAATGCACTAAATAAGGCATACGTATAAACAGGGTCCGAAACGGGAAAACCCCAACAGGAATAGACTTGTATAAAAACTGCAATTGTCCCAGCATATTTAAGCAGGCCTACACCCTGTTGTTGTGAATGAAACTGGTCTGCTTCAGACTCAAACAGCAATCAAAACTAATATCTTTTCGCTCATCTGCGCCCTACAAAAGTGAACTTATTCTTCAACATTGAGACAAAAAAAGAGTTGCAAATGAAAAGAGAAATGAAACTAATTTTCATAATGTTTGCAAAGCCAAACCCCACAGTTTTTGGGAATAAAACTGCTGGGGGATTATTACAAACCGTAAAGAGGGGGTCATCATCGTGTGCTACATTTACCCGAAAGTGCGCTAGGAGAAAAACAAGTCAAACACACACAGATAGAGAACAATTTAAATAATGCATATAAACGTAGAACTTTATGCAATACTCGTAACGTTTTATTTCACATTCCTTTTGCTATATTCTCCATTTACTTTGGCAAAGTTTAGACGAAAACTTTATATTTGAGATTTTTTGTAATCCTAGCTAGCATCGCTAAAGAATTGTTTGTTAAATTGTTATACAAATTTGAACGTTCCCTTTTATTTGAGTTTTTAAGTACTTTTGCCAAAAACTACTACAGTTTTCTGGCGTATTTATGGTTTATTAAGCGCGTAGGTAAGCAAGGCGAATAACTTAAATACGAGTAAAAACGTAATTGAGTTTCTTCAGACCAAATCTTATATACCCTTCAACGTAAATACGCTGAAGTCATCCGGTTTTTGGCCTAACCCCTATTTTAGCCAAATCTTTCCAATTATAAAATCAGCATTTATCTTTGTTATCATATATATATCCATATTTGCCTAGTTGCAAGACGCTTTTGCTCGTGTGGCCCAAAAAAAAGGCCCATATAATCATCATAGCGTTTAATAGTCAATATGGACATACTCAAATTAAAACAATTTCAACTACAAATCCAAATAAAGATTTATTTTTAAGTTTTGGTTGAAATTAGTGTCGGACAAAGGGGCCCAAAAAAACTGCCCTTTGTTCAAATTCAAAATTAAGAGACCACCGGTATTTATGGACATATGAATACTCAAATTAAATCTGGTTTTACTACGAATCTAAATTTAGAATTTATTTTAAATATTTGGCTGAGACTGGGGCCTGACTCATGGAACCAAGTAAAGGCAATCCTTTAAATTGAGCTTTAAAAGGAACAACGAGCGGAGAAAAGATATGGCTACTACGAGGGCTGCTATATATATTTCTGGCCTAATAATGAAAATGCGAATATTTATCATCAAAACTGTTTTTTTTTTGATTTTCAAAGTATTCTCCAGCATGATTTTTACACTTTTGCATGCGCTCAATTGTCGAAACACTTTTTCCACTCCGATTGAGACACCTCCAAAACATGGTTTTTGGACGCTTCAACAGCATCTTCTGACGACGAAAATCATTGACCACGCATTTTTTTCTTGGTGTGCGGGAATAGAAAGAAGTCATTGTGTGTTAAATCAGGGCTGTACGGCGGATGCCCAATCAATTCAAATTGTGGTGTACCACTTAGAATTAACCGTCCTACGTTGCTCAAGCGGAACAGTCGCCACATGACCAGTTTGCCGAAGAAACAGGCGAAGTGTTTCTTCCACGAACAACTTTCGTTGAATTTGGCTCGTCTTCGAAGACCCACACGATCGATTGATGTTTTGTTTCGGGCTCATACGCATAGGTCCATGATTTGTACCCTGTGATGATCTTATCAACATGTTTTGGAGTACCACGATCGTATTTTTTCAAAATTTCTTTGCACCAATCGACACGATCCTTTTTTTGCGGGATCCAACGAGTACAAACCTTTTTTACGGCCAGGTGTTCATGCAATATCAAATGTATGCTGGTGGAAATGTATGCTCACGGTATGTCACCTGGCAATCTAGCATTATCAGTTCACGCACGGCAGCAATGTTCGCTGGCACAACGGCCGTTTTTGGACGACCTTCAGGACCTTCGTCTTTGAACGAGCGTCGGCCACGATTGAATTCATTAAACCAGTTTTTCACAGTGCTATAGGATGGTGCTTCATCGATGGTGGTTCATCGATGCACTCTTGTCGCGATAATCCACGAAAATTCCATTTCTCCATTTTTTTGTCAAATTGATTTAAACAACACAAATGATGGTCGTACGTTAAAACGTTCTGAATACGTTAATGCTAAAAAATATCAAACTTTCCAATGAAAATGTCAGATGGCGCCAGAAATATATTTAGCAACCCTCGTATATGGTCACAGCAACAATAATATGTTCTCTGCAATACATGTGTGTTCGTCGCAACCATAGTATTGTTTTTTTTGAATTTCATTTTGACAATAGTATGATTGTAAGTTTTATTGCCAAGTTTAAAAAAAAAACAATTTAAATGTGGTTGGTTGGTGCGACAAAAATATTGTTTTTTAGTTTTATGCTAACAATAATATGATAACGGCAATCATACCGTTTAGTTTTTATTTTTATAAGTTTCAATATGGGTTTTTAAACAATTTTATTGTTACAATTTTTTTATTTTTATCTGTAAATTAAAATTTTTTAAATGAAACACGTTTGTTTTTTCAACCGTATTTTTTCTTTAATAAAAAATCAGTTTATTTCGAATATTATGTAAAGTGTTTTCCAATTTCGTATCTTTATGCCAATGCACCCTCAAACATTTTTATTGACCTTTCAGTGTCAAAACGTTAGTCGAAGTCAACATTTTCATCATGATACAAGTTCACTTACTACTACGAGCAACGTTTGTAAATCATTGAAAATCACTACCGAAATTCTGAGTTGGTGGCTCTGGCAAAGTTGTACAAAAACAAGAATTTCATCGAAAAATCATCTTCAGCGATGGAGCTCATTTCTAGGTGAGTGGTTTTGTAAATAAACAAAATATGCGTTATTGGACAGCAACAAACCCACATGTGCTTCAAGAGACACAATTGCATCCTTAAAAAATTACTGTGTTCGGTGTGATTTTCATGCCGGAGGTGTGATTGAGCAGTATTTTTTTCGATCAAAACAATCGTCATGTGACGGTCAATGGAGAGCGCTATCGTGCCATTTTAGAAAATTATTTTTGGACAGAATTGGATGAGCTTGAAATCGCCAATATGTGGTGTTAATAAGACGGTGCCACTAGCCAAACGGAACGCCTTACAATCGATTATCTGAAAGGCAAATTCGGTGAACGTGTTATAAAAAAATGGTTCGGTCGAATGACAACCTCGATCACGCGATTTAACGCCATTGGATTTCTTTTTATTTCTAATCATTGCCGTACTTGTAGGCAGGTAACGCTTAAACGAAATTAATAATGGGGTTACCAATGACAATCGTGGATTGCATTAATGCAATGAATTCAGGCATTCAACTCCATTCATGATGCTTTGTGGTGGCGGCCGCTGTAAAGCCAGTGGCATGATTTAATTTGTTGTTGTTGTTGTTACAACAATATATGTGACGTGCAAAACAGAAAGGGACCTAAGGGTAAAAACCAGTTTTGTTCAGGAGAGCCATTTTAAAGATTTAAATACGTGTATCTTTGGTGTACCATCACTTTCATAAAACGTGCATATCTCTGGGAGGGAACGCTTTTGGGGCATGGGATCGGTCTCATTCGATGCTCAGAATCTGAGCCTCAGATGTTGTCCACATCAAAAAAAAAAGTGAAAATTGATTTTTTACCCTTTTTCCCTTTCTCTATGCGCTGTCACATATATTTATTTTGAAGTCTTGTTCGTGTATGGGGGATCTTTTCTTTCCAATGATAACGAAATTTTATGCTGTATAATAAAAAGTACTGAATGTTTTTGGACCAAATATTTTTTAATTTATTTATTGATGTATATTGTATCCAAAAAAATCTACTTATTCGAAATGTCCGCCTTTTGCCTGTACTCACGCCTTAAGTCGCACTGGCCAATCGTCAATAGCTGCACGAACCTCGTCCATAGGAAAATTGACCACAGCTCGAACCAAAGCAGTCTTAAGAGTTCCAATGTTGGGGTATCTTTTGTGACAAACCTTGTCCTCTAAAACCGTCCACAATTTGTAATCCAATGGGTTCAAATTTGGACTGCCTGAGGGCCATTCTTCAGAGGAAACGAACGCAGGCAAATTGTTGCGAAACGAGGCCTGGGACGTTTTAGCCTGATGGGCCGGCGCAGAATCCTGCTGGAAAGTCCATGGCTGGTTTTGGAACAGGGAATTGTTAAGAGGCTTCACAACAGCTTCCAAAACGGTTTCTTGGTAAACTTTTGTTGACTCCTTGTTCGCAAAAATGCAGGTCAGTGACCCCATCGTAAGAGACACCCCACCAAACCATGACTGAAGCTGGGTGATGACCCTTTTCCACCCTTGGGATCAGTTCAGATGCTTCCTTAGATGACCGCGCATACAATATCATTTTGCTTGTTAAATTTTTCCTGAACGTTAAACATTTTTTCATCGGTGAACAAAATGTTTCTGTGCTTCACCAAAAGACGTTTGCATTTTTCAATCCTATTTTTTTTTAAAGCTGCAGTCAATAAATGTCAGATACGTCGTTTGAAAGCTCCAAGTCCCACGTCTTTTTAGTGATTCGACTCATGGACTTTTGCGTGATATTCATCTCACGGGCCATGATTTTCTGTTTTCGGAGCGGATTTCTGTGAATTCTTGATTTAACGGCTTTGATAATATGCGGTGTTCGAGCAGAGCGTGGGCGGCCCGACCAGTGGCGGTCTTTTACTTCTCAGGTCTTCTTCAACAGTTTTATGCGTCGGTAAACGAACATGCGGCTAATCCCTAGTGGCCGGAGCGTTTTGGAAATATCGCTTTTTTTCATTTCACACTTGAAAAGCGCTATTACAGCGATACGGTTCTCATTATCTGACCACTCCATGATGAAAGTTGAAACAATTTTAAAATCCCGTTACAGACTAACGCTATTGAGGTTAGCTTTCAAAATTCATATGACATTAACAGGGTATGTTCAGTTCTACCATTGAAATGGGTGTGTTCAATGTTGTAACAGTATTTATGTCCCTACTAAATACATGCATATTTATCTTTGAGCCTCCATATTTCCATGTTTAATGCTTGACAAGGCAATAAATGCCGTTTTTGGGCCACTAACTATTCCAAATTAAGCGGCGGTTCGTCCAGAACCAAATTGCTATTTTAAGGCTTTCAGCTATTCTCAGCCTTAATCTAACGACACACACTAGACTCCTGAGACGATTTTATTTTGGTAATATCTATCAACTCGAGAGGAAAGACATTTCGTACCCCCAATTCAAAAGAAAAAAATCAATAAAAACACTGAAAACAGTTTAAACAATTTGTGTAAGATTTCTAATATGCATTGACGTTGTTACACTCTTAAAAGTGGCTTAACGTCTATGGACTTACGACACAATATGTGGTGTCATAATGGACTTGGACATTTTGTCTTTGGACGTTATGACACGCTATCGTTCACAGACATTTTATTCGCGTAAGCTTTATATGTATGTTTGCTTACATATATAAATTTTACTTAAAAATTAATAATCATTTACTATTTATATATCACAAGGGCATAATGCCTTCATCGTGTCGCTGTCCTAGTGTGGCATGGCGTAGCGTAGCTTCTTCCAGAAACACGGATCACCCCATTTCAAATATGTTTTTAATTTCAAGTAGGACTGCAGCTCGTCATCCAATGTATCAATATCTCCTATGTCACCATAGATGATGACTATCACCCGGTTGCGGCCCTCATTTAAGGCCGCCTTATGGGCTAGTGTAAACTCCATTCTGGACCATGACGATTCAATGAAGTTTTTAGACAGCACCACAAGGGTTCTCTTCGATTTCTCAATAGCTCGAATAATTTGATCGGGAATACATTCGCCCACCACGAAATCGCGAGCATGTACGCACAGCTTGAAGGGAGGATGACCATTTTCTAATTCTGGAACTAGGACATGGGATATGAATTCGTCGTCATTATGGGAGTATGAAATAAAGGCGTCATACGATTTGTCTTGATCCAATTCAAGCTCGGTTATAAAGCGCAGACACATGTTGTGGGCATATAACCAAACTTTAACCTCTTTTTGGTATTTGAAATAAAGGGCTAACATTAAGCCAAAACCGGCAAAGACAACGGCTAGCGTAGTATATATGTTCCCGTTGGTACATACATCGGGCAATTCATAAAAATGCCTCAGTTCTGGTGTATTGTAACAGACAATATCGAAGAAATCGTCGATTAACCGAGTATCATTCTTCATAATGCGTTGAAGCATTAAAGATTCTTCACTGCAGTCACACGTCCAAGGATTTCCCAAGAGAAAAACCTTCTCTAGAACTGTACTTTCATTTATCCACCTCAACACGTCTATGCTGATGGTGGTCAAAAGGTTCCTTCTTATATCAAGATGAGTTAAATTAGCAGGTAGTTGATCTATTCCAATTGTAGTTAGTCTGTTGCCAGTCAAATACATGTGGGTCACACTGGCATAGCAATAGGTTTTTGCATTTGGCAGCGTGGCCAATTGATTGTCTTCTAAATGTAGCTCAATGCCTTTAAAATTTGTTTGCTCGATCATGGATAGATCGGGAATTGTTTTAATTCGACTATTGGTACAGTTGACAATCAATGTGTTGTCATACGAACGCAGGAAACACGAGCATGAATCTGGACATTCCGTTGACTCCAAAGTACAGATTAATTCCATGGGTTGAAGGGAATCAACAAACTTTCCCTGCAGTTCCTTTGGCTTCTCACATCGCAGATTATTGGTTATGAAAGTCAGCCTATTCCGTAGACGATCAAACTTGTCTCTCTTGATGCTCGTATACTCGAGGAATGTCAGAAGTTTGCAATCACAGTGTATGGGATTGTCATTGAGATCCACTGTTATAAACGTTCCCGTTTCGATGCGCAGGTTCTCAAGGTATTCCAAATCAATTCGTTGAATTCGATTCTGGTTTAGATGTATTTTTATTTTGTTGTTAGTAAAAGCTCGAATGTGTTGGGTATTGAGGACGCTTATGTTGTTGTTGCTCAAATCGAGCAAGTGCAAGGATCGTGAAGGATGCCAATTTGTGGGTAGCTGGTCTATGAGATTGTTCGCCATTTCAATTTCGACAAAGTCATGGGACATCGGAAACAATTTCTCAAATATGTCATCGGCATTAAGAAAATTGTCGCTTAAATACAGATATGCCAAATTTGCAAGGCCTTCCACAACGTTTCTGTAATGAGACAAAAAAACTTTTATTTAGTTAAACATTGTAAAGGTAAAGAATATTCAAATCGGTTCGTTAAAATTTCACAAACAATATTTGTACATGTATGCTTAGCTCATTGAATTGTCACCTGTAAAAAGCAGGGTAACTGAAATATTGCAGAAACATTTTTTGATGGACTGAAATTGAAGGTATTGAAAATGGGCCAACAAAGATAATATATCATGAACTATTATAAATATGACGATAATATTTGTAACATATAATGTTGGCATGGATCGAAACACATCCTGGAGTAATAGTGGGCGGTGCCAAGCCACCTTCAAAAATCACATTAATGGCCAAAGCAATGGACTGGTCGTTATAAAATGTTAACAGAATGCAATCAATGACTTAGAAATTATTTGGGAAGCGGGCGTGGCCCCGTACATACAACCCTGAACTTTGCAAGACCATATCTCGAGATCTAGTTCCGATATGACGATAGTAATGGGTGATCCAAGTAGAGATACTTTTTTCAATAGCCTTTGTTTGACAGATCACTTATGAGTCGTGTCATGCTGTCATGTTATTTTTGTTAAGTATTGTTTGGCAATTCATCATGGAAAGACTAACGCCCGAACAACGTTTACAAAGGTTCAAGAGCTGCCACTTCATCCAGAAAAAACAACGGTTTGGTGTGGTTTGTGGGCCGGTGGAATCATCGGTCCATCGGTATATATTTTAATTGATGCCGGTGAGAACGTAAGCGTCAATGGCGACCGTTATCGGGCCATGATAACCGACTATTTGATGTCTGATATAGAAGCTCGTGATCTCGGCGACGTTTGGTTTCAACAAGACGGCGCCACTTCCCAGGCATCGCATCAATCAATGGATTTATTGAAAGAACACTTCGGTGAGCAGATAATTTCACGGTTTGAGCCGGTCGATTGGCCACCAAGATCGTGTGATATCATACCGTTAGACTTTTTGCTATGGCGATATGTAAAGTCTAAAGTTTATGCGGACAAACCCGATTCAGGCTTTGGAGCAAAACATCACGCATGTCATTCGACAGTTACCAGTCAAAATGCTCGAAGAGTCATCGAAAATTGGACTCAACGGATGGACCATCTGAGACGTAGCCGCGGCCAACATTTGATAGACATAATCTTCAAAAAATAAATGCCAAAGAATGGTCTTTCAAATGGTAATAAACATTCCCCATTCAATTTGAATTTTCTGTGCTTTTTTCTTTAAAAATGTAGGGAACCTCGAAATGGATCACGCGTTAGTTGGTATGTATGATGTTGGTATGGAAAGACCCATTCAAAATGGACCGTAATCCATGATAGAGGGTATATAAGCATCGGCCTGGCCAAACTTTATTTTTGCACTTGTTTCATACTGTGGCACAGCGTACGAGTATTATTTCACCACTAAAAAAAAGAAGACAGACCCATGCTTATTATACTGCTTGATACCGAATTATATAATACTTTTGAGCGATATCCGTCCGTCCGTGTCTATCTACCTCTGTAATCAAAGTACAGGTCCGAAATATGAATCCCTTTCGACAAAACTTTCCACAATGAATTTCCGACCAATAAACTCTGATGAAATTTGACCTTATTTGTCTAAGATTTCTTTGAGCCCCCTAACCAAGGTCCCTCAAGATTTGAGGTCCTGCCGCTGTAGAATCTACGATTATGACCATTGATCCTGTAATGTACCTAGGTTGAATTTCGAATAAGAACATCTCATATACGATATCATCATATATGATATTGGCGCGTCGCGGTGGACCGACGCTCCCTTGAACTTATGCTCACAGTGGATCAGAACTCATGATGGATGGTATATAAGCTTCGGCCCAGCCGAACTTAATTTATTCACTTGTTTTATTTTAAATTTTCTCTATACCTATTCCTAGTTTTATAAAGGGGGTTAGTCTTTCAAATAAAATATGTAATTATTTCTATGATTATTTCTAATCCACATTAGGAAGTCTATTCCGAGAAAAGAAGATCGAGAAACGATGCTAGAAAAGTGTTTCAAGCAGTGGAGCTGTGTGTAGAGGTGAAATTGGCAACCTCGAACTGAGACGTAAAGTGCGCTGAACAGGAATGGTTTTTTTTTAAATAATTAGCTGCTGTAGTCCTTTCCGATGACAACTATACGATACCAAGCGGTATGGGGTGGAATGCCCAACTCTGAAACTGGAAGAGGTCAAAGGAATCGTTGAAGTATCGGCAGAGCTGTATAAGACAGATGAAGACAAAATGATAAGGTGCATACATCAGCTTACTTGCACCATCTGGAAGATCTTACGCATGATTGAAACTCACAAACATGGTGTCATTGCCAATAAAATACTCGCAACAACCGACCAAATCATTACACTGCGCCAAATAATGGGAAGTATCCACGAGCAGCAAATTAATACATATCAGCTCTTCCTCGATTATGAGGCTACATTCGATACTTCGATAAAAGTTAAATTATTTAAATCATGGCTGGACCACTTCTGGTACACCGTTGTAAAATGACACTGAGTGACACCAAACCCTCAGTTAATATTGTAGACAGGGTGACAGCCTACCGTGTTATTTCTTCAACAACTTATCGAAGAAATCCTGGAAAATGAAACGTTCAATAAAACGCTCTAATAGAAACGAACACTTCAGGCAGAAAGGTGTTTGACCAGAACAAGACTGATTGGGATGCCTTCCGAAAATCCACCAAACTATTCCCTCGGATGTTCGGTTAGCCGAGAAAAAGTTCCAGGTCCTCATCAACGCAGCAGCTGTTTGTCATATTTCTGCTAGAAAAAAATCCGAGCCACGATCAAATTTCACACTCGAAGATGAGCGTAATGACATTCGGCGTTCCAACCCTACTGACCCTAGCACTAGGAAACTCAACTCTTGAGACCAGTAAGTTAATCAACGAATATAAGCGAAACAGATGGCTAGTTTACTAAAGGCAGTGCAACTTAATTTCCGGAGTTGGTAAATTGTGGGCAACAGTCAACTCGCTCTCTAAACTTGAATGAACTTTTGATCATGTCAGACGTCAGAATAATGACAGATCCGAAACCCCTAAGCGCCCACCCACTAAGCGAAGAGGATGGTATTTCGTCGTATTCGCGCACTCTGAGTTGAAGAGGCACCACTGCAATATATCGTAGGCGAAGTTGCCAATGTAATGCGTAATGACATTCGTCGTTCCAACCCTACTGACCCTAGCACTAGGATACTCAACTCTTGAGACCAGTAAGTTAATCAACGAATATAAGCGAAACAGATGGCTAGTTCAAGCGAAACAGATGGCTAATTTTTGGAGTTGGTAAATTGTGGACAACGGTCAAATCGCTCTCTGAACTTGAAAGAACTTTTGATCATGTCAGACGTAAGAATAATAACAGATCCGAAACCCCTAAGCGCCCACCCACTAAGCGAAGAGGATGGTAGTTCGTCGTATCCGCGCACTCTGAGTTGAAGAGGCACCACTGCAATATATCGTAGGCGAAGTTGCCCATGCCACAGCGCAAAGTCATCAAAGTCACCTAGTCTAGGCAGAATCTTAATTCACTTGCATACCCCGGCAGCAGAGTTATAATCAAAGTATTTAATTTGCCGTTAGCCACTCATCAAGTTCCCGATGCCTGTGGACCGTTTCTAGTGGTACCGTTTCTAAAGCTAGACTCAGCAAAACCGATTCGAGTAGCAAAGTCGCTTGTATCACTGCTCTTCCCCAGCCTGATCGAACACCTTCCATTTATATAATAAATCCACTTTCAAATCATCAGCGATACTGTTTACTGCATGACCACAGAGCTGCGGTTGTCACTTAATGTGAAAGTTGACGACGTCACCATCCTGACTAACAACTACCCCAAAATTATTGGGATCACATAGACCGCCTTGTTCGAGCCTCTGCACACGCGGCAGCTATCTTCGAAAAGTTAAAAAGTAGCAACAAGTTTCTCAAGTCACTAGCCGACAGTATTTGGAAAGCTGACGAAGATATCTTGTTGACCTCTTACAAAGGGATAGGTCGGCCTGTATCGAACTACGCAGCGCCGGTGTATCACTAGGGTGTATCCTAATGTCTTCTAAGGACAAATGACGTTGCCACGTGCAGACTATATTTATTGTTATCTAAGTAGTATCTTCTTGGTTGTCTTCGCAGTTGTCGTCCCAACCACCAACTCTTGGACAGGATGCCTACGCCCAAGCAGATCAGGTACGACGTTAATGATCAAGAGAAAGAGGTCTAGCGGTACAAGAGATGGCCTCAAGATTATCGAAACTATCAGGCAGGCCTGAACGACATTCATGCTGATAAAGTCGCGGCAGCAGTAGTGTAGTGCTAGGATAACATACCCAGGAAATTTCACCAGAGGAGGCTCAGCTGAGATCTGGAAGGTGCAGATAGAATCGTCTCCTGTTATCAGAGACCTTATGACGTGCTGCACATCGTTAATTGTCCCACTAAAACTACTAGGCTTTTTTTGGACACATCCAGTTCAATGGCGCTTTCTTTTCAGACGAAAACCGATGCAGATTCCCCATAGTCGAACAAGACTAACAATGCTAAACATATTGCTGTTACAACAATAATAACCTGAACTACCATCGGAGAGATCAAGTGAAAAACGATAAGAGAACTCTTGGTATTGGCAACTGGAGTAGGCACACCCAATACGGAAGTGCTTATCATTTCTCATTTATTAAGCCAGAAGTAGTAAGTAATCCAATCATCAGGCATTTGGGATCACAAAACTGGCACAGGAACTAACACGAACATGCAGCTATTTAGGCAAGGGAACTCTAGTTAATTCCTTCAACATACCATTAAGGAACAAGGGGAAACTTCTCTGAAATTAGTGAGCTGTGCTCGATTCAAATCTTATACTCACTGCTCGGGACATATTGTTTAACGCCGGCACCAAACGGCTAATGTATTTTATGGTAAAGTTTTTACGTGGCTTAATCATAGATCTCTTACTTGTAAAGTCGCTGGCATTTGCTAGGTGGACATCCACTGCTGACAAATTGTTAGATGCGCATACCCAGATTTGAACCTGCGCATACTGGCCTGATAGTCGTACACACACTCCCTTTACAAAATGACGGTCCACTAAGTAAACATGAAACTAATTCTCTAACGATTCTGAAGATTTAAACCATCTGCCCATTATTTGCTCATAGACTGTGATTTGAATACGTTTGGGTCTTTTCCGTCCATTGATACTTGGAAAGCACTACACTGAATAAAAAAGTAAATCATTGTTTTGACTTGGGGGGGTGGGTCATTTGGAAGTGTTTCTAATTTCCCGCACCAACTGGTCGGCACAAAGAATAGCTAGCTACTTACCTAGAAATCTTTGTAAGCTTATTGTTGTTCAAATACAAGTGCGTTAGTCTCCAATTGGACTGGAAGACGTTGTCCGGTATATCTGTTAATAAGTTATTTGATAAACGCACACGTGACAGATTATTTTGCGTCATAAATATGTCGCTGGATAAATGTTCCAATCTATTGTTACTCATATCGATGTTACTGAGAGCAGAAGAGTTGGCAAACAAATTTCCGGGAACTGATGTTAAACCACAATTCAAATTGGCCAGCTCCAATTTTGGTAAATTGGCGAGAAAAGCGGGTGGTATAAATGACATGTTGAACACTTCCTCGCAGATCATTTTGAATTTCTTTAAGTCCTTATTCCATTCGAGGAGGTTATCAGGCAGCGCCTGGAAACGGCTGTTGCTAATATCAAGCTTTTCCAGCTTCTTTTGGTGGCGAAAAATGTCCTGCGGTAAAGTAGTCAAATTTCCGCCTATACACAATTCATTCAAGTTTTCCAGGTCGTCGAATATCTGCGCCGGCCATGCAACCCCCTCTGCAGCCAGCGTTAGTTGTCGGACATTATGGAACAATGTATTGGAAAACAAACGTACGGGTAGAATGCGAGTTTCATTAGTAACTGGTATATATAGATATAAACTTATGACACCTTGCACTCCTAGTGTCTGCAATATTTCTGCTACTAAAAAGCTATCCGACAATGGACATTGTTCCAAGTGGAATGTATTCAATCTACCCACTTTCATTGCAGGCAGTATTCTTTTGAACTTCTTCGCTGGCAAGTTGTGGCAATTAATTACTATTGAATTGAATTCAGATTCAACTTCGTGCACATAAAACATTTCCAATCTTGAACTGGAGCTGAGTTCTTCAATTTGGTAACCGCCTTCCGACTGTGAACATTTCCATCCACTTGGACAAGATGACCGCTTGATTTGTTCAGATATCGTTGAGGAGTTTGCATCACATTGTCTAATGAGGTTGACCACAACTAGAACGGAGCAAAGCAGCAAGAAAATGTTGTTCCTCGATGGTGACATGTTTATGTTCTTCAATTATTAGTAAATTACGAGCAGTTGAAACTCGACAGCCTGTGGTTCCCGAGACTTTTTTACCTCGCATTGGTGCGAACGTCACAGCACGTTTATAAAATTGAATTTGTTATTAAACACAAAAATATTTTTTATATTATTTCAGCGTAAAATTGTAGAGGTTTCTTAGTTATCTACTTGTGAAGTGATCACATTGGCTAATCGCTTTCAACTAACTTACAAAGTATGCTCGCTGTGCATTCCGATTCTTAGTGATTCTCTGGAATAAAAACCGGTTAATTGGCAATTGTTTGAATCAACATAAACGGTAGGCCACCTCAATCCCCTTTAGAAGTCTAGATACACCCCACTTACATAAAAACAAATTGTAAAATCCACAAAGACAAGTACAACATTCAAAGTCTGGCCAGGATGACGATTTAATACCCTACACTACAGCTTATTCTGAAAAGACAGTATTTGGGTTTGGGATTAAAAGCGGGAGAGTTCTTCTAATAGTAACTACTGGAAAACATGGACCAATATGGTCCTATTTTACCATGGTTGGTTACCAGTTACTGTCGCTTGTTAACCCTTGAGAAAAAGTCGGTTTGCAATCGGCTCGGAATATAAAAAATCCATTGGACGAGATGGCATTCTGCTGGAACAACCAAATGTTAATAATCTTAATGAAAAGTCTGTTCGAAATATCATAAGATGATAGCTATGCTATTATTATGGCAGAAACGACCACCTATTCGGTTGAAAAGTGTGGTCCGACTGGTCTGAAGTGTGAGTCACATCTTTACATCAAGTTTTTTGTCCAACTTAATTTGACATTTCTTTGTTTCAGTGTTTAACAAATTTGAGCATGGAGAGGTGGATTATTGAAGCCTTTTACGAAAATGGGCGTTCAAATCAAAATGCATTTCGTACACTTCGTGAGTTTTTTGGCCAAATGTGGCCACAATCGGGAGAATTGTGAGCAAATTTCAGCAAACCGGGTCTGTAGGAAATGTGAAAACTCCTGTGCATGCTCGCCCAGTTTGTTCTCGAAAGTGTGCAGAAGAGCCATCAACCTCGACTTATGAATAGTGTTTGCTGTGGCGAGCTAATAACGGACTTTTTAAGGTTCTAACAGGATGGAGCCAGTTGCGACACAGCTCTTTTGCGCGAGATATTTAAGGGCCGTTGTGGCGATGTTATTTGGCCGCCATGATCTTGTGATTTGACACCGTTGGAAATTCAAGATCTAGGATGTGATAATTCGGCAAATTATGACGTTGAACCTTCATTATGTCTCAGAGTCATTAAAAATATGGACCATCGGGTAGATTTATGCCACCGAAGCCGTGGCGACCATTTGGCCGATATTTTTTTTCACATATAATTTTCATAGATCCTTCTATTCTCTGAAAACTTTTCGTTTTTTTCAATTAACTATTACTAACGAAATCAAGGGAAACTGATCGGTTATTAGAACCGCTTGTGACATCTAATAGTTTAACTTAGAGTTGTCCATTGGCACCAATAAGTGTTTAGCACAACAAATAATATCGCCCTCATACCATCTTTGTATTGAATGTCAACCAAAAAAAAAAAAAATATTAAAATATATTAAATTGTTATTATTTATTCAAGGTTATCCAATTTTACCTGTTTAACCTGTTTAAAAAATATTTGGGAGAGATAATTTCATTTTTATCTTGTTCGACTACAAAATTGTTTTATTTGAATGACTTGGCTTAATTTACCCCGAAGTCTTTAATTAAATTTATTTAATACTTTAACTAACTTTAACTAAAATTACTTAATACTTGAGGTTCTTGCTACTAAAAATTCCATTGCACAAAACAAAATTGGTCATACTAATGGAATACTTCGAGTACACCAAGCCGCAATCATTCGGTAATCAAATAATTCGGTTGTGACAACGAAAATGTTTTCTGTGTGTACGCTCCAATTTGCATATTTTATGGTGATCTTCATAGACTCCACGAAGCCCAAAATGTAATCGATGTAACTGGCACATTTTGGTAATGAAAAATAAAAATGAATTTATTTTTGTTTAACTATTTTCTTGAACAATCTATAATAAAGTGCCTAGACTTGTGAGAACAAATGTACGTATATGAGCTAAAATGTAAATAAATATTTTTTGGAGCAATTCCTGAAATATTTCGGCTTAGCTTTCTGCACCCGTGAGCTATAGCAGTTTCAAAACCCCATTAAAATTGAGTTTTCCTTCCATAACATTCTGAAATGTATACTTTTAGTCACATAAACAACATAAATGAGGCAGTACGTGGACCTTGCATTAAACTTTTTTAAGAAAATTGTGTTTAAGCTCGAGATATTGAGAGCTTTTTGAATTTTTTTTTTCAAAAGATTTTCGTGTTATTTTTTTCGATTTTTGGGTACCGTTGGAATGTTCTGTTATTTATGTATCTTTGAAACCATTAGGAATAATAATACTCGTAGTAGTGCCTATCATTATATATCGTAGATCACAAATCCACCAAATTCCTTTTTAATATTCCCTTACAATCCATACTTTTGTAGAAAAGATATAATCCCAAACTTGCATAAATGCTCTAAATTAAATGCCACCCTTCTTTAAAACTCCTTAGGCATGGAAATATTCCCATTGGAGTACTTATTTCCCTCAACATCCTGTAAGTAAACAAATAGGGAACTTCTCTAATATCAGTGAGTTGCGCACAATGCAATTATTATACTTACTCAGCGGGACCTACTCGTGCACACCACTTCATATATGTATTCATTCATGGTATCGAGACTTAGTACAACAAGTAAGGAAGTTTCAGTCGGCTGATCCGACATACACATACCCTCACCCATATATGGATTTGAAATTTTTCTTCGTTCGGTCCTCCATTGCCTGAAGCGTCCCAATTTATTGAAATTTCGTAAAATGCCTTATGTGTGAAAGGTTCTATGGGGTGGGCCATTTACAATTTAAAATTTGAATCGGCTGTAAAAAACGTACTGGCTTAATTGTTTGGCAGGAGATAAAGAATTTTACCGAAAAATCGTGTTTTCAGATATATTTTTTAAAATTTCTGGTTTTAATGGCAGGGTTGAAATTTGTCATTTAATAATGGAACACCATCCGATGCGTTTTCGCTTCGCCCAATGGGCTGAAGATTGTTTCGCAGGAGATGAAGAATTTTACTGAAATGTCGTGTTTTCAGATGAAGCTCTCTGTGGCTATGTCAATAAGCAATATTGCTGTATATGTGGTTCAGACAATCCACAGGTGACTATTGAGAAGCCAATGCACCCACAACGAGTCACTGTTTGTTTAAAATGTTAAATCGCCCACCCTATAGAATGGGGCGGGCATGTCCCATGCGAATACCAATATTGACGGAATGGTGCATATGCTCTGTAGGTACCAAAATGGGGCATGATACTTATTTTGCACGCCATTATTGTACTGTAGCAAGGTAATTTGTGTGGAACGTACCAGAAGGGGCGTGGCTTTGAATCCAATTATTTTCCACCAAGTAAACCTTATAATTGTCTTCCTAAGTTTTTATTTAAAGCTAGATCGTCTGAACAACGTTAAAGATATCACAAAAAGACCAAAAGTGGGAGGTATCTGAAAGGGGCGCGTCAGCCACTTATTTTATATGGAATTTAAAAGTCGGTTTTAAATATTACGGTGTTCACAAATTAATCTAGTTTGACGCACTGGGTAACAAGATACTAAGTGGCTGATTCTGAACTGCAGGAGTGGCTAGTAGTCCAATTTTTTGTTTCGAAGTATACTGGGTGGCGCACCAATTGTGCACTCAGAACGTTTTGAAGTACGACCATCATTTGTGTTGTTTATAGTGACTTGAAAAAATCAATTTGGCAAAAAAATGGAATTAACTTGTGAACAACTTTAGACGTGGATTATCACGACAAGAGTGCATCGATGAACTTAAATCTTTGTATGGCGATGAAGCATCATCCTATAGCACTGTGAAAAACTGGTTCAATGAATTCAATCGTGGCCGACGCTCGCTCAAAGACGAATGTCGTCCAAAAACGGCCGTTGTATCAGGGAACATTGATGCCGTGCGTATACTGATAATGCAAGATCGTCATGTGACATACCGTGAGATAGATATTGCATAAACACCTGGCCGTCAAAATGATTTGTTCTCGTTGGATCCAACAACACACAAAGGAGGCTCGTATCGATTGGTTCAAAGAAATTTTAAAAAAATAAGATCTCGGTGCTTCGAAAGACGTTTATAAGATCGTCACAGGTGACGATTCGTGGATCTATGCGTATGAGCCTGAAACAAAACACAATCGACCATGTGGGCCTTTGAAGACGAGCCAAATCCAACGAAAGTTGTTCGTGAAAGAAGCACTTCAAAGAAATGGTCGCCTGTTTCTTTGGCAAAACTGGTCATGTGGCGACTGTTCCGCTTGAGCAACGTAGGAGGTCAATTCTGAGTGAGAAATTCGAAAAACGAACAAGGGAAGACGAATCATTGTGCACCATGACAATGCGAGCTCTCACACGTCGACTTAAACCAGCGCCTTTTTGACCGGCCAAAACGTCGAATTGATGGGTCATTGGCACCCAATGACTTCTTTTTTTTCTTTTCAAGAAAAAAATGCGTGGCCAAGGACTTCGTCGCCAGAAGATGCGTTCAAAAACCATGTTTTGGAGGTGTCACAATCGGAGTGGAGAAATAGTTTCGACAGTTGGTTGGAGCGCATGCAAAAGTGTATAAATCATGCTGGAGAATACTTTGAAAAACAATAAAATCATTTTTGATAAATATTCGCGTTTTCATTATTAGGCCAGAAATATATAAGTATAAGTATATAGCAGCCCTCGCAATAGACCGGCCTGTAGGGTTGAAGTTAGGATAGCTTTAATTATTTTTTTAATGGACTGCTTCAACTCAACTATACTTATTTCTTGGTTATGTCAAGCAAGAGGCGTACATACTCTTGCTTGACATAACCCCATAAAAAAAGTCTGGTGCAGTCAGGTCCGCTGACCTTGGGGGCCAGCGCAAAGTGAAATTTCTGGATATTAATTTGTTTGTGATTTTTTGTTAGATCTCTGCTATAACCGGTACGTGCAGTTTCTCCATCTTGCTGGAGCCTAATGCTGTTAAATCGGATAAGTCTTCGGCGCAGTTCTGGATTTTTAAACTCCTTCAACATCTTTAAAAAAGGATCCCCATTCACAGTCACTGTTACGCCGTTTGCTTAAAAGATGTATGGCCCCGCAATGCAGCTTGGTGTACCGAGCACAGTAACTCGTTCTTGGTGCAGTTTGGTCTCATGGAGCATTCGTGGATTAGGTTCACTACTTGCATTGCCATTTAGATAAAAACGGGCCTTATCAGATATAAACAAGCAATTTATCAAGCGGTTGTCTTCTACGTTACAATTTTAAACACTTTTTGGCAAAATTCTATTCGAATAGGCAATTCCAGAAGGTTTAACTTGCTTGTAATTTGGACTTTGTACGAAAAAAAGTTTAAGCCATCATGAATTATCGGTTGTAATGACCGTATGCCAACTGCAATTTACACCGCTAAGTTTCGAGTCGAAACGCTTGGATTTTTTCTGAATGGACTATGCTACAGACGCGATGGTGTCATGAGCCCGAATATAGAGATCTCCATGGTACGGTGTTCGTGCGATGTTTCCAAAATCGGCAAATATGTTAACCAGCCTCAAAATGGAAAAATATTGTAGCATGCAAAATTTTAAACCGATGGGAATTATCGTGCAAACCAGCCGCCCAGACGGACATGGCTCGGATGACTTAAAAAGTCATAAAACTGATTTTGTCTAAACTACTATTTTGGATCCGTTTCTCTTTTCTTCTGTAACAAAATGCTATATACCCTCTCACCTAGTATTGTTTAGTAATTTAATAAGTAATTCCTAATTTTACGGACTCAAACGAAGGACAAGTGGACTATTCGTATGTTCAGCCGACCCAATGTTTTTATACTATCCACCATGGATTGCGTTGTAGTATATCATTGACATTGTTGGGGGATATGGTTGTTGTTAGTGGGTCCAGGTTTTACAGAACTACATTGTTGGGGGCCTATTAACCGCAGTCATTTTCATATTCGCCAATTATATTGTGTTAGAAAAGCCATATATCAATTGTTGAGGGGGCCCTAGAGTGTCCATAGATTCGGACCTTAAATTTAGACAAATCTTAAAACTTAAAGAATATTGAGATTAGTAAGGAAGTTTATTAGTTACGGTGTTTGAAGGGACCTGATTTTCGAAACTTGCGACCCTTACCTTAAATATAGTCGAATCGTAGAATTAATGTTATTTTCGGATGTGCAAGTCCTAGAACAAAGCTGACCCGAATCTTAAATCTAGGTACACATTTTGACGGTTTTTGGTCCCCGGAGCACATAGACCACGCCCATAGGCCAAGGCCTCAAATTCAGCTAAATACGTACCCATATGTCTATGTTCGAAAGAACCAATTTTCTCACCCAAGGGATCTTAGAACCATGGGTCAAGGACTTAAATTTAATCAAATCGTTAAATAAATATGATATCGATGGCAAAATTTGTATGTGGTCCTATCCGAGTTCAGAATTGGTACAAATCTTAAATACACGTACATATTTACAATTGTTTGAAAATATCACTGGATATCCATATGTCCCCGGTTTTTGGGCTCCTGGGCTTATAGGCCACGCCTATAGGTCTAGGCCTCGAATTCAGCCGAATCGTAAAAAATTAAATATTTAGATTCTTTATAAAATACCATTGTTTCTGAGTACCCATATGTATATGTTCGGGACCCTAGAGATCATACCCCCATCGGTCAAGCCTCCAAATTCCTGCAAATCGTTAAATTTGTGTAATATTTTAATTTCTGACAAAGCTTTCGATGTTATTAATATTCATGTATCCATGTTTCAAGGAGGTCGATTTTTGGGTCTCTTAGGCCCAGAGACCTTACCCTCATAGACCAATGTCTCAATTTTTTTTCGAATCGTTAAATTAATGTGATATTCTGTTTCGTGGCAAAATTTTATTGGTTTTTAATACTCATAGTTCAAGAAAGATTTGGGCCTATATGGTCGAAATTCCAAATTGGACCAAATCTTTAAAAAGATACATATTTGGATTTGTGAGAAGATTTCACTATTCCTCGATACTTATATGTTCTCGAACATTTGGGCCTTTTTATGGAAATAATCTATGCCTAACACTTTCAGAAAGGCTGACTTACAAGTTAACTAATCAAATTTCATAGCAAAAATGCCAAAAAAATTAAAAAAATGGATTTTGACTTTTTTAAGTCTCTTAAAGGGGAACTTTTGCCCGATTTGATCCATTTTCTATATTACTACAGCGCCTACTTAAGGATATATATGTGGCAAGTTTGAAGACTCTAGCTCTTTTCATTTGGACTTAATCGTGCATTAAACATGTATGGCTAGATCGTCTTTGAATTGTAGGCCGAAAATGCTAGGGGCGATTTCGCCCCTAGCATTTTCGGGCATGGTCGTAGATGGGCATATTTAAATGAAATGAGCCAAGGAATACGCTGGTTATATTTGTCCAGTCGTGAATGAATCACCCTGTATATATAATAAGATTCGTATTTTGAGGTGCTACAAACGGAATGACAAATTTATACGATATAACTGCCATCCTATTTATGGTGAAGAGTATAATTAATGTAGGGTACCGTCCCTGAGAACTGCTGCGGACAGAACAGACGTTAACAACAGACGAACACACACATGCACACATTTCTAGTCTAACGTTTCTCTTCCACTCTCCGCTCGTTGTTAGTCAAAGCGCAAGTGATGGAGTGGAAGGGGAAAAGGAATAGAAGTTGTGAACGCAACGAGGAGTCTTAAGGCCCATTTAGTCTCGACGGTTGACGGTAGATTCTGCAACCTGCAGAAGTCTACCGTCGTCAACCGTCAAACTGTAGTTATCTCCCTCTAACACATGCAAAATGCAACCCCCAACTGAAATAGCTGATTGTCTACCGTCAACCGTCCACCGTCAACCGTCGAGACTAAATGGGCCTTTAAGGGGACAGAGAAATAGCAAGGAGCTAAGCTACGGTCGTTTTAAAGTTAAGAAACCAAACCGTGTATTATTTCTAAGTTAAATTTGTGTAACACACCGAGAAATGAATTACAATAAATGAACTATATTTTATAACGTTTAAAGAAAACGTCAAGTGTGTTATGTTTTGGCAAGATCGCAGGTAAACTCCCTACATTAATGGAGTATGCCATTCGAGCGGGATATTTAAAATCAAAAATTATTTTTGAAGCATCTCTTGGAAATCTTATACTTATTGAACTGCCCTCGTAACACTTGTGCTAAGAGTTGTCAATAAAAATGATTAGTAGATATGTGTGAATAATAGATTTATTAAATTATTCGCATTCTGTATTACAAGATAATAGTCAACATTGAATGTTGGATTCGAGTGTTAGAATCAAATGTTGCTTGAGAAAAACCATTCCATCATTCGGTAAAGGTTGGCTAAATATGTCACCACAAAATGTTAATCGGATACCTTTTAGATTATATAAATATATATTTTTAAGATCGTTGTAAAATTTCTAGACGATCTAGCAATTTCCGCCCGTCCATCTGCGTGTCTGCATAAAGCATATGTAAGTATAAGTTGGTATTGTAAATGGTCAAAAATCGTCACAGTGGCAAAAACGTATCTCAAAAGTTCAGCTTTAGTGGGACAACCTTAGAAAAACCAAACAAATTGTCGTCCTCATTATAATAGCAGAGGGGCTGACGTACATACATGGTTGGCGGGGCATTGTTGCCGCCCTCTCGCCTTGACAATATGCGACTTTAATGAACAGTAGTAACTTCACGAGTCAAACTGTTCGGAAATGTTTGTGATCCCATTTTAGTTCATCAAAACTTTTTCCTAAATGGCCGCCCTTCGACCATGGATAGTCGTTTGCGTTGCAAAGTTTATAAAAATTAAAAAAAACACGCGAAATTACTTCGGTTTTTGGAATTAAAGCGGTAGCAACAGTGTACACAATTGAGAGTAATATGGCAACACTTGTTATCTTTGTATACGCCAAAGAGAGTTGAACAACAAGAGGGTTCGTCGGCGAATTCGTCAAAAGAAGACAATAAAAAACCAATAATTGATATAAAAAAATAATAAAATAGGGGTTTCAATTAACCGATCTTTTTCAATCGGTTTTCAGTTTAAGCGAAAAATGGCCGCTTTAAAGAAACTGGTTTTTAGTTTCAATTTCTTAAGAACCCGGTTTTTTGCTATACAAGAAAATAAACATTTTACTATTTCTTTCTTGAAATGTTATTTTTTTGAATATTAATAATATATTATATAAGTATATGAATTTTGTTTATGTACAATGTAAAAACAACGCAAACATTTGAAGCTATCTGTCTTGCTTTAGTGATAGCAAAGATGTAACACACACAAATACAAAAGTAACTGAAAACTTTGCCCAATTTGTTGGCAAAAAAAGGTTCATTTATGCAGACGGGATGGAAAGGGAGATTGTGTTTAGCAAATAGATATGAAAAAGAAAAGCACTGAAAAAAATTCCCGTGTTATAGCAATGAACTGTCTCCTAAAATTCTACCAGCCCACCTTTGTATTAGGGTTTTATGCAAACATCGTGCGATAGGGTGCACCTTTACGAGGGTTGATATATATATTTCTGGCCTTTCTGGCGCCATCTGCCATTTCCATTGGAAAGTTTGACATTTTTTAGCATAAACGTACTTAGAACGTTGCGACGTTCCACCATCGTTTGTGTTGTTTACAGTGACTTGAAAAAAATCAATTGGCAAAAAAGGAATTAATTCGTGAACATTTTCGTGCGATCCTTTTTCGCAACTTTCGACGTGGATTATCACGACAAGAGTGCATCGATGAACTTAAATCTTTGTATGGCGATGAAGCACCATCCTATAGCACTGTAAAAAACTGCTTTAATGAATTCAATCGTGGCCGACGCTCGCTCAAAGACGAAGGTCGTGAAGGTTGTCCAAAAACGGCCGTTGTGCCAGAGAACATTGATGCCGTGCGTGAACTGATAATGCGAGATCGTCATGTGATACACCGTAAGATAGAGGCATTCTTGGGAATTTTTTCCACAAGCATACATTTGATATTGCATGAACACCTGGTCTTATAATAGGTTTGTTCTCGTTGGATCCCCGCATTTTGACATTCGCTCAAAAAGGGCTCATGTCGATTCGCGCAAAGAAATTTAAAAAAAAAAATACGATCGCGGTGCTTCAAAAGTCGTTTATAAGATCGTCACAGGGTACGAATCATGCATCTATGCGTATTAGCCCGAAACAAAACAGCAATCGACCGTGTGGGTCTTCGAGGACGAGCCAAATCCAACGAAAGTTGTTCGTGGAAGAAGCCCTTCGAAGTGCAAATGGTCGTCTGTTTCTTCGGCAAAACTGGTCATGTGACGACTGTTCCGCTTGATCAACGTAGTACGGTCAATTCTGAGTGGTACACCACAATTTGTTTGCCTGAAGTCTTCGGAGAAATTCGAAAAAGGAACAAGCGAAGACGAATCATTGTGCACCATGACAATGCGAGCTCTCACACATCGGCTCAAACCAGCGCCTTTTTGACCGGCCAAAACGTCGAATTGATGGGTTATCCGTCGTACAGCCCTGACTTGGCACCCAATGACTTCTTTTTATTCCCGCACATCAAGAAAAAAATTCGCGGTCAACGATTTTCGTCGCCAGAAGATGCTGTTGGAGCGTTTAAAAACCATGTTTAGGAGGTGTCTCAGTCGGAGTGGAAAAAGTGCTTCGACAATTGGTTTGAGTGCATGCAAAAGTGTATAAATCATGCTGGAAAACACTTGAACCTTAAAACAATAAAACCATTTTTGATGATAAATAATCGCATTTACATTATAAGGAAAAAATATATATAGCAGCCCTCTTCATTAGAGAGCTTTAAAAATGGGTTGCCTCTCTAGAAACGAAGATTTATAAGTTTTAAACCTATTCCTAAAATATTGGGGCTCTAGCTGTCAGCATTCGTGAGCTGGACCAGTTTTAAAACACTATTAAAAATCCGTCAATTACTCGTACATTCTCGATTTTATACTCTTGGTTAAATAAATGACCAAATATAAAAGAGCGGTACAAGTACTTGGACTTTGTATTACAATAGTGTTGAAATTTGTTTTTCTCTTGAGATATTGAAAGTTTTGTTTAAATTTATAAAGACGGTTTTCATTATATTTTTATCATTTCTCATATTTTTAACTTTGAGATCAGTGAACAGTTCAAAGGTCCTTTTCTGGTACTTTTTATTTCTGTACCTTATTACAATATTAGGAAAGGATGTTCTGTACCAATCTTAATATAAATAATTATTTAAAAGGATACAGAAATAATGATATTGAGTAAGCACTATCCACAAAAATTAATAAAAATTTAAAAATATGAAAAAAATGATTACAGCTCTTAAAAAGATATCAAACTTCAAAAATATTCTAAGGCAAAGTCGATATTCTAGTATATTTATTTTGGCAAAAATATAAAATCGCGAATGTTATGGGACGAAAATTCTGTTTTAAATTAAGTTTTGAACTGGTCCAGCTCACGTATTCTGCCAGCTAGAGACAAAAAAATCTACTGATATAAAGGTGTACCAACTGATTTTTTGTGGGCAACTGTTTGATGATTACTCAAAATTGAAACTAACAACAGTACTTCTCATGCGTTTGGTGAGAACCTGGTCTTTAATTGCAGCCAAGTAGTTTTGTTTTTAAAGTTGTCAAGGACCTGAAATCGCGTTGAATGGGGCAGCCACGATAAGCATGTCCAGCATTTTGTTAAAAAAAATATCGTCTTCTTTTTAAATATAGAATCAAGAGGACTCCTCGAGCTGGTAAAAATGCATTTTTAATTCGTTATAAGAACTGTTCAAGTTTTTTATCTTGGTTCGAGACCTTTTTGTTGTTTCTTTTTCAGAATCAACTAAAAAATTGGTGAAATGTATTGGCTACGGTTGCCAGGCAGACTGTACAGCTGTTTCTTAACTCGCCAAGGTTTTTCTTCAGCTGTCTTTGGCAACGATTACTTCGGCTACAAATCAAATGACTTATACGGGAGTTTCACTGTGATTAATGAGAATTACCCTTTGCGTATAGTCTTCGAACTGTGCGAAAATCAATCTTCATAGCTAAATATCATTTCCAACAACTCCTTTTCGCATGGGCTTTCGTCTAAAAACCACAAATGCAAAAGCACAGAGTGTGTGTGTTGTACATGTACTCATACGTGCGTTATACATTAGGGCGTACCAATCTTTATTAAATATGTTTTTGTTTAAATTTAAAATATATCTATCTATTTTCTGCAGGAGACATTTGTATGATTTTTAAGAAGAAGTAACAAACCGGTTATTCAACACAACAAACCGTATTATTCAAAAACTGGAAAATGGAAATTTTTTTTAAAAACCGAATAGCCCCTTTTTAGTTTCCGAAGGGATCACCCTGTAATAAATCAATTAACTGCTCCAATTTTAGTTTGTAAAAATGTGTACAATGAATGTTTCACTTATCCCATCTTGTGTAAATGTGCCCAATGCAAGTTTGCCGATGAGACCTCTTCTTTTTTGATTATTTTTAATTATATAGGGTGATCAATCTAGAGGTATTTTTCACAATAAAAAAACACATAACTTCAAATGAAGTGTGGATTCTTTATTTAAAAGGACATTTGATGCCACTTAATTTTTTAATATATGTAATTTCCTTTAAATGTTGTCCATAACTACGCCTCTGGATGTCCATTCGGAGGCTCCAATATTGGATGGCTCATTAGAGCATTTCGACCAGTATGGCGTTAATGACACGCGCTATGTTGGCTTCCAAAACCTTAATCGTGGCTGGTTCGTCAGCCTAAACTTTGGACTTTGCGTAGCCCCAAAGAAAAAAGTCCAAAGGTGTGATATCACACGATCTAGGCAGCCAACTCACCGGTCCAGAACGTGAAATTAGCTGCTCTTCGAAATGACCTCTCAATAGATCCATTGTATAGGAAGTGGCACCGTCCTGTTGAAACCAAATGTCGCCTAGATTACGGCCTTCAATTTCAAGTAGAAAAAACTCCGATAATATGGCGCGACAGCGAGCACCATTCACGGTTACGTTCCGGCCATCATCATTTTTGTAAAAATATGGACCAATGATTCCAACACTTCATAAACCGTACCAAACTATGATTTTCGCGTTGCTAGTCTTTCCATGATAAAATGGAAATACTAAAAAGAAAAAAAGATAAAGTTTAGCACAACTCGCGCGTAAGAAAACCCCTATTGAAAAAAATAACTCTAGATTGAACACCTTATACATACCGAAAACATATGTGACGCGCAAAATAGAAAGGGACCTAAGGTTAAAAACCAGTTTTGTTCAGGAGAACCATTTTAAAGATTAGGTCCCTTTCTATTTGCGCTTAGAATCGTTGACTTCACTTTCATAAAACGTGCATATCTCTGGGAGGGAACACTTTTGGGCATGGGATCGGTCTCTTTCGATGCTCAGATGTTGTCCACATCAAAAAAAAGGTGAAAAGTTGATGAAAAGTTTTGTTCAGGAGAGCCATTTTAAAGATTAGGTCCCTTTCTATTTGCGCTTAGAATCGTCGACTTCACTTTCATAAAACGCGCATATCTCTGGGAGGGAACACTTTTGGGGCATGGGATCGGTATCAAGATTAGGTCCCTTTCTATTTGCGCTTAGAATCGTCGACTTCACTTTCATAAAACGCGCATATCTCTGGGCGGGAACACCTTTGGGGCATGGGATCGGTCTCATTCGATGCTTAGATGCTGTCCACATCAAAAAAAGGTGAAAAATTGATGAAAAGTTTTGTTCAGGAGAGCCATTTTAAAGATTAGGTCCCTTTCTATTTGCGCTTAGAATCGTCGACTTCACTTTCATAAAACGCGCATATCTCTGGGAGGGGACACTTTTGGGGCATGGGATCGGTCTCATTCGATGCTTAGATGTTGTCCACATCAAAAAAAGAAAAAAAAATGAAAATTGATTTTTTTACCCTTAGGGCCCTTTCTCTATGCGCTGTCACATATGTTTTTATTTAGCAGGGTGTGTCATGTTTGATTTTTTGTTTAAAAAATAGTTGTGGTTATTGTCGAGATGAGTGAGCGGGATGTGTTTTCCATGCCACGGCGTCAGAACCACATTTCATGTGGATTTTAGGGCTTACTGCATCATTCTGTAGGAGAGGGTATTTTTCCTTTTAGTTTAATTAAAAAGGGTTTTTGAAAAAAGTGCACTTTATTGAGTATTTGCTAAACAGATGGACAGAAGTTAATAAGAATGGTGAAACCCTACACTGCAAGAATTATGTTGGTACTAAAGGGTGTTTTTAGATATTACTTTATTGTCGCAAATGCGACAATAAAGTAATACAAATCCAAAAGCTATTAACGAGACGCCTTAACAAGTCACAGTTTGTGGTGATCTATGGGCAGAGGGAATCATTTGTCCATATTTCTTCAAATATGAATGGTATACAATTTACTAATTTTGCTTAGTTCATAGTCAGATTTGATCAAAGCCTATACACTTAAGTGCAGGCAATTTTCAAGTCAATGAGAAACTGCCGGCAGTAGAGTATTCCACCGAAGGATTTTTATTGGGTTTACTTTGTTAGGTGGAATACTCTACTGCCGGCAGTTTCTCGTTGACTTGAAATCTGCCTGCACTTGAGTGTATAGCATTTGATCATTGTAGCGACGAATGTGCTGATGTCTAAGGATGGTGAAGTAGCGTTCACCGATACTGCGATTACCACCCCTGCTTGCATCAAAAGTATTTTCGACTACCTTTTGAACACTTTTTGGTTTTCTCTGTGAACAAATGTTCAAAAAGGAACAAGGTCTCAAATCTGACTACGAACTTAATATGCCAAGAAAATGAAAATGTTCTTATATAGTATGAAATAAGAAATAAGAAAATTATTCTTTATTTAAGAACATAAATTTGTGCTTGTGCATACGTAAAAGAGTAATTCTTATTCGTTTGAATGAGACTACTGTATATGTTTGTGGGCGAAGTAATCGTTGCAAATACTGCTGAAGGAACAACTTGGCGGGTTTAAAAATAGCTGTACAGTTTGCCTTGCAACCAATACATTTTACCATATTTTTGTTTACGTTGATGTTGAAAAAAAGCAACAGCGGTCTCGAACCAAAATAAATTTTAACCAAACGGAAGCTATTTCATTAAAAAGTTTTATATTTTTCGAATATATATAATATGAAACTATGAACAAAGTTAATAATTTTGTGAAATATTGTCATAAATATTATAAAAAATTGTCATGAAAAATATGTAACAATTTCATGCAAAACAAACACAATCAAATTGCATATTAAATTAATAAAACTAACGAAACGTATTCTCGAAAAACAAGAAAATCTTTCATTGAGTTGTTAAAAATCACGATCATCAAACCGGTTTCATAATTTTTAAGCTTTTTTCATATTTCTTATGAAATGTTTCGTTGGCTGAAACAATAAGACAAATTTCGTTATTTATATGAAATGTTTCGTTTGCCAATTCAGCCAATTAGCCAATAGCTAATTTTATTTTCTTCTTCAACTTTTACAGTTTATATTGATCTTATTATATCTAGTACGTGCTTCTAGTATACCATAGTATCTATCTAGAATTTGTATCGTTTTAACTAAAGTTTAAATGCCCTGAGGCCAGTCCATTTTACATTTGATTTTATTTATGAAATTAGTTCACTATTAAAATGTTCATCATTTTTACGTCGTTATGCCTTTTTGACACAATAGTGGTGTTTTTTTAAAAGCCTTTATAAATACGATTGAATAGTAGAATCGCATTACAGCTATTTCAGACTGACAAAACTAGTGCTGGTTTCTCCATTTATTAAATGTACAGTTATCAATGATGTGATGGATTTGTCCTCAACGGATCTTCGTCCGTCTTAAAAGTCCCTTTGATAAGTTATTTGTAACCAAAAATTACGCCGCCAGCCCATAAACCGCACCAAACAGTCAGTCTTTGTGGATGCATCGGTGTTTAAGAACTACTCGTGGATTCTTATTTGCCCAAGTCGGCAATTCAGCTTGTTAACGAATCCACAGAGGTGAAAGTGTGCTCGTCGTTGAAGATGCTTTTCTTTCTAAAGTCACCATTAACTTTTGTCTGTTTCACCAACCATTCGGCGTATTGACGACGCTTGTAATGGTCAGTAGGCTTCAGCTATTGAGTCAATTGAACCTTGTAAGCGTGTAAATTCAAATCTTTATTCAAAATTCGCATCAGTGATGTTGGTGAGATTTTCAATTGTTGAACACGACGAAGAGACGAGATTGACGATTCTTCTGACACACTGACGCGAACAACATCAATGCACAGGTGTTATAACATTTGATAGATTATACTGGCCAAAAAAATTACGAAGTGTCCGAAATACGTTTAGATTTGAATGCCCATTTTCGTTAAAGGCTTGAACTATTTTACGGCGCCTTTCAATTGCGTACCTCTCCATGGTTGAATTTGTCAAACACTGAAAAAAAAAGAAAAGGTGTGACTCACAATAAACATTGTGCATTATGGTTGGACCAACCTTTATACAGGGTGAAGCGCGGTTATTTGCTTATTTGAGAACGAAATGAAAAAATGATGAACCTTAGAAAAATTTATTTTATATTTTAATCATATTGAACAGTAAGGCATTTTTTAATTACATGGTTTTTAATAGTGTATCTGGCAAATGTCGACTTTCGCTATCCTCACACTGCTGCATACGTTTTCTGAAGTTTTCATGAACTTTAACAAGCATGTCGACTGTTATTCTGCCAAGTTCAATATTGTTAATTAGGTCTTTCAAGATGTTGGGGCGGTTGATATACACCTTCGACTTCAGGTAACCCCACAAGAAAAAATCGCATAGGGTTAAGTCTAGTGAGCGTGCCGGCTAGTTCACATCACCCCTCAAAGAGATAAGCCGTCAAGGAATCATGTGCCTCAAACAATTCATGGTAACCCTCGCTGTGTGTGCAGTGGCACCATCCTGTTGGAACCATGTATTCTCTAATTGCAGTGCCTCAAGATCCATCTGAAAATCCGGTGGAGGGGACGTCTGGTCTTACAGAGTTCGGTTTTACTTTCAACAATTGCAGCAAGGCTTTCTGAAGAGGGTTATCACGGACCTGAAATCATGATAAAAGTAGTGTGCAGCCACGAAAATCAATTTCACTTTGCCATTTTGTTAAAAACTTGTCTTCTATTTAAATATAGAAGCAAGAGGTCTTGAGCCGGTTTAATCCCTGTTCAATGTGTAAAAGCAACAGACCGAAATAAAACAAACGAACTAAACATACGCCTGGAAATGTCAAAAGCAAGTGATTTCTTCCGAGCAGAGCGTTTCGGATTTTGCAGTACTACTGCTCTACTCTCTCGATGTTTTGTGGTGTTGTAAACCTCTCTCAGGTCCTCTTCGTACACATTCCCTGCTGTTTTCAATGAAGTTTCCCAATTTACAATTGATTGCCGTCGAGGAACACGTCCGCGTGAGGGAACAGCGAAAATCGTAAACAAAAAGTTCGCTGCACTGCAATAATCGAGTGCGCATTTAAAAAATACGCTACAACATAATTGATTGCTGCGAGGAACACGTCCGCGTGAGGGAACAGCGAATCGTAAACGAAAAGTTCGCTGCACTGCAATAATCGAGTGCGCATTTGAAAAATACGCTTCAACACACAATGACCTGTCCTTACTTGTCCAATGCATGAAGGCAACTGAAAGGCATACACATACAAATCTCCCGTCAGCCACTATAAGCCACCACACTCTCCACTCTCTACGACCAACAGCCTGTAGTGCAAAAAAGCAAATTACGGCGCTCCACCCTGTATACTAGACAACATATTTAATGTCGAAAGAAGTGTTTACCAAATGGATTGAATTCGCAATATTTTTGCGAAAAGAAATTGATTTCACTTTCCTTTAAAATTGAGCTAAGTGACGATGTTGAATTTACAATATCCTCGTTTTAAACCTCATTTTTGTTAAAGTTGAATGGTCATATTATTTCTTTCTTTCTTTATACCTCTAATGGTTCATAAAATGTGGCATTTCAAAGATTAACGTTCAGTTGTACTTATGCTTATATTGGCGGCACCAAGCCCCATTGTCCATTTATTTAAAATTTTTAACAAAAATAATTCCTAGTCGAACGTTACATAATCCGTACGATAAAACTCTAATATAAATCAATTTTGGAATGTTTCCAGGGTTCGATTTTGTACAAACCGTTTTAGAGTCAATTCATCTCTAAAAAATGCATTAAAAGTTTTAAAGCTGATGTTTTCGTTACCCTTTGATTTGGCTTTGACAACAGCTCCACTTTTTCAAACCCAAATCTGCATAAAAAACAATGCTAAAAATTAAAAATGTTTTCCAAAAAGTTAGCGGAAACTCTAGAGGCCTAATGGACCCATACGCTATTGAAAGAAGTACTTTTGTAATTTGATTTAGTTTGTTGTGTAATGTGTATCAAAATGCCTCAAAATCAAGTTTTTAAATACGGTATCGTCTATTGGAAGCAACATCATTTGTTATCAAATAGTTCAGATCGAGGTTTTTACCCTTTTCACAACAAACAAATAATGTCGTACTTTGTCCGTTAGCGTATGGGCGAATTAGGCCCCGGGCCTATTATTTATTAGCACTTACAAACTTGTTAAAATTTAAAGATAAGTTATTTACACACTCAATTGTGGTATTAATTAATCTATTCTGCTCCACCATTAGCTTAAGTTGCTGCTGTTTAAGTTCATTAGAACGATTCAGAGTTTCAATCAATTTTTCCTCATTCTCCACCTGTCGCCTAAGCAGTTCCAAAGACTCACATTCATATCTAGTTGTTTTAGCATGCCCAAGAGAAATTCTCCTACCGGATGTGCTGGACTCGTCTTGTTGTGCAAATGGGGTGCTCGTGTCAATTGCTGCTTGTAAGGCTTGATCCGTCATATGACCGTCGTGCGAGGAATCGGTAATGCTACCAGTACCATTTTCCATATCTGCCAGATTTGCGCCATTTCCTGCAAGCTTACGCGTTGTCCTTAGCTTTAGTTCCGACCAAACCTTCAAAGATTAAAATGATTCTAAAAAGGGTTTTTGGGTTCAACAAGAGTTCAACTTGCTTACCTTTTTCCATTCTCCGGTTGTCCTCTTTTTCGGCCCCAACGCATTTAACTTAAAAGCTAGTCCATTCCAAAAGGGTTCTCTAGTGGTGCTGGCGAAACCGCCAGATGCTGGCGTGTTTTGGCCTATATTAGGATTATTCTCCATTTCTTTGACCAAAACGGAAAATTGTGCGGATGTGGTTTTTTTGTTGTTCTAGAATTATTAAAAAATATTTTTATCATTAGTGGACTGCTATATATGTACATTTCTGGCCTTATAATGAAAATGCCAATATTTATCATCAAAAATGGTTTTATTGTTTTTCAAAGTATTCTCCAGTATGATTTATACACTTTTGCATGCACCCAAACCAATTGTCGAAGCACTTTTTCCACTCCGATTGAGACACCTCCAAAACATGGTTTTTGAACGCTTCAACAGCATCTTCTGACGACGAAAATCGTTGACCAAGCAGTTTTTTCTTTATGTGCGGGAATAAAAAGAAGTCATTGGGTGCCAAGTCAGGGCTGTACGTCGGATGACCCATCAATTCGACGTTTTGGCCGGTCTAAAAGGTGCTGGTTTGAGCCGATGTGTGAGAGCTCGCATTGTCTTGGTACACAATGATTCGTTTTCTCTTGTTCGTTTTAAGAATTTCTCCAAAGACTTCAGGCTAACAAATTGTGGTGTACCACTCAGAATTGACCGTCCTACGTTGCTCAAGCGGAACAGTCGCCACATGACCAGTTTTGCCGAAGAAACAGGCGACCATTTGCTTCGCAGTGCTTCTTCCACGAACAACTTTCATTGGAAATGGCTCGTCTTCAAAGACCCACACGGTCGATTGCTGTTTTGCTTCAGGTTTATCCATGATTCGTCATCTATGATTCGTCACCTGTGACGACCAATTTGCACCAATCGACACGAGCCTTTTTTTAGCGCTTGTCAAATTGTGCGGGATTTAACGAGAACAAACCTTTTTTACGACCAGGTGTTCATGCAATATCGAATGTATGCTGGTGGAAGAAATGTTCAAGGATACCTCTATCTCACGGTATGTCACATGACGATCTTGCATTATCAGTTCACGCACGGCATCAATATTCTCTGGCATAACGGCCGTTTTTGGACGACCTTTACAACCTTCGTCTTTGAGCGAGCGTCGACCACGATTGAATTAATTAAACCAGTTTTTCACAGTGCTATAGGATGGTGCTTCATCGCCATACAGAGGCTTAAGTGCATCGAAGCACTCTTGCCGTGATAATCCACGTCGAAAGTTGTGAAAAATTATCGCACGAAAATGTTCACTAGTTAATTCCATTTTTGGAATTAATTTGTTTGCTATGTTTTATAAGGAATTTCCCGATCCGAAAACTGCAATTTAACTTTAAAAACGTTTTCAAATCTCACACAGACTTTTATTTAGGACTTGTTCATCTAAAGGGCATAACCTTAAAATTTTCGAGTTTTTATTTTATGTAAGAAAACAGTAATCAGAGATTATCTCTAAACAAGGTAAACATATTTCCCTATCTTTCAACGAAAAAACTTTTTGTTTACCAGTGCGATTTAGCCTATAACCCCACATACTAAGAAGCTAAAAGTATTTTTAGCTCTTAAACTACATTGAAAAAAACCTTTTACTATTTGTACAAATTGTAGGAAGAAATTTAGAAGTGTGGACGAAAAATTCTTTTTGTACTTATATTTGGTGGCATTCCAGAATTTAATAAATATTTTTTGGTGCTTAGAGTTTAGAGGGAGTTCTTCAGACTTGTGGTTTTTAAGAAGAAATGAAACGCATATACTTTAATATTAAAATCAAGAGTTTTCTTTATTATAAAGGTAAGGGTTTGTCATTATGTTTTAAAATTGCTTTCGGGCAAGTGGCCGCCGCGGTTGGCTCGAATAAATTCCAGCAGAGAGGCCCAATTTTCGACCACTTTTTACAGCATTTTTTCCAGCAATAACGTGGAATATTCTCTTCTAAGGCGTCAATCGTGTCGGGCTTATCTGCGTCACATAACCCCACAAAAAATAGTCCAGCGGTGTTAAATTGCACAAACTTGGAGGCCACGCCATAGGACCACGAAGCGAGATAATGTGCGCCAATAGTTTCCTTCAAAAAATTGATTATTTCGTTGGCTGTATGGCATGTAGCGCCGTCTTGTGGGAAACAAAGGTCGTTCACATCAACATCCTCCAATTCAGGCACGAAAAAGTCATTAATCATGGCTTTATAGTGTTCCCTATTGACTGTAACATTATGACCGGCGTCATTTTTGAAGAAATATGAACCAATGATTCCCTCTGCCCATAGAGCACATCAAACCATGACTTCTTGAGGATGTAACTGCGTCTCAACAATGGCTTGTGGATTATCATTATTCCAAATGCGACATTTTTGGTTATTAACGTACCCATTCAGCCAAAAGTGCGCCTTATTGCTGAACAAAATTTTCATGTAAAAATCAGGATCTGTGGGCATCTCGTTTTGGGCCACCTCACCACGATTTGCAAACGTTGTTCCGAAGTTAGTTTATACATTATGAAATGGCAAACTGATCATAAATCAAGTGACAGCAGTCAGAAAGACCAACTCCGAAAAAAGTGTGGCCAGATTGAAAACAACACGTCTAGCAAAAAACCCTTTATTTCAAATCGGGAGCCAGGCAAGATAATTCATACGCATGTTAACCTCTACTTGGAAAGAAAATATACATGCAATATAAGCGTTTGCACCTAAACATAAATGTGTTTGCAGTAATGTTACCAACATTTCAATTTTTATATTTATTGGCAAATAAGTGAGGCGTACTTTTTTTAAAAACTCAGAATTGTAAACAATTAAAAAATATTTAAGAATACTTAGTAGGGGCATAAATACTGTTACACCCGTTTTATGTTGTAAAATAAAATGTACTGAATGTTTTTGGGCCAAATATTTTTTAATGTATTTATTGATGTATATTGTATCCAAAAAGTCGCACAGCTGCACGAACCTCGTCAATTGGAAAATTGGTCACAGCTCGAACCAAAGCAGTCTTAAGAGATCCAATGTTCGGGTATCTTTTGTGACAAACCTTGTCCTCTAAAACCGTCCATAATATGTAATCCAATGGGCTCAAATCTGGACTGCCTGAGGGCCTTTCTTCAGAGGAAGTGAACGCTGGCAAATTGTTTTAAAGCCAGGGCTGGGACGTTTTAGCCTTATGGGCCGGCGCAGAATACAGCTGGAAAGTCCATGGCTGGTTTTGGAACAGGGAAGAGGCCTCACAGCAGCTTCCAAAAGCAGAAGCTTCCAAAACGGTTTCTTGGTAAACTTAGGCCGATGTTTTGACTCCTTGTTGCAGGTCAGTGACTCCATCGTAAGAGACACCCCACCAAACCATGACTGAAGCTGGGTGATGACCTTTTTCCACCCTTGGGATCAGTTCAGATGCTTCCTTAGATGACCGCGCATACACTCTATCATTTTGCTTGTTAAATTGTCCTGAACGGTAAAAATTTTTTCATCGGTGATCAAAATTTTTCTGTGCAAGTTATCAGCGTGCTTCACCAAAAGACGTTTGCATTTTTCAATCCTATTATTTTTTAAAGCAGCAGTCAATAAATGTCCGGTACGTCGTTTGAAAGCCCCAAGTCCCAAGTCTTTTATAATGATTCGACTCATGGACTTTTGCGTGATATTCATCTCACGGGCCATGATTTTCTGTTTTCGGAGCGAATTTCTGTGAATTCTTGATTTACCGGCTTGAATGACATGCGGTGTTCGAACAGAGCGTGGGCGGCCCGACCGGTGGCGGTCTTTTACCTCTCCAGTCTCCTTAATCAGTTTTATGCATCGGAACACGAGCATGTGGCTAACCCCCAGTGGCCGGAGCGTTTTGAAAATATCGTCTTTTTCCATTTCACACTTGAAAAGCGCTATTACAGCGATACGGTTCTCATTATCTGACCACTCCATGATGAAAGTTGAAACAATTTTAAAATCCCGTTACAGACTAACGCTATTGAGGTTAGCTTTTAAAACCCATATGACATTAACGGGGTATGTTCAGTTCTACTATTGAAATGGGTGTGTTGTTCAATGATGTAACAGTATTTATGTCCCTAATAAGTATATTCCCAATAATATCATCATATTTTTTATAGTTCATAAGATATTGTCTTTTTAAGTTCAGGGTTGTTGACATTTGTAGATTTTGACTTAGTCCTTGTGTGGAAACAATTTTTGCCTCTTGGCCGATCTGTCCCCCATTTTCAATACCAACCGTCTCAGTCCACCGACGCCTGTTTCTCCAAAATTTCAGCCACCTAGCTTTAATAGAGCGACCTTTAGTTTGCTTTCAACAGACAGACAGGCGGACTTGGCTAGAATTTTACAACAATTGAGAATATATATATATATATATATATATATATATATATATATATATATATATATATATATATATATATATATATATATATATATATATATATATATATATATATATATATATATATATATATATATATATATATATTATATATATATATATATATATATATATATATATATATATATATATATATATATATATATATATATATATATATATATATATATATATATATATATATATATATATATATATATATATTATATATATATATATATATATATATATATATATATTATCTACTCTATTCACTCGACCACATTCAATAGTTCGCCCTTTTCCTCAATTTCTTGAAGACTCGGTTACGGTCCAACGAATATGAATTACAGTGATTGCTGTCATCAGCGAAAGAGTAGATTGGATTCATGGTCTGACCCCAAAAGATCGTCAGTGAAAGTAAGAAAAGTGAGGGAGAAAGGACAGAACCCTGTGGTACACCTGCGGTCAGCCTCTGGATGAGAACCCATCTACAAAAGCTCGAAATAAATCGAACAAAGTTATTACCGACGCCCAAAGCCATCAGCTTTGATGTGAGTGCACCGTGCCAGACTTTATGAAGAACCTTGGAGATATCCGGAGCCCCACGACCTTACTCTCACCAAACTGGTGGATGCACCGACTCCAACGTTCCGACAAGAACGCCATCGGGTCACCGGTAGTGCGTTTTCTACGAAAACCATACTGTCGATCACTAATTAGGTCGTTGGTCTCTAAATGCCTTACAAGATGGTGGTTCATCATGCCCTCCATTACCTTGAAGAGAACTGAGCAAATAGCAGTTGGAGGATATTACGCAGGATTATTGGCTTCACCCTTTTTGGGGATCGGCTGAACGTTCGCAGCCTTCCAACGCGCTGGGAAGACTCTCGCACTGTAAGCAAAGTTGGATGTCCTAGCGTCGAAGAGCACTTACATAGCACAAGTGCGGAAATAAAGGGTGGTTAAATTTTAAGACGTTGTTTTTGAATAAAACACAAATTATTTATGAAATTATTGTCATTTCATTTTATTATGATAATATTGGTATGGTTCAATTATGTATGGAAGAAAATATCGGGCAAATGGCCCGTCGCGAACTCGGCGACACACCTTCATCCGATGGTCCAAATTTACGATGACGCTGAGGCATAATTGAGGTTCTATGCCGTTTTTGTGCCGAATTATCTCATCCTGTGGCGCTTCAATTGTTCCGGGCTTATCGACGTACGCCTTTTCTTTCAAATAACCCCAAAGAAAGAAGTCCAACGGTGTCATATCACATGATCTTGGCGGCCAATTAACATCGCCACGACGTGAGATAACACGGCCATTGAATTTGTCGCGCAAAAGAGCCATTGTTTCGTTAGCTGTGTGGCAAGTGGCACCGTCCTGTTGAAACCACATATCGTCCATATCTTCCAAGTCGGGCCATAAAAAGTTCGTTATCATCTCACTATAGCGAACACCATTCAGAGTAACTGCCTGACCGGCCTCATTTTGAAAAAAATACGTCCCGGTGATGCCGCCAGCCCAAACACCGCACCAAACAGTCACTCTTTGTGGGTGCATTGTTTGTTCGACAATCACTCTTGGATTATCATTCGCCCAAATGCGGCAATTCTGCTTATTGGGGGTCCACTGAGGTGAAACTGTGCCTCATCTCTGAAGACGATTTTCTTCGAAAATTGATCATCCACTGTTAAATAACTTTAACGCATTGCTAGCTTGTGTATCTTTCCATGGTTCAAATTGAGCTAGTCTGAAATTGAGAAATATCAAATGAAATGCAGAAAAAAACTTGACGTTTAGGTGTGATTCACATTCAACATCGGCCCTTAAAACTTAACCACCCTTTACCATCAGGGCCCCGGGATTTATTTATACGAGACTCGCAAGTTGCCCTGGCCGAAGCTTATGTACCCTACAATACAAAACGCAAAAACACAAGTGGACAAGCTTATAAGTATATACGAGTATAAGTACACTACATCATAGATTACTGTTCAATGTGAGAATTTAGTTAAAGGGACAAGGCACCGGCCTCTTTACTATCAGGGTGTGTATATTAGTTCTTGTATATTAGTTCACAAATATAGCCCTCCAAAGTACTGGTTTATATAGGCGGGCCACGTCATTTTGTACAATTTTTACACAAGGCGTGTCATTAAACGCTTATTAAAAGAGTGAGTAGTCGCTAAGGTTCTAAATTCAAAACTTTAGAGAATTTTCGGAAATTTCTTTGTACACAAAAACTGACTGGCTTTATGCATCATAAACCGTTTGATTTGAAAATTTGTAACTTGTAGAAAAATAGTTATTCATGAGAAACTATAAGCGCATAATAACCGAGCTCGCTAAGGTTGTTCAAATTGTCTATAGTTTTCTGTAAACAAAATCTTTTTTTTTTCTTGAACAATGGTTTAAAGTTATCGCCATAGGGACCTCCTAGGCGAGTAGTCAATAGAACACGGACAGAGATTGCTACCATAATATAGTTTATAAAAACTTCCTAGTCCTAGTCGGTTCTATTCTGTTAAAATCCTTTAATCATCGGTCCATAACTTTGGCCATAAATTCGATTGTTTAAAGGAGACAAGGCACCGCCCACTATCCTTCTGAATGTGTTTCGATCTAAGCCAATATCATATTTCCAAATATTAACGTCATATCTATTAATTCACGAGATGTAGAATTTTTAAGTTCAGGTTTTTGTGAGCGGTGCCACGCCCTCTTTTCCAATGTGACCATAACATAGTCTTCATTAATTTCCTGGTCTTTGATTTCATTCGGATAAAATTTTATAACGATCGGTCCGTTACATTGGCCTTAAATGCCCCCTTATACGAGGGTTGCTATACTTATATATATTTCTGGCCTAGGCAACACTAAGTGTTGTCTGGCTCCATCTGACATTTGCATTGGAAAGTTTGTAGTATAAACGTACTCAGAACATTTTGACGTACGACCATCATTTGTGTTGTTTACAGTGACTTGAAAAAATCAATTTGACAAAAAATGGACTTAACTCGTTAACTTTTTCGTGCGTTCATTTTTCACAGCTTTCGACGTGGATTATCACGACAAGAGTGCATCGATGAACTTTAATCTTTGTATGGCGATGAAGCACCATCGTATAGCACTGTGAAAAACTGGTTTGATGAATTCAATTGTGGTCGACGCTCGCTCAAAGATGATGGTCGTCCAAAAACGTCCGTTGTGCCAAAGAATATTGATGCCGTGCGTGAACTGATAATGCAAGATCGCCTTGTGACATACCGTGAGATAGAGGTATCCTTGGGCATTTCATCCACCAGCAAATATTCGATAAGGTTTGTTTTCGTAAAAAAGGTTTGTTTTCGTTGGATCCGCACAATTTCAAAGGCTCGTGTCGATTGTTGCAAAGAAATTCTGAAAAAATACTATGGCGGTGCTTCTAAAGACGTTCATAACATCGTCACAGGTGACGAATCATGGATCTATGCGTATGAGCCCGAAACAAAACAGCAATCGACCGTGTGGGTATTCGAAGTCGAGCCAAATCCAAATGGTCGCCTGTAATCGGCAGTGTGGGTATTAGAAGTCGAGCGAAATCAAATGGTCGCCTGTTTCTTCGGCAAAACTGGTCATGTGGCGACTGTTCCGCTTAAGCAACGTAGGACGGTCAATTAACACTCACAATTGTTTGAATGCAGTCTTCGGAGAAATTCGAAAAACGAACAAGAAAAGACGAATTATTGTGCACCATGCCAATGCGAGCTCTCACACATCGGCTCAACCCAGCGCCTTTTTGACCGGCCAAAAAGTCGAATTGATGGGTTATCCGCCGTACAGCCCTGACTTGGCACACAATGATTTATTTGTATTGCCGCACATCAAGAAAAAAATGAGTGGTCAACGATTTTCGTCGCCAGAAGATGCTGTTCAAGCGTTCAAAAACCATGTGTTGAAGGTGTCTCAATCGGAGTGGCAAAAGGTGCATAAATCAGGCTGGAGCTTACTTTGAAAACAATATAACCATTTTTGATAATAAATATTCGCATTTTCATTATTAAGCCAGAAATATAAATAGCAGCTCTCGTACAATTTTATCATAACATACGAGTAGTCCAGAAAAATTGCCTAGTCATTGGTTTCATCCTGTTAAGATTTTATAACGTTCGGTCCATTATGCGAATTTTTAAAGAGGGCATGACACTGCCCACTTTTTCTTCAGGATGTGTTCCGATCCATGCCAATCATGTTTGTTCCAAATACCAATTTCTAAATTCAGGTTTGTTGATTTGTCCAGTTGACCCAGTCCTTGTGATTGGAAAATTGTTACCTATTTTTCCGATTTAACCCATTTTCAATACCAACCGATAATGCGACCTGTAGTTCGCTTTCCACAGACGGACAAGCGGAAATGGCTAGAACATCTTAGAACAAACTACGACAATTTAGTATACTTTATATGTACGTTATAGGGTCTCCGACCATTATTTCGATGTGTGACGAAGTTTGTGGAAAAGGGAATATACCCTCAATCCTATGATGCAAAAATTGTCATACCTTGTTGGTTAGGGCCACCCTAATGTACTTGCATAGATACAAATACTAGATACATATATGTACGTGTATTTATATTTGCTAGTGAATTAAAAATTTGCCTCGTTTACATACACACACTTCAATTGCTAAATTGAGTATAATCGATATCAATAATTCTTACATACATTGCTTTTTTGCGTTTTGTTATCCATAGCTAGCGAATTATCTTTTTTTCTCTATTTTCTTTCAAAATTTCACTTGAAATTGACCATTTAACGTTAGTCGTTATTAACAGTTGTACAGTTCATTTTTGGCTTCCGGTTAAGCGTTATAGTTCGTTATTGTAGTTTTCTCCTGTTCTGTTAACAGAGCCAATGATCGAGTATGCGAATATAATAGCTCTGTTAGACGGCGATCGCGAAATGGACAATATTCGATTGTGTTATACAATAACACTGGCAGTGCGACTACATCAGCATTGCCAACTCGCACGGATTCGTTTGTTTCTATTGGGCTACTGTCAACATCAAAACTGAAAAGCCAAAACACAAAGGCGGCACCATGCGCATGTATGTTTTAAACGATTATTAGGTACGTATGTATGCTTAGCAGATCTGTTCTGAAACCACTTTACGGTGGGGTGGAGAGATTTCGTTTTCTTTGTATTCTATGGACAAAAAAACTGAAAAAATCACGTGAATAGAAATCGATCGATGATCTCGAAATAAAATCGCTGTCCTGTTTTCTCTAAGTTTTTTTTATTGCAAGTATTTTAAAAATTATGCTTAGTTCATTAGATTTTAGACCATGTTTCTATTCCACATTTCATTCAAATAAAAGACTTAGTTGTCGGTAGTTTCGAAGAACACTACAAGTACTTTACGAGGGCTGCTATATATATTTCTGGCCTAATAATGAAAATGCGAATATTTATCATTAAAAATGGTTTTATTGTTGTTCAAAGTATTCTCCAGCATAATTTATACACTCAAACCAATTGTCGAAGTACTTTTTCCACTCCGATTGAGACACCTCCAAAACATGGCTTTTGAACGCTTTAACAGCATCTTCTGGCGACGAAAGTCGTTGACCACACATTATTTTCTTGATGTGCGGGAATAAAAAGAAGTCATTGGGTGCCAAGTCAGGGCTGTACGACGGACGATCCATCAATTCGACGTTTTAGCCTGTCAAAAAGGCGCTGGTTTGAGCCGATGTATGAGAGCTCGCTTTGTCATGGTGCACAATGATTCGTCTTCTCTTGTCGGTTTTCAAATTTCTCCGAAGACTTCAGACAAACAAATTGTAGTGTACCACTCAGAATTGACCGTCCTACGTTGCTTCAGCGTAACAGACGCCACATGACCAGTTTTGCCGCAGAAACAGGAGACCATTTGCTTCGAAGTGCTTCTTCCACAAACAACTTTCGTTGGATTTGGGTCGTATTTGAAGTTTGTTGTTTTGTTTCGGGCCCATACGCATAGATCCATGATTCGTCACCTGTGACGATCTTATAAACGTCTTTTGAAGCACCGCGATCGTATTTTTTCAACATTTCATTGCACCAATCGACACGAGCCTTTTTTGAGCGATTGCCAAATTGTGCGGGATCAAACGAGAACAAACCTTTTCTACGGCCTGGTGTTCATGCAATATCGAATGTATGCTGGTGAAAGAAATGACCAAGGAAGCCCTCTATCTCACGGTTTGTCACATGACGATCTTGCATTATCAGTTCACACACGGCATCAAAGTTCTCTGGCACAACGGCCGTTTTTGTACGACCTTCACGAACTTCGTCTTTGTGCGAGATTCGACCACGATTGAATTGATTAAACCAGTTTTTACAGTACTATAGGATGGTGCTTCATCGCCATACAAAGATTAAAGTTCACCGAGGCACTCTTGTCGTGATAATCCACGTCGAAAGTTGTGAAAAATGATCGCACGAAAATGTTCACGAGTTTATTCCATTTTTTGCCAAATTGATTTTTCAAGTTACTGTAAACAACACAAATGATGGTCGTACGCCAAAACGTTCTGAATATGTCAAACTTTCCAATGAAAAAGCAGATAGCGCCAGGCAACACTTACTGTTACATACATATAGCAACCCTCGTACCATCCTGAGACCTCAACCAACGAATGTGATCAAACCATGATTAATGGCTGTACTTAGTAGGGACATAAATACTGTTACACACGTTTTATGCTGTAAAATAAAAAGTACTGAATGTTTTTGGACCAAACATTTTTTAATATAATTATTGATGTATATTGTATCCAATAAGAATCTACTTATTCGAAATGTCTGCCTTTTGCCTTTACACACGCCTTAAGTCGCACTGCCACCGATCGGGCCGTCCACGCTCTGTTCGAACACCGCATGTCATCCAAGCCGTTAAATCAAGAATTCACAGAAATCCGCTCCGAAAACAGAAAATAATGGCCCGTGAGATGAATATCACGCAAAAGTCCATGAGTCGAATTATTAAAAAAGACTTGGGACTTTCAAACGACGTACCGGACATTAATTGACTGCAGCTTTAAAAAAAAATAGGATTGAAAAATGCAAACGTCTTTCGGTAAAGCACGCTGATAACTTGCACAGAAAAATTTTGTTCACCGATGAAAAAAATTTGACCGTTCAGGAAAAATTGAACAAGCAAAATGATAGAGTGTATGCGCGGTCATCTAAGAAAGCATCTGAACTGATCCCAAGGGTGGAAAAGGGTCATCACCCAGCTTCAGTCTTGGTTTGGTGGTGCCACTCACGATCTCAATTCCCTGTTCCAAAACCAGCCATGGACTTTCCAGCAGGATTCTGCGCCGGCCCATAAGGCTAAAACGTCCCAGGCCTGGCTTCGAAACAATTTGCCAGCGTTCATTTCCTCTGTAGAATGGCCCTCAGACAGTCCAGATTTGAACCCATTGGATACCCCAAAGTTGGATCTCTTAAGACAGCTTCGCTTCGAGCTGTGGTCAATTTTCCAATGGACGAGGTTCGTGCAGCTATTGACGATTGGCCAGTGCGACTTAAGACGTGTGTAAAGGCAAAAGGCGGACATTTCGAATAAGTAGATTCTTTTTGGATACAATATACATCAATAAATACATTAAAAAATAGTTGGTCCAAAAACATTTAGTACTTTTTATTTTACAGCATAAAACGTGTGTAACAGCATTTATGCCCCTACCAAGTATAAAATAAAGGCCAAACCAAAAATTAAACACGATCGTACTCGAATTTGTCATTATTGTACGTTATGAGCGATCAATAATTAAGTTTGGAGTAACTAGACCATATCGGTCGATGTGTTCGAATAACCCCTCTAAAATCACATAAAAACGTGTGATTGTGGTATATTGGGCACGGGTCTGACCGGAGTTACCGTTTCGCTTTTTATTTTCTTTGACCCCTAGAAAATCTCTCTAAAATCGCATAAAAACTCCGATCGTCCCCACTTGTAACAAAGTGCTTTATGAGCGACTTATTATCCCGAATTCCTACCGAAGCTTGACCAAATGACCTTTCTGATTTGAAGTCCTGCCGGTATATATTTTAAATGAAGCTCATAAATATTCTTTTTGCTCAATCCCATCCGTTCTAGCAGTATAAAAACCGAGCTTGCTTAAACTCCAGAAGGGTATCCCTTAGTCGGCCTAGTTCTATTTACTGTTTTAGTTTCAATAAAATTGATTTTTAAAACTAATTTAGAAAGTACATTTTTAAGGAGCGGAAAGTTCAAAATTGTTCCCTATTCCTATTGTGGAAGCTTAAACAGTTGATTAGAGCATGCAACAATGTGGCCTAAACAGAAAGTAAATTTGCTACAGCTCACAAACGCTTGCTATTTGCTTACTTTTTACGTTTTATTATCTTTTAATTTGTCCAAAAAGAGATTAAAATTATTGACAACATTTAATTTTACTCGCAAAAAAATTATATACTCGTATTACTAACTAATTTTAATAAGTGAATAAGATTCAAAAAAACAAAGACCCCACATTTCGATTTTAAAACTATAAAAATACTAAAGTTCAACTTTGACCTAGAATTCCTCCAAAATTAATGAAACGATTTTATTTAAAATAAAACTGGAGAAAATTTTATGGAGTTGTCTGTTAAAAAAAATAACTAAAATATCTCAATCGGTTCAAAAGCTACAGAAAATCGATTCTGAACCACTGTGCGGCGGGTTGGTCGCTTAAGGTGCCAAAGTGTATACGGTGCACAATGCAGCAACCCTGCCTACATTTTCTATCGCGGAAGTGACTAAGAAGTGACGATAGGAAGTTAAAACTCATCGTCTGCGATACCATTTTCTTATCGCAGAAGTGTCTTCCGTATCGAGAAGTTGTACCCCCCTGAGTTAACTTCCAGAAGTCACTTCCGCGTAACTACAAAGAATCACTTCTAAGTGCCTTCCTGGAAGTTACTTTTGATTCTAGTTTAATTTCGCGGTCGCTGCGACGTTGGCAGAAGTGTGTAATGTTGTTTAATATATCCACTACGACACATGTGATTTTCGGCTGGTGTTGTCAACAACAAACAATCTTCCTGGATGATCTAAAGACGACTGTAATGTAAATTGTTCTTGTAAAATTCAAACTATCTTCCATTTAACGTCTGGAAGTGACTAAAGCGTAACCCATTTGACGATAGACTATGAAAGAATCTTCCAAATGTTGAGAGGGAATTTGCCAGTGTGCTGAAGTCATGATGGCGCCTGGAGTCTCGATAATTATTAAGAATTTCCACACGTTCGGCCAGCGAAGCATGGTGAAAAGCGAATCTTACTAAAAATATTAAGAGGTGGTGTATCGATAAACTTGACAGTCTGTGAAATACGACAGTTGGAAAATGTATCATTAATATCGGTCTTATTCCCGACCTTGTAGCTCAATAACACCATGGCGGCTATAATTTGAAAGGATTAAATTATACAAGTAGTAACCATAACTTGTAGACGGCCGTGTTGTGTTGGTCACAACGTTAAAATCCTCGCAAGAACATCTTTTATATTTTTCAGCGGCGAGCTTTTTTTTTATTCATAATTGTCTGCTCGTTGACAATTGTCGTTACAAAAACAATTTACGTAAAAAGTAATGCCAACTTTTGCATGAGAATGGAAATGGTGTTTCTCTAACATTACTCATTCGCGAAGTTGTTTTATATTATGTCTTCCGAGTATAATTTAAGACAACTTAAACGAGATGTCCCTGCATTTGCCTCCTAATAATTACACACGCAATTTAAGGAGACTGGAGCTATCCCAGTAATCTAAATTTATTCAAAAGTACCAAACAGAAAAAATAATTTAAAATTGAGTAAAAGAAATATTCGGCTTTTGAAAAGCTTTCAAAACAACTGCCAACGTACTAGGGAATTGAAAAAAGGATAAAATTGATAAGTATCATAGAACAAAACTATATCTAAACTATGTTTGTAGGATTCTTAAGGGCCATCTTCGTGTGCTCCAGCGTATTTAATTTGGCAATTTGCTTTACAGTGTCCAACTCCTTGATAAAGGCGGCCAAAACATCCTTGTTGACACCTAAATCAGCGTCACGAAGATCGGGTAAATCGTCATCTTGCTCTAAAACTAAAAAACAATTGTTTAGAAAACTATACACCTTAAGCAAGACCCACAAATCTTACCATCTATAGCCGATTCAATGTCGTTCAAACGTTGCATTACCAAATTTTGTTGTATTTTTATATGTTCCTGCAAACGTTGCTGACACTCAACGGGATCAATTGGTGCCTCCGGTTGTGGTATATTGGGCACGAGTCTGACCGGGGTTACCGGTTCGCTTTTAATTTTCTTTGAAGTTGGAGTCATCTTGGCATCCGACTCGGTTTCCGACTTTATTTCATTCTTAACATCAACATCCTCATCCCATTTTTTGGCCCATAAATACAATTTGGGATGGCATTTATTGCTGGCAATATTAATCTTAACCTTTAACGAATGCATAAAATTCTTTAATTCTAGCAAATTGCCGGTCAATATGTGAGAACGTTTCAAGTATTCGCCCCTTTTGTTGGCCAGTGAAGTGTTTTGTGTATGAAAATTGGCAGTGGGCAATTTGCCTTCGTACAGCCAATCTTGGTCGTGTCTGAAACGCACTGATTGCCTGGCCCTCGCCGGGTTGCGACAGATGTAGCACACATACTTATCGGGCACTTGGGATTCTTTGTCAATGCCATTACATATGCCGTGTTGCCAACACAGACACAGTTCGCACTGAATCATCAGACCGTCCTCTTCAACGTAACCACATAGACAATTGATGATTTCCTCTTGGCGCATGCTTACAATCTTTATAAGTTCGCCGTTTTCCTTGATGTATTGAGCAGTCTGAGCTATGGGTTCGCTTTCTGCTGTGAACATGGGCTGCAAAGAACTCGACCCCGAATCGGCGGTCATGGGGGACTCCCCACTACTCAGGGGCGCATTGGGTGGCAAGTTCGATTTGCGTTTTGTTTTGTTGTCTTTGTTTATGTCCGGCGTGGCATTAAACGAGTGCCGGGTTTCTTCAAAGTCTGCCACACCACTAAAACTAGTATCCCCTGGTGGTATAGAAACGGGTGGTTGGGAAGTGTTCTGCGCCTTTCTACTAGCACTAGCTTGGGCAGCTGTTAAATACCTCTTAGTGGTGCGTTGCCGATTACTTTTTCTGGCTCCCGAAGCTCTCTTCGTAGGAGAAAATCTTGATTTTTTCGACAAAGGGGGAACATCAGGCAAATCTTCCTTCTTGATGGTGGTCGACATCGAATCATCAGCACCAGCGGATGTAATCGATTTTTCCAAAATGGATGTAGTCGGTGTGGGAGTGGTAGCGTTTAAAATAGTTGATGCCTCGGAATTTTCTATTTGCGTTGGCTGCTCTCCGACTTCTAGTTTAATTTGACCATCAGCAACATCCATTTTTATGTCTGAATTTATTTCTATACTTGGTTTCAAAGTGCCCAGACTCCTACGATGTGCTCTGGTTTGCTCCAAGTCTTGTTGATGCAATTTAGCAAAGAACTGTTGATTGGGTATTTGGTTCTTTGGAGTCGGTTCATTGGGCTCATGACTTACGGGCCGAGTCCTCTTTTCTGCCAACTCTTGCATTTTAGGACAAGAGCCAAGTAATCTGTAAAGGAAAACATTTAGAAATTAGAAATGTTTTTTCTTCATACGTTTAAAACTCACTTTATTAAGTTACGATGATAGTGTTTGACATGTATTTGCAAATGGTTCTCTTTGCGGAAGTTCTTAGAGCATCCCTCATCAGGACAACGGAAAAGATTATCAATGATTTGGACCTTCAGGCCGCCAATAAGAGCTGGCAGGGATAACAAACAAGGGCCAAAATTATACAAGTTTACTAACAATAAAGAAGACTACAAAAAAAACTATTACCATATCCATCTTCCACTTTAGGAGTCGACTCCATAACACTCGCCAAAGCTGCCGGCTCTGGAGTGGATACGGCTAAGGATTCAGTAGTTACGACAACTTCCTCTTTTAAACCCACTGTTGGAGTAGATGTAGGAGTAGGTGTTGAACTAACCTCCGCCGATTCCAAAAGTTGCTTCGGCACCTCAGCCTCTACTTGTGTAACACTTTTGTCTTCGGCCGACAGAATAGTCGAAGTTAACAACTCTATCGGCGGCAAGGGTTCCGCTACTGGTGCCTCCATATAAGGCGATGGTACCGATGTGTTGAGCGTATCCACCAATGGTGAGGGATTATCTTCTATGGAAGTATCAAAATTTAAACTTGCTTTCTGCTTTAACGGTTGTTGTGGCACGTAGCCCGGTGTATACACATAGCAATTGATATCTTTGGCTCTTCGACGATGTATGCTAAAGTCAAATATGTCGGGATTATATACCTGTCCCTGTTCTTCTAGGAATGTCTTGAGATCCGCCTTGGAACGGAACCGTTTCGCACTGGGCGTGACCAATATTACATCCCATTTGCCGAGAACATTAGAACGTTGATACATATGCTTAATCCAGCCCGGCGGTAGGCGCCAATCCTCTACAATGACAGTTGGTTTGCGATGTTCGCCCACGACGAGGAAGCCCTCACGGCCAATAGGCTGATCATTGACCCAATGACAGGCCCATTCGCCGTCTGTTGGAATTTCGGGAAGATTTAACGATGCTACAACGACAAGTAGTAAGATTAGTTAAAGGAGATATTAAATTTAAGTGGTGGTATACTATATGGGCTGCCGAGGTATGATGGAAGTCTACACGACTATCATGCCAGTAAAGCCAGATTCAACCCAGGGTAAGAGCATCTAAAAATTTTTCAGTAGCGGGTTTCCACTTCGTACATGCCGGCGACTTTACGAGTAAGAGATTTATCTCCAAGCCATGTAAAAACGTCTCTATAAAATGCATTAGCCGTTCGGAGCCGGCGTTAAACAGTAGGTCCCAGTCAGTGAATTAAGGAATTAAACCGTGCACCGCTCAATGATTTAAGAGAAGTTTCACCTTGTTCCTTAGTGGAATTTTGCGGGACTTTAGTAAGAAGAAATATCCAGGTTTTGGGAATTTTTCCAAACTGTGATCTTATAATTTAAAAAACGATATAGCTTAACCTGATGCTAATGGCATATTTAAATGTAATTTAACCAGTAGAACAAGAATGAGGTTCAAAAAATCAAATTTGTCCAATTCTGGGCTTTAATAATGCCCAATTAAGAGACGGACATCGCAAGCCGGCACAGATGAGCTTCATTTAATCAAATCAAGTCTCCATGATAATATTCCTGCTTTCGACAATTTCTGTACTTTGATTCTATTTTTATAACCACCACCGAAGGGTTAATGGTATATTTAATTTGACATTCGTGTATTGGATGCATTTTTTGCATAAGGCTTGATTTTTCGCTATACGAGGGATGCTATTTATATTTCGGCGTTCCTCAAACGCTGTTGTTCATTTAACATACTTAGAATGTTGCCACGATCTATAACATCTATACATTATAGGGTCTCCGATTGATATATCGACCGACGTGTTTTTTGTTTGGTGTTTTTCCTTATAAAATTTTGAAAAAGTTCTGAAGTACGAAGGTTGTTATTTATATTTCGGGTCCGGCAATAAAAACACAATAATATATCATTGGAAATGGTTTTATTGTTTTTTAAAATATTCTCCTTAAAGATCAATACACTTTTGCATGCGCACAAACCAGTTTTTTAAGCACTTTTTCCACTCCGATTGAGAAACCTCCAAAACATGATTTTTGAACGCTTCAATAGCTGCTTCGGCCGATGAAAAACGTTGACCACGCATTTTTTTCTTGATGCTAGGGAATTAGAAGTCATTGGGTGACAAACCAGGGCTGTACGGTGGATGGCCCATCAATTCGACATCTTAAGTGCTCAAATAGCTTATCGTTTCAGCTGATGCGTGAGAGCTCGCATTGTCGTGATGCAAAATGGTCCGTCTTCTTGTATTATCCTTAATAATTTCTTCGAACACTGTTGTCAAACAGATGGTTGTATACCACTCAGAATTTACCGTCCTACGTTCCACTAAAGGCACTGTGGCAACATGGCCTTTAGTGGAAAGGCACTGTGGCAACATGGCCTTTAGGTATAAACTTTTATACTTCGATGTACTTCTTCCACAAACAACTTTTGTTGGATTTGGCTCGTCTTGTAGGACCCATACGGTCGATTGCTGTTTTGTTTCGGGTTTACATGCATAGATCCATGATTCGTCACCTGTGATAATGTTATACACTGCCTTTGAGCTACCGCAGTTATACTTTTTCAACATCTCTTTGCACCAATCCATACGAGCCGTTTTTGAGAATTTGTCAAATTATGTGGGATCCAACGAGACCAAATTTTTTTCACGGCCAAATGAACATGCAATATCTTATTGATGCTTGTCATACTAATGCCCAAGGACGCCACAATCTCACGGTATGTCACATGTCGGTCTTGCTTAATCAGTTCACGCACAGCATCGATGGTTTCTGCCAAAGTGACCGAAGTTGGACGTTCTTCACGAAATGCATCCTGGAGCGAACGGCGCCCGAGACTGAACTCTTGGTACCAGCGATTAACAGTGGTTTTTGATGGCGCTTCATCGCCAAAAGTTGAAACAACTTGATTTAAACACGCTTGTCTTTATAACCCACGCCGAAAATCGAAAACAATCATCGCACGAAAATGTTCACGGGATAATTACATTTTCTGACTGAGATGAATTTTTCAACACACGGTAAACAAAACATTTCGCCCTCAAATGACAAAACGTTCTCAGTGAAGTTATGCTAAAAAAATGTTGTTGTTGTTGTAGCGGCACACGCAGTGCCGAGGTGACAGCCCTTGGCCGAAGAATTACTACTTCGGGTCAATCCGGTGCATAGAACCGACTGTCATGGGATTGGCTAAAAAATGTCAAAGTTTTCAATGGAAGTTCCAGTTTGCATCTGGGGACAAAAGTATTGTCAGGACCCAAAATATAAATAGCAACCCTCGTATATGAACGAAAGTAAAATGTTCTCGTGCTGAAAAAACGTCAGTCGGACAGTCTGTCAATATTGTAGGAATTGTTTAAGTGTGTCGCTTGTGTCTAACTCTTCGACAATAATACTCGTACGTCGCATGAGCAATATGAATGCGTGCTTTGAATATACCGATAGTTAAACGAGTCAGGGCCATGTCGGCAGCGCCTATAATGGTATTGAAAAGTCGCCCACACCAGCGACGAAACGCGTCTACCAGAAGACGGTGATGTGTTTTTGCTTTAACTTCGCTGACTTACTTGTTGTTCCCTCTATGACAAACAACAGCAAACCTGATCGGATTCTTCAAAAAAAACATCGGAATGAGTTCAAAAAAAATCGCGTTATGTCTATAACTAATATTAATTAAATTGCACATAGTAAAAAAAACATCGCAATTACTCCAGAAATTTATACGAACTTTTGAAGATATTTCTGGTCAAAACAAAGATTGCCGGGTCAGCTAATGTACTACACTTTTTCAGCCTACTGGAATAAATTTTCCAGAAATTTATACGAATTTGAAGATATTTCTGGTCAAATAAAGTTTGCCGGGTCAGCTAATGTACTACAGTTTTTCAGCCTACTGGGATAAATTTTGCTAGAGCAGTGGTGTGATGATTAGTGTGCACCGCTATCAAACATTGTAACCCAGCCGTGGTGGGATGATGAGTGGCAGCATTGGTGGGATGATGTGCACCGCTATCATACATGTTAACCCTGGTTCAACTTCAGGCAAGAATACCTAAGATTTTTTCAGCGACGGGTTTTTACCTCGTAAATGCCGGAGACTTCACAAGGAGATTAATCTAGATCCCATGAAGAAATCTCTATATAATTCTGTATAGACAGAGTTTTCCCTTGTTCCTTGATGGAATGTGGGAGTGAATTAGATAAACCACCCCTCATAGAAATGGTAACTGGTAACGTCTTAGCACAAAAATATATTATTTATATTGCTGAAGAACTTATTTTGGTAAAATCCATTGCAATTCAAAGAATATGTGCAACAATCACTTACCCAAATCCAGTTTTGACAAATCCAGCAAAGGCCAATCTTTTCTGGATGAATGTGACGTCCGTTTCTTTGGTTTCGAGCCACTACTTTGTCCCGAAGATGGTCTCTTAGCTCCTGGAGACAGAGATGATGGGCCTACGGGCGTTGGTGTTGAACTTGGCAAAACACTCTCGGATGCGACCTCTGCCGGAATCGGCTCCGCTTCAGTCGACAGTACTTTATTCATATGAATGGCCCGGACATTTTTCACAAAACCATCGTCGAACAATATCTCATATGTATCGTTGCCAAGAATCTTTTTAACGACACCGGGAAATTTTCGCGGTCCAGACCAGCGAGCCAAACACTTCTCTTCCATGCTATAGACGAGTATAGGCTTTGTAGAGATTCGCTGGCGTAAACGAGAGGAATTCATGGGTATCCATTCTTCGGTGCCCACAATGGGCGACTTGTTTTTTCCCGTCTTTTCGAATTTAATCAACACTTCACGGTCGTCATTGTCCACTTCAACAATACGAGCTGAATGCCAGATACCATCGAAATCTTGAGCCTCTAGTCGAGCGCCGGGATTAAAAGATGTGACCGGTTCAAATTTTACACCTGGCGACGCTGTGCCGAGACTGACATCTTGCAGGGAATCATCCTGACTCTCGTTGGATTTTTCAGTTTTAAGGGCAGCCGCAGCTGCTGCATTTAGTTCTGCCGTTTGGGCCATTATTTGAGCCACAGTAGCAGCCACTTTGGTGTCATCATCCACCGACGTGGTCGTGGAGTTGCTCAACACAGTACTCGGTGCCGCAGGAACGGAAGAATTCAGAAATTCCATGTCCAATTCAATTTGAGCTGCATCGACTTTACCCCACGGAAAGACGGTGGGAAAAACTTTTTGTTTCAGCAAGTATTTACCACTACGCTGCGGCTGAAAGTCGGCCCTGCGGAAATGCCGCGAACAAACCAACACACTTTTGGTGATGGGACGGTCCGTACTTATGTGTGTGTTCTTGATCCATATTGTGCGTGTATTCTCGTCCACGGGAAATGAGTGGTACGTCACACCATGATGCTCCGGCAATCGTGATGTCGACGTACAGCCGGTAATACAACACCGGCGTCCCATTGTTTACGTTTTTCTTGTTGGCCTTTTTTGTTTATTAGCGTAGTCGATAATGCCGTTGCTCGAGAATAGTGTTGGTGTTTCTTTTTTCAGTGCTTCTTCTTTTTACGGATGACGAAATTGATTGAAACATTTACTGCTACTAATTTTGCATAAAACAACGATGTTAGTCCAGAATTCCATATGTCGCCAATAAAAATGCACTTGCATAATATGTGTGAGCAATTATTTTAGCAGTTTACAAAAGTTTTCCATATATATTTGCTATATTTTTGGGAAGTCCGTCGCGTTCACGTTGTGACGAAAAGAATGCTACGAAACTGTTTTATCAGTAGAACAATTTTAGAGAACTCAGCTTTCGTATATGTCAATGACTACCGCATTGCCAAGCTAAGTAGTTTAGATATAATGACTGGCTACGACGCTAAACACAATCAAAGAGGCTAGCGGCAAAGGCATTTATTTTGTTTGTATAAAGTTTAGCACTGCCGAATTGTTTTACGATTGGCATAAAGGATAGAATGGGGAAAATATTAGCTTGAAAATTTCAATAACAAAGAACTGAACATAAATACAAAATGGATCCTATGTTTTCTTTTATACTAACCAGATGTCTGTAATATTAATAAGATAATAAGAACGGATATAAGACAAAAGGTGTCCTCTGTCCTTAGACAATGTTCAGTAAGTTTGTCTTTGCAAAAAAATGATTAATAAATATAAATTTAGGTACATTTAAATATGTAGATTTTTCGACATATGTACAAGTATACATCCGAAACATCTACTTATATCTTCCAACTTACCGCCAAATGGATTTGTTGGCCAGCGGCGGTTTTCAACGCAATGTGGGAAACGACCTTTTGCTGGGTGTAGAGCAAAGTACAATATGCAAAATCGTAAAAAATGTCACAAATAAAATAAAAACTAAATTGTGCCCGAAAGTTAAAAATTTTTGACTGAAGAATCTGCAGGGTGTATGAAATATTTTTTATTTCGATCAATTTGTTTCAAATAGTTGCAACTCGATGAGTGCCGTGATCCAAATCGTTTTGATTTCGGCATTAATGTGTACGATATCGAATGCGGTAAATAGGCACCCTGCTATACTCGTGTTGATTGGGATTGCAAATGGACAAAACCGCCCATAGTTTGGCAACAAGTGATTTTTTCGGAAATGCAAGTGTTTACACACAACAAAAAAAGCAGACTCTAAAATCAGCTGTTATTTTCTTACATTGGCAACGAAAACATTTTGTGCTGCCAGTGTATTAAAAATTAAAAACGAAGAAAACAAAGTGCTGGGCACAATGACGACTTTTTTCTTATTCAGCGTTTTTCTTTACTTCGCGTGGCCAGAAAACCACTTAAGTAGATGTTGAAAATTTACAAAATGATAATGTTATTGAATTTTCGACATAGAACAGCCGTGCCATACATTTTTTTGTGGTTTTTGGACATAAATTTCAATTTTAAACTGCCGAAAGTTAAAAAAATACGCAGCGTAAAAAAAACCTCAGCTCGATAACTAAAGTAAAATTAGAATGTATGTATCAAACTCCATATAAAAACAACTCTGTTAAATTGCCGGAACATTGATTTTGAGAAATATCTGACATAATACCTATAAAATTACCGGAACATTGTTTTTGGGAAATATCTGGCATACCACACACGATTGCAGGAAGTTTTTGATTTCCCTGGAAAATACTGTACAAGTCTAGTCACACGAAATAATCTAGTCTAAACAGCAGAGTATTTTTTTAAGAAATTAATGTTGAACGAACTTAGTGAGCGAACGAACTGAGTGATTTGTTAATATAAAATACAAGTCTATTATTTCACACAAAAAGTATTGTGTAATCCGCATTTACATATGTGTCATCTTTTAAGAGATTTATTTTTTTTTCACTTAGTGCCAGACTTTGGGCTGGATAGCAAAACTGCAAAAGTTTAGTGATTAATACAAAATGAAACTATTTTCATGTCTATAGACAAAGTAATCCTGCCCAAAAGTTACCATGGGGTTGAAAAATTTAATAACTTTTTCGTTTTTTATATATTTTTTTTTATTCTTTGCATATATAATATGCAATATGGGTGGTCCACCCTGTATTTGCCCATATCTAGGATACGTACTAAAACTTTTATAACAAATTCTTTTTCTAAAATGGTATTAAAGAAAGTACTATAAAACTTTTTACGTATAGAGGTCGGAATTCTTTGCAAGACTTTTTGTTGTGGTAAGTCTAAAAGTATTATCAACTGATTACCTGCATCAACGATTTTGGAATAAAATGCCATTGATTTGTATTTTTGAATATTTTACAGAACATCCATATTTTTGCATATTTTGGCAAGAAATATATATACTTAGTAGGGACACACGTGTTGTGCTGTAAAATAAAAAGAACTGAATGTTTTTGGACCAAATATTTTTTAATATATTTATTGATGTATATTATATCCAAAAAGAATCCACTTATTCGAAATGTCCGCCTTTTGCCTTTACACACGCCTTAAGTCGCACTGGCCAATCGTCAATAGCTGCACGAACCTCGTCCATTGGAAAATTGGCCACTGCTCGAACCAAAGCCGTCTTAAGAGATCTAATGTTCGGGTATCTTTTGTGACAAACGTTGTCCTCTAAAACCGTCCACAATTTGTAATCCAATGGGTTCAAATCTGGACTGCCTGAGGGTCATTCTTCAGAGGAAATGAACGCTGGCAAATTGTTTCGAAGCCAGGCCTGGGACGTTTTAGCCTTATGGGCCGGCGCAGAATCCTGCTGGAAAGTCCATGGCTGGTTTTGGAACAGGGAATTGTTAAGAGGCTTCACAACAGCTTCCACTTTGGCCGATGTTTAGACTCATTGTTCGCAGAAATGCAGGTCAGTGACCCCATCGTAAGAGACACCCCACCAAACCATGACTGAAGCTGGGTGATGACCCTTTTCCACCCTTGGTATCAGTTCAGATGCTTCCTTAGATAACCGCGAATACACTCTATCATTTTGCTTGTTAAATTTTTCCTGAACGGTAAAAATTTTTTCATCGGTCAACAACATTTTTCTGTGCAAGTTATCATAGTGCTTTACCAAAAGACGTTTGCATTTTTCAATCCTATTTTTTTAAGCTGCAGTCAATAAATGTCCGGTACGTCGTTTGAAAGCTCCAAGTCCCAAGTCTTTTTTTAATGATTCGACTCATGGACTTTTGGGTGATATTCATCTCACGGTCCATGATTTTCTGTTTTCAAGCGGATTTCTGTTAATTCTTGATTTAACGGCTTTGATGACATGCGGTGATCGAACAGAGCGTGGACGGCCCGACTGGTGGCGGTTTTTTACATCTCCAGTCTCGTCGCTTTTCTTCATTTCACACTCGAAAAGCGCTATTACAGCGATTATTTGTTATTATCTGACCACTCCATGATGAACGTTGAAACAATTTTAAAATCCCGTTTCAGACTAACGCTATTGAGGTTAACTTTCAAAACCCATATGACATAAACGGGGTATGTTCAGTTCTACTATTGAAATGGGTGTGTTCAATGTTGCCCTACGTATTTTGCATATTTTGTGAAATAAAGTGTATATTTTGTTTCAAATATATTTTTTTAAGAATTATTTTTGTAAAAGTGCACATTTTAATCCCACTTAAAAAGACGAGAAGACAATTTGTAATCGAACTCCGTCCTACAGCTATTTTAAGTCAAAGTCCATCTTTCTTTTAAAGTTTAAAATTTTTTAATCGAAAGAAGATAATTTACCCTTTATCCTTGCAATTTCAGTTTGTTGGCATAAGATTAAAGATATAGAACTGGTCTTAGTCAACTTACGAAGATGTTTTGAAACGTTTCCCAAAACATTTTGGCCCTGCCAGTCCTGGGACTCTGCAATAAAATAATATATTTATAATTTGTTTTAATGCTTGAGAAGACACATTTTCTCATTTTATTTTCGATTTAATGGTACCATGAAAAGTTCTCTTCTGGTACTTTTCATTCCGGTAACTTTTTACATATCTAATTTTTTTTTAGAAATACTTATAAAATATGGAGCACAAAAGATTTTGCTCCAATGACTGCGTCCCTAATATCAGCCATATTCTAAAATTACTCTATCTCTGGATACGTAGCATTTTACTTAAATTTAGTACCCAAATGCCAGACAATTGAGCGCCAGTTTTTTTCCATCGGACGTTTTTTGGCCCACATGAGCCAAACCCTCCAGCAACTATGCTCATTTTTGAGATATATGGTGCGTCCCTACTAACAGTACCCATTTAACAATTTTCCTTCCACATGTAACAAAAATAATCGAACAAGTAAAAACGTCGTTAAGTTCGGTCATTCCGAACCCTATATCCTTCACAGACCATTCGTAACTAAGGCGCAAAAAAATGTTACGTTTTTTGGGCCCCTTCGGCGTTCGCCTCTTATCTCAGCCAGAACTATAATTACTTAATATTTGTACTCATGGTAACAATTTCTTTAATTTAAGTACCCATATGTCTGTATTGATCATGCGGTACTATTTGGATCACATGAGCCAAAAAGTTCAGCAACTTTGTCCCTTTAAGTGTTTAGTGCGTCCCAAATAACAGTGCCCATTTTAACCAAAGCCCATTTACAAAAAACTATTATTTGCTAAGCAAATACAAAAAAGTTTACTTTTTACTGTGCTACCTTTAGTCCCTTAAAGGAAAAACTTTTCCTTGAAGGGATATAAGAAAACAACTTGTGGTATTTCTTGACTCTTTAGCACTTTAAATTCAATTTTTTTTATTATTTGATGTTTTAAACGTTTTTTTTTTGGTTAGTTCTATTTTTACATAAATCAATTTGCATTTTTTTAAGATTTTACTGAGACTGGGCTCGGTCTCATGGAAACCGTTGGGTTTGATTGTACTGGCGATCATTAATGTGATAAATGATATTATTCATTTTTAAATAGCGAATTGTGGTGAGAAGTTTTTATGATTCGGCTTGACCAACCTTAATGTCGTTTTTACTTGTTCACTTTTCGTTAGGTATTGCGGCGATCAATTGACATTTTCGATTTTAACTTTTCACCTGAGTTTCAATATATAAACATATCATTTAAACATCTCAACAATTAAAAAAAAAGTGGAAGAAAACCATTGACCTAAATTTGAACAATTTAATTGACAGTTTTCATGATCAAACCGTCAATTTATTTGCCAAGTCCAAGTCCTTAATTTAAACAAACTTTATTTCTACGTTTTGTCAGCTTTTAAAAATTAAGTATTCTCTCTGCACTATATGATTTGAAATGATAATGAACTTCTGCCACTCATCATTAACTGGCAATGGAAATAAAAACCGATAAAAAAAAAACTTGGCAAAGCAGCCATGTTTTCGAGAAAAAAAAAATAAAATAATTTGTCAATAGAATTTGAATTTAACTCATTCGAACGACAGTTTATGACAAAATCCACTCAATTGATAAACAAAAATCACAAAAGCGGAAATGATATGTTACCGGCAGTAAAACCGCATGTGCTACTCTTTTATGACAAATTTTCATTTCATTTCGATTTTTTCCCCCATTTGACGAGCATTCAAATTGAACCGAAAGTTAAGTTTTGTGTGTAGATTTTGAATCATATCTACTTTCGAATTCAACAGTGCATGGCATTGCGATGCTTTGCATATTAACATTTATTTGTGGAAGAAGCGTTTATGTTGGCAATATTAAAAGAATCAAGAAAGAAATATTTAAAGTGCTGGACTACTGATTGACGTATGAATGTGATCGGATTGATTTCGGTATCCGTGTTATGCCACATAAATTCACGCGTGTCGGCGCTTTTATGAGTAAAATCCACGGTATACAAATGTCGACTTCAAGGTGACAAGCATTTCAAGAATTCGAATGAGTCTTAAAGAAAAAAAGTGCTTACCAAGATGATCAATTGGAACAATTGCATTTTTCGCCTTTCACTTTTAGAACAAAAATTTCACATTTTTCTTAAAAACGTTTCAAATTTGTTTTCTTTTGCCCTTTGGAAATGTAAAATTGTTGTGTACATCAGTTGAAAATGTAGTTTGTATAATCGGCTGACTTCCTAAACGCATGTTGCTTTGTATTAATTGCAGGGTGTTCGTAAATGCAACCCTGAAAATTTTGACAATGTATTGTGATCCCTTTTGCAACACTGTCGTAGTTAATACGCAAGGAAAAGCAACAAAGGCATCTAATTAAAAGAAGATGCTAAGCGAATGCAACGCTTAACACAAGCAGGCGGCGCAGGGCGATTGTATAAGTACGAGGGCGGTTCGGAAACTTCTTAGCCTAGCACAAAAAGCGCGCTATAAACAGAAAAAAGTTAAGTGTTTTGGAAACTTCCATCTATCTATGAACACATGTTAAATTTTGTTTCGATCTGGCAACTCCTTCATATAGAAACAGGTGTTCACAAAAGACGCATCCGCGATTTTTTTTACAATGGAAAAATTAGAAATGCGTGGTGTCATTAAATATTTACATAAAAAAGTTTATCGGGACAAGAAATTCAAAATGATATGGTGAATGTGTTAGGTGAAAGTGCTCCTTCATATGCAACAGTAAAAAATTGGCTTGCTGAATTTAAACGTGGTCGTACAAGCATTGAAGATGAACCACGTAGTGGACGTCCAAAAACAGCAACAACAACAGAAATTGTAGCCAAAGTGCATGATATGGTATTAAATGATCGACGAATAAAAGTGGGTGAAATAGCTAATATCGTGGGCATCTCAAATGATCGAGTCCATATAATTTTGCATGAAGAACTACAGATGAAAAAGCCTCTGCAAGATGTGGTGCCGCACTTGTTAACAGTCGACCAAAAACGCATAAGAATGAACATTTCTCAAGCTTGTTTGGATCGTTTTCAGCGAAATAAAATGGATTTTAAGCGTCGTTTTATAACTGTTGATGAGAAACTATACTCCAGAGACAAAAGAACAATCCAAACAATGGACTGAAACTGGAGGAAGTGCCCCAAAGAAGGCAAAAACAATTCAATCGGCTGGTAAGGTTATGGCAACGGTTTTTTGGGACTTCAAACGTATTTTATTGATCTGCAAAAACAATAAATTCAGAGTACTATTGCAACCTTTTAGATCAATTAAATGTACAAATTCGAGAAAAACGTCCTGGCTTACAACACAAAAAAATTATTGTTCATCAAGACAACGCACCAGCGCACAAGAGTGTTTTAACAATGGCTAAAATCAACGAATTAAAGTACGAGTTGCTTGACCACCCACCTTATTCTCCTGATTTAGCTCCCAGTGACTTTTACCTGTTCCCAAATCAAAAAAAAATTCCTTGCTGGCAAGCGTTTTACCTCAAATGAAGATGCAATTACAGTTGTAAACCACTATTTTGAAGACCTTGAGGAAAACTATTTTAATCAAGGGATAGAATTGCTAGATAAGCGTTGGACTAAGTGTATTGAAGGTTTCAGGAGACAATATTGAAAAATAAAAATATATTTGAAAAACTAACTATTCTCTTTCATTGATAGCCTAAGAACTTTCCGAACCACCCTCGTATACTTAGATAGATAATAAGCATTTTTCCTAATTTATTGATATGAATAATACAATGCATATAAGTGTTCCTAAACGAGTTCAGTATTGAACAGTATAACTGTGCAACATATTAAAAAAGTAACTACACAATAGCCGTGTTCTTTTCAGGTAACTAGTTTAGTTACCTATTTAGTTAGCAATATGGTATTCTGGCAACATTCAACAACATTTTGAATCAGATGGCAGCATAAGCTCAACAAAAGTTTGTTTACAAACAAAAAAAAGGCAAAGAAACTTGTGGAAAACGAGTTTTGTTATTTCGTATTCTTGTTTTGTAAACATTTTCTCGACAAATTTAATTTCGTTCAGTACGGCATTAAACCTGAACTCCAGTCAAGGACAAGTCAGAACCATAAACATCGCTTAGGAAATGATTTATAAAGGAAATGACTCAAGATGATTGTTTTCAATTTTCAGCGCAATTTCACAGAACTCTATTGTTGAAGTTTGAGATTTCTTCACATGAAAAGGCAAACTTAAGAGTATATAAGTAAATTGTTTTAACACAGAATATTTAATGCAAATACTGCAGTTATTTAAACAAATGTGCTACAACAATAACTGTAACCTTCTTGAAGACATTATATAAGTATTCTCTTCCAGCTCATCATCTTTAGCTCATTCGCAAGACTCAATACCATTTATAGAAATAGTTTTATTGCACTTTTTCTATTTTCTTTGTTTCTTTTCTCTTTCTTTCTGTATCAATAAAAAAACATATTGATTTCGTTATACAAGCCGGTTATGTCATACTATTTTTTTGTCAAAAAAGTCAGGTAACTCTAACTTGTTTCGTTACCGAGTAGCAGTCAACTCGCTTGCTTAGCGAGTAATTGTCATACAAATGCTGGTTAAGTAACATGAAAAGAACAAGGCTAATGTATCAACTCTGTTTGGATACTGTATTGATACATTGTAAATATACGTTGGGGAAGTCAGCCATCATGGGTAAATTCATGGTGCAATAAACGAGCTATATTTACCAGCCCAACAACAAATAAACACTTCCCTGTACTGTGAAAGAAAATGCCAAAAATAAGTTTGACTTTTTTGTGAATGTTTGATGATTATTGTGCATATTTGATATAGAAATTTAGATTTACAAACTTCAAGAATAGTGTTTGTCAAATTTGAAAGTTTAAATTTCTATGAGATAAAATTGTAATCAACTAAATACATATTCATTTTCATTTCTAAGACGATCTAGCCATGTTGTCAGGCTGTCCGTCTGTTGAAAACAAGATAGAGCATGCATGAAAACAGCTAGGGAGCTGAAATTTAGCACAAACATGTGTAGTTAACCTAGCATGGTTGGTATTGAAAATGGGCTATATAGCTTTACGGGAAGTTGGTGTTGCAGACCCTCAACCGACACTACCTCATAAAAATTAGTTTTTTATTTGGAAATATCCGTCCAGTTTCTTGAGCAAAACCACTGAAATTTTGCAAATAATAATCTCTATATAGGCGCAATCATCTATGTAATAATGGTTTAGATTGGGCCACCATTTCTTGTATCTCCCATACAAACGGCCTTATGGGCCTTGAGAAATAATATGACTACACTTGACCTATCGAGACGAAATTTTCGGCATAAAGATTTCTATATACAACACACTTCTACGCTGAACTCGGTTGAGATCGGAAAAGTCCTACTGGTACCTCCCACACTAACGGTCTCATGGGCCTTGAAAAATAATATGACAATAACTCACCACACACTTGACCTATCGAGACGAAATTTTCGGCATAAAGATTAATATATAGAACAGACTTTTGCTCTTAATTTGGCTACGATCGGAAAGGCCCTACTGGTACCTTCCACACAAACGGAAAATAATATGACAATAACTCACTACAAACTTGACCTATCGAGATGAAATTTTCTACATAAAGATTTTTATATAGAACACACCTCTGCGCCAAATTCTGTTGAGATCGGAAAGTCCCACTGGTACCTCCCACACAAACAGTCTCATGGGCTTTGAGAAATAATATGACGATAACTCACTACAAGCTTGACCTATCGAAGTGAAATTTTGCACATAAAGATTTCTATATAGAACACACTTCCGCGCCAAATTTGGTTTTATTTGGGAATCTGGTGGAGGGTATCCAAAGTTCGGCACATCCAAACTTAACATTTTTTACTTGTTTTCTTTTATTATTTCTATCATCATTACAATTTTAAAAAGTATAGATTTAGTATTTACATGGCTTGAGATTTAAAATCAGTATTGCAGCAAATGTGTTGTACAATATGGATGGTATTCAAGTTTAAAGAATTTACAATAGACTAGAGAAAAAGAAAAAATCACATTCATATTCTTCAAGAAAATTTTACATTAAAAGCTTACTTCATTTCTGAAGTTGTATAAGGAGTTGAAATTTCTTATTATATCGTATGAATCTTTCGTTTGAATCTTTGTGTAAGTTTCCAGGTTACGGTGTTGATTGAACATATCTTCTTTGAATCCTCTGTGGAGATCCAAAGCTGAGTATGATCTGGCCATAGATTATTTTAAGATTTTTATTCTGGACTATTTAAAGTTTTTTAAGATAAGTTTGGCACAGCTTGTTGACCATACTTGACTGTTTGAAAAAAAATAAAATTTTTTCAACATACTCGTAATCTCCTTTTAACTTAATAAACTTAGCCCAACGTTTCTCTAAAACAAACTCCAAACAATCCTTTGAAGCTGTCACATGATTACGTTTATGGTCAGTTGAGAGCAAACGCGGCACCCATCATGCAGACAGCTTTCTTTAACCCAACTAATCATGTAAAACCCAACTGATCATGTAAAATCGAAACCACACTCCCATATGAAATGCGTATGGCAACAACAACCTCACGTACTTTTGCTCTTCAATCGCCCAACACCACATCGTAGGTTTTTCGACATTTTCGGTGTATTGACCTCAATTGGCCTTCCAAACGTTCAGCGATATTTGTACCTGTGCGACCACAACGAAAGTCAATAAAAAACATTGAAATCAATGGTACAGAGTCCCCATAGATGGGTTTTTTTTCCGCAAAAAATAATGTTCAATGAGCACGAGGTTGGATGTGTTGAACTGCTGTTAAACACAAACAAAATGACGGAACTCTCTCAAATTTTATATTAGTCTAACAGATGGTATTTAATGGGAGCAGTGTTGCAATTCATATAACTACGAGGGAAGTTGGAAAAATCACGGAATTATTGATATGCCCTTGTATTAAAAGCTTATTTTTTGGTACTGAACTTAGACTTCCGATTTAGTTTAGGGAAAATAGCTCTTTCACATTTAATTGCTTTGTCGCAAACAAGTAGTAGTTTCGCTTGAAAAGATACATGTTTTTCCAGTATTATTCTAAGGTAATTAATGGACGTTTGAATAGGTATTTGATGCCCATACACATTGAGAGAAATGCTGGGAATTCTTTTAGGTGATTAATTAAAAGGGAATGCCACTGCCTGCGATTTTTCCCGATTTATTTTAATTTTCCATTTTGTAAAGTATTTTTTAACATATTTTTCCTCATTTTTCAATGATGGCATTTGATACTTTTCCACTTGCTATGATAGCTGTGTCACGGGCGTATAGAGCCAGCGTTGAACTAATTTGAAATCGAAATTATATATTGAATACAAAATTGTTGATAAGATCGATCCTTGTGGTATGCCCGCGGTTATATTTCTGAAAGATCACCTTTTTGCTTCCATATCAACCACAAATGTTTTACCGGACAAGAAACGTTTAATATTTTTCTAAATAGATTGGATATTCGAAGTTATTAAGTTTATAAACGAGACCATCGTGCCATATTTTGTCAAATGCATTTTCTATGTCTAGAAAACAGTGCCTGTATGTTTTCGCTTATATGTATTGTTTTTGACAATATATACTATCCTCTTTACTTGATGTATCGTGGGGTGTTCTCTTCGGAAACCAAATTGTTCTTCTTTCAAGACAGAGTTTGATTTAGTAAACGTGATAGATAATTCGGCTTAAAATGATCTTTTTAAATGCCTTTTCTAAACAGTTTAACATACTGATCGGCCGGTAGCTCTTTAGAGGTTTTTTGATATTTTCCTTGTTTCAAAATAGGCATAACTTAGATGTTATTTCGAGATAAATATTTCCTGCTAAATATGTATTGTCTAGCCACTCACAATGTTTCAAATCGTTCAAGGCGATATCGTACTGCGAGTATTCTTGTGACAATCTATAAAATAAATCTTAGTATACTGGTCAATATGTTAAGTCTCTGAGATTAAACTACACTAAGCCACAATTTACTGATATTGAATTAAAATTAGAGCCACAAAACTATCGATAGTCGTCGCATTCGATAGTTTCCGAAAAAACTATCGGTAGTATTGGATATTTTTTAATATTGTTTTTTTTTTTGTTTATTTAAATTATGTTTCTTATTAAATAAAAACATTCTATTTCCCGTTTTAAATTTTACGTAAATAAGATACGCATTCATATTGAGGGAGTTTACTTTAGCACATGTTACCCTAGGAAAATTGTAAAAGTACAAAATACAAAAATGATAATAAGTTCAGAATTAAATTCGTAGGTTTCAGACTTTTAAAAACCAGTGTCAATTGCACTTCACACGGCTTTGACATAGTTTTTTTAAGTGGGTTGAAAAATGACTAGAAATTTAAGAAATATAAGGTCATCCATCTAGAGGTATTTTTTCAGAACAAAAAAAAAATATAAAAATTCAAATCAAGTGTGAAATCATTATTGGCAATTTGAAAGGACATTTTTTGGCATTACTTTCAATTTGGTTTTTGCAGAGATTTTTCTATAACATGCAGAACCATCAACTTAAAATAATATTAACCTGGTTAAATACAAAAAAGGCAGTAATTACAATTAAATTTTTTGTGTGTATCTTTACCATCACCGGTGATTTATTTGTTAGTGATGTGGTTTTTCCCGATAGTATCGATATCGTTAAAAAAAACTATAGATAGTACCTTTAAAATAAAACTATTGATACTATCGATAATGTTGCAGCTCTAATTCAATTCCGTTTTCTAAAGTCTAGAGCAGCACTTAACTTTTTTTCTAAACAAATTTGGAAGAGCATAAAAACTACAATATTTTTGCACTCTAAAAAGGCTCTGAGTAACCCCACCCATTACAGACGATTTACCATACCACTACTGAGGCATTTTGTCATGGCGTAAATTCTCTTCATAACTAAAAAATATTGTTGTGATTTGTTGTGAGTTCGCTGTGAAATGTATTCATATTTTATGCACCCAGCATATGTAAGTGAGACTCAAGTCAGCGAAAAACATCAGTTAATAGCCTCCGAACATGTGCCAAATGTCGTCACCTCCTACTACTGAAAAAAGAAATAAAAGCTCATAATCACAAATAACTTTGAAATATTATATGTACATCTACTACTTAGATACAAACACTTTTATGCATGTACGTACATTAGACTGGGGCACTATCACTGGGTAAACAGCAGTTGGCAATCACCGCCTAACCATACTTTAATCCCATCAACCATATTATTGTTGTACCACAACTATATACACAACATTTGTATAATGCTCTTCGAATATTGTCACCCAAACCATACTTTTTTTCTGCGTGTATGCAGATGCGCCTGTAAGCCTGTTTGTCGTGTAATGACAACCTGAACCTAACAATTTTTATGCCCAGCAGCTTCGTTGCCTTCCCAGCTCTTTCACTGTTCCATAGCGTGGTGTCATGTCAGCGTTCTTCTACCATATTCTAAAAGTGTTGCCCCGAAAAACTTAGCAATGCCTAAGATTGCTGTGTGTAATGTCCTGCTTCTTTAAGCCAGGGCATATGCTTTCTCCTTACCTATTACTCCGTAATGATGCGCATTTTGCAATGTTCAGAGTAAGCGTTAATGGTCATTTTACAATACAAAACTATCCTAAACCTGCCGCTTTAGACGTTATTGCCCTGATAACCACTTGGCTATCATTGAAATCAAAGTATAGTTGGCAAATATGAAACGATATCGGAGTTACTTTGAACGTTGTTCAGATTTGGACCCAGGACGAAAGCTTTTCAAATTGGTCTATATCAGTCTACTTTTTCGTATGATACAAACATCCTTTCCAACGTTAGAACCTGCACAATATCCCATTATGATCAAGTTTAGCAGAGAAAAGTATAAGCTACCAACTCTGGGGAAATTGAAACTTATCGGCCCATAATTCCGAACATCAACCACACAAAGCTCCTACTCTATTAAAAGTCGTTCGCCCATGAAACTACTGGGTGGTTTAATTTTAGGGGCCGATGTTGAATGTAAACCACACCTAAACGTTTAGTTTTTTTCTGCATTTCATTTAATATTTCTCAATTTCAGACTAACTCAATTTAAGCCACGGAAAGATACACAAGCGAGCAGCACGTTAAAGTTATTCAGGCTGTTTATGAAAAATCAATTTTCGAAGAAAATCATGCTCAGTAATGAGGCACAATTTCACCTCAGTGGATTCGTCAATAAGCAGAATTGTCGCATTTGGGCGAATGATAATCTAAGAGTGATTGTCGAAAAATAATGCTGTTTGGTGCGGTTTATGGGCTGGCGGCATCACCGGGCCGTACTTTTTTCAAAAAGAGGCCGCTTAGACAGTTTCTTTGAATCGTGAGATGATAACGAACTTTTTATGGCCCGAATTGGAAGATGTGGATGTGGACGATATGTGGTATCAACAGAACGGTGCCACTCCGCTTACCAAACAATGGCACGTTTGCGCGACAAATTCAATCGTCGTGGCGATGTTAATTGACAGCAAAGATCATGTGATTTGACACCGTTGGACTTCTTTCTTTGGGGATATTTGAAAGAAAAGGTGTACGCCGATAAGCCAGCAACAATTCAAGAGCTAAATGATAAGATAATTCTGCACATTAACGGCATAGAACCTCAATTATGCCTCAGCGTCATCGGAAATTTGGACCATCGGATGGAGGTGTGCCGCCGGTTCAAAAAAATATCACAGGCTCTGGCTTTAATCTTTGCAAAATAATATTTGATTATTGTGGACCGCCGATGATTAGTGCTAAATGTCGGAATATAAGTGAATCCAGGCCGGGCAAAAACTTGTGACATTTTTCAGCGGCGGTTCTTCCATCTCGTTATTGTTGGCGTTTTAACGAGTAAGAGGTTGTCAAATGTATTAGCCCTTCAGAAGGCAATAAATAGTAGGTCTCGGTCAGAAAGTATCATAATTTAGTTCCTTAAAAACATTTAAGGAAAAACTGAATGAAAGTAATATTTTTGACTGAAATGACCAGCTTATTGGGTCCTTTAGTCCGACCACAATCTCTGCATTATCTTCAACATAATTTAATATTATATTCGTTGGGGAACCGACTTTAGTTTTAGTGCCCATATGTACGTAGACATTATTAACCTTATTTTGACCGTAGGGCTGTTTTTGGGACTTCTTCGGTCTGTGTGCCCGAGCTTGAATGTAAGCCAATACTTACAAATAAATCCATATTTCGGTTCGTTCGGTATTTCAATGAAGTCTGCTTTAATTTAAGAACCCGTGTGTCCATTTTGACTGCTTTCGAAGTTTCGCTGCAGTGAACAAAGACACAATTCTGCGACCCACTTTAATGTCCACATATCTTTATCTATCTATGTTCATACTTATGTAAACACAAAAGAGTATCTGTAGTAATTTAGTCATTGGGGCAGTGTGCTATTTATTCAGAGTAGTTATAATTTTGGCCTAAAGTAAATGCTGAAGTATTTAAATTTTTTTCAGTAAACAAAACAAAAAAAGTTTTCAGGCCATAAAACCTTGGCCTCTAAAACCATAAATGTCTTCTTGGCGTTAGTGTTTTTTTTTGTTGGCATACGTTTATAGCGATTTCATGCAAATCTTCAATGCTTACATTACTCGAGATTTCGTATTTCAAATTAATGTCACGAGTACTTTTCCAATTGATTGATGTTAATTGTCATCGATAACCATTCGATTAAATCTTTAATCGCATTAAAAAGTTTTGCGGAATTTGGGCTCAAATACATTGGGGTGGCCCAAAATATTTAGCTTAAAGACTCATGGCTTTATGCTCTTTTTTCACTAGGCACTTTTGAAGTGTTTTCAAAAGTTTGGCCAAAACAAGTCAAAATGAGACGTTTTCCCATACAAATTCAAGTGATGAAAACGTCTCACTTTGACTTGTTTTTGTACGAAAGAGGAACGAAAACGTTTCGCACAGGCGATGTCACCTTAAATAAAGTGTGTCATCTCCAAAATAATCGTTTTTTTTATCGTTGGTTTGTCATCTCAAGGCAGATATTTTTAATCAATCGTCAAACATATTTGGTGAAATATATATTTTATGAAGTAAAAGTAAAAAATGAGCGTGCTAAAAGACAAAAAACACTTATTTTAATTTAATTTATCCATTTGTTTAAGAAAAATGTGTATTTCAGTATTTTAATAGTCACCACGTTGTTCTTTGTTTGTAAACAATAATGAACTGTCAAACGAAAACCAAAACGAGAATGAAAACGACCACAAATTGTGTGAAAATTGGTTGGAACGTTTTGAAAAGTTTCGAGCGAAAACGAGAATAAATGGCCTAATGAAAATGCAGTATTGGGAGATGTTTTGGCTTTATCTAAATAGATTTTTGTAACTTTTTGTGTGTAAATATTTTTCTATTAATTCGAACACACAGAATGAAGTCATCAGTTCTGCTTATGAAATTCTATTTCAGCATTATTTTTGTTCTCGTAATGAAATATCGTATGCTATAATAAATTTTTGTGGTATAGAATAAAAGACATTTCTTGTAATGGAAAAGAATTTCTTATTAATTCTTTCGACTTATTTTAAAAACATGCTGGTGCGACCGGAAGCATATTTAATTTTTATGTCCCTGTTTAATTGTTAGTTTTCGGTATTAGTAATAAGTACTTTACATTATCAGCATAATTATTAGAATGGCCCGATTTGGAAGGACAAAAATTTTTCGATATTGTGCCATCAATTTTTCAATAGCTTTTGGCAAAAGTTCCACTACGACATATTAAACAACTCATTTTCGAGGCAAATTTAAATTTTTTGACAGTTTTTACTTTAATTTATACGGTTTTTTTTAGTAAGTAATACAAAAAATCGGCTGATTTATTATTTTTTAATTACCTTTCTAAGGTGACATACAAATATACATTGCCAGATACAATACAATATAACATATGAGCGCTTGAGAATAGAAATACGACTGAGAGTTGTCTCAGTTGTATTTCTAATCTTAAAAATAAAAGTTGAGAAAAGGTCAAAAAATTTAAATTTGGGCGCCTCGAAAATGATTTTTTTGATATATCGTAGTGGAACTTTTTTTACTCAGAACTTTTTTTTACCCAAAAACTATCGAAAAATCAATATCGATTACTCAATCGACCCACCCTAATAATTATATTTAATACGGCAGTTGCTATTTATATTTTGGGTCTAGCAAAAAAACAATATTTTGTCATTGAAAATGATTTTATTTTTTTTTACAAAATATTCTCCCCTAAAGATCAATACCCTTTTGCATGCACTCAAACCATTTTCGAAGCACTTTTTTTAGGTCCACTTGAGATATCTACAAAACTGGGGTTTTTACCGCTTCAACAGCTGCTGCAGGCTACAAAAAACGTTGACCATACAGAAAAAAAATTATGGTTGGGGTAACAATATTTGAAGAACATCATACAATTGTTGGGTATATGTATTATGATCCTCACAGTAATAGTACTTCGTAGGGACGTAAATACTCTTACAACATTGAACACACCCAACTGTTTCTTGGTAAACTTTGGCCGATGTTTTGACTCCTTGTTCGCAGAAATGCAGGTCAGTGACCCCATCGTAAGAGACACCCGAGACACACAAACAGAAAGGGACCTAATCTTTAAAATGGCTCTCCTGAACAAAACTTTTCATCAACTTTTCACTTTTTTTTTGATGTTGACAACATCTGAGCATCGAATGAGACCGATCCCAAGCCCCAAAAGTGTACCCTCCCAGAGATATGCGCGTTTTATAAAAGTGATGTCGACGATTCTAAGCGCAAATAGAAAGAGACCTAATCTTTAAAATGGCTCTCCTGAACAAAACTGGTTTTTAACCTCAGGTCCCTTTCTATTTTGCGCGTCACATATGACATTAACGGGGTATGTTCAGTTCTACTACTGAAATGGGTGTGTTCAATGTTGTAACAGTGTTTTTATCCCTACTTAGTATAACTGTTGTACCTACTGAATTGTAAAATTTTGAAATACCATGAAAATAAATTAAATTAAAAAGCAAAATAATTTAAAAACATGAGAAAAGCTTAGGAGTTATCTGTCAAATTACTAAAATATCTTTATCGGTTGTTTTCTTCTTGTTTTTCCGAGTCTCGTAAAGTACAACCTAATATTTGGATTTTAGAAAGCATCGGAAAAGATAGTATATGCAGGTAAAAAGTATTTTGGAAATTCTGTAAAGAAACTAGGATTAATACCACCCGGAATTTTTTATTTATTATAGGTATTACTAGTTTCTTTTTTCGGCGGTACACTCTAACATACACGAATTACAGATAAAATTGATCAATTATATGGCATTCATTGTTGAGGAGAAAGTGCTGTGCGATGCTGTCACTGAGCTCATAATAAGGCAAATATCGTAAAATTTCCAATTTGTGGAAAAAGAAACAACTACCAAAATATTGCGATACATTAACTTTGTTTGCAAAAATAATTAGACCTGAGATAAAATCAAAAGTTTGTTTTTGGAAAGTAGAAGCTATTTCTGATTACAAACATACAGAGAGGCGGAATGGAAATCGGAACCAGTGTATACTTTTAAATTCCTAATGTTTCTATTAGGAATGTATATTTCTGATGTTAAATTTCTAAATGGCGTTCCATTCTTCCATCTCTGCTGACACGGTCTTAAGCTCATTCTACAAAGCATCAACGTTAAGTTGTTGATATGGCCTAAGTGGTTCTATCTTTCGCCCATCTTACGGGTTCCAATTCATGGCCCTACTGTTTAAGGGATTATGTAGGCCATGCCCTATTGACTTCTTTATTCATTTTATGATTTTAAACGCAGCTGGTGTCTCCACTATAGGCCCATAGTTTATTGTTACTAATGGCATTTGGGAATATTTAGAATATGACGGAGGCGTTAGTTAAAAAATACTTAAAGGGTATTGACATCACAACGAACTGCATTCATGACTAAGCCACAGCTATACAATGCAACCGATTTCAAAGAGTTATAGAAAATATAAAATTTCGTGCGTACAAATGTATGTTGCGTGTATGGAATTTTCTCAAAAAATGTATGACTAAGGGCGAAAACCAGGCCAGGCTAAACCTTACCTACGGGGAATGCAGAGTCAAATGACCTGAAAGTACCGAACCGAGGACAGGTGAAAGCAGAACCTATTACAAAACTGATTTGGTATGGAAAGAATGGTGTGAGTTACTTAAAAGGCTTAAAGTCGTCCAATTCACGGTATAACTTTGCGTATAAAACCGCATACCGGTATTCAAAAAAATCCGAGGATTTCACAAATCCGCGGATTTGGGCTGTCTTTTAAACAAAATCCGCTCAAAATTGAACTGATGTACGTTTAAACGCAGTTGGTGTCTCCACTATAGGCCCATAGTTTATAGTTCCTAATGGCATTTGGGAATATTTAGAATATTGACATCACAACGAACTGCATTCATGACTAAGCCACAGCTATACAATGCAACCGATTTCAAAGAGTTATAGAAAATATAAAATTTCGTGCGTACAAATGTATGTTGCGTGTATGGAATTTTCTCAAAAAATGTATGACTAAGGGCGAAAACCAGGCCAGGCTAAACCTTACCTACGGGGAATGCAGAGTCAAATGACCTGAAAGTACCGAACCGAGGACAGGTGAAAGCAGAACCTATTACAAAACTGATTTGGTATGGAAAGAATGGTGTGAGTTACTTAAAAGGCTTAAAGTCGTCCAATTCACGGTATAACTTTGCGTATAAAACCGCATACCGGTATTCAAAAAAATCCGAGGATTTCACAAATCCGCGGATTTGGGCTGTCTTTTAAACAAAATCCGCTCAAAATTGAACTGATGTACGTCCCCTTATTTTGTTAAAAACTCTTCTTCGATAATAGCCCCAAGGCAATTAACAAAAGTATTTCAGTAGGGATGGGCTCTGTAATGGATACAACTGAGAGGTCTTACATTTAGGGGTGGTGTAATGACACGTACTGATCGGTCCCGTGATAAGTCACATGGTTTTCGGCAGAGTCCCAGAGCAGAAACTCCCTCCAATGACAAAGCCATGTAAATGTCATCGGTTCTTGTCGTATAGTATTGAGTCCATACCGGGACCGGTCCCTATCCACAAGGGACGTATCACATGAATTGTTCTGTACCGGTTCAATTTCCCGCAGGGTTGTATACCCTTTACTGTAACTTGGCTATTAAAGCATAAAAAATTACCAGTTTTTTGCGTCCAAGAGTCCGACCATAACCCATATTTAGATTCACAGTAAAACCGGCTTTAATTTAGGTACCTATGGGCCAATACTTACCAGTGGTCGTTTGGTTTCGAACATAAAGGCCGTTTTTTGGCCTCACCGAAGGATGGAGTGGAGTGCTACATTTAAAAGTTAAACTTACGGCAATCACCCACCGACGAAAAGAATTTACTACCGAAAAAAATATTAATCATCAGCAGTCAACTTTTACAAAATATCTGATTTTCCTCCACAAAATAGTATATGTGACAGCGCATAGAGAAAGGGACCTAAGGATAAAAAAAATCAATTTTCTCTTTTTTTTGATGTGGACAACATCTGAGCATCGAATGAGACCGATCCCATGCCCCAAAAGTGTTCCCTCCCAGAGATATGCGCGTTTTATGCAAGTGATGCTACACCAAAGATACACGTATTTAAATCTTTAAAATGGCTCTCCTGAACAAAACTGGTTTTTACCCTTAGGTCCCTTTCTATTTTGGGCGTCACATATGTTTATTTACGGATTTTTAATGAACCTTGGCTTATACATTAAAAGGAATGTGGTTTCTGAAATAAAATGTCGCCTAATCTAGATGCTGTGCTCGCAAAAGTTGACATTATTTTGTAAACGAATCGAGGATTTTGAAATCGTATATGCCGCTAAGGATGTCCTATAGCAAAGGAAACAAAATATCAATTATAATATAAGTATGGTCTACTGTGTTTTTACTGGCTTATTGTTGGATATATGACATCGGCCAGGCCGAAACACTTACCCCAGCGTCCCTACGCTTTTAAAGCGCAAACAAGGTCTGTTTATTTGGGCCCATGCGTCCGACCATTATCTTGAAATTACTCTATTCTGGTATATTTCAGCGCTTGAAATCGTTGGGTCACTTTTTAATTCATTAAATATACTTTGTTGGGTCATAATTACTTTTACATCATTGATCACATCCATTTCTATAGTGGAACTGTTCATTCCCCTTTAATGTCTTATGGGTTTTGAAAGCTAACCTCAATAGCGTTAGTCTGTAACGGGATTTTAAAATTGTTTCAACTTTCATCATGGAGTGGTCAGATAATGAGAACCGTATCGCTGGTATAGCGCTTTTCAAGTGTGAAATGAAAAAAAGCGATATTTTCAAAACGCTCCGGCCACTAGGGATTAGCCGCATTTTCGTCTACCGATGCATAAAACTGTTTGAGGAGACTGGAGATGTTAAAAGACCGCCACCGGTCGAGCCGCCCACGCTCTGTTCGAACACCGCATGTCATCAAAGCCGTTAAATCAAGAATTCACAGAAATCCGCTCCGAAAACAGAAAATCATGGCCCGTGAGATGAATATCACGCAAAAGTCCATAAGTCGAATCATTAAAAAAGACTTGGGGCTTTCTTGCAGCTTTAAAAAATTGGATTGAAAAATGCAAACGTCTTTTGGTGAAGCACGCTGATAACTTGCACAGAAAAATTTTGTTGACCGATGAAAAAATTTTTACCGTTCAGGAAAAATTGAACAAGCAAAATGATAGTGTATGCGCGGTCATCTAAGGAAGCATCTGAACTGATACAAAGGGTGGAAAAGGGTCATTACCCAGCTTCAGTCATGGTTTGGTGGGGTGTCTCTTACGATGGGGTCACTGACCTGCATTTCAAGGACTCGAAACATCGGCCAAAGTTTACCAAGAAACCGATTTGGAAGCAGTTGTGAAGCCTCTTAACAATTTCCTGTTCCAAAACCAGCCATGGACTTTCCAGCATGATTCTGCGCCGGCCCATAAGGCTAAAACGTCCCAGGCCTGGCTTCGAAACAATTTGTCAGCATTCATTTCCTCTGAAGAATGGCCCTCAGGCAGTCCAGATTTGAACCCATTGGATTACATATTGTGGACGGTTTTAGAGGACAAGGTGTGTCACAAAAGATACCCCAATATTGTATCTCATAAGACAGCTTCGCTTCGAGCTGTGGTCAATTTTTCAATGGACGAGGTTCGTGCAGCTATTGACGGTTGGCCAGTGCGACTTAAGGCTTGCGTAAAGGCAAAAGGCGGACATTTCGAATAAGTAGATTCTTTTTGGATACTATTAACATCAATAAATATATTAAAAAATATTTGGTCCAAAAACATTCAGTACTTTTTATTAAAACGTTTTTATTAAAACGAGTGAAACAGTATTTATGTCCATTACTAAGTACTATTTTTCCCTGTCCTGGTATGCTGGCGTTTCGCATGGCTCTGCTCGCCGGATAGGTGTGGTTCTTCTAGTGCATCTAGGCCGTTGACAGAGAGACAAATTACTCATCAATATTTAGTCATTGGTCATACGCAAGGGAAATGTGATTCGACATCTCATTTCACACAGAAGAAAATCAGACCGAACTAAAAAAATTCGGTTGGATAAACCGACTTTCCAATACAATCGCCAACATTCCACAGTATTGATAATAATATGGTACGATATACCATATGATGGTTGCTACGATAGTGCCACAGTAATCGCAGGAATAACAAAGTTGTACCAACTGAATCATTTAAACTTTTGGTCAAACAAAAAAAAAACACATAGTGTTAAGGTGCCCCTGGCCAAAGAAGTTTTGTGTCGGGTCAATCCGGTACATAAAACCGGCAGTCGTGGGGTTAAACAATGTACATAAATATTCCCCAAAATTATTGTTTCACTTTTATGATATAAAAGAAAAAAAATTCTTTCTCTTTTCTTATTCTCTTATTTCAGAGTTGCTTTCGGTCAGTCTGGCTCCTACATGGCACGGTAGTAATTCAGTCTGAAACTTTTGAAATACAATACATCCCAGGCTTAGCGTTGCTGAGATCTACGCCTTCAACGTGGAATCGGGGCTTGTTGCCTCTGATGTCAGCAGTGCGTATATTTAAAATTTTTTTTATTTATTTTCAAAAATGTAAACAGTGTTTTGCCACTGCAAAGAGTTTATCTGTAGTCACCACCAATTAGTAGTACTAAAGTAACATGTACATCATGTTATATAAGTAAATATTGGTGGGGGCAACAGATAGATTTTTTGTAGTGACAAAACACTGTTTACATTTTTGGAAATCAACAAAAAACGGACCAATTTTAATAAACTGCCGGTAAAATCGAAGTAGACTATATTATAATTGATATTTTTCCCATTTTTATAGGGAATCCATGTACATCATGTTATATAAGTAAATATTAGTGGAGACAACAGATAGATTTTTTGTAGTGACGAAACACTGTTTACATTTTTGGAAATCAACAAAAAACGGACCAATTTTAATAAACTGCTAAAATCGAAGTAGACTATATTATAATTGATATTTTTCCCATTTTTATAGGGAATCCATGTACATCGTGTTATATAAGTAAATATTGGTGGGGACAACAGATAGATTTTTTGTAGTGACAAAACACTGTTTACATTTTTGGAAATCAACAAAAAACGGACCAATTTTAATAAACTGCCGGTAAAATCGAAGTAGACTATATTATAATGGATATTTTTCCCATTTTTATAGGGAATCCATGTACATCATGTTATATAAGTAAATATTGGTGGGGACAACAGATAGATTTTTTGTAGTGACAAAACACTGTTTACATTTTTGGAAATCAACAAAAAACGGACCAATTTTAATAAACTGCCGCTAAATCGAAGTAGACTATATTATAATTGATATTTTTCCCATTTTTATAGGGAATCCATGTACATCGTGTTATATAAGTAAATATTGGTGGGGACAACAGATAGATTTTTTGTAGTGACAAAACACTGTTTACATTTTTGGAAATCAACAAAAAACGGACCAATTTTAATAAACTGCCGGTAAAATCGAAGTAGACTATATTATAATGGATATTTTTCCCATTTTTATAGGGAATCCATGTACATCATGTTATATAAGTAAATATTGGTGGGGACAACAGATAGATTTTTTGTAGTGACAAAACACTGTTTACATTTTTGGAAATCAACAAAAAACGGACCAATTTTAATAAACGGCCGGTAAAATCGAAGTAGACTATATTATAATTGATATTTTTCCCATTTTTATAGGGAATCCTTAGCGGCATATACGATTTGGCCTGGCTCCATAATTATTTTGTAACAAACTTTTTTCTAAACTAATGTTAACTTTTGCGAGCACAGCATTAAGATTAGGCAACTTTTTATTTCGGAAATCGAATCACCTCTAATGACTAAACTTTCGAATCAATTTCGACAAGTTTCATCAGAATCCGTAAATAAACGTATATTTTGTGAAGGACTATCCAATTTTTGTAAAAGTCGACTGTTGATATTATATAATTCTTTTGGTAGTAAATTCTTTTCGTCGGTGGGCATTGCCGTCAGCTACATTTTTTATGTGCTCTTTAAAAGTTGTGCTAATTTCGGTGATTTAACAATTGCCAAGCCAGACTACAAAAATCATTTTGTATACAATCCTAGAGTAAATATTCCAAGAAATTTCTTTAATCCATTCACGTATTACAAATAAAACTACAACATTTTTATTGAACGAATAGGTTGTTTTGTCCGTCTCCCTGTCTGTCTGTCTGTCCTACCATATTCAGGTGAAATAATGAAATTTTCGCCATCAACATAAACAAATTCATAATAATTGCATTTTGGGCATTTTGTGGCGTGGCAATGGGTGTCGGGTTCCAGTGGTTTCCATGCCATATTTTTATGGTATTTCATGGTCAATGTACACAATTTCTCGACATTGTTGGTATTTTTGACAAATTTATTTCAGCGTCTATCGCCGTGTGTACCGGCTGTCGCGCATGGTACGTATGTGTACCTTGGATATGTTCATATAATGTCCAATAAAAAAATGTTTTTTTTTTCGTTCAATTACCATAGATCGTATTCACTAAAGAGGGGGGAGAACATTGTGTCTGTGACCAGTTTTTTTTATATTTTAGGGGCGAATAATAGTGGGAAATTTGTGAAGGTTAATGCCGTTCATAGCCAACTGTACGGGTGAGTGTGTGTGTAATATTCAAATCAATGGGTTTTCCACATAGACCAGAACATTCATAATGAAGTACACGATTCTAGTTTTCTACATAACCCAGCAGTAAAATATGCGAGACCTTCTCATAAAAGACCTCCTAGAAAATCTTTCTTTGTAGACCACCCCCCCAACGGAGGTTGGAGTGTATACTAACTTTGTAGTTTTGTTTGGAATACCTCGAAAGATTGATTGGAGACTCTACAAATTAAAATTAAAATTCCGTGTGCCAGCTAAAATCGCGATCGCCTTAAGCCTTTAAATTGTACACGATGATGGCTTAAGAGGGCGAAAGAGATTCCCATAAAGGGAATAGAGGTACCACGAAAAAAAATATTTTTTTTGCGTATTTGCTTAACTTGCCGAGCTTAACAAAGTTTTTATTTATTTAATTACCCAGTGATACAAAATCGAACTTTCCGAATGCGAATGGGATAAGACCAATTGCAAATAAAAGTTGGCATCAAGGCTTTATTTTAGTTCAGTGCGAGATTTTTTTTACACGCATTTGAAGTTGTTGTCTTTGGAACGCTGTCTAACAAGAAGAGATCATTGAAAATTTAATAAAATAATGCTTATTTATTTGTATTATCCTCGAAAGCAGTCTAAGCAACATAAACAGGTCATAACTAACTAACTTAAAAATGGCATTCCAGAGACCTCTTTTTAGACCCCCCCCCCCTTCATGCAGAAAAAAAGTATGGTTGTGGTGACAATATTCGAAGAGGATAATACTATTGTTGGGTATATGGTTGTGGTACAACAATATTATAATCCTCACAACAATAGTATGATTCAAAGCAACCATACTATGATCCTCACAGCAATAGTATTATTCACACATAACCATACTATGATCCCCACAACCATAGTATGATTCACACTCAACCATACTATGATCTCCACAACCATAGTATGATCCTCACAATCATAGTATGTTTCACATACAACCATAGTATGATCCTCACAACCATAGTATGATTCACATGCAACCATGTTATGATCCCTACAACCATAGTATGATCACACACGATTATACTATGATCGCCAATATAATTTATTAGAGTTTGTTTAAATTGTCGACAATAGATTTGAATTAAAAAATTATTCAAAAAAAACATTAAATTCAAAATAATAGGTGTGATTTATTTCACAGTAGAAAAAATAAGCTTAAATAAACGTAAGCGTTTTTATTAAAAAAATTTCAGATAAACAAAGCCAAAGCAGCTTGTTTAAAAAATTTTAATTTCGATAAAAAAGTACTATTATTGCATTAGATCCGTACCAATAACATTTGTTCTTAAAAGCATATTTAAATGAAGAAAAATTACAATCATACAGTATGATTGCCGTTATCATATTATTGTTAACATAAAACGCAAAACACAATACTTTTGTCGCACCAACCATATTTATGTTGTTGCTTTAACCATATTTTCATTTTTAAATTTGGTAATAATACTATTGTTACATTTCTACAATATTAATGTTGCAGCAATTATACTATTGTCAAAACTAAATTCAGTTAGCAATGCTATGATTGCGACGAACATACTTTTATTGCGGAGAACATACTTTTATTGCCGTGACCATGTAGTAACCATGTTTTTTCTCTGCGTGTTCATAGGATTTCAAATAGTACATGAGATATTGTCTTTTTTACGTTTATGGTTGTGTTGTCGATACCAAGTCCCCTTGTGCAATTTTCTCATAACATAGTCTATAATACTTACTTACTTACTTAAGTCCCGCAACATCCCATTAAGGGACAAGGGAAAACTGTTCTCTTCAATCAGTGTGCTGTGAATGATTCACTTCATACACTCACTGACTGGGACCTGCTAAATGCCGGTTTTGAACGGCTAATGGATGTATGAGATACAGTTGGAGAAAGTCTGAAAAAAATTCACTTTTTTAATTTTCCAAACCTGAAAAAAGTGAAATCGGCAATAAGGAAAAAAACATTTTTTGCGCGTTTTGCAAATTTGTTAAAAAAACACTAAAAAAAATTTAATTTTCTTTAAAATCGGAAAATACGACAAGCAGTCAACTTCAGGTTAATTTCTAAAATATATTCAATAGCCCGATTTTAAATGTTAGTAGCTTACAATAATCCTTGAGTCGTTGGCTGCAATTACAATTACGGAACTCAAAAATATTTACTAGATCAAAAGTTATAGAGTATTGACCGATAGAAATCGATCCTGGACCACTGTGCGCCGTCCCGAGGCGTTAAAAAGAAAATGGCCTTCATAGCTCTTCATAGCTAAGAGAGAAATTGCCTACTCCTAAAGTCGCCAGCATCTCCGAAAAAATAGGGGTTGAACCTGGGTTTACTGGCATGATAGGGATGTGGCACTGAAGAGGCTGCCGTAAATGTGGTTAATCATATTTGTAAAGAATTGGTTGAGGGACTGAAAGGAGTGGCTGGAGTTTTTTATGACTTTTCCAAGGCTTTTGATCTTGTTGATCATGACATTTTATTACAAAAAATTAAGTATTATGGAATTTGTGGAAACACATTGAATATTTTGAAGAGTTACTTACAGAACAGGAAACAATATGTAGAAATAAATGGGTGTAAAAGCTCGTATAAATTTGTGGAACATGGTGTACCACAAGGAAGTGTACTTGGACCGTTGTTTTTTAAGATTTATCTTAATGATATACGAGTAACAAACCCGGGTCTGACCGGTAAAATGTTTTTATATGCAGATGATATTTGCCTTATTTATCCTTACCATCACGAAACAGTAGCTAGAGCATATATGGAGCGAGATGCTGCCCTATTAAGTGAATTTGCTAGAATAAACAAAATATTTTTAAACGCGGATAAAACTAAAGTTATACGTTTTAAACCCCATATTGACCACAGGAATTCCTTTGCCATATACATTGATGGTAAGGAAATTTTAGAAGTTCATTATTTAAAGTAATTGGGATTGCAAATACAAAGCAATCTCTCCTGGGAACAACATATTCAGCAATTGAAAACCAAATTATCTCGAGCTGTAGGAGTCTTATATAAGTTTAAGAATAAATTCAATTATGAAACCAAATTTTTGATTTACCAAGCATTAGTACAGAGTAACCTAAATTACTTAGTTTTACTATACGGTTACAAAAAAATGTTGAGTTCAAATCTCTGTTCAGTTTCCAAAATAGAGCTGTTGCGAATCTTCGTTAACATATTCTTCTATGTCTTTATAGTACCTCTTTATGGAATCTATAAAATGCAGCTTTTATTGTATGTATTTAGATGTGTTCACAACATTAGCCAGGTGTAGGCTTGAGCTTACCGAACAGAGAATTGAATATATGGGCTGTAATGAATTTAATAAATTACCAAATGCTTTGAAGACTATGAACAGAATTTCCACATTTAAGAATCATCTCAAAACTTATTTGTTGCAACATGTTGATGAATTTATAAATTAAATGATCCAATCTCAATAATTTAAAATGTTTTTCCGAATTTTTCGAAAGAAAGTAAAGTGAAGCTAAATATTTAAAAAATATGCCAACTTGCCTCTGTAATGTCTATAAGACGCTGAGGCTTCAATACCAATTATGTAGAATGCTATTACAAATATTATTTTTCAAATATTATATTTTTTATATAATATATAATTTATGTAATATAATATTTAAGCATGAAATTGTAGAGAACAAATAAATAATAATAAAAAAAAATAGTCGTACAGACCATCCATTACGGCGGCCCGCAGTCTATAATAATTTCTAGTCATGTAAGCATTTCATTCTGTGAAAACAGTTTAATTTTATGCTATTTTATGCCGGCTCCAAACAGCGAATACATTTTAAAGAAAAGTTTTTACATGGCAAAGACAGAAATCTCCTACTCGTTAAGTCGCCGGCATTGACGAGGTGGAATACCAGCCGCTGAAAAATTGTTAGATGCTCCTAATCGTACAGATTCTCTCACACCACGGTGGTCCACAGTCTATAATAGAGTCAATTAAAATTGCCCAGTCATTATTTCATTTGCTAAAATTTCAAAACAATCGGTCCTTTGGCCACTAATACGATTTTTTAAAGAGGGCGTGGCACTGTCAACATTTCCTCCGGGATGTATTCGATCTGTGCCAACATCATATGCGACAGCGCATAGAGAAAGGGACCTAAGGGTAAAAAAAAAATCAATTTTCACCTTTTTTTGATGTGGACAACATCTGAGCATCGAATGAGACTGATCCCATGCCCCAAAAGTGTTCCCTCCCAGAGATATGCGCGTTTTATGAAAGTGAAGTCGACGACTCTAAGCGCAAATAGAAAGGGACCTAATCTTTAAAATGGCTCTCCTGAACAAAACTGGTTTTTACCCTTAGGTCCCTTTCTATTTTGCGCGTCACATATGCTCTAAATAGCATCGTCAAATCTCTAAAAACTCAAAAGATATTCGTATTGTATTTTTAAGTTCAGAATAGTTGATTTCTCCCGAGGACGACCCAGTCCTAGCCAGGGGAAAAATTTTACATCTTTTTTCATTAACACAAACTTCTGAATGTCAAATGTCAGCCACCTAGCTTCTATAGTGCGGCCTGTAGTTGACTTTCCACTGACAGGCGGACAGACATGGCTAGATCATCTAAGAATTTTACGACGATGGGGTCTCCGTCCGGTATTTCCATGTGTTGCAATCGAAATGATATAGGGTTATATACCCTCTATTCTATGATGGAGGGTAATAAAAACATGTGAAACAGGGTGGTCCGATCTTAAATGTGAGTCACAACTTAACGTCAAGCTTTTTGCCCACATTAATCTGACATTTCATTGCTTCAGTGCTTGACAAATTCAACCATGGTGAGGTATACAATTAAGCAGCGCTCAAAGATTGACTTTTACAAAAATGGACATTCCAATCAAAATGAATTTCTTGCATCCCCTCATTTTTTGTTTGGCATAATCGACCAAATGTGTCCACTAGGTAGGGAGGGCCGATTTGTAAGGACCAAAAAATATTATGCCATAGATTTTTCAATAGCTTTTGGCATGAGGAAAATAAAGGTCCACTACGACTTTAAAAAAAAAACATTTTCAAGGCACCCAAATGTAAAATTTTTGAATTTTTCTCAACTTTTATCTTTAACCTTTTTATAAGTAGGTAATAAAAACAAAATATTTTTAAAAAAAAGTTTGAATTTTTCTGAACATTTATTTTTAAGTAGGCAACAATTTTTTTTTTCGTAAATATAACCTTTCCAAGGTGACATACAAATACGAGGGCTGCTATATATTTCTGACCTAATAATGAAAATGCGCATATTTATCATCAAAAATGGTTTTATTGGTTTTCAAAGTATTCTCCAGCATGATTTATACACTTTTGGATGCGCTTTAACCAATTGTCGAAGCGCTTTTTTCACTCCCATTGAGACACATCCAAAACATGGTTTTTGAACACATCAACAGCATCTTTTGGTGACGAAAATCGTTGACCACGCATTTTTTTCTTCATGTGCGGGAATAAAAAGAAGTCATTGGAAGTCTCCACTCCGATCGAGACACATCCACAACATGGTTTTTGAACATATCAACAGCATCTTCTGGCGACGAAAATCGTTGACCACGCATTCTTTTCTTCATGTGCGGGAATCAAAAGAAGTCATTGGGTGCCAAGTCAGGGCTGTACGGCGGATGAGCCATCAATTCGACATTTTGGCCGGTCAAAAAGGCGCTGGCTTGAGCCGATGTGTGAGAGCTCGCATTGTCATAGTGCACAATGATTCGTCTTCTCTTGTTCGTTTTTCGAATTTCTCCAAAGACTTCAGGCAGACAAATTGTGGTGTACCACTCAGAATTGACCATCCTACGTTGCTCAAGCGGAACACTCGCCACATGACCAGTTTTGCCGATGAAACAGGCGATCAGTTGTTCCACGAACAACTTTCGTTGGATTTGGCTTGTCTTCGAAGACCCACACGGTCGATTGCTGTTTTGTTTCGGGCTCATACACATAGATCCATGATTCGTCACCTGTGACGATCTTATAAACGTCATTTGAAGTGTGTTTTTTTGAATTTTTTTGACCATTCGGCACGAGCCCTTGTCTAATTGTGATCCAACGAGAACAAATCTTTTGTACGGCCAGGTGTTCATGCAATGTCGAGTGTATGCTGGTGGAAGAAACCTTTTTACGGCTAAATGTTCATGGAATATCGAATGTATGCTGGTGGAAGAAATGCACAAGGATGCCTCTATCTCACGTTATGTCACATTACGATCTTGCATTATCAGCTCACGCACGGCATCACTATTCTCTGGCACAACGGCTGTTTTTGGACGACCTTAGTTTTTGAGCGAGCGTCGGCCACGATTGAATTCATTAGACCAGTTTTTCACAGTGCTATAGGATGGTGCTTCATCGCCATACAAAGATTTAAGTTCATCGATGCACTCTTGTCGTAATAATCCACGTCGAAAGTTGAGAAAAATGATCGCACGAAAATGTTCACGAGTTAATTCCATTTATTTTGCCAAATTGTTTTTTTCAAGTCACTGTAAAGCACAAATTATGGTCGTACGTCAAAACTTTCTGAGTAGATTTATGCTAAAAAATGTCAAACTTTCCAAGGGAAATGTCAGATGGTGCCAGGCAACACTTTGTGCAATAGAAACATGGAATTATCTACGACTGATTCAGCATTTTACAATTCTCTAAGTCCGATTTATTTCAGTCTTCATTTGGTCCATTATTACGAAATAACAAAGTTCAACAAACTTTTCAACAAAACCAGAGATTTGAAAAAATTATCAGTACTTTTTTTTACAGCCGATTTAAATTAAAAATCTAAATGGCCAACCCTAAAGAAATCATGAATTGTTATCATCAAACCCATTTTGTTATTTTAAAGAAGTTTCTCTTATTTCTTATGAGAAGTTTCTTTAGCTTAAAAAAATTAGACAAATTTCGTAATCTATATGAAATATTTGGTGATTTTCAATAAACATAGTTTTTTCAGTGTAGCAAAATATAAAGTGTTGATCAAAACCCTACTTTATCGAACATCTGCAAGAAAATTGGTGTTAGGCTGTGCCATATATGATTTAGTGCTACCATACGTACTACATGACATCCCCGTTTTGTACCTGCCATCCCAACGTACTGTGTGATCATTAATGATCTTGTGAACTACAAAATTGAACAACGCTCCTCAGCAAGCGGCCACAACAAAGAAATGACCTCTAGCCATAATTATTCGCCACTAACGATGGCTGGAAATAATCGCTATTTAGTGGCACATGTAGTATCAAATTATTAAACTTCCTCCCATATTTATCGTGTTGTTTACCATAATTACGAGTATTTTTAATCCACCTCAATTTTTAAGCCAACTCTGTGATTGATTTATGTCAACCAACCACTGATAACTAAGCCCGTTTTCGTATTCAACATTAAGTCTAAGTGAATTTCTCACAAACCTTTCCATGACACTTGTGAAACTCAGTCGCACGTTTGGGTAGATAATTTTTGTTCAACCCATTCCGACAACGTCGATGATGATGGAAGCTGATGACAAACTTTACTTAATCAAAATGATGGAGGCCATACCCCTAACAAAAAGTGTACACAAGCTCACCAGCTCCCAGCAATGTTTTTAATGTTTTTTTTTAATAAGCGTGTAAAGTGAAATTATGTAATGTAGAGAAAAAGATGCTGTTGATGTTAAGCTAAGCGAAACAAGATGCCTTTAATGAATTTTTGGTCATTTGAACGATTCATTACCATTCAGGAATTATGTGTGTATTCGTGAAATTGATATAAGAAAGTGTTTGGAGCGTTGTGTTTACTTTAAATATTTGTGAATTTTTAGTGTCAACAATAGAAAACGTTTGCTTGCTGTTTTATAGTACATGGTCTACACTAAGAGAAACTGTTTTTTTTACCCTACACCACACTCTGGCTCAGGGCATTACGATTTAGTGCTGATGGGTGCTACACATTAAAGGAATGGAGATAGACCCTTTGTTAAGTGTACCGATCAACTCAGAATTACTTTCCAATTCCATTAAGCGAAGTCTGTCTATCTTTCGTTGTAATAAAAGGAAAGGTCGCAATTCTAAAAAGTTTTCGATCAAACTTTGGTACATTCTTCAAGTATGGGCCAATGACGAACTCAATTGAAATTAGTTCACATTGGTCTATATTTTGAAATCATAAATAGGGTTTTTACAGATTTCAAAGCCACATGTTACATCCACTGAGCATGACAAGTGACCAACCTCTGGTGAAATTTGTCTATATCGGTCCAAGTTATCGACTAGCTTTCACACACAGGTTCCTTTCGATTTAAGGTCATGCAGCACTAGGAACCACAAACTACGCCTCAATCCCACGACAGCCGGTTCTATGGACCGGATTGACCCGAAGATCACTTTTTTGGCCAAGGGCTATCACCCCGGCGCACAGTTGCCGCTACAACAACAACAAACTACGCCCGACATCTCCAAAATGTAGCATCTTACGTTATGAACGACCATTTTTCACCTTGCTCAGGCTCCAGACAAAGGTGCATACTCCTCCGAATAGCATAGTGATGTAGGTAGTCGGCTTCGCTTGACTACCTACTTTTTGCTTGCTTTTTTAATGTCATTATCATGCGTTGCAATGTATATGTGGCATTGAAAGCGGGCACTGTTATCACGCCTCTTCTATTTTAGATAACAACACAAATGATCGCACAAGTCGAAAATGCCAAAGAATCTATTCCAAAGTGAGCGCTGCGAAGGATTACCGAAATAACGTTCGGTTCTTAAGTCTTTTGTTCCACGGAAGCACATTCCTTTACAAGTTAAAAAAAAAAATTCAATTGATCAAGCGGTGTAGTGCCACAGTATTGTTAAATAGTTCTACACAACCGCTTATATTTATTGCATATTTGCTGTCGAAGTCCAAAAAAATTTGGTTCATTTTATGGGATTGTTATAACCTGGTTCGAATGATAATTGCCTGTGCAAGTTTAATTTGAGGAAATTACAGTGGATATATCCCACTGGTTAAAAATGGGCATTCAAATTATTAGAAGAGGTTTGAGGTGGTCTTTATGTACTTCAAAACATAGGAAGGCAATTTGTTATACTAGGTGATATATTCAATATTCTAAAAATTATTCTGTCAAACGGATTTCTATCATAGTAACAAATACCAGTAGCTATAAACTGACGCTGCTCTTATTTAAGAAAGGGTCTCAATTTGTTGTCGTATTACCCACTAAGATGAACTCTAATACTTTTAAAATTCATATATCTAATTCTTATTGATATACTCTTACGCTGGTCTCATTTGCGAAAGTTTTATCAATTGTCCTGTGTCGTCAAGAGTTTTTGTTCTTTTTTTTCGAATATACGTATGTGCAATTGGATCACACTACAGTCTCGTGAAACAATTTCTAAATTCGAATTTATCTGTATCAACTCATTGCTGTCGCCGAATTTTCGTAACACATGTTTGACTCCAAATCAAATGTAACTTTCGATTTGGAGTCTAACCGCGGTAAGCTGAAACATAGTTAAAACAAGTAAACACGTCGTTAAGTTCGGCCACGCTGAACCTTATATACCTTCGCCGTCCCTGTGCTACTAATGCGAAAAAATGGTCAGGTTTTTGGGCCTCTTCGGCATGCGTTCTTCCCTAATCTCCGTTTGAATTTCGTTATTACTATATTTTCATATTCATAGCAAACAATTGATTTTTTTGGCCACATGAGCCAAAATGTGCAGCAACTTGAGAAATTAGTGCATCCCAACTTACAGTACCCATGTTCACCATACATAGTATGTGATATTTGCACACAAAAAAATGATATTTTAAGCAATTACTCAAAAAATGTTAATTTTTTCGAGATACCTTTAGTTCCCTTAAGGGAAATTTATTCCTACTGGTCCGATTACGTCGCTTTACAATCCCAAGCAGATATTGATCTTAAGTCATTATCATGAAGAAGCGTGTATATGTGAACAAACCCGAGAAAATCCTTCAACTGAAGGTCAACATTGTTGCAGAAATTCGAACGCTACAGCCACAAATTTTGAAAGATTTTATGAAAAATGCTCTAAAACGAGCCCATCATTGCGAAGCTGAAAACGGGGGTCATTAAAGTGACAATATTTTTGATACTTAGTATAAAAAAAATTTCCATTTTGGAGATTATATAATCTGAGAAAAAATCAAAAAAAATAATAAACGAAAAAGTTATTAAATTTTTGAAACCCCATGGTAACTTTTGGCTCACCCTGTACTAGGTCCGGTCTTGCCTTGTTTTATCTCATTTCATAAGGTATTGTACTGCAAAATGAAAAAAGAAACTGAGACCTTCGAGTACCCTGACCTGTGGGACATTTACTATACTCACCATTTACTATAAACTATCCATTCCAAAAAATGTTTAAAAAAAAATTGAATATTTCATTCGCCCCAATTATCATATAGACAGGACGGACTTTGTTCGCAAAATTAGCAAATATGCTTAGAAATATGCTCTGAAGGGACATACGCTTAGCCGCGTTTTTTTTCACCCACACAAATTGACCCGCCCTATTAACGTCATGAAATACAAACACGATCTAGCTATTTCCGTGTGTTGAAAGCACGATTCTGTCCAAACGAAAAGAGCAAGAGTTTTCAAACTTAACAGATAAGTCTCTTATAGCCGGCGTTCGGTTGTTATAGAAAATGGAACAAATCGAGCAACTGGGAAAAATCCGCTTGGAGGGACTAAAAAAGTCCTGATAATTTTTTTTACTATTTTATAATTTTGCTAGAGAATTTAATAGATCAACCTGATTAACTTCTTTTTGGAAGTGGTAAGCATAAATTCTATAACCTTTCTATAAATTGGCGTGGTCATTGGACCCTGGCACCCAAAAAGCGTCCTTTAATATCAATTTAGGATTCAGACCATATAGGCCCAAAGGGTTAATAAATTGGACTCCTTAAACTATTGGTATTAAAAACCAATCAACTTGTGTTACGAACCAGAATATATCATTAATTAATTATTAATCGACACAAAGCAATTTGAGGCCTTGGCCCATTGTGATAAGGTTCCTGGGCGTTGAAAAATATGTCCTTTCAAACGTAAATATATGTGACATAGAGAAAGGGACCTAAGGGTAAAAAAAAATCAATTTTCACTTTTTTTTGATGTGGACAACATCTGAGCATCGAATGAGACCGATCCCATGCCCCAAAAGTGTTCCCTCCCAGAGATATGCGCGTTTTATGAAAGTGAAGTCGACGATTCTAAGCGCAAATAGAAAGGGACCTAATCTTTAAAATGGCCTTCCTGAACAAAACTTTTCACTTTTTTTTTTGATGTGGACAACATCTGAGCATCGAATGCGACCGATTCCATGCCCCAAAAGTATTCCCTTCCAGAGATATGCGCGTTTTATGAAAGTGATGGTACACCAAAGATACACGTATTTAAATCTTTCTGAGCAAAACTGGTTTTTACCCTTAGGACCCTTTCTATTTTGCGCGTCACATATGGGTACTTAGAAACAGTGAAATTTTCTCATGGATTGTAGGCTCTGACCAATGAGCATGGTTTATGGGTCGTGGGGCCTAAAAACCTCTCCATAATGTTCAGGAACATAAAAGTAACCAATAGTATTGACATTTTATTACAAATCGAATTATGAGCCTATACTTAGTAGGGACATAAATACTGGTACAACATTGAACACACCCATCTCAATAGTAGAACTGAATATACCTCGTTAATGTCATATGGGTTTTGAAAGCTAACCTCAATAGCGTTAGTCTGTTTCAACTTTTATCATGGATTGGTCAGATAATGAGAACCGTATCGCTGTAATAGCGCTTTTCAAGTGTGAAATGAAAAAAAAACGATATTTTCAAAACGCTCCGGCCACTAGGGATTGGCCGCATGTTCATCTACTGATGCATAGAACTGTTTGAGGAGACTAAAGATGTAAAAGACTGCCACCGGTCAGGCCGCCCACGCTCTGTTCAAACACCGCATGTCATCAAAGCCGTTAAATCAAGAATTCACAGAAATCCGCTCCGAAAACAGAAAATCATGGACCGTAAGATGAATATCACCCAAAAGTCCATGAGTCGAATCATTAAAAAAAGACTTGGGACTTGGGGCTTTCAAACGACGTACCGGACATTTATTGACTGCAGCTTAAAAAAAATAGGATTGAAAAAAGCAAACGTCTTTTGGTGAAGCACGCTTATAACTTGCACAGAAAACTTTTGTTTACGGATGAAAAAATTTTTGCCGTTCAGGCAAAATTTAACAAGCAAAATGAGAGAGTGTATGCGCGGTCATCTAAGGAAGCATCTGAACTGATCCCAAGGGTGCAAAAGGGTCATCACCCAGCTTCAGTCATGGTTTGGTGGGGTGTCTCTTACGATGGGGTCACTCACCTGCATTTCTGCGAACAAGGAGTCAAAACATCAGCCAAAGTTTACCAAGAAACCGTTTTGGAAGCTGTTGTGAAGCCTCTTAAGAATTCCCTGTTCTTAAAACAGCCCTGGACTTTCCAGCAGGATTCTGCGCCGGCCCATAAGGCTACAACGTCCCAGGCCTGGCTTCGAAACAATTTGCCAGCGTTCATTTCCTCTGAAGAATGGCCCTCAGGCAGTCCAGAACCCATTGGATTGCAAATGTGGACGGTTTTAGAGGACAAGGTTTGTCACAAAAGATACCCCAAAATTGGATCTCTAAAGGCTGCTTTGGTTCGAGCTGTTGCCAATTTTCCAATGGGCGAGGTTCGTGCAGCTATTGACGATTGGCCAGTGCGACTTAAGGCGTATGTAAAGGCAAAAGGCGGACATTTTGAATAAGTAGATTCTTTTTGGATGCAATATACATCAATAAATATATTAAAAAATGTTTGGTCCAAAATCATTTAGTACTTTTTATTTTACAGCAAAAAACGTGGGTAACAGTATTTATGTCCCTACTAAGTATATTTACGATTTATGCCAATTTGGATCGACACATATGGCAACTTGTGGCCTAAAATTCAGCCCATTGCATTACACAAATAAAGGTATCATAAAACATTAAAATTCGGCCCCTTGCCTTATAAACATATGAGTATTACAAAAAATTAAAATTTCGTTACGCAACCAAATATCAAAAACATTTTACAATTGTATTTGTTTAAATACTAAGAAACGGAGTAATGAATATTCATTAATGACCATTAATTTAACGATTTGGCTAAATTGGAGGGCATGGCATATAGGTGTACTCTTTGTGCCCTAGAATCCGAAAACCCTACCGTAATGTTCGAAGACATGTGGTTACGAGGGTTGCTATTTATATTTCGTGTCCTGACAATAATAGTGTCCCCAGATGTAAACTGTAACTTCCATTGGAAACTTTGACACTTTTTAGCATAACTTCACTCAGAACGTTTTGTCATTTGAGGACAAACAGTGTTTTGAAAAATTCCGCGAACATTTTCGTGCTATGCTTTTTTAAGATTTTCGGAGTGGGTTACTGAGGCAATCAATTAGTCTCTATTTTTGGCGATGAATCTCCATCAAAAACTACTCTTAACCGCTGGCACCAAGAGTTCTGTCTCGGAGGCCGTGCGCTCCAGGATGAATTTCGTGATGGACGTCAAACTTCGGTCACTTTGCCAGAAACCATCGATGCAGTGCTTGAACTGATTAAGCAAGACCGACATGTGACATACCGTGAGATTGAGGCACCCTTGGGCATTAGTATGACAAACATCAAAAAGATATTGCATGTTCATTTGGCCATGTAAAAAATGTGTTCTCGTTGGATCCCACATAATTTGACGAATGCACGAAAAAAGGCTCGTATGGATTGGTGCAAAGAGATGTTGAAAAAGTAGAACTCCGGTAGCTCAAAGGCAGTGTATAACATTTTTACAGGCGACGAATCACGGATCTACACATATGAACTCGAAACAAAACAGCAATCGACCGTATGGGTCTTTCAAGACGAGCCAATTTCAACAACAGTTTTTCGTGGAAGAAGTACATCGAAGCAAATGATTGCGTTTTTTTTTCGGTAAAACCGGCCATGTTGCCTTTAGTGGAACTTGGGACGGTCAATTCTGAGTGAATTCTGAGTTCGAATAAATTAGGAATGATAATAAGAGAAGACGGATCATTTTGCATTACGACAATGCGAGCTCTCACACATCAGCTGAAACGGTGAACGATGTTTTGGAGGTGCCTCAATCGGAGTGGAAAAAGTGCTTCGAAAATTGGTTTGTGCGCATGCAAAAGTGTATTGATCTTAAAGGATAATATTTTGAAAAATATTAAAACCATTTCCAATGATAAATTTTTGTGTTTTTATATAAATAGCAGCCCTCATGACTGTTGAAGCGTTTTATGAAAGTGGGCGTTCAAATCAAAATATATTTCGGGAACTTTACATAATCGACTAAATGTGTCCACAGTGTAGTCGTTAACAAGCAGAATTGTTGAAATGTAACAATAGTATTATTGCCAAATTTAAAAATGAAAGTATGGTTATAACAACAATATAAATATTGTTGGTGCGACAAAAGTATTGTGTTTTGGGTTATATGTTAACAATTATATATTTACGGCAATCATACTGTATGATTGTATTTTTTCTTTATTTAAATATGCTTTTAAGAACAAATGTTATTGGTACGGATTTAATGCATTAATAGTACTTTTTTTATCAAACTTAAAATTTTTTAAACAGGCTGCTTTGGCTTTGTTTATTTGAAATTTTTTTTAATAAAAACGCTTACGTTTATTTAAACTTATTTTTTCTACTGTAAAATAAATTATTCTGAATTTAATGTATTTTTTAATAATTTTCATAATTCAAATCTATTGTCGACAACTTAAACAAATTCTAATAAACTATATTGGGGATCAAAGTACAATTGTGTGTGATCATACTATGGTTGTAGGGATCATAACATGGTTGCGTGTGAATCATATTATGGTTGTGAGGATCATACTATGGTTGTATGTGAAACATACTATGGTTGTAGAGATCATAGTATGGTTGAGTGTGAATCATACTATGGTTGTGGGGATCATAGTATGGTTATGTGTGAATCATATTATTGTTGTGAGGATCATAGCATGGTTGTATTTGAATCATACTATTGTTGTGAGGACCATAATATTATTGTACCACAATCATATACCCCACAATAGTATTATCCTCTTCGAATTTTGTCACCACAACCATACTTTTTTTCTGAGTGTGGTTGGTGCGGTTTATGGGCTGTCGGCGTCATCTGGCCATACTTCGTCGAAAAAGAGGTCGACATAGCAGTCACTGTAAATGCTGTTCGCTATTGCGAGCTGATGATGGACTTTTTGTGGCCAGAAATTTAGAATAGGGATCTGGGCGATATGTGGTTCCAAAAGGATGATGCCACTTGCCACACAGCTAATGACAGACAATGGCTTTTTTGAGCGAGAAATTCAATGGTCGTGTTATCTTACATTATGACGATGTTAATTGGCCACCGCGATTATGTGATTTGATACCGTTGGACTTCTTTCTTTGGGGATATTTAAAAGAAAAAGTTGACGTCAATAAGCTAAGACCAATTCAAGAGCTAAAGGATGAGATAATTAGGCACATTAACGACGTTGAACTTCCCTTAAGTCTTAGAGTCATTGAAAATATAAACCATCGGATAGAAGCCGATTTTTGTTTCACACAAAATTGTCATAGATCCTTCTATCATAATAAAAAAATAGTAAGATACTTCTCTGAAATCCTTTTGTTTCATTTACAATTAACATCGTGGTGCGTTTTAGTTGGACCACCCCTTACATACATCCAGCAAGCCAATTTCATCACATCGCTTCACCTGCCAATCATTCAATTGGTTAATAATGTTTCATCGCTCACAAGAAAACCAAAACATTGAATTATTACATAAATACAAGAATCATTGACAAGTCTTACAGCATCGCAGCCAAGGTCAGCGGGGTAAACCCATAGCCCAGTCAGACGAGCAGACAAGAAGAAGCCACGAAGACAGCAGACACAGAAAAATTTCACCGAAATATTTGCTGTAAAATTAAAAACAATACAAAACAAAAACATGAATGAAGAAAAAATCTCCTAAACGATCGTACGACTCAGCATAAATTGTGCCACAACACATGGTTTTTTACATTGTTTGGCACAATGACGAGAAATAAAGATGAAATAATAAAGCAACATCAAAGACAACCACTTCCACCTGTACAGATACGGGGCGTGTTTTTGATTCAAAGGAAACACCAGAGCAATGCATAATTTTACATTATATTTTGCAAGTAATCCATCACGTGAATCGCTTAGCAGAATGTTAAACAAAAGCGAAACGACCGAAAAACAACTAAAACATGCTGTGTCAATTTTACGAGGGTCACAAGGGAAGTTGTTTTTTTTCGGTTGCACTGGGTGCCCTGCATTAAAGACTTCCTAGTGGTTTAGTAGATAGCGGTGAATGCATGCTGGTGAAACCATAAAGCCCCCTGCCAGATTAAAACACATATCACATGAGCCTATATGTGACAGCGCATAGAGAAAGGGACCTAAGGGTAAAAAAATCAATTTTCATTTTTTTCTTTTTTTGTTGATGTGGACAACATCTGAGCATCGAATAAGACCGACCATATGCCCCAAAAGTGTTTCCTCCCAGAGATATGCGCGTTTTATGAAAGTGAAGTCGACGATTCTAAGCGCAAATAGAAAGGACCTGATCTTTAAAATGGCTGTCCTGAACAAAAATGGTTTTTAACCTTAGGCCCCCTTCTATTTTACGCGTCTCATATATTCACTGCATCTGTGATGGGATGTAGTGTAGACAATTCGTCAGCAATATTGCGGAGACGCTAGAACTTCTGTTCTACCCTTGTCAACGGAAAACGGCCCATCGGAGAGTTTCGCTATCATTTGTTACCCAATTTCGCAGGTTAATATTTGGCTTGGCGTGGAGTTGCCTATCAACAAGTATCCATTAAATAATAGAGGTGTAAGATGATATTTAACACCTCACCAAGGGGATATGCCCATACTAGGGTTATATACTTAAAACTAAAAATCGACTATTCCACTATTACAAAAAAATCAAAAGTCGACTTTTATACTTTTTTTCATTAAGGACATAGCAATTTTAAATATTAATAAAACACAGAATATATAAGATATCGAGTTCAAATTTGTTCCCGGTATAGTGCAAATGTTACATGTAAAAATGAAATTCGATTTCGGTCATATGACCACCACGAGCCCGTGTACAGCAATCTACTCTTTGGACCCAATTTTCCATCACTCTTGCACACATTTCGACCGGAACGTTGGCAATTTCACGTTGAAAGTTGTTGGCTTGTTGGCATAGAACAATGACTTCATGTGGCCCTATAAAAAACAATCCAATGGCGATTAATCACGAGGTGGCCATTCAACCGGACAATTTCTCGAGATAACACGTTCACCGAATTTGTCTTTCAGTAAACCGATAGTAACGCGTGCTGTGTGGCTTGTGGCAACGTATTGTTGAAACCACATATCGGCGATGTCAAGCTTATCCAATTCTGGCAAAAAAAAAACAATTTTCTTACATGGCGCGATAGCGCTCTCCATTGACGATAACATGACGATTGTTTCCATCGACGGTGCAATCACACCTGTTGCATAAAAACCACAACTCGCGTAATTATGTATCTATTGGTTGCCATATATATAAGGTCATCCATCTAGAGGTATTTTTCAGAACAAAAAAATATAAAAATTCAAACCAAGTCTCGAAAATTTATTGGTAATTTGTAAGGACATTTTATGCCATTTTTTTTTTAAATATAATTTCCTTCAAATGTTGGTCGCAACTACGCCTCAGGGTTTCCATTCTGAGGGTCCAATTTTGGATGACTCGTTCGAGCATTTCGACCGGTATGGCTTTAATGACACGCGTAATGTTGGCTTCCAAAACCTGAATCGTAGCTAGTTTGTCAGCATAGACTTTGGACTTTACCTAAAAGAAAAATGTCTAAAGGTGTGATTTCACTCGATCTAGGCGGCCAACTCACCTGTCCAAAACGTGAAATTAGCTGCTTTTCGAAATGACCTCTCAATAGATCCATTGTTTGAGCAGCAGCTGTTTGGTAAGTCCTGTTGAAACCAAGTGTCGTCAAGATTACGGGCTTCAATTTCAGGTAGCATAAAGATCGACATCATGGTGCGATAGCGAGCACCATTCACGGGTACGTTCCGGCCACCATCATTTTTGAAAAAATATGCATTAATGATTCCTCCAGCTTATAAACCGCACCAAACCGTGGTTTGCTCTGGGTATAGTGACACCTCTTGAACCTCTTCTTGTTGCTCTTCGGCCCAAATGCGGCAATTTTGTTTATTGACTTTGCCGTTGATCCAGAAATGGGCCTCATCACTGAACAAAATGTTGGTCAAAAACAGTGGATCTTCCCGTTTCCCACCGAACGCGCATTTCCATAATACAGTCGCCAACATTTCAAGGTAGTTATTTTCACATTGAACAGGGATTAAAACGGCTCAAGACCTCTTGCTTCTATATTTAAAAAGAATCCAAGTTTTTAACAAAATGGCAAAGTGACATTGATTTTCGTGGCTGCACACTACTTTTATCATGATTTCGGGTCCGTGACAACCCTCTTCAGAAAGCCTTGCTGCAATTGTTGAAAGTAAAACCGAACTCTATAAGGCCAGGCTCTCCCCAAACGAATGAGAACTACTGTTGTAAACCTTACTTTTTAAGTTTTCTTCACACAATTGCCCACGAAAATACAACTCACTCTTGCCACCTCTAAAGAGACTCCACATCGAGAGCCATCAATAGATTTCTTTTACAACGTGTGTGTTGTAGTTTAATTTTCAAAAAAATAAATGCCATAAAATGTCCTTTCAAATTACCAATAAAGATTCCACACTTGATTTGAATTCTTATATTTTTTTTTGCTCTGAAAAAATACCTCTAGGTGGATCACTCTATATTTCTGACCTATTTCTTAACTCGTGAACATTTTCATGCAATAATTTTCACAACTTTCGACGTGGAGTGCATCGATGAACTGAAATCTTTGTATGGCGATGAACCACCATCCTATAACACTGTGAAAAACTGGTTTAATGAATTCAATCGTGGCCGACGCTCGCTCTAAGACGAAGGTCGTCCAAAAACGGCCGTTGTGCCAGAGAACATTGATGCCGTGCGTGAACTGATAATGTAAGATAGTCTTGTGACATAGAGCGAGATAGAGGCATCCTTGGGCATTTCTTCCACCAGCATACATTCGATATTGCATGAACTACTGGACGTAAAAAAAGTTTGTTCTCGTTGGATCCCGCACAATTTGACAATCGCTCAAAAAAAGTCCGTGTCGATTGGTTCAAAGAAATTTTGAGAAAATGCGATCGCGTTGCTTCAAAAGACATTTATAAGATCGTCACAGGTGATGAATCATGGATCTATGCATATGAGCTCGAAACAAAACTGCAATCGACCGTATGGGTGTTCGAAGACGAGCCAAATCCAACGAAAGTGGTTCGTGAAGCACTTCGAAGCAAATGGTCGCCGGCAAAATTGGTCATGTGGCGACTTTTCCGCTTGAGCAACGTAGGAATGTCAATTCTGAGTGGTACACCACAATTTGTTTGCCTGAAGTCTTCGGAGACGTGAAAAAGAGAAGAGGAATCATTGTGCACCATGACAATGAGAGCTCTTACACATCGGCTCAAACCAGCGCCTTTTTGAACGGCCAAAACGTCGAATTGATGGGTCATCCGCTGACATGGCACTTCTTTTTATTTCCGCACATCAAGAAAAAAATCGGTGGTCAACGATTTTCGTCGCCAGAAGATGCTGTTGAAGCGTTCAAAAAACATGTTTTGAAGGTGTCTCACTCGGAGTGAAAAAAGTACTTCGACAATTGGTTTGAGCGCCTGCAAAAGTGTATAATTCATGCTGGAGAATACTTTGAAAAACAATAAAACCATTTTTGATGGTAAATGTTTGCATTTTCATTATTGAGCCAGAAATATATATAGCAGCCCACGTATGCACATATGTGGTCCAGTTTCACCACAGTTAATAATTAGTCGCTCATTAGGTATCATGCAAAATTATGGCGTTATCAGGTTTAATTTGTGGCTTCTAGAGCTGCAGGATCTGAAGTTAGGAGCGACCTTTGTGTGGGCCTATTCTAAAACATAAAGCGATATGGTCCAATTTCACCAGAAATATGTGTTGGTTAGTCGCAAGGCTCTGAGTGAAATTTGGCCGGAAGGTGGTGAAATCGGGAAAGAATATTGTATGGAGTCCAGTTTTACCACTGTTTATAAACTGTCGCTCCTAGCGTAACAAGGAAAATTTGGGCCTGATCGAATTAATTCGTGGCTTCTAGAGCTGCAGGACCACATATCGGAGGAGACCTTTGTGTGGGAGCTATTCGATTACTTGAACCGATCTGGACAAATTTCACCAGAGAACGGTGTAGATTATTAAAATGCTCTAAACGAAATTTGGCCGTAAGGGGTTGTAATATGTGACTTTTAGAGCTGTGCAATATTTGGTTGAAATCGGATATTATATGTGACGCGCAAAATAGAAGGACCTAAGGGTAAAAACCAGTTTTGTTCAGGAGAGCCATTTTAAAGATTTAAATACGTGTTTCTTTTGTGTACCATCACTTTCATAAAACGCGCATATCTCTGGGAGGGAACACTTTTGGGGCATGGGATCGGTCTCATTCGATGCTCAGATGTTGTCCACATCAAAAAAAAAGGTGAAAATTAGTTTTTTTTACCCTTAGGCCCCTTTCTCTATGCGCTGTCACATATGAGTCATTCCATGCCAAACGGTACGATTTTGGGCAAAAATTTAACGCAATGATTCCGATTTTTATGAAAATTTGCAGATTTGGTCCTCTAGCAATTCTATTTAATCCGCGATTAGAAAAAAAAAATATAATTTTTTTTTTCAAAAGTTATGACCAAATGAACTTTGGTAAAATGGAGATTTTATCAAGGAGGTGTGTTCATTCAGTCGCATGTAACTCCGGAAATACTTGACCGATTTTACTCTGCTATACCTTATTTTGAAGGTAATTTTAAGCACTTCTAAAATAACGAAACGGTATGGCATAACGCCATAGAATTTTTTAAGTTTGTATCATTTTGATCCTTTTATTTCGATTTTGAAAATGATTACATCTTTTTTTATTTTTGAAATTTTGCAGGCGTATTCTTACAGGTCTGTTTTACCGACTGTGTAAGTTTTAAAGTGGTGAAATAATGCGTTCTATTTTTAAAAATTTTTTTTACCTTATACCTTTTTCACTTCCATGAATATAGAAAATATAATATAGAAAAAAAAATACTTTTTAATAGTTTATTGACACAAGATATAACAACAACAAAAAAACAAAGAAAAAAAGAAATAAAAAAATGAGTAATGAAATAAATGTTATGCCTTGTATACCATCTTCATACAGTACTGCTCAGAAGATGATGTTGTCTGGACTTTCATTATTTTATCGGGTTGTGGAATGAATGCATGGTAGCCAAGAGTTCCAGAAATTGTTTTCGCTTTTTCAAAACGCTCCTTCAGGTGTTTCGCCCTATCTTGATATTGATAGTTATTGAAGAATTCTGTATGAATATTCTTCACGTTTTTATTCACCCAATCATAAAATTTGACGGCACTATTAATGGGATTTATGAGGCTGGACAAGCTTGCACGTGCTGCTAGTCTTTTGACTGTTCCTCCCAGACCATCGCAGGGCCATTTGCCATGAGACGTTGCAAAAAAATGCCATTCCGCTGGTATTCCAAAATCTTCTACGTGGAACGTCAGATTTAAAAAGTTTTTCTTGTTTTTGTATTGTGCGCTTGCGCCATCAGAAAAGTAAAATATTTTACTTACAGGTCCTAAGGTTTTCTTTAAAAAATTTACAAGCCCCTCCTGGAATACGTGCACGGCTATTGTATCATGTTTTTATTTCTTTTTTTCTTTGTTTTTTTGTTGTTGTTATATCTTGTGTCAATAAACTATTAAAAAGTATTTTTTTTTCTATATTATATTTTCTATATTCATGGAAGTGAAAAAGGTATAAGGTAAAAAAAAATTTTTAAAAATAGAACGCATTATTTCACCACTTTAAAACTTACACAGTCGGTAAAACAGACCTGTAAGAATACGCCTGCAAAATTTCAAAAATAAAAAAAGATGTAATCATTTTCAAAATCGAAATAAAAGGATTAAAATGATACAAACTTAAAAAATTCTATGGCGTTATGCCATACCGTTTCGTTATTTTAGAAGTGCTTAAAATTACCTTCAAAATAAGGTATAGCAGAGTAAAATCGGTCAAGTATTTCCGGAGTTACATGCGACTGAATGAACACACCTCTTTGATAAAATCTTCATTTCACCAAAGTTCAATTGGTCATAACATTTAAAAAAAAATTTTAAATTTTTTTTCTTGAAACACGTATATAATATTTTTAAGAGAAGAATGCATACACAAACTAGTTAAGCAATCCAAGCTTGTGATGTAAAAAATGCGTACCGTTTGGCATGGAATGACTCATATGTGGCTTTTAATGTACTGAAGTAGTGAAAAACCAATGTATGATATCAAAATATGAACCGATTTGAATCATTTTCAATAAGATTCATTTTTGGACCAAACTTGAAGAATGTACTAAGTTTCATCGAAGTCGACCTAAACTTTGATTACAGAATATCGGACAGACGGACGGACTATGCTAAATGGAATCAGATAGTGATTCTAAGTCGGTCGTTATACTTTACATAGGGTCTATCTCCATTCCTTAAAGGTGTTGCAAACATCACCACTAAGCCATAATACCCTATACCACAGTGTGGTGTAGGAAATAAAAATGTAGGAACTGTCATTCATTCTCAAGCGTAGACTGCCAGAAATTGCAAAATAAGTAGCGTATAAAAATATTCATTGCTCTCAATTTTATGCATTAAAATATATTTATTAATTCGATATAAATTCATTCATTCTCAAGCGTAGACTGCCAGAAATTGCAAAATAAGTACGTATAAAAATATTCATTGCTCTCAATTTTATGCATTAAAATATATTTATTAATTCGATATTTTTCAGTAAGAGAAGCAATGACCAATTTTGAATGCCCTTTAACTACGCCGAAGACGTACAATTTTAATAAACATAAAACTTAAAAAACTTACTCTGCCATCATCGTATACTCCTATACTCGAAAGTCTGTATCTGAAGTGATTTTTGAAGTAATTCCTCTTTTGAATTTTGTATTTACAATTTGTCGTCACTACGACAGCATCTTTTTTGGCCGGTTTTATAACCGATAAAAAATCAGCATTATTGTTGTTTTTGTGGTTTCTCAATATTTCTGCCCGGCATTGTTCACTTGTTATACATCCAACGCAGAGAGAGAGAAACGCTCTGTACTTACGCTGCCTTTAAAAACCCCAAAAAAAAAGAAATTTTTTTCTTTACATACCCGCCTATCCCAATATTTAAACAAACTAATTTTGAAGTTGCCCGTATTCATTTTTTACTTTATTTATATACCTTGCGAAATACCGACTTACATCGACCCATTTACGTGCGTACTCGTACTTACCTGGTTATTGTAGTTTTGCAATAGGCGGCGAGAAGAAATCTTACATTTTAACACATCACATTGCGTAGCTGTAGTTAGTCATTTTGATTCGTATCTGAATATTTGTTAATTTTTTTGATAATCAAAGTGCGAAGAAGCAGGCGTCTCTGCTCCAATATCTCACACCCTCTTGTGACTTTTATCGATATTGATTATTGTGGCTTTTTGTCTGGGCAGCGTTATTTACTCAGAATTTTTGGTAGAAATTTGAGTGTTTATGTATTCTATTGTCATTTTCTCAGATTGTGGTCCCTTCACACAGAGAAAAAATCATTCGGAAATCAGTTCAACTACAAAAATTCGGTTGGATAAACTGACTTTCTGCTGCAATAACCAACATTCATAGTATTGAACGTAACATGGTTTGAGATATCAAATAATGGTTGCTACAACCGTATCATGGTATTCACCCAGTTATACCAATCGAATTTAGTTTAACTGTTGGTTGTTGCAACCACCAGCATTTGGTTGGCAAAAAATTCGGTTGTGGCAACAAATCTGTTCTCTGCGTATGGGTTTTTTTGTCCATAAGATTATGTAAGAGTTTAAATTTAACTTTTCATATTTTCTGCACAATTTCTTGTTGTACACTATAACAAAAGACTGAAGAAGCAAACTCGAAGTTCGGCAGAGCATTTTTAGATTTAAATATGGACCATATCCTGGGTCGATTCTAATATAAATGAAAACTAGGCATATGTAAATTGGGCTTCTGGTCCATAAGGAGCGCTTAGGGGAAACGAGAACTCATTTCTGGGGCTTCATTCTCCTTTTATAAAGGAATGCTTTGCAAAATTAAAATATGGACCTATATGGTCCAGCCTCAGCAGAGTTACTTGCTGGTCGCTCATAACGTAACGCGCTAAATTTGAGTACGATCGGGTTTAATTTGTGGCTCTAGAGTAGGGTTATATACTTTAGATAAAAAGTAGATTTTTCGACAGTTTAAAAAAGCCAAAAATCGATTTTAAGACTTTTCGATTTTTTAGCATAAAAAGTTCGATTAAATCCGACTTTTTTCTCTGAGAAACGGAAAATGCCCTAGTTTGGTATTAAAACCAAGTTGTTTTCGTATAAAAAACTATTATTTATTAAATAAGAGTGAATACAAAACTCTGGTAGTTTATAATTATTCATAACTTGAATATCAATAATTTTAAAATTTAAAAACTAAAGCTTTTTTTAAAGCAGTCGACCAATAAAGGGTGGTTATATTTAAAGGGCCGATGTTGAATGTGAACCTCACCTAAATGTCAAGTTTTTTTCTGCATTTCATTTGATATTTCTCAATTTCAGACTAACTCAATTTGAACCATGGAAAGGGACACAAGCTAGCAACGCATTAAAGTTATTCAACAGTGGATGATCAATATTCGAAGAAAATCATCTTCAGTGATGAGGCAAATTTTCAGCTCAGTGGATTCGTTAATAAGCAGAATTGCCGAATGATAATCCAAGGCGAATGATAATCCAAGAGTGCTTGTCGAAAAAACAATGCACCCACAAAGAGTGGCTGTCTGGTGCGGTTTATTTTTTCCAAAATGAGGCCGGTCAGGCAGTTACTGTAAATGGTGTTCGCTATCGTGAGTTGATAACGAATTTTTTATGGCCCGAATTGGAAGATATGGATGTGGACGATATGTGGTTTTAACAGGACGGTGCCACTTGCCACACAGCTAACGAAACAATGGCTCTTTTGCGCGACAAATTCAATGGCCGTGTAACGATGTTAATTGGCCGCCAAGATCATGTGATTTGACACCGTTGGACCTTTGGGGCTATTTAAAAGAAAAGGTGTACGTCGATAAGCCAGCAACAATGCAAGGGCTAAAGGATGAGATAATTCGACACATTAACGGCATAGAACCTCAATTATGCCTCATCGATCAATTTGGGCCGCCGAGCTCGCGGCAGCCATTTGGCCGATATTTTGTTCCATACATAATTGAACCGTACGAAAATTATCATAATAAAAAAAATGACAATAATTTCCTAAATAATTTGTGTTTTATTCAAAATCAATATCGGCCCTGAAAATTTAACCACCCCACTTTGGTTGTTGATGAATCATAATATGCTTATGGGGATCAAATATGGTAGTGTGTAATTGAAATATTGGAATCATAATGTGATTGTGTAAGATCAAAATATAGTTAAAGGAAATAAAACATACTGGTGTGAATCAAAATAGGATTCTGTGTGATGCGAATCATAATATAGTTCCGCAGATCTTAATTTAGTTGAGTGAAATCATAATTTGGTTGATTGTCACCCCAACCGTATTTATATTATGTATAGCTCCTGTGCATTTCTTAGAAACTTTGATCTAAGTTGTTTCAAAAAGATGAAGTGATTGAAACTTTTGTTTAAAGCCTCTACCTGAGCTAACAATACTACATTTTAAATTCATGGTCAACAATGTGCAGTGTAATATTTTCTTACTAACACAGATTTAAATCATATAATCGAATGATTGAACATAATACTAAACGAGTATAATGTCCGCTTACATTGACACTCGGCACAAATTTAAAGAGTCTCCACTAAAACAAAAGACTTAAGAAACAAACGCGAGAAATACAACACATTGGAATTGCGTTGGACCTCAAAGCCAGCGGGAAAGACAAATATTAACAAAACTAAAATACTTGGCGAAAACGCTAATGATTTGGAAAATAATATAATGGGCCTGAGATAAACAACTCGTATAACAATTAGTATTTACAGCGAGTATTTCCAAAACAAATGTAAACTCTTTTTCAAACAAAATCTTAACCTAAAAACCAACACCTTACCCGAAGTGCAACTACAACTCCAACTGAATATGACGATTTTGTCGTGAACCAAACAAAGATTACATAATAATTTCGCTTAAAACGTAATACACACCTAGCTCCATTGTCAAAGGCAAACAAAATACATCTTAAAAATGCAGCGCCCGCCCTTAGCCCTGCCTGGTCCAACCGAAAATCAACACGTACAGACAAAAAACAAAATGTATGTAACTACATATGTTTAAACTTAAACTTGAATAAATATTTGAACAATGCTCGCCTGAATGTCTAGAAGGAGCAAGCAACGCTGAGAAACTGTTCGTGTGGAAAATGCAATAGCAACAGCATAAATGCATTTTAATAATTATGCTGAAGCTTCAAACAAAAAATACTACTCGAAAACGACTGAAAAAACAAAATAGCGCTTTTGTTGTATTTTAATAAAGATAAAAACAAAGGAGGATAAATAAAAAGTAAATCTTCCGGTTATAATTTACAATGCACTAGAAAACACTAAAAGAAATGAGAAGAAAACACGAACTTAAATCAAAGCAAGCATGCAAATAAAAATGTAAGCTATTCCAATGCAACATTAATCTTCCAAATGAACTATTAATTGACGTCCATATTGTTCATTTGCGGGAAGGCCGTCATAGCTCCAAAAAAATGGTACTGCATAATGTCAACTACTTAGTAGAGACATAAATACTGTTACAACATTGAACACACCCATTTCAATAGTAGAACTGAACATACCCCGTCATGTCATATGGGGTTTGAAAGCTAAGCGTTAGTCTGTAACGGGATTTTAAAATTGTTTCAACTTTCATCATGGAGTGCTCAGATAATGAGAACCGTAGCGCTTTTCAAGTGTGAAATGAAAAAAGCGATATTTTTAAAACGCTCTGGCCACTAGGGATTAGCTGCATGTTCGTCTACCGATGCATAAAACTGTTTAAGGAGACTGGATATGTAAAAGACCTCCACCGGCCGTTAAATCAAGAATTCACAGAAATCCGCTCCGAAAACAGAAAATCATGTCCCGTGAGATGAATATCACGCAAAAGTCCATGAGTCGAATCATTAAAAAATACTTGGGACTTGGGGCTTTCAAACGAAGTACCGGACATTTATTGACTGCAGCTTTAAAAAAATAGGATTGAAAAATGCAAACGTCTTTTGGTGAAGTACGCTTATAAATAACTTGCTCAGAAAAATTGTGTTCACCGATGAAAAAATTTGTACCGTTCAGGAAAAATTTAACAAGCAAAATGATAGAATGTATGCGCGGCCATCTAACGAAGCATCTGAACTGATCCCAAGGGTGGAAAAGGGTCATCACCCAGCTTCAGTCATGGTTTGGTGGGGTGTCTTTTACAATGGGGTCACTGACCTGCTTTTCTGCGAACAAGAGTCAAAACATCGGCCAAAGTTTACCAAGAAACCGATTTGGAAGCTGTTGTAAAGCCTCTTAACAATTCCCTGTTCCAAAACCATCCATGGACTTTCCAGCAGGATTTTGCGATCTCTTAAGACTGCTTTGGTTCGAGCTGTGGCCAATTTTCCAATGGACGAGGTTCGTGCAGCTATTGACGATTGGCCAGTGCGACTTAAGGCGTGTGTATTTTCCTATGCGCTGTCACATATAGTGATACGAAATTGATTGGTGTAACAAACATGTGATCTATCTGCTTTCCTTTTAGGGTATAAAACAATGAGCACTAGGTCAAAATGCGCTGTACCACAGCATGGTGTAGGGTATAAATAACGGGTGATCCATCTAGAAATATTTTTTCAAAATAACAAAAAATACAAAAACTTAAATCAAGCGTGGAATCTTTAATGTTTATTCGAAAGGACATTTTTTGCCATTTATTTTTTGAATATATTTTTTGAAACAACGCCCCAGGGTATCCATTCTGAGGGTCCAATTTTGAATGAATCATTCGAGCATTTTGACCGGTATGGCGTTAATGACACTCGTAATGTTGGCTTCCAAAACCTGAATCGTAGCTGGTTTGCCAGCATAGACATTGCACTTTACATAGGCCCAAAGAAAAAAGTCTAAAGGTGGGATATCACACGATCTAGGAGGCCAACTCACCGGTTCAAAACGGGAAATTAGCTAGTCTTCGAAATTACCTCTCAATAGATACATTCTTTGAGCAGCTGTATGGCAAGTGGCACTGTTATGTTGAAATCAAATTTCGTCAAGATTACGGGCTTCAATTTGAGGAAGCAAAAGTCCGATATCATGTCGCGAGAGCGGGCACCATACACGGTTACGTTAGGCCATCATCTTCTTGGAAAAATATAGATGATTCTACTAGGCCATAAACTGCACCAAACCGTGGTTTTCTCTGGGTATAATGACACCTCTTGGACCTCTTCTTGTTGCTCTTCAGCCTAAATGTGGCAATTTTGTTCATTGACGTTGCTGTCGAGCCAGAAAAGGGCATCAAACAAAATTTCGGCCGAAGCCAGTTTCTTACCGATCGCTAATTTCCATTATACACTCCCCGCCACAAGAATAGGACCCCCTTTACGATTTACCTTATTTGTGATTCTCTTAAATATTTGAGATCATTGAGCGGGATATTTTTGTTTGTTTTTGAGATCTTCATATTCACTCTCTATGAGAAAAAAATTGTGTACTGGAAATGTAACGTTATAAGTTTTTTTTTTCTAATTTGCTTTACCATAACCTAAATTTGTGAAATTTCTTACGACACATGAATAGGACCCCCATCATAATGTTTAGTTTTCTTAAGGAAGTGGCTGCGTGTAGTAAATTAAAATATTTTCTGTTGCAATTTAATCGATTTCAACCAAAATTAAATTAAAATGGGTCGAGGAAAATCTTTATCTAACGAGGAAAAGTTGAAAATTAAAATTTATAAAGAATCCGGGCACTCAATCCATAAAATCGGAAGAAGCCGAAATGTCGTGCCTACGTTTTTGCGAAATGAGTCAAGCTGTGGCAAGAATATGAAAGGACGTACACAAAGTGTGCTTTCTGCTACTGATAAGCGAGCTATACTAAGATCAGCATCAAATTCGCACAATTCATCATCACAAATTAAGGCTAAACTAGCGTTAAAGCTAGTGTAAGAACTTTACAATGCGTTATTTCTAAAGCTAAGCATTTAAAGCGCCTAAAACTAAAGAAAAAACCACCCCTTAACGATGACCGCAAAAAGATACGCTTGGGGTTTTGCCGCAGTCACATGACATGGAATAACGAGTGGCATCGCGTCGTTTTCTCAGATATTTGGATACTTACAATGGACATTTCAGCACGATAATGTACCGGTTCACACTGCTCGAGTGGTGAAGGCATGGATTCGTGATCAAAATGTCAAAGTTCTTGACTGGCCTCCCTATTCGCCAGACTTGAACATTATAGAAAATGTTTGGGGATGGCTCGTCCGCAATGTTTATGCTTCTGGTAAGCAATACAGCAACAAAGACGAACTAATTGAAGCAATTAAGGAAGCCTGGTCTACGATTTCACTTGACTACATTAAAACATTGTATGATTCGATTCCCAGTAGACTTTTCGAAGCTATCCTTCACAAAGGAGGCTCTACACACTGCTGAACTTTCTTAAAATGCATAAAATTCATAATTACTTATTTAACACTTAATAAAATGTATAATTTTGCTTTCAAACTTTACAAAAGCTATTATTTGATGAGGGGGTCCTATTCAAGTGGCGCAAAACCCGAAGCTCTGTTTTTCAGTTGTTTTAATAAAATGATTTTATAAAATGCACCAGTATACATATCTAATCCATTTATTCCCCATTTCTTTCAGAAGTAATGCACCTTTCATACAAATAAATATAGATTTAATTCATACCGTTTTTCTGCAGAAAATATTAAGTTTTAAAAAACCCTTCGTGGGGTCCTATTCATGTGACGGGGAGTGTATATAAGTAGTTGCACAATTAGGAGATGTTGTTGCGGTGTAAGTCTTTCCATGATAAAATATCAAGCAGTACTGAAAACAAATAAAAAATAATGTTTAATACAACTCACGCGTAATCTGTGAAAAACGCCTTTTGAAAAATACCTCTAGATGGATCACCCTATATTTCAATTCTTTCAGAAAGTAAGTGGAGACGAATTCAACAGCTTCACTACGCCTATAAAACAGACGCATAAAAAAGTTCTTCACTTTAAGGTTTTGCTAATTGGGAGCATAAATATCGATATCTGTTCTATAAATATTAATTTAGTTTGACACTGGAGCGCACCCATCAATACGAGTACGAGTAATTGTATTTAGTAATTATGAATGTTTAACAAAGGTATATTGATAATTCAAATAAATTGTGAATACAAAGTTGCCTCTATCAGTCAGACAAAAATTCCACTACAAAATATAAGCAAACAAAGCTTGCCATACTTTAGCTTAGAATTAGACATAGTTTATTATGAGATATGAAAATAGAAAAAAATAATTTAAGTGTTGCCTTAAACTCCAGCATTGATTGGCGTTTTTCGTTTGAGATTGTAACTAGTTTCAAGACATATGACCTGTCCCTTTCAATTATTTCCAGGAAGTTTTTGATTTTGTTGAGTAATGTACTAACTCGTAAGTTATTTTAAAGTAAAGCAGCCAATTAGATCCCTTTGCGGGTCCTCACACAAAAGATGCCTTCTGTTGACAAATCACTTTCTTTGTTTCATTCAATTTTTAGATTTTTATAATTGTGAAACCAAATATTTTTGTTACTTGTTTAGCATAGATATAAATAATTTTATTCTACAAATAAATGAAAAGCAATTAAAACAAAGTAGAGAAACAAATATTTAAAAATAAATTCAAATACACTCTAAGTAAATAAATATCTCACTTAGAGAATATGCCATAAACAAATTAGCAGGCACCATGGCAAGAGTCGTTGATGAAATATTCCAAATATACATAAATAAATATATATTGATGAAGAAATTGCATCTACTTTTGTTATGGATGAAGTGTACTCGTATATTCATTTTTGCGTTCTGTTTGTAACATCCCGAAATCGTTTTATATATACATTAGGGTGGGTCGATTTAGCAATCGCAATTGTGCCATCGTTTTTGCGATAGATTATGGCATCCACTACCACTTTTAAAAAAACCATTTTCAAGGCGCCCAAATTTAATTTTTTGACTTTTTTGCAACTTTTATTTTTAAGGTTCTTTAATACGTAATAATTTTTTTTTTTTAAATATTACCTTTCCAAGGTGACATACAATACATACAAATATATAGTTGTATGAAATGCAACACTGCCCCCATCAAGTACCATCTGTTAATAGACTACTGTCAAATTTTGAGAGAGTTCCGTCATTTAGTTTGTTTATAACAGCTGTTTCAAACATACAACCTCGTGAATTTTGTTAAAAATGGAAAAAGGTGAAATTTGATTGCTCATTAAACATTATTTTTTGCGTAAAAATACCGCCAATCAAACCAAGGAACAGCTTGATAATTCTTTGGGGACTCAGTCTGTACCGTCGATTTGTATGGTAAAAAGTGGTTTATTGACTTTCGTTGTGGTCGCACAAGTACAAAAGACGCCGAAGGTTCTGGACGGCCAATTGAGGTCAATACATCCGAAAACGTAGAAAAAATCCACGATATGGTGTTGACCGATCGAAGAGTAAAATTGCGTGATATTGTTGATGCCATACGTATTTCATATGACAGTGCGGTTTCGATTTTACATGATCAGTTGGATTTAAGAAAGCTGTCTGCAAGTTGGGTGCCGCGTTTGCTTTCAATTGACCCTAAACGTAATCGTGTGACAACTACAAAGGATTGTTTGGAGTTGTTTAACCGCAATTCGAATAAGTTTGTGCAGCGTTAAATAAATCAATTAATACGACTCTTTATCCCCTAATCAATAGAAACTCTCTTTTAAATAGTAAAAACAAAATGTTTAGTTTTAAGTCAGTTTTTCAAGCTGTTCTTTTGTATGAATGTTCTTCATGGAGCAATGTGGCTTCAACTCATGTTAAGAAGCCTCAAATAGCCCAAAATAAAGTTTCGAAAATGTTTTTAAAGCATTCTAGGCATTACTCAACAACATGTCTCCACAAAGTTGCCAAAGTGGAGTTAGTAAATGATAGATTAACAAGACTTAAAGAAAAAATTTTCCCTCAGATGCCAAGCGTCTGATTTTATTCATATAAGAGATCTAGCATCGTTGTAAATATTTTAACTGAAAACAAGTTAAAAATGTGAAACTCTACTCAGGCTATTCAGAAAGGGTTTTTTGTGAATTTTCCTCCAATTAAATCCGATATTAATTAAACCTCATCACAATATATCAAAATTTGTTTAATAATATTTAAGTAGCATACACGCAGAAAAAAGTATTATTATTCATACAACCATAGTATGATTCACTCAACCATAATGTAATGTTGTTATTCAAAAATAGAGATTTTTATCAAGCAAGTTATTTTAAATTTCATTACAATAAGTTCATAGCCAAATTTGAGGCCTTGCTTTTATTGAACATTTCATTCAAGAAACAAAAATATATATTCCAACGGCAGTCGAAAATACTTTTAGTTGCCAGCTGGGGAAAATGTTACTTCACCAACCGTAGACCCCAAGTAACGAATGTGATTAAACCATGATCAATGGCTATATACTTAAATGCAGTCAGATTTAAAAAAAAAAAACGAGAGCCAATCGGCAGTAGAGTATTTCACCAAACAAAATAAACACAATAAAAATCCCTCGAACGACCTTTCGATTGTTGTTTTTTAAAATGGACAACATCCATGCATCCAATGCTACTTCACCAACCGTAGACCCCAAGTAACGAATTTGATTAAACCATGATCAATGGCCATATACTTAAATGCAGTCAGATTTTAAAAAAACGAGAGCCAATCGGCAGTAGAGTATTTCACCAAACAAAATAAACACAATAAAAATCCCTCGAACGACCTTCCGATTGTTGTTTTTTTAAATGGACAACATCCATGCACTGTATCGTGTGCATGTGTGTTTTTTTTGGTTTACCAAAAAACATACGCACACACATATGCGTGTGCTCTATAAAACCTGTTTTGTTATGTTTATAGTCGCAACCAAACGGTATGATTGCCGTAATCATATTATTGTTAACGTTAATTTTAAACAACAATACTTTTGTTGCATCAACCATGTTTATATGGTTGCTATAAACATATTTTCATTTCTAAATTTGGCAATAATACTATTGTTACATTTCAACAATATGAATATTGCGGCAATTATACCGTTGTCAAAATTAAATTCAGAAAACAATACTATGGTTGCGACAAACATTCTTTTATTGCGAAGAACATATTATTATTGCCGTGACCATATACTAACCATATTTTTTCTCTGCGTGCGGGGAGAACCCCGCACCTCGAAGAATCCTATTTTTTTGGAAGGAATACAAAAATTGGAGAAACGTTCGAATAAGTGATTTGAGCTTAATAGAGATTACCTTTAAAATTAATTTTTTTTGCGCAAAAAAACGGTGTTTTATTCGAAAAGTCACGAAATTATGTATAAGCTCGAGAGCATCGATAACATTCAGATAACTAAGGCTTTTAAGGGTAAACGCCTTAACAGCGCCACTTCTCTCAGGCATAATGGAGAAACCTTTGTTGGCGATGAGGATAAGGCTCGGCTTATTGCCAATCATTTTAAAAAGCCCACACTCTAATTGCGCATACGACTCACAGCAACGATAGAGTAGTTTCAAGAAGAATTTGGCAAATTTATTTTTACAATCTCTCTGGCATTGATTCTGAAGATCTAGTTACGTAGATTGAAATTGAGACTCATAACAAGAATCTATGGAATAATAAGTCACCAGGTTTTAATACGATTCCTAGTATTTTACACAATAAAAAAAGCTTCCAAGCAAAGCGATAAAATTTTTGAGAAATATTTTCAATGCTTGACTTAAACATGCGCTGTTTCCGCCTCACTTCTAAAGAGCAAAGCTGATAGCGATACCAAAACATGGAAAGGGTCCCAGAGATGCTTGCAATACAAACCAAGTAGTTATTTGAGTAGTTTAGATAGAATATTAGAAAAAATATTTTATCCAGAATAAATAAATTCGCATTTGAGAAAGTCCTAATCGATAATAAGCAGTTCGGTTTAAGGTCACAACACTTTGTGCCTGATATTATTAGGCAGAATAAAAGCCATCGGCAATTAACAGGGATTATGATGCTCGATGTGGAGAAAGCTTTTGAAGGTATATGGCACGATGGTTTAATCTATATACTGGATAAATATAGACTCCAGCTGTACCTTACTGAAGGATGGTTAAATTTTAAGGGCCGATGTTAAATGTGAACCACATCTGAACGTGAAGTTTTTTCTGCATTTCATTTGATATTTCTCAATTTAAGACTAACTCAATTTGAACCATGAAAAGTTACACAAGCGAGCAACGCGTTATAAAAATGGGCGTTCAATTCAAAATTCATATCGTGCACTTCGTAATTTTTTCGGTCAATTAAATCGCCCAAATGTGCGTACAATTGGAAAAATCGTGCAAAAATTGTAGCAAAACGGGTCTGTAGGAGATGTGAAAACACCAGTGCAGAAAATGTTGCTGCTGTTCGCGATAGTGTGGCTGAAGAGCCGTCCACCTCAACTCGTCGTCGTGCCCCACAATTACACCTCTCAAACTCGTCGTTGGTGAACATTATGCATACAAGGTGCAATTGGCTCAAGAACTAAAGCCTCTTGACCATTCCAAACGTCGTCAATGGTCAGAGTGGTGGCAAGAAATGGCAACAGTGGATGACCGGCCCTTAAAGTTTAACCACCCTGTATATGAATGACATATAAGACTTTCATGACTAAAACTTGGATTTTAAATAAGAAAATCTCATTTCAAAACACATTTGCAATGCAAACATATATACCAGCATTAATTATTAGGAACCGCTTTGCGATAAAAAACAAACTGCATTTTATAAGTAGAACATGACCTTAACTCAATGTCCTTATGTCAATATGCCAATATTTTTTAGACACGGGCTTTTCGACCGCAAGAATAATGTCCATTTAAAAATATTTGAGTTAATCAAATCCAAAGCAGTTTGTTCTAAAAATTTTAATTTACATATAAAAAGTACTATTATCGAATGAGATTCGTAACAAAAATATTGTTCTAAAAACCATATTCAAATTAAGAAAAGTTACAATCATACAGTGTAATTGACGTAATCATATTATTTTTAACATAAAACTCAAAAACAGTACTTTTGCCTTATTTTTTAGTTTTTCAACAATACTATCGTTACTTATACATTTCAACAATATTAATATTGCCAATATACTCGTATACTATTGTCAAAATGTAATTCTTTGCCATAAAAAAAACTGTTATGGCAGCGAACATATTATTGTTGCCGTGAACATATACTCGTACTTACAGTTGCCAAATTTTTTCTCTGCGTGAGGGCGCAGTATTATCGCCAATATAATTAATACGAGTATTCGCTCTATATTTCCGATTTTGTACCAAGGAAGGGGTCCCAAGTCGCTTCATATTTTAGTGACAAGGCTTTAATTGTAAAGGATAAGAGTTCCAACTTTGTGGTAAAAAGACTGGGTGACAGACTTCGAACATGTATGCAGTACAATAGAAAATAGAAAATTTAGATTAACGTATACAAGTCCCAAGCATCAATTCAACTTCACAATGGCAACCATGTCATTCCATTTAATGATTCGAAAAAATATCTGGGAGGTGTGATAGATAAGAAGAATACTTTCCAGAAACATATCGAATATGCTGCTGATAAGGCTCTGAAATATGTTCGCAGTCTTAATCCGCGTTTGAGCAAAAGATCCAGATTACACGCAGAAAAAGCACATGGTTACTATATATTCACCGCAACAATAATATGTTCTCTACAATAAAAGTGTGTTCGTCACAACCATAGTATTGTTTTTTGAATATCATTTTGACAACAGTATGATTGCGGCAATATTAATATTGTTGAAATGTAACAATGGTATTATTGCCAAATTTAAAAATATGGTAGTAGCTACCTTATAAACATGGTTGGTGCAACAAAAGTATTGTTGTTTAAAATTATGTAAACAATAACATGATTACGACAATCATACAGTATGGTTGCGACTATGGACATAACAAAACAGGTTTTATAGAGCATACATGTATGTCTGTGCGCATAATTTCCTTGATTTACCAAAAACATACGCACAGTGCATGGTTCTTGTCCGTTATAAAAAAAAACAACAACAATTGAATGGTAGTTGCCCTGCTGGCAACTAAAAGTATTTTCGACTGCCGTTGGAGTATACAAGTATATTTTTGTTTCTTGAATGAAATATATTATAAAAACATGGTCTCAAATCTGGCTATGAACTAATTGTAATGCAATTTTAAATAACATTCTTGATAAAAATCTCTATTTTTGAATAACAACATAACCCAATCCTAATAAATAATTTTGGGGATCATAGTATGGTTGAGTGAATCATACTATGGTTGTACGGATAATAGCATGGTTGCGTGTGACTCATACTATGGTTGTGAGGATCATAGTATGGTTGTACAAGGAAAATACTATGGTTGTGAGGATCATAATATGGTTTTAGGGATCATAGTATGGTTGACTGTGAATCATACTATTGTTGTGGAGATCATAGTATGGTTGAGTGTGAATCATACCATTGTTGTGGAGATCATAGTATGGTTGAGTGTTAATCATACTATGGTTGTAGGGATCACAGTAATGTTGCGTGTGAATCATACTTTGGTTGTGAGGATCATAATATTGTTGTGCCACAACCATATACCCAATAACAGTATGATCCTCTTCGAATATTGTCACCCCAACCATACTTTTTTTCTGCGTGTAAATTTGGATAATAAATTGATTATTGCAGAGCCGTTATAAGGCCAACTGTCCTTACTGGGGTAATGCTGCAGTATCACATATACTACGAAAGCATCAACTTAATCAGAATCGGGCCTTAAAAACCATCTTCAAACTTCCTTGCTTATACTCGTATCGTACATCATCTTCACACCAACTATTGCCAAATGATGATGAGGGACATAATCGACACACAGAATCTAAAGGTTTTTCATTAAATTAGAATATTTGACTACGTACTTATAAAAAGATTAGCAATAGTATTATAAAAAGAAATACGAGTAATTTAACGACAAGCTATTTTTAGTGTTTTTCATAAGATATAAAGCTCCGTATTACAAAAAATTATTCATGATATCATACAGAGGTTTTTACTATTTTTTCCCCTTTATCTATCGCTATTTTTAAATATATAATTCATTTTTTCTAAATCTAATGTATTTATTTTATTTTGGCAGTTTTGGTCAATTCCAGAACTTTTTTGTGTTGTATTTTAAAAATAAAAAGGAATTTTATTTACAAGATAATTTAAGTCCAATTCACATAACAACACAAAACACTAAGGTATTTTTGTTGCAATACCTTCTAGAGACGAGTAGTTCTTACAAAAAATTGTATGTCTGAAGTGACAGATCCTCCATATTCTCCGGTAACTATTTCCTATTACCAAACCCAAAAAAAATGGTTCGATTGAAAGAGATTCAGCTACAACGATGAAATTATTAATCAAACAAATTTCTGTTTAAGGGACCTCGAAAATTCTTTTTTTTTGTTTTATTTACAATTAACATCAAGCGTTTTGGTTGGACCACCCAAAAAAAGGCGATAAAGATCCCTCATAATTACTTTATAGGGTCGCAAATACTTCGAGATGTTTCAAACAAAACGACAAACTTATTTTTAATCTCCATCCTATGGTGAAGATTATAAAAAGAATTACACTCTTTTACACCAATACGAGTATGTTCACCACGATTTCTTATCGGTTTATACCATTGTTTAGACAATTTTAGATTTAAATTTAAAATATCCAATGCAGCCAAGCGTGCAAACTATTGGTTTGTGTACACCGATTTTGTTTTTGTATTATCCGTAAAGGCAAACAAGGTGACAAATATTTTCTTCCGAAAATCAAAAAAAAAATACTTATAAATTAAAGAAATCTCTCGTCCATAAAATCACGTAAGCCTAAAGGCATTGATTGATCACACATACACTTGCACACACAAACAACGACTCATACCCAAATGGGCAACACCAATGAAATCACTCAATGTGCGATGTGTGTTGAACAAAAAGAGCAAAACTTCACCACAAACCCAAAATATGTACCATAACCACTCATTTCTGCTGCTCCCCAAAGAAAACGACAACACCAGCAAACGCAAATCACTCAAAACGAAAACAAACAAAAAACGCATGGTCTTTACAACTCAACATTGACTTTGAGTTTTTTACGTATATAAAGTGGGGAGGCATAAAAAATTTCGTGTCATTTTATAAATTACGGTCGTTACGTTAAGAATTTCCAAAAGTAAAAGACGCTGGTGTCTTTCCTTCTCTGTGTGCGTGCGTGGTGAATAACAGCAGAATTTTTAACAAATAAAAACGAAAACGAAAGTGTTTGTGTGTTTAGCAACAAACAAAAATTCAATATTTTCTTTTATTGAAACTATAAATTAAAACGAAATTATTAACAAAATGAAAGCGTTCGTAGTAGCCGGTCTGTGTTTGTTCAGTGTTTTGAGTGTGGGTTTGGCCCAGTTCTCCAACGGTCGCGTTTTGGACCCACCCAATCCACAATTGTGCGCCCAACGCGTTATACATGACAAGACACCCGATGGCAAAGGGTGAGTTAAAGGCAGATGATAAAAAATAAATAAATTAAAGGAAGAAAATTCATTCAAGAATCATTTATGGTGTTTAAAATCAAAACACCCAAAAATATAACTTTTTATAATATTAAACTGAGTTCGCACATGAGAAGTTGTAAAGTTTTAAAGTTGTTATAAAGAAAGCCCTTTAAGAAATGTTGTGAAGTACTTTATTTTTTTGAAATTTAACAGAATTTACAGATTTACAAATTCATAAAATTTGACCGATAGTTTAAATTTTAAGTTTCCTTTATAAACATGATCTTTTTTAACCTCGTTGTTACTTTTAATGAATACAGGTGCAAATATTTCCATACAGTTTATATTATGATAGTTCAAAAGATTAAAATCTTTTTTAATTAAACGGAGTTTTGTCCATTACAGGATCTAAAGTCGTTTTGTTATTTAAAGGGCAATAGTAGTGTTTCAGATTAATCCCCGATAGCTAAGGCTGTTAAAGTCGCAGTACATAGTTAGTTAAGTCATTTGTTAAAAAATAAAGCTATTTTGATGATGTTTATAGAAAAAGTCCTGCTGTACTCGATCCTAAATTAACATTTTTGGAAAATAATTTGTTGTAGCCGTTTTAGTGCTTAGCCAGAATAGAGGTTCAATCTTGCTAGTTATCCAGGCTAAGTACTAAAACAGCTATCAGAAAATATTTTTCTAATTTGTATTCATAAACAGAAGAGTACCCCTGGACTTTTCCTTAGACATGAACAAAATTTTCCTTTTTTTTGTTAACAAATAACTCAACTATGGCGGTTTTGCTGCCCTGTCCTAGTTATCGAGGCTTAACCTGAAATACAACTAATTTCCAATGTGTTACAATTAAATAAAAAATGCAAATCTTTTGAATTATCATAATTTTAACTGTATGGAAATACGAGTGTATATTTTTTCGGCTTGATTCCTAAAACCATTTCTAAGTACTTAACAATAATATTTTTAACAGCGCTTTTTAAATTGCAACTTAAGAACTATAAATTTAAAAAAAAATATATGAAAAGGGTTTGTCAAAAATTGGGTTTAAAACAAATTACTCAGAAGTTTAAAAACATAATTATTCAAAGACTTTAAATTATTATGTTATTTAACTTCTGAGTAATTTGTTTTAAACCAAAAAATTTTAAATTTGTGTATATATCACAGAATTTTTTTTTATGCTAAGAAAAAATTCTGTGAACTATTTTTTAATGTTTAATTATCTTTACAATTTTTTAATAATTTTTTGTTTTATGTCGTGCAGTTCTATTAACGTTTATAATATTCATCCATGAAGATGTTAGAAAAGTAAAGTCGAATAGAAAAAAGAAATAAATTATCTTTTTTCAGTTAAGATAGAGGACCTTAAACGCCCGCCTAGAACAAATCTAGAAATAACCAAATAAAAAGTTTGAAAATTAAAAAAACTTAAAGAACATGACAGTAAATTTTTCTAACGTCTAGTGCTTGGTGCGTTCACAAATTGCGTTCAAAAATAAAAATTGGAAACCATTTCTTTGCGTTCAAAAATATAAATTGGATACCATTTTTTTGCAAAAAGGGTAGTCAGGTTCATATTTTCGCAGAAAATTAAAATCTTTATTTTTTATTTTTATTCAAGCTTAAGGTCAGTTTTTTTTATTTTTATTTATTTGCTTCGATATTTCGCTATCCTTCGGGTACCATCTTTAGGAAATAGGTGCAACAATAACCAAACGTCACATTAAATCAACATCTAATATTGTTGATTTAATGTGACATTTGGTTATGTTATCCGATGGATAGCAAAATATCGAAGCAAATAAATAAAAATAAAAAAAACTGTCTTTAAGCTTGAATAAATATAAAGATTTTAGTTTTCTGCGAAACACTAAACCTGTCTACCCTTTTTGCAAAAAAAATGATATCCAATTTATATTTTTTGATATCCAGTTTATATTTTTGAACGCAAAGAAATGGTTTCCAATTTTTATTTTTGAACGCAATTTGTGAACGCACTAAGCACTAGACTTTAGAAAAATTTACTGTCCTGTCCTTTAAGTTTTATAGAGTTTGTTCAGAACAGTCTCGAATAAACTAACACGAAAAATAAATATTAGAAAATTTATTTTTTTTTTAAATGGCAAACTGCTCACTCAATGAGCCTTATGTACTGATTAAACTCAATTTTCACTACAGTTTTGTGCAACCATGGAATAAAGTCTATTTGTCGTTCCGTTTGCAACTTCTTAAAAAAATTGAAACTGATTCATCTGTCCGTCCTTAAGCGAATATGTCGAAAGCACGGTAGCGCAATAAGCTGGGAACCTAAAACTTTCCACAGCTTATAGTCACAAGCATAGGGATTTTAAATGATTGTAAATCGGTTCAGAGGTAAAAAACTTTCCCTTTAGGCGAAAGTTTTTTTTTTGAATATGTGTTTCTGTTTTCTTAATTTTTTTATAAACAAAGGATGCACCTATTGGGGACGCACTTAACTCTTCTAAAATGGGTATGGTTTTCGATCTATGGACTCCACTGGCCCAAAAACGGTCACTATGGACATACGGTACTCACGTCATAAATTTCATTAGAATTCAAAATAAAATTGCATTTTTAATATCAGCTTAAGCTTGCTCTTGGTCGCATTAATCCTGTAATTGCCAGCGCTCCTTTATGTAAATATATGGTCGTGCAGATTAAATTCTTCTAGCAGTACAAACTAGATTCAAATCTAATAGCAAAATCATTCGGGCCGACTCTATGTTTTCTTTACTTTGCAACCGATCTCTCTCCGATTGCTAGGAATGCCGAATCGTTTGCTGGCTGCTACGGAGGCTATGATTTCTTAACTTCGCAACCAATCTCTCTCTGATTGCTGGGGATGTCGAATTGTCTGCTGGCTGCTACGGAGCCTAAGTTTTCCTTTGCAACCGATCTCTCTCCCTCTCTCTGATGGCTGATGGACCAACAAGTAAACAAACTAAGTTCGGTCCGGCAGAAGCTTAATATTAAAATTGTGTCAAGGAGGCATGGCACCGGCCTCTTTTCTGTCAGGGTATGTTTCTTTCCATACCAACGTCATATGTGACGAGCAAAATAGAAAGGGACCTAAGGCTTAAAACCAGTTTTGTTCAGAAGAGCCATTTTAAAGATAAGGTCCCTTTCTATTTGCGCTTAGAATCGTCGATTTCACTTTCATAAAACGCTCATATCTTTGGGAGGGAAAACTTTTGGGACATGGGATCGGTCTGATTCGATGCTCAGATGTTGTCCACATTAACAAAAAAATTAAAATTGATTTTTTTACTCTTAGGTCCCTTTCTCTATGCGCTGTCACATATAGATATACCAAGTACTACCGTCTTACTCGTATTGGTATCACTTCACGAGATAAAGTTTTTCGAAGTTCAGAGATGTTAGGACGGGGTCACGCCCTTTTCTCACATTTAAACATAATTAAGACTATAATAAATGCTAAGAATGAAAGCAATATTCTGATAAAATTTTTAAACGATCGGTAAATGTTACTTTTGAAAAGGGCTCGACACTGTCCGCTTTTTCTCCAAGATATGTTTCGGTACATGCCAACATCATATGGTTCAAATATAATCATCATATCTCTAATGGTTTATGAGATATTGTTATTTCAAGTTGAGGGTAGTGTGAGCGGTGTCCCGCCTCTTTGTCAAAATTTACCACGATATAGTCTTAAACAGTTTCATAGTCATTGATTATATTCTGTTAAAATTTTATACCGATCGGTCTATTACTTTGGCCAAAAATACGTTTTTTAAGGGGGCGTGTCAAGGACATTTCTTGTTTTTTTCAAACCGTGTTTTGAATCAACCGGCAGTCTGGCTTTTACAAGAAAGAAAGAAACTTCAGTTTTAGATTTTTGTCTAACAACGAAAATTATTTTCCGAATCAGAATTAAAGTTTAGTGCCCTGGAAAAGCACCAAATTTACCCAGCTTTTAAAAATAAGGTCATATTTGAATTTTTGTTTTTGGTACACATATGGCTTTCACCGGCATTTTGGTTTTGCCTTTTGTCTAAGAACGGAAATTATTTTCCGAATCTGAATTAAAGTATTAGTGCCCTGGAACAGCACTAAATTTCCAAGGATTTTAAAAATAAGGTCATATTAAAGTTTTTGTTTTTTTTACCCATATGTCTAAACTAGTCTGATATTAAGACATAGAGACCGTCACTCAAATTTAGCCAAACTGCAAAAATAATTTTATTTTTATATACTCGTACACCTTTTTATAGTTGTTTTATATGTCCATGTGTATGGGAGGCCATTTATTGGCCCCCAGACAATTTTTACTGGCACTATACAAAAAAAAACCTATATGACTAAAATCGGTCCAAAATTAGTTGTTTGTCAGCCGAAATATACCAACAAAATTTGATTGAAATCGGAATAAAAATGTATGTTCTAGAGCGGTTGTATGTCATATCGGGAGTTATCTTTGCACTGGGTTCAAATCAAAACGTGGACCATTGGAACCCATTTTTATCTGAGCTGATTACTGATCGCTCGTAATGAACTGTACCCAATTTCATCAATATTAGATGTATGTTGTGGCTTCTAGGCATAAAATCGTTTGAAAATATGTGTGGGGGCTATACCTAAATTTAACCGATTTTCCTAAAAGCAGCAAAAAAAACTTACTTTTGCAAATTTCATAAAAATCGGAGAACAATTGCGAGCTGTAGTTTGGAAACAAGCTTTGGAACGACAGCAAACGGACGGGCCGACAGACATATGAGTCGAGCGATATAATTATAGGTGGTGGAAGCCTACATATTTGTGATATTTACGTATTTCGTACTTGAATGTTTTTAATTTTCTTTGCTTTTACATCTACTCGTAACAACCAAAAAACCGGAAAACCTGGCAGCAAAAAACCCGAAAGTAAACCGACATATCGGGTTACTAAGAAACCAACTGTTGGGTTTAGGCTTTAAAATCTGAATGCCACTTTTCGACTTCCTTAATGGACACTTAAGTCCTACCTCTAAAAGTTCACGAGTTATTGCCTTTTAAAGTTAAGGGTTGTTGATATTTCTAGAGGTTGACTTAGTCCTTATGTGTGCAATATTGTTACCGCTTGACCGATCTGTCCCATGTCTGGTATTAAAACCAACCGTATGAGTAAATCAACAATAATTCTGCACGGTTGCGGCCACCTTTCCAAAGACAAAAAGACGGCCATGACTAACTTATTTTAAAATTTTACGACGATTCAGATTTTTGTACTTTATAGGTTCTCTGACCTGTATTTTGCGGTGTTGCAAAGCGAAATGACCTTCTATTTCTATGAAGGAGGGTGTAAAAATTTATACCCGGGCTTAAGCTTCTACACAGCGCGACAAATTGACTATGTGATGAAGCCATTTAAATTAAATAAAAACTGCTTAAATACAATTGAGCAGCAATTTGGATTTCAATTTCAAATAACTACCACACGTTCGGTAGCCGTAAACTATGGATGATGAAATAGCAAATCTTACCGAACATTTTGACTGCTCGATAATAGTTGAAACATTGACAGCTTCTGAAATATAAATACTGACAAAGTGTATCATTACTATTTTGCCACCCTTTTTCACAAAAATTAGTTTAGAAACTGTTGTACAAATTTAACTATTTTCTGAAACGGTTGTTTTTTATTCAATTTATTTATTTTTCTTTCAGATATTTCTTCTCTTGGCGCGATCCTGCCTTGAAGGGTGTGGAAGAAGATTGGCTGAGTGCCAGAAACTACTGCCGCAGACGTTGTATGGACTCAGTGTCTTTGGAGACCAGCTTGGAAAATGAATGGATTAAACAGCGTGTTGTCGGTGAAAATGTAAGTTTCTTTTATTATAGCTCCCACCCAAGACAATGCAATTGCTTCCAAGAACCGCCATCAATGAAAAGTTCTTAAACTAAAATAGAGAAACTTGTGGATCACTGCATATAGTGTAAGCTTTAACCGCCAGAACCTGATTCGGTTATGCCTTAAGGCTGGTACTGGGTTCGTTAACGAACAAAATTAAGCCAGAACAACCAGATTAGTGTTGTTTTTTGCGTCTGTTGACGCCGATTTACTTAAAAGTACGATATAATACTGCTGGCACCATTAAAAACAACTTTTAATTTTATTTTTTTTCCTTATTCATTTAAAGGAAGCACTGAAGCTTTTTTTCTTACGCTGTGTATTTTTTAACTTTCGGCTATCTAAAGAACAGAAATAAATGTCCAAAGCCTACAATCAATGTATAACATCGCTTTTCTATCCTGGAACTGCAAATTTAATAACTTCTTATACATTTCCAACATATATTTTATTGGTTTTCAGCCTACCGGAGTTAAAGAAAAACGAAGCGTAAGAAAAAAAAAATCCCGTGTGCTAAAAAGCCTCAGTTGTTTGTAGTTTCCATTTTGGTTCTTAATTTGAAAATTCCACGTTTGTCTACCGTATGACTGGCACAAATTTTTAAAATTTTAACGACGTTTTTCACAGCTTTTCAGCAGCTTGTTCACGTAATTATTATTATTTCTTTGTATGGAGTTTCAAACATTTTCACAGGAAACATCGAACTTAGTACCCGCCTTCACGAAAAATAACTAATTACACAATGTTTCCATGCTTAGACGATTATGGCGATTTTCGTCTTGAATAAAGTAAAAAAAGTGGGCTAGAAAAACTCGCTTGTAGTATTGTTAGAAAAGCGTCACAACTGTCTGAAGTTCTCTAATGATTTGCGCTGGTTTCACCTATTCCTGAATAAGACTAATGACTGTCCTTTCCTTTAAGAAGCTATATGAAAACGGTCCAATTCCGCAGTAGCTTATTTAATGTCCACTATTATTAAGAGTGTCCATTTTGTAGTCAAAATTGTGATACAAGTAAAGCCAGGTACAAATCGGGCAAGAGCATCTTGAAAAAATGTCAGCAGCTGCTTTATACCCTGTTAATGCCGGCGACTTTAACAATAACAGATTATTCTCTAAGCCATGTTAGAACTTCTCTGACATAGTCGTTCGGAGCTGACGTTAAACCGGATGTTCCGGTCAGTGAGTATACGAATTATATCGTGCAAAGATTATTGAATTGACAGAAGTTTTTCCTTGATTCTTAATGGGATGTAAGGTGGGCAGTAGATATTATAATAAAAAAGAACCCTATATGCGGTATTATAATAAAGGACCCTATACGCGGTATTATAATAAAGGACACTATACGCGGTATTATTATAAAGGACCCTATATGCATTTTATGCGGCCGTTGCGTTGTGTGTCTTAGATTGCATTAAAATCACATGAGTAAGTCACGCTCAAAGCATTTTTGGCGAAAGTACTTTAGAAATAACATTTTATTTTTTTGCAAAACTAAAAATGGTCTTGCCTCTAAGTCGTCAGGAATCATATCGTGCGCAGCTTACTGATTTGAGAGAAGTTCCCCCGATAGAGTTTAATTATTAATTGATTAAAATACGTGCACAAAAACTTAATGGTTTTCCAACCAAGCATAGAAATGTGTTTCCTCAAAACAAAAGACTTAAGACACAAGCACAAAATATTTTCAAGATTTTAAAAAACACATAAAATACATCGTTCTTGTGGAATAACGAAATGCTGCACTGCCCAACTATTGCTAGTTTCCAAATTAAAAACGATTTTCTAATTATGCATAGTAAATATTTGCACGCAACTGCTTATGATTTCGACAGCATATGTCTTACCAAACAAAATATTTCAGCTATATTGAATTCTTTAAAACAATGTATGCCCCAACTTTACATTCAGCTAGGCCAGCTCGTTAAACGTTTGTTGAATACGCCAGTTATAACACACTTAATACGCAGAGTTATTGAAATGCACACCCAAAAACTGATGCAAACAATATGCGTAACACACATTTCGGGTAAGCGTACAGTAAATGCGATGTTCGCTGCGAGTCCATCAATATGAAACACTTTCGATTTCAATAGAAAACATGTTTTGTGAACGAAATTAAATCCAGCAGCCAAAAGACAAAAACAATGAAATCCTCCTAATGATGATGGTCGTATCAGTAGCTGTTGCGAGCAGGTAGTGCACACAGAATTACAAAATGTCTTTAAGTCGGGTTTTCACAATGAGGCAGTCAGTAAACCTACTTATATACGTACGTACACACGCACGCTTTCATGAAAACCAATTGAAGATGTTATAAGAGAAGAAAAAATTGAAATTAACCATGCAAAAGCAAAAACTACAAAAATAAGTAAAACCATTGCATAACATCAGTTGCATGATGAGCCTGCCCGGAGGAGCTGTACGCCCGGCAACGAAAAAATAAAACTGCACGTAAAACGCTCATCAATATTACAAACAAGAAATCTTACATTGAACTTTATTTTATATGTGAGCAGACAGGCACACCAACGAAAACTTATGCTGGCGCAGAGAAATTTGTTTGGTTCGGAAAACCGAAATATTATGAAGCTAAACGCCAGGCTTTTTGTTTAACAAACCCGAGAGAGACCGACTCCAAAAACAAACAAAAAATGCATACCGAATTGTTTAGAGACCAACGTTGCGACGACATTGATGGTAATGACATGATAATAACTGAAAGAAAGAAATTGTTTGCATGAAATGTACACATTTGTACTGCATATCATGATTTGCTGGGGTGTTTAACGGAGCTCGTAACATTTGCTTTTATTTTTGCAACCTCAAATAGAAAGTGTCATATGCGGCAACCTACAATTTATGGCAACAAGTGGTGATACATTGTATTGTCATTGTCATGGTAAAGCGAAAAACAAAAGACTTAAGACACAAGTGCTAAAAATATTAAAACATAATAAGGCAAACGAAATATTTTAGACAAAGATTTTAATATGGCAGTCAAATATCAAAAAAAAAAGTGGGCAACCATAGTCTGCAAGAAGGTAAACGAGTACTTGTTTGGGATTCATTGCACAAAAAAAAAAAAACAGAATTCTGCAATTTCTTTACAAAGCAATTGTTAGCCTACCTTTGGCAATAAAGGAACAAATGGCTGTACCAGAAGTAATCGGAGTAATCCTCACTAATTGCCTAAGAGCTACTTTTTAATGTCTGTTTCATATGGCTAAAGGATTTTCTAGAATTATTCGGATTTAAACTCTTACACTTTTTATTAAATCATGCCACCTTAAAATCGAGTTCTGAAAAAGCTTTTGTTGGACACTAAGAGCACTAGGCCGTTCATTAATAATTGACAATCAGTTTACAATTTTGTGTTACCTGGGTCTCGATAAGCATTTCAAAATAAGTAAACTGATTCAGATAGAATGTTTTCTTATTTAAGAATGAAAATGTTACATATAACTCCAAAATATAGGCAACACCAAACTAAAGAAAAAAAACTGCAAAAGGTCATTATTTTTTTGATATTTTCTGCACCGAGCATCTCACAAAAACCCCAAAAATATATTCTGCTGATAGTTAGTTGAATTGCACAAAAAAACAGAATTCTGCAATTTCTTTACAAATCAATTGTTAGCCTACATTTGGCAATAAAGGAACAAATGGCTGTACCCGGAGTAATTCTCACTAATTGCCTAAGACCTACTTTTTAAAGTCTGTTTCATATGGCTAATGGATTTTCTAGAATTATTCGGTTTTAAACTCTTACACTTTTAATTAAATCATGCCACCTTAAAATCAAGTTCTGAAAAAGCTTTTGTTGGACACTAAGAGATCTACATTAATAATTGACAATCAGTTAACAGTTTTGTGTTGCCTGGGTCTCGATGAGCATTTCAAAATAAGTAAATTGGCTCAGATAGAATGTTTTCTTATTTAAGAATGAAAATGTTACATATAACTCCAAAATATAGGCAACACCAAACTAAAGAAAAAAAACTGCAAAAGGTCATTATTTTTGTGATATTTTCTGAACCGCGCATCTCACAAAAACCCCAAAACTATATTCTGCTGCTAGCTAGTTGAATTGCACAAAAAAGCACAGTTCTGCAATTTCTTTACAAAGCAATTGTAAGCCTACCTTTGGCAATAAAGGAACTATGTACCAGCCTTAGGTTAATAGGTACAGGGACAAAATTGTTCTTTTTCCAGAAATAAAGAAATTTTATGCACTCCTGAAAGAAGCCAATACCACACTTAAGTAAAAACTAAGAAGATTAAAAAAAGAACATAAAACTTTACGGTTTATCTTTAAATAATATTGAAAGTATGCCAAATAGGATCAAAGTCACAATTTATTTTATTAAGAAAAGCCAAGCTAAAAAAAGTCCAAAAAAAGCGTAAAACTTGAAAGGATATATTTTGTATAAAAAGTCTAGCAACGAATGTTACAACTCTCATATGCTACAAAAAGTACGCAATCCTTACTTGAGGAAGTCCTTTAGAAAGTGTCTATATTTTGATCCATGTTTGTGTTTTAAGTCTGTTATTAAAATAAGGGTTAAGTGGTTTTTAGTTGTGCAAAATCTGCGAATAAGTAAGACCAACACTCAGGAGATGATCCCTATGTCTATATTTTGATCCATGTTTGTGTTTTAAGTCTGTTATTAAAATAAGGGTTAAGTGGTTTTTAGTTGTGCAAAATCTGCGAATAAGTAAGACCAACACTCAGGAGATGATCCCTATACTCGTATGTGACAGCGCATAGAGAAAGAGAACTAAGGGTAATAAAATCAATTTTCATTTTTTTCTTTTTTTGATGTGGACAACATCTGAGCATCGAATGAGACCGATCCCATGCCCCAAAAGTGTTCCCTCCCAGAGATATGCGCGTTTTATGAAAGTGAAGTCGACGATTCTAAGCTCAAATAGAAAGGGACCTAATCTTTAAAATGGCTCTCCTGAACAAAAGTTTTCATCAACTTTTCACTATTTTTTATGTGGACAACATCTGAGCATCGAATGAGACCGATCCCATGCCCCAAAAGTGTTCCCTCCCATAGATATGCGCGTTTTATGAAGGTGAAGTCGACGATTCTAAGCGCAAATAGAAAGGGACCTAATCTTTAAAATGGCTCTCCTGAACAAGACTGGTTTTTAACCTTAGGTCCCTTTCTATTTTGCGCGTCACATATATGCAGTGCGTTGCATTGGTGATGGAAAGTAAGGGAGCGGAGGGAGAAAAAAAGGACGTTATGTTTATTGACACTTGTCTTGAAACCCTGTATGTCGTTAATTGTGGGACAAATATTTCACGGAAGTCGATAAAAAAAACAATCGATAAAAATCTATCGATAACTAACAGGTGTGAATTCCTGGAGAGTCGTGTATTCCTTTCGAACATCCCTCCTTTCGACAATGCTCAAGAGAGACCATATAGTTGGATATCCTACTTTTACCTATCAGCCCCATCGCCCTGCTTTTAATACGATCATGTAGCTCCAAGGAAGTTTATGGAGCATCTGCCCATATATAGGAGTTGTATTCCAGCCTGATGTAAGTTGTATAGCTATTAAAAAGATCAGAAGGAGTCAAATATTGCCTACACCGCTTTAGAATGCCTATAAACTTGAGTGCTTCTTCCGACACTTTGAATACATGTCTCGCCCAACGAGCGTCACATTGTATATGTGACTACCATTCAATCATCATGAAAAGGTTTACGGTTTCATCGATTGATGGAGTGTGGATTTAGTTAGTTTAGATGTCTCTTTTGCATGGTTTTGACTCAGGTCAATTGTGATTTAAAGAAAATGTTGTAGATTTATGGTGATAACGAAACAAAGGTCACAGAAACGAAATAGTTGTGGTAAAAATAAAACTTAGGAGTCTTTCCGAATCGAAAATATCAGTTTGTTATGATTGATACCACTATTGGGCCAGTGAATCGCTTGTGAGACAACAAGCCGCACTGGGTCTTACGTGTGTCTCATCTATAATTCGCATTTTGTCTTCAATTTAAGCAAGACTGGGCCTAGATACGAATGAATATTAGAATATGAGTAGATTGCATTCGCGGTCTGAACTTGTTGGAAATCCCGCCGCTAAAAAACGACATTCCGACAACCGGGCTTTTGAACCTGTGCTAACTTAGGCCCAAGTCGCTCACTCTAGTCGCCTTAAAAAGGTCTTACACCAAAAAAAATCAGTTTAAGTTCAATTAGTAAAAAATTCTTTAATTTTTTTGGCAAAAAAGGATTTTAGATGGTGCTTTAGTAGGTTCTTGTCTTAAGTCTTTTGATTGACCTCGATTAACACTTCTTTTTCGCCCTAAATAAAACAATTTGGTCAAATACAAAACAAAGCACAGAAAATAAAAAAAAACTTTATTTAAAACAAAAAACTTAAGTTAATCGTATAATGCTTAAACTCAATGTTTTAAGTTTTCTGTCTTTGCCATAGCTGGACACAATGTTACAGTGAACAAATAATTTCGTTAAAGCACATCCATTCCTATGCAAACTGAGTCTGGTCTTCTTGTGCCCATATACAGACATACTTTGAACAGCCAGGATTATAAATGTACCTCTTACATAAAACCGCTCTTGGCTTATAGGGTGTATTTTTTAGCAAACATTACCGGTCACACCACTATATGTTTCAACACTGATCACGATTGCAGAAACAAGAAAGTAAAAACAAAACACTCACCAAGCCGGAAATATCATCGCATGGCAGTTTTTCTTTAGACATGGCCAGTATTTGTCGATTGTATTTCTTTGGCATAATTAAATGAAAATCAAAACCTAACGTACAAAAAAAAGAAATTTTTGCTAAAAATGTAAATGCCAAATCCGGACAGACATCTCTGCGGCGTTTGTAAAACTATTGCGATTAATTTTACTAAAGTAATTTTACATAATAAGCAAAAAACATTGCAATGGATACTGTGATTTGTTTTGAGAGGGAGGATATCACATAACACGATAAGTAATTTTGACAAAATTACGTGGTTTAATTTTTATTGGTGTTGAAAAAGTCACGCTTTGGAAAACGCGGGAAGTTTTGGGTTTTTTAATACCCCCATAATTAATACAAATTCAACACTTCAGTTCAGAGGCACAATAATTATGATACTCGTATTTTTAAGATATTCAGCGAAAATAAATGTGACATAATGTATAACATACACACACACACACTCCCTGACAAGTGTTTTGGCATGTACGATATCCATATATGTCAAATTTTCTTTGTTTTGCATCAATTTGAACTTTGCATATCACCAGCATGTTTCAAACATGCTTAAACAATATATTTTTTAATAATTTTTTTCTTTTGTTTTGACTCTCATGAATGAATATCTTTTAGCTGGCATTTGCTGTGCTGGTGCCATCTGTACTGAACTGAATTGACCTAAGCTCAAAATATGATTTTGTAATAAAACGTTTTATGATTACAAGTCATTAAGTCGCAGCTTGATGTCATCAATTATTTCCAAATAAACGATTTTTTTTTTCATAGAAATGCCTGTTAGCCTTAAGCTAGCCCTGCGAAAACCAAAAGGTTTTGGAATCCACACTTATCTGAATACCATTCAATCAACATGAAAAGGTTTACGGTTTTATCGATTTATGGAGTGGGGATTTAGTTAGTTTAGATGTCTCTTTTGCATGGTTTTGACTTAGGTCAATTGTGATTTAAAGATAATTTTGTAGATTTATGGTGATAACGAAACAAAGGTCACAGACACGAAATTGTTGTGGTAAAAATACAACTTAGGAGTCTTTCCGAATCGAAAATATCTGCTTGTTCCGAAGTCTGTTTCAGTTTTATTACAAAAGTTAACCTTTACGTTGATATTGACTATGGCTATATTGACTATTGATAACCCGTTTTGAGCATGTGGGCCGTTTATGAGGTATTATGCCCTTTTTGAGGTATAAAGGTATTAAATTACCCAATTTACCTATTGTCCTTCCAAAAAAAAATATGATTTGTAAATAAAATATCCAAAAAGTGTATACCAGGACATATGGGTACCGCAGAACTACGAAACATTCTCACAAAACCGAAATGGGCAAATCTTACGAATTGGGTGTCGGACCCTAGTATCGAATTTAGCCCATTTAACATGGACATATGGAAAATTTCCTCAAAAATTCAAATATAACATTAGTTTATAAATGATGATCCCTATTTTTAATTTGCTTTTCTAAACATTTAAATATTCAAGGTATTATATTGTCGGCCACGTCCGAATTTATTCCCCTTTTGTGCCTAACAAACAGTACACATTTAAACCTTTGTTTGTCTACAAAATATCGGGTGATCAATCTAAAGGTATTTTTTCAAAATAAAAAAAAAATAAAAAATACAAATAAAATGTGAAATATTTTTGGTTCTTTCAAAAGGATATTTTATGCCATTTATTTTCTGAATATAATTTCCTTATCGAACAAGTCATCCAATTTTGAATGACTTGTAAAATAAAAAAATTCAAAAAATCAAATAAACTGTGAAATATTTGTGGTTCTTTCGAAAGGACATTTTATGCCATTTATTTTTTGAATATAATTTCCTTATCGAACAAGTCATTCGAACGAGTCATCCAATTTTGAATGACTTGTTCGAGCATTTCGACCGGTATGGCTTTAATGACACGCGTAATGTTGGCTTTCAAAACCTGAGTCGTAGCTGGTTTGTCAGCCTAGAATTTGGACTTTGCGTAGCCCCAAAGAAAAAAGTCTAAAGCTGTGATATTACACGATCTTGGCGGCCAAATCACCGGTCCAAAACGTAGAATTGGCTGCTCTTCGTGATGACCTCTTAAGAGATCTCTTGCTTGAGTATGGCAAGTGGAGCCGTCCTGTTAAAACCAAATGTCGTCAAGATTACGGCCTTCAATTTCAGAAAGCCAAAAGGTGCGACAGTGAGCTCCATTCACGGTTACGTTACGGCCATCATCATTTTTGAAAACATATGGACCGATTATTCCACCAGCCCATAAACCGCACCAGAACGTGGTTTTCTCTGGGTATAATGGCACCTCTTGAACCTCTTGTGGTTGCTCTTCAGCCAAACTGCGGCAATTATGTTTATTGACGTTGTCATTGAGCCAGAAATGTGCCTCATCACTCAACAAAATTGTGGTCGAAAACAGTTTCTCACCGAACGCTCATTTCCATTATACTCGTACAGTTGCACAATTTTAAGACGTTGTTGCGGTGTAAGTCTTTCCATGATGAATTGGCAAACAATACTGAAATGACAAAAAATAAAGTTGAATACAACTCACGGAAAATCTGTGAAAAAAGGCTATTGAAAAAAATAACTCAAGATGGATCACCCTATATTAGGACTTGTAAAGCAAATTCTCAAAAAGGTGTAATTTTTTCCGATGCACCTTTAGTCCCTTAAAGGGAAACTTTTCACGATCTTGGCCGATTTTATCCACTTACGCTCCCACATAGTTAAGAAAAAAATCATCGTGCAAAATCATCAGAACCGACACTAACAAAAACAATAGTTTCCTCTCTAGTGCAAGGGGATATTTTGACTGGATCAATCTAGCGAACCTACGGGTTTCGAGATCTGTCCATCTCTCATGGGACTGCAGTGTGGCGTAGCAATACTTGAAAAGTCTTCGCGAATTGGTAATAACTTCTTTCGATTTGCAGTTCCCTGGTTTTTCCCTTTGACCGGGCACCCATATGAGGCCTATGCTGAACTGCTCTTTTATCACCTTAAGATATCTGCGAAATTCTAGGGATGTTTGTGAATAGGTATAAAGCCAGAGCAGCGAGTAAATGACAACGCTAGTGTTGGTCGCTATTGCCGTTATTTCGACCTGATACGACACTACGGGTATTTGTATATCTAGTTGCTATATCCAGATTAAGTTCCCTACAGTGGAATTCAAAGTCCTTTTTCCATATTACTTTGAACCGTCTATATAGATGTGAATTCTGTCACTTCATTTTTTTGGTTGATATCGTGTTTCGTAAAGTTTCTTTCGAAGGCGTATGAAGTTGGTATGTAGTCCACTCGATCGGTTACTTTTACACTACATCTTGAAACCCTCACAGTGATAGAAAATTTAATCGAAATGTCGGTTGCACCCTTCCTAGCTAAAATATCAATCAGACTTAAAGGGACTCGGGTGCTGCAGTCTTCACCGCTCCACTTAGGCTTAAGCAATAAGTTCCCTGACCCTTCTTTAGTTGGGTGGTACTGGATCGCTTATGAGTACCGTCATTAGCATTGGACGAACTACTACAATGTAAATCCAATGAACAATTTGTGAAGAGAAAGGCCACCAAGCTCCTAGAGCATTCCTGCTGGAATATAAAGCTTAGTTAAACTTTCTTATTTGTTTGTATTGAGTCTGAAGGACAGACATTTATACACTTTTAGAAAACACTAATATTTAGGGTTATTGAGTATTAAAAAACATTCTTTACAATATATTACAACATACAGAAGGAAATTTTTTTTTCAACAAATCAAAAGACTTAAGACACAAACTTGAACTGAAGCCAAGTGCCAGGTGTCAAGCAGCTGCCTGCTTTTAAGCCGCTAGCTTAGTAGGAAACAAACACAATTAACCTTAATTTTATGAAAAATCCGGGGACCCTTCTACCCGCCCAAATAAGAGAGGCTTGCTTGACCTACCGGAATGTATATTTACATACAACTGCACAAGTGTGAATCGAAAAAAACAGCCCAAAACATCACATGTTTAATAGGTATGCAGCAACAACAACTGTACGGCAATATGCGCGACATGACAATGAATAATATTATCGAAATATGCCATTCAGAAAACAACAACAATTTGGTAAATACCTTTTTTTATTGAAAATTTATGGATGGATATCTGTCTGTCAGTCTGTCGGTCGGCCGGCCTGTATGGTATTGTGTCTTTTTTTCTGGGTGTTTGTTTGTTTTGTTTTTTTTTCGGTAGAAATTTACAACAACACTTAAGAGAGAAAGTGTTTGTTAATAACATTGTAAAGTATTGTTGAAATAAAATATTTTTATAGACCAACCGCCGTTATCGTTACAGCTACAACAACGAAATGCTTTAATAAAGGTGGGGTCCAACGTTAAATGCATTTGTTTATACCGTAAAGACCCACAACGCTAAGAAGGCGAACAACAACAAAAACAACACACAGAAAACAGTCAACAAGCAACGTCACAACGCAGACAAATCTGAACAGCAGTTTAAAAGGTTTTGGGTATTTAACAAAAAAGGCGATGACAATTTACGGTTTTTTTGTAAGCACGATTTGTTTTCTTAGGTTTCCAAACCACCAACAATGAGGGCCTCTTATGTGCCATACAATTTTGGTAACAATAGTTTCCGTTTTGTAGAAGGCGAAGTTGAAGCTTAAGCCGACAGAAAACGTGTGTATTTACTTTTTTGCTTTCTTGCCCACCCAGGGCATAACAAAACTTTTCCTTTTTTTGCATTTTGTTTGGTCTTCACTTGTCTTCATTTTTGTAATGTGAGTGTTTTTTTGTTGAAATTTCATAAAGAAAAATATGAAAATTACGCTGGTACCGATTGGTGTCAATGCATATTTCATACCGTACTTAACATCAATAATAATGAGCTTAACGAACACAACAACAGCGGTACGACTCATACATACATCATCGGCCAAAGTGTGGAAAAATATAGACTTGGATAGTTTTAAAACAAAACATGGCAACAGAGAAAACTAAAAGAAACGGTTAATGACTTCATATTATACGCTTCTTTGGCTATGAAGTGTTAAATCGGTAGGTATTATAAGTTAATATATCATATAATTTTCCACTCGCCACCCAAAAAGATACCAACAGATACATAATAATTTAAATAAAGCAATGAGTTATGGAATGTGTGTTCGCAAAACGGCTTGGGAGCTTCAAGTAGCCTTACGGCTATTGTTGTGATGGAAACAACCTTCATTTAAGGTGTTAAAAATTCACTAGTTTTTGTTTTGTATGATTTCTTACATTTAATTGCCATTAAAATATTGCGATTTCCCTTTAATATAGTGTATAGGGCCATCATTAATGACTTTATTTTCTTTTGAAGTTTGGATCAAACCATTTGAGAGTTTACGAATTTCCTCAACATTATACTAAAGCTCAAACTTTAAAGGGCTAATTTTTTTTCTGGAAAAGTTTTTACATGGCTTAGAGATTTATATCTTTTTTGTTATATCGTTTGATAGAAATCTCTTATTTCATTCTCGAGGTAGAAATAACCGACGCTGAATAGGGGTAATTCTTAAACGGATTTGAACTTAGTTTTTTCTCTGACTCCTTAAATCTTCTAATACGAGGGCGACCGCAAAAGTAACTGGCCTAACATAAAAAGAACCGTTTTTTTGGAACTATTATTATTTATTTTTCAACATAATCTCCTTCCAACTCAATACACTTCATCAAACGTTTTTCAAGTTTTTTAATTCCATTCGAAAAATAAGATTTTTCAAGACCTTCAAAATATGCCTCAGTTTCAGCAATAACCTCGCTATTGGATGAAAATTTTTTGCCACCGAGAACTTTTTTTTAAATTTGGAAACAAGAAATAATCAGAAGGAGCTTAATCTGGACTATATGGTGGATGCGGAGCAATTTCAAATCGCAATTCGGCCAGTTTTTGTTGAATTAAAAATGCAGTGTGTGAAGGAGCATTATCTTGATGAAAAATAACTTTTTTTTCTAAATGCGGTCGTTTTATCTTGATTTCTTCAATCAACCAATCCAATAATGCACAATAATATTTATAGTTTTTTCTTTCTCAAGATAATCAATAAATACTGTGGCCATTACTTTTCCTGCTGACTTAACAGTTTTCGCTTTCTTGGGACCACTTTTACCAGCTTCTATTCACTGTTCTTTGCATTCTAGGATGTAGTGATGGATCCATGTTTCATCAACAGTTATGAATCAGCGCAAGAACTCTATTGGATTACGCTGATAAATCGCTAAAAGCTCCTCGGAATCGGTCTAACGGACGATTTTTTGGGGCAAAGTCAACAAATGCGGCAGCGTTCTAGCGGATAGCTTTTTCATGTGGAGTTCATCATGTAAAATACTCCAAACTTGTTTTTCGTGTATTTTAACAATATCAGCAAGTTCTCTGAGCTTTATTCGTCTATCTTTAGCCACTTCATTAAATGTTTTTCTAATGTTTTCAATAGTAGTAGCAGTTTTCGAGCGTTGTTCATCTTCCGTACTTAAACGACTCATTTTAAATTGTTGAACCCAGGATTTCACGGTGGAGTATGATGGTGCATTATCACCATGAACAGAATCCAATTCATCTTTGATTACTTGTGGCGTATAACCTTTCATATAAAAGTGTTTAATTACCGCACGAAACTCTTTATTTTCCATTTTTCAAAAATTATAAAACTTGTTTAGATCAACAACAAAGTATGTGTCTTAAGTCTTTCTTCACATAGACCACTCCTACATTCGCATCAACTATGCATGGCATTAATATTTATTTTTTCTTCTTGTTGTCGCTTACAGGTGAAATACATCTGGACCTCTGGCCGTCTCTGTGACTTCAAGGGCTGCGAACGTCCCGACTTGCAGCCCACCAACATCAACGGCTGGTTTTGGACTGCCACTTTGCAGAAGCTGGCCCCCACCAGCGAACGCAATCAGGGCGATTGGTCTCCCACCGGCGGCATTGGTCTTGCCCAACCCGATAACCGTGAATTCAAACAAAACGGCGCTCCCGAAAATTGTGTGGCGCTCTTGAATCAATTCTACAATGATGGCGTCAACTGGCACGATGTTGCTTGTCACCATAAGAAACCATTCGTTTGCGAGGAAAACGATGCTTTGTTGAAATATGTCCGTTACACCAATCCCAACCTGCGTATTTAAGAAAATGGAACTCGGACGAAATCCTTCACAAATGTGCGGTGCTTCAAGAATGTAGCTGCTACGCCCGTCCCATCTTTTAGAAACCAAAAATATTTAAAGAAAATTTCCATGATTTTTCTACTGTTCTTCTTTTTCCCCTTACGTAAATTATTATTTTTGTAATACGTCTATACAGTTTCTATAATGTTGTTCAATCCCTTTGTCACTACTTTAGTATTGAGCGTATGTCTTGGTTCTGTTTTATGCATTCTATAATTTTCATTTTGTTTAGTTTAATTTTATTTTTTTTTATTAATTTATGTTAACTGAATAAAAAAAAAACAAATCCCAAAAGAAAAAAAATACTAAAAACTAAAATTATAAAGTAACTTTATTTGGCAATGACAGGGAGGTCCAAATTTAACAATAACAACTTTTTGGATGCTGGATAATTTCGGATTTTTGTAAGAATAAACATTTCTATTATTTATGAAACACAATTTTAATCATCATTGGCTTAGCAGTAGCGTATACCGTCAACACAATTTCCCAAAAACCTTGGTTTCTATCTCACGAAAGGCTTACTTAATATCGCTTAAGAATCGTTCGCATAAAATCGGTTCTTCACGGTACCATAAACAAAAGTGTAACGAGGTGGTTCAAGCCCGTAGGATGTATAAATAGACGATCATATTAGCACACGTCGTCGCCATGAAAGATGCCACAATTCCTTTCTTTTGAAGTTTTAGAAGTTCTACTGAACGTTTTCCACTAAGGCTTCGGAAGAAGTATTAATTCTTTTTTAAGTTTTTGGTGCAGTTTAACATTTTCTCGATAATTTACTATCTGGTTCTTTTCAGTATTGAGTACTACGGCATCTGTACTGATAACGAAAAAACAAAAATAGCAATATATGCGCCCATGTGCTGCATTTCGATTCTGCTCGAATGTGAAACATTTTCCCATAAGTCGTGTGTGCTTTTTCGAATACCAAAAATATATGGGGGTTTCAAATCGGCCACATGTACCCTTGTAGTTTTTTCGTTTATTAGCACATACACGTTAATAAAAATGCAACAACGTTAAATTTTAATATGTTGTAAGTTCACATTTGTACAAATATTGTTTACATTAGCGTTTAATTAGTAAAATTTTACGAAATAAATAAAATATTGGAAATAACTCTATTTTGAGACATGGTTACTTTCCTAAAGTGTGGAAAATTTCTCTGATTCAGATGATTTTAAAGCCAGGAAAGGACAAATCAATACCTTCCTCATACAGGCCGATCAGTTTGCTTCCCTGCTTATCCAAACTATTTGAAAAAGTTCTTTTATCGAAAATAAAACCGTTCCTCGTGTCAAATAACATAATACCAGACCATCAGTTTGGATTCCGCGAAGGTCACAGCACTATCGAACAAGTAAACCGTCTGACCCAAGCAATTGAAAAATCATTTGAACGGCGAGAATATTGCTGCGCCGTATTCCTGGATGTTGCTCAAGCATTTGACAAAGTCTGGCACTTTGGCTTGACCTACAAAATTTGCAAATACTTACCGGCAAATACGCATCGAATTCTTGAGTCTTACTTAGAAAACCGCAGATTCAGAGTCAAATGTGGACAACACGTCACCGATGACCGCGAAATACTAGCAGGTGTTCCCCAGGGAAGCGTCATGGGGCCTATCCTTTACCTTCTGTTTACCGCATATATCCCTACCAGCCCAAACGTGCTAACATCTACTTTTGCCGATGATACCGCTATAATGGCCACACAGCAGGATATTGCATCTATGAATCTAGGTGTACATCTCAGACGAGTAGAATCTTTGCTCTCTGACTGGAGAATAAAAGTCAATGAGGCCAAATGCACACAGGTAACTTTCACACTGAATTTTAGCACTTGTCCGACATTGAAACTAAACAATATCCCTTTTTCTCAATCTGATCATGTTTCATACCTTGGAATCCACCTGGATCGCCGACTCACCTGGAGAAGTCATATCGAAGCCAAGAAAACTCAACTGAAACTTAAGGTCCATCAACTGCACTGGCTCCTAAACGCGAACTCAAAACTAAGCCTTAAATATAAGGTCCTGCTATACAACAGTGCAATCAAATCTATCTGGTTACCCAGCTATGGGGCAAAGCAAGCTCGAGCAATCTCGACAAAATACAAAGAGTCCAATCGAAGACATTGCGGCTTATTACCGGTGCCCCTTGGTATATGAGGAATGAAAACATCCACCGAGACTTGAAAATACCTCTCGTCAAAGAGGCAATTCAAAAAACCAATATAAAGCACAAAGAGAAGCTCGAACGTCATGATAACATCCTTCTAGACAATTATTGTGCAGTCCAAGCTCTATAAGACTTCGGGGAAACGATCGCCGTGTTTTCTAATCTGCACTTGTGCTTCATCCGTAACAGTAATCGCGAACACACGCGCCCGAAAGACTGTGTAGAATGCTTTGTTCTACGTCACGTGTCTTAAATGCTCTCATACGTGATCCTTAAAACAGTCAACACGAAAAACCTACATAACCTAAATTACGTCGTCCACTCTGCTATTCTAGAGTTATCCGTTATACATACATACATAACTAGAGTTCTTCACTCTACATAATATCGCGAACACTCTGTAAATGACTGTAAGGGTCCTCTGGCCCTTTATCACGAGGTTTAAGCCAAACCAGGTTTTTAATTCTCAGACATGTGATCCATACCAGTTATATACTATTTTGACCAAATTAATTAAAATTCCTGCCAATAAGCAGAGATCCACATTACAAGAAATCCATACTAGGATTCATTATTGAATTATGCTTAAGATTCGTATACTAATTGTTAGGCTCCTTTGGAGCAGATTCAATAATTCAAAAAAACCTTATATAAAAAAAAAAAAAAAATAGCGACGCACATTTAGAAAAAAAATTGCTTCTTGGAAATTTCACATTTCCGCACATTTTGATATGTTGTGTTTCTCTTGAATATACCAAACCATTTTACAAATAGTGCGAATTTGAAAAATTGTCCGGTTTAAAAAATGTTTGGAACATAGTACTTCTGCCAAGTTTTTTCGATGCCGATAAAATATTTATCGATTTTTCAAATACTTCAGTTTTACCTTGTACGCAATTCGAAAGGATACTTCAGGGGTATCGATGCTTTTCACTCTCGTATTTGAATTAATACAGAATCGATACAATGTGCTGTGTTCCCCGAATTGTTAAATCCGCCTATTTTCTGAATTAGCATTTTTAGGTGTGAGATGTCCTGGACGCTATATTTTTTTAAAACAACAAATGTGCGTCGCCATTTCCACGCACCGACGAAAATCAACGTTGGAAGGGAATCGGCATTTGTTTTGTTAAGCAAATGTTATTAATTAAACGCTAATGTAAACAATGTTTTTACTAATGTAAACTAACAAACATATTAAATTTTAACGTCGTGATATTTCCTAATGTATATGTCATAATAAAAGACAAAAAAAATTCTAATTCGATGGTGGTCGATTTGAAACCGCAATATTTTTTGGGTATTCGGAATAGCGCACACCAATAATGGGAAAATATTTCACATTCGAGCAAAATCGATATGCACGACATGGAAGATCAAATTAAGTTATTTGCGATAATCGATATTATATCTGTCTGTATGCTAGTGTATTTTCCTAATTATTTTAATCATTAGACAGATAATCAGTATTTGTTATTGCTTTCTCTTTCGGCATAGTTTATTGTAGTTTTTTAATAAATAATTAAATAAATTTTAATATTCCAAAAAAAAAAACAAACATAGCAGTTTTAAATATTTAAGCAGAAAAAAGTTATTAAAAACTACAAAGTAGGGCTGTGTGTGAAATGGAAACTATTAATACACCATACACTATTTTAAACTTTTGGGCGTGGGTTCCTTTCACAACTTTCTCAGCCCACTAGCTACATCAAATAATTACAAATAAAAGTAGAATTTCTATAGAGGCTGTGTGATTTACTTTAGAGGCTGTGTGATTTACTTTAGAGGCTGTGTGTGAAATGATTACTTTTTATATATGATACAATTTTTTGAAGTTTTGGGCATAGTGAGTTTCTTGTCATAATTTCCCCTAGCCCCAGAGCTACAAAAAATGACAAATGAAATTTTACTTTTGATTGAAAACCTCAAAGCAATTTCAAAATTTGTTTTTGGTAAGATTTTTGGTACAAGTTTCACATAGCAGACTAAAAACAAATGTATTCACCACACACAATATTTTTCCACAAACTTCATATTTTCATAGTAAAAATTTTCCATTTCACACATAGCCTATGAACAGCAAAGCAATTTCAGTAATATTTCAGTTCTTGCTTTACACACAACATTTTTAAACAAATTGAACAGGGATTTACCGGCTCGAGATCTCTCGCATCAACATTTTTAATAGAAGACAAGTTTTTAACAAAATGACATTGGTTTTCGTGGCTGGCACACTGCTTTTATCTCGATTTCTGGTCCGTGACGACCTTCATCAGAAAGCTTCGCAGCAATTGTTGAAAGCAAAACTGAACTCTTTAAGACCAGGCCTCGCCTGTGTGGGATTGCGCGCCATTCTACTAAAACGAAAAATAGCCCATGCCATTAATGTCCTTCAAAAAAAAATAATTTGTCTTACTCCTGTAGCGTCACCGTGTCGAGCAGTATTTTTAAAGGAAAACTGACTACATTGATTCCTTGACGGTCACGTGTCGACGAAATGTGATTTTTCAAGCAAAGTCGTTGTTCATTTCGAGCAGCTTTAAGGCCCGACCCAGAAGAGTCCATTGGTGTTGTCCATTATCATGTCAGTCTCACACAATTTGAGTACAGCAGGCGCGATGGGAGCCTTATTTCGGTCAACACTTCCTTTTAATAAACGCACTGCACTGTTCGGGTCGGGTTATTGTTCACCAACGTTGTTTAAACTTAAAGCTATTTATTTTGTCATGGCCTGACTAACTTTCTGTTAAGATTTTAAGCGGAAAAGAGCTGACACTAAGCGCATAAAAGTCATGTTAAGTACAAACGTCGCCCATTCTGACCAAGTTTCATATAAAAAGTTATAAGCAACAAAAAAACAACCCAAGTGCATTGAAACTTTATCGGTTTATGGTCGATATGAGGACGCTTCAGGGCCCCAACATGTAACTCGATTCCAAAGTAAATGTTTTAGAATTCTAATCCTTTGTACCAAACAAAGACGATAAACTGTAGAAGATGGACGACGTGAGCTTTTACAAGAATCGAAAAACACAAGGTAAGTATTAATCGCTTTGGGAATGCTGTTTTTGTGTTTAAAGTGTGTGAATTAAGAGTTTTCTGTGTTTTTACCGACTTGAGGCCAACTCGCTTGCTAACCGAGTAATTTTCATACAAATGCTAGTTTAGCAACCTGAAAGGTAAGCTGCTATTATTTCTCAAGAAACTAAAAAAGTGTTCAGAGTAGTGTGCAGTATGCCAGATATTTATCAAACAAATTTTCACTAGAAATCGACAGAAGGCGATGTTAGTACAAGGCTTTATGAGCGACCAAAAATTAGCTTCGGTAAAAATTTACCAAATCGGATCTAAAATTTGAAGCGGCATATGCTCAAACCGCCGCCGTTCAATTTACTTAGCCTACCCGCCGCTGATTTAAACGGCTTTAATAATGGCTAAGCTGTTGTCAAAATAGTTATGAGAAAATGCGTTAAATAGTAAATACTTCATCTCTTTGCAGAATTTAAATACTTGTTAATGGCTTAGTTCTTCAGTAAACATAGCAATTAGTGCGTTAATTTCTCTAAAAAATAATTGTTTATTCATTTTACTTTATACATATTTGCTCGGGACTATGAAAACAAAGCTAATGAGCCGATATTCAAACCGCCGTCGGTTGCCCTTACTTATGAAATATGTAAGCCGCCGCCATTCAAAAACACCGGCGCCGCCGTTAATTTCGTTTAAACTTCAAACAGATTTGAGGTCCGTAAACTCCACTAAACACATTTTGCTTCCGATCATACTCAGATATAGTAAGACATACTCGTGTGTGAAAGCAAAATGAAAATTATTTTTTTTAGAAATTGGCAAGTTTATGGGCACGACAAAAGAACCCACACAAACTATCGCTCAAATTTTTAACCCTTTCAGCCCCAACGTTGCTAGTGGGCAACTTCATATGTTTGACGACTAACGGTCAGCTTTGTTTTTGTTTGTGTAACCGTATCGATATCGAAAGCTACAAGTGTTTACTTTAAGTTGAGTAAAACAACATCTAATTTGATTGTCAATTAGCAAAGTTTTTTTCATTAGTATGCGCGTGTGTCAAGACAAATATATTTGCGAATTTTGAAAGAGGTTTTTATACATGTGACTTTTTTCAAAATTATAACAAATATTTAAAATATGTTTATTGAATCTTTTTAAGTAAATATCAAGTAAAATATTTGTAGAAGTTAAATTAAAATTGCAAACAAACAACAGGTGAGTATTTTTCAAAGTTGTCAAGTTGCTTGTGAGCAACTTTGGGCAATTATGGTAATTAATTTACATACTTTTAGAAATGAGACCCCAAGAGAAGGGCTTGACTAACAAACATTGAACATTGAAAGAATTTTGAACTTCGATTGGGATGTTTCCAGTGACGAAGAAAGCGGCGATGAGGTGGAAGACGTATCTGCAGTGCTGGAGAGGAATTTGGAAGGGATCGTGGAAAGAGGAGAGAGCATAGAGATCGGCCTACTTGACAACATACTGTCGGATGAGTTTAAACAAGAATCTTCTGGTGCTGCTAAAATGTGCTTTGAAAAAATTGATCCGAAATCTCTCAAATGGAGATCAAGGCCATATGTAGCAACAGAGACTATTTGGAAGGACGATAGATAATATCCTAGATAATACCCAAAAAGGATAATTTATATTATGACAAGATGAGCCCTTTGCTAAATATCCTCAGGGAGAACTTCAATAATCTACCTCAGGAAGAGCATCAAAGTGTTGATGAACAGATAATTGCATTCAAAGGTATACATCGATATAAATTCATATACTTATTCATAAATTTATACTGTTACTCTTGGTTATAGGACGGTCTACTTATAAACAATATAACCCAGCTAAGCCCCACAAATGGGGTTTAAAAATGTTTACTTGTGCTAGAACTACTGCCATGGTATATGATTTTACAATGTATGTATGTTGACGAAGGAACCTGCCCGTCATACGGATTGGGATTATCTTCGGATGTTCTCCTTTATTTGGCTCAAAACCTTTCCAAACACAAGAACTTTAAACTTTATTTCCACAACTGGTTTACATCAGTAAGTCTTCTTATTGTTTTGAAGGAAATGGGCATATTTGCAACAGGTACTATTCGTTAAAATCGGGTAAGCAGTTGCCAGTTGCTTTCAGATGCTAAACTAAAAAAACGGGGAAGAGGATCCTTTGACGTGAGATGTGAAGCTAATTATAATCTAGTATGTCTAAAGTGGGTAGACAACAAATCGGTTTTGCTAGCATCTTCGTGTATAGACCACCAACCTGTTGATGTTGGTTAGCGTTGGAGCCCAAAGGAAAAAGCGTACATTGATGTTCCAAGACCTGCTATTGTTGCTTCCTATAATAAAGGCATGGGAGGGGTTGACCTGGCTAATATGCTCATGGGGCTGTACAAGGTTAACCACCGCTCAAGAAAATACTTAGTACATAAGAATCTTCTATTGGTGCCTAGGAACATCCGTTACAAATGCCTGGTTGCTTTACTTATATAGAAAACATCTTCGTCTACTTCAGCCCAACCAGAAACATATTCCATTAATACAATTTCAACTGGAAATTGCTAATGCACTTTTTCAATATAGTTCCGTTTCTGAAGATTTCATCTAAAGAAAAAGAGGTCAAACATCGAATTTGGAAATAAATTTTCCAAAAAGTATAGGTTCCATCCGAACCCTCCAGATGCAAAACGGTATGATAAAGTGGATCATTGGGTAGTATTTGGCGAAAAAGGTCGCTGCAGATTGTGCAAGACAGGAACTCCAATGTCCAAATGTCTTAAATTTAAAGTCCATCTTTGCAGTAAAAACAAAAATTGTTTTTTGTCCTTTCATACTTAACTTTTAAAATAATTCAATAATACGGCTACACACAATTGCCCAACGTTGCTCACAAGCTACTTTCTCTACCGCCCAAACGAATAGGCCTTGCGACTTGAAATTTTGGCCAGACACTCCTTAAATGACTACAAAATGATTAAAAGCAAAAAAAATTAGGGATACAGATAAAAAGTTGGGGTCGAAAGGGTTAAAAGTTGGGGTCGAAAGGGTTAATAAAAAAAATGTTACATTTCGTTACGCATCCGAATATCATATTCATTTTACGATCCGAAGAAATTTACTGTTCGACTCTTGGTGGTAAGGTCCCTGGGGCCGAAAAATCGGCTTCTTTGAATTATAGACATATGTATGGGTTTTAAAAAATAATTAAATTTCGCTACGAATCAGAATATCACATTAATTTACGATTCGACTAGTTATGTTTTTGACCCATGGGTCTTAGGTCCTAGGATGCCAAAAACTGGTCCTTTCGAACATGGACATGTGGGTACTCAGATTCTTCAAAATGAATCGGAATATGCCATTAATTTTATGATTTGAATGAATCAGAGACCTTGACCTAAAGTCGTAGTTTATGTGTCCTGTTAGAAGACATATGTTTATCTAAAAATAATAGTAAAATTATAACTCAAATCCATATATGTACCCAGATCAAATATTTTTCCTAATTTTCCACCCCATAGGGTCGTCTTACTTAAACTATGAGCTTATGGGCACTAAAAAACAAACACGAATTTGACACGAATCCAAAAATTGCATTATTTCTTCGATTCGACTTTATTTGAGGTCTTGGCTTTTAAGTCAAAGTTCTCTAAAATGCCGAAAATAAGGTCCGTTCTTCATATATATACTCAGAAACAGTGATATTCCCACACTAATATCAATATACTTTAACTTTTACGATTTGGTGGAGAGTATAAAGCTTTAGTACGGCTGAACTCACAAATAGTCCACTTGTTTGTTCATGACTTACCCTGCGTTTACACCAGACAATTGAGCATATGTAATAGTTGTCAAAAAAGAGAAAACTTTTCTGTGTGACGTAGGCGTCCAGACAATTATATAGAAAATACAATTTATAATACACAATAGACGTGCTGTTGTTACGAAAAACTGTTCGTATTCCACAGCAACTCCCGTAACAGGGAAATTAATTTCAGCGTTTCCCCATGCTTTTTCTGTTTATCCATTTAAAGTTATCTGTAAAATTATAATCAATATTATTGTTTGTACTACTACAAAAAAAAGTTATCTGTAAAATTGTAATCAATATTATTATTTTTGCTACCAAACAATATTTCATTAAAATTTACCAAAATCTCAAATATAAGTAAACTCCATTGCGGTCTTTTGCGATTGTTTTGTTGTTTTTTCACAAATTTCTACGAAACGAGCCAACAACACCACTAATGTACTAGTGCATTGGGAATTTAACATGCTCCTTTCGGATATTTTGTGCCGTTTGAAAAATCTCTGATTGGCTATAATAATGAGTTCAATACATCTGGTAACTCTTTACTAAACAATAGTTGAGTGTTATGAAAACCTTCTCCTCAACGTTTGACAGTTCTCCGCGTTTATTTATTTACATTTTAGCATTTTAGTTTTCCATCGCATTAACATGGATATTGGGGAATTATTGTCGTTCAAAGTAAGTGTAAAGAAACATCATTTATACCAGATGGTTTATATGGATAAGTTCATTGATTCAATAGTTTAGAAGTAACTGTGCATAAAACTTATGGTCCCGAAGTATACATAGAACAGTTGGAACTTGGAAGCCTCCAGAGTTGTGGAACGGCTTAGTTTGAACAAAGTTCCGCTACAACAAAAGAGTAAAATTCACTATTTTTTCCCCCAAGGAAACAGTGGTCAAGGGTGGCCGATGGCAAACATCACCGAGAAACTTTTTTCGAAAACAGTATTCCATTCCATCAGAGCAAAAGTAGTTTGTTCGGATAAGGACAATAGATAATTTTGTGCACTACAACCACAAAATAAGCAAGATTCAAAGACGGATTGAAGTGTTTTAATATTTTCACCCTTTGAGATGCAGTCGTCATTTTAAACAATCGCATGGTGTCATATAAAGAGTTGACCGGCCTACAGTTCTCCCTTTAGAAGGGCCATATTACCAAAATAAGAGTTAAATGGAAATTTTCACCCCGTAAATGCCGGCGACTTAAGGAAAAGGTGATTAAAGTTTAATGTTTGTTAAATGAATTAGCTAGCCGGCATTTGTGTAGAGCCGGCTTATCAGTAAGTCCCGGCCAGTGAGTACAGGATTTATCCGGTGCACAGCTTACTTTCCCGTGGGATGTACCTCTAGGTTACTTCCACGTAGCTGACAATGGTTTATTATTAAAGGAATCTTCAATTTATTGAAAATCAACTTTCAAAATGTAGCTACATTTGTGAGATACATATGTAGGTGTAAAATAATATTTCAATTCGAAATAGATTTGCCAAAAAAAACATCTCTAGGTTGATTTTCAAAATTTGTTCCTTTAAGCCAAGCTCAATATCGAACATTTAAACTATTTCTATTCCAAGGCGCGTGACTTTGGTCGAACGTTGGCCTCCACTTTAAACTTTCTAAGAAAATATGTCCAACAAAAACAAAATACATTTTTGGGCTCAGGACCAAAATTTGTTCTTGTGGTGAAAACTTGAAAATTAAAATATGTGTCATTCTCTTCGGAAATATCCAAAGACAAGGATTATAAAAAATTGGTGCTTGACAAACGCACATTTAAATGCGTCAAACGTGCCACGATCTCGGCAATCAAAAAATCGAGTCCAAAAACAGTATTGGCCTCGAAATTTATTACCTCATGACCTCGGGGACTATTACAAAACTCATATAGTTTTGTACGGGATATTGATTTTTTGTACATGTACGAGTATTTACACCTGCATCTCTTGTTTTTGTCTAACTCCTAACAGGGCGACATACATTTTTTAATAACCATTTGCGCCCCACAGGGCACACTTTAGGCTTTGTCTCTAACTAGTTGTTTTTAACCGATTTAGCCCGAAGCAACACCAAAACGGGGACATGAAGACGATGAAGACTACAGTCCCGAAAGGCCCACGTCGCGCCAAGAGGAGAAAAACAAACGTCTTAAGCGTATAGCTCAAGCCAAAGTATCGGCGGACTTTGCCAAACCAGAAGATCCAGTACCGCTGACAGGCGTTGCTGCCGCTCTTCTTGATCCAGAATTAACAGAAGAGGAGCGCATAAATATATTGAAATATGTCGAAAGCGAGGAAGCCGAAGGCGATGCTTTAGACGAACAGGGTCTAAAGAAGCTCTTGTTGGTTTTTGAAAAGAAAAATTTGAAAAATCAAGAGCTTCGAATAAAATACTCCGATAATCCGGTGAAGTTTATGGATTCGGAAGTAGATTTGCATTCGGTGATACAAGAACTGAAAGCTGTGGCCACAGTGCCAGATTTATATCCAGTATTGGTAGAATTGAATGGAATACCAAGTTTATTAGAGTTATTAAATCATCCGAATACAGATGTTGCCGTGGCCATTGTGGATTTAATGCAAGAACTTACCGATGTGGATATTTTGGGTAAGTAAAGCCTTTTGCCTTATAAAATTGTTCCGGTAATGGTTCTGTCTGTATTCTAGGTGAAAGTAGTGACGGTGCTGAAGTCCTTATTGAGGCTTTGCGTAAGCAACAAGTCACCGCTCTTCTAGTCCAGAATCTGGAACGTCTCAATGAACAGGTCAAAGAAGAAGCCGACGGTGTCCACAACACGTTGTCAATCATAGAAAATCTAACTGAAATGAATAGTGATATTGTCAGTGAAGCAGCAGAGCAGGGTCTGTTGGGTTGGATACTGAAACGACTGAAGCAGAAACCACCCTATGATGCCAATAAATTGTACTGCAGTGAAATACTTTCAATACTCATCCAAACAAATTACGACAACAAACTTATGTTAGGTGAATTAGAGGGAATCGATATTTTGTTACAGCAACTGGCGTTTTACAAAAAACACGATCCCTCTTCTTCCGAAGAGCAGGAATACATGGAAAACCTTTTCAATTGCATGTGTTCCGCCCTAATGGCCAAAGAAAATCGTGAGAAATTCTTGAAGGGTGAAGGCCTTCAGCTAATGAATCTCATGTTAAGAGAGAAGAAAATGTCACGGAACGGATCGCTTAAAGTTTTGGATCATGCTATGTCGGGACCGGATGGGCGAGAAAATTGCAATAAATTTGTAGATATTTTGGGACTACGAACCATATTCCCTTTGTTTATGAAAACGCCCAAGAAAAGCAAGAGAATTTTATCGGCTGATGCTCATGAAGAGCATGTGTGTGCGGTAATCGCTTCCATGTTAAGGAACTGCAAGGGAGCTCAGAGACAAAGACTGTTGTCAAAATTCACCGAAAACGATCATGAGAAAGTGGATCGTTTGCTTGAATTGCATTTGAAATATTTGGAAAAAGTTGAGGCTGTCGATAGAGAGATTGATCAACAGCCCAGGGTATGTAGATCAATTATAATTAACAAAATTGAAATTTTAAAAGTTTTTTATTGTTCTATACTTGGTAGGACGAGGATATCGATGAGAACGAGGAGTCCGAAAACAATTACATCAAACGTCTCACCGGTGGTCTATTCACATTACAAATGATTGATTACATCATTTTGGAGATAAGTGCCACTGCGGAGTCGATTAAAGCGCGCGTAGTGCAAATTCTCAATTTACGTGGAACTTCTATGAAAACCATACGCAATGTTATGCGAGGTTTGTAATTATTGATTATGTTTATGCTATTGAACCTCATTCAAATGTTTCAATTTGCAGAATATGCTGGCAATTTAGGAGATGATGGCGACACGGACTGGAAAGAACAAGAGGAAGCACATATTTTATCTTTAGTTGACCGTTTCTAAATAGCTTTATTTGGTAATAAACATTTGTATTTCAAAAATACCTTAACCATGTATGTGTCGTTTCTTTTCTGAAAAGAAGCTAGAGTTTCATCAGTAAAATTTTGTCAAAGCGTAAGTATATATTTATTTGCTTTAAGAAATTCTGAATCAAAATGCCAAATATACTATACCTTTATTAAAAATATAGATAAACAACAAGGTAACGGCCACAATCCCTATAGTAACCCTAACCATGCTTTCTCTAAAATCTTCGAAGTAAATATACAAGCATAGCTTAATATCTACAAAACTTTTTTCTTGAGTTAAATTTATTATTTCTCAATCATCTGAAAGAGATATATATGGTTGATTCTGAGATTATGGGCCACTTTTTTGTCATATGGTTATTTCCAGCGGGAAAAATTAAATATATAAACTTTTTTCTTGAGTTAAATTTATTATTTCTCAATCATCTGAAAGAGATATATATGGTTGATTCTGAGATTATGGGCCACTTTTTTGTCATATGGTTATTTCCAGCGGGAAAAATTAAATATATTATACTTTGTTATTTACTATACAATAAATCTTTATATGACCCCTAAAGTCTTTAAAATTGTTTTTTAAAAAAAATATTTGTTCTTCAAAACTTTCCTACCAAAGTGTTCAAATATCATTACCCTGGTTGTCCCTAGCACTACATTAAATTGAAATTTTCTCAATTTTTTTACAAAAATTTAATGATTTAATAAAACCAGTCCATAGTAAAAAATAATATTCAATTAATGTTGTTGCTAATAACGATTATAATTTTTTATTCAATTTATGTTTTTATGGAGGTTTATTTTCTGTCCCTGAAAATACACATCCCTCAAAATCCAAACCAATCCTGACTTCAAGCAACTCAAATATGATTGAACATTACTTGAAGTGGGTGCACTTCTAATAGTTCTTTCGTCAACAGTCTTATTAAAATTAAGTAAGTCGTGTTTTGTCACTCGATACGGACGTTCACACTTAAGTCGGTAATTCCCCTGTGTGGTTTTTTTTAAAAGATAATTAATACTTTTTATAATTTTGCAAGTGTTTTTTTGTGTTTATTGCAAGTATAAACTTCCAGCTCACGTCAATTTTGTAAGGGTAAGTACTTAAATAAACATTTCAGGGAGTTTTGTAGAAATTCATCATTCCCCTGCCAAAATTTTTCACAGGGGAATGACGATTAACAGATTTTTTTCTTTTATTATTTTTACAAAAGAACTGAATTAAAATGAATTTGTTGATTTTCAAGAAAAAATACTATATATTTTATTGTCTTCGTCATTTCTCTGTTCAATGAGTCATTACCCTGGAGATCATATTTTTAAATTGTAGCATGATTCCGTTAAAAAGAACTTAGACATCTACCTGAATTAATTATTAAATTCTGCAAAAAAAATCGAATGCCAAAAATAATGTCGAAATTGGCCCATAATCTTAGAATCACCCATATATTATATATATGTTACGGGTTCCTTCTTGCACAGTAGTATACAATTTTATTATTCACATCTTTTTTGTAGTTTGTAATACTATCTGGTTACCCTCGTTGTCATTGACCTTTGACTTTTAATAACCAATGGAAATCCAATGGTGTTGACTGACATCAGTAATGGGTCCGATTCTGATTACCGAAATGACTGTAAACCTTCAGAAAGTCTCAATATGGCTAAATGAAAATGTATTTTCGCCCATCACCCCTATTCCCCAAAACGTGGCTAATCCAATTTTCAAAATAATTGCAAATCGATGGGAAAGCTCTGCTAATTTTTTTGCCTTTGACTAAATCCGTTTTGTTCTTACGGAAACAGAATGAGTTTGGTTATTATGACGCAATTTCGAACACCAGTAACTTCTTGAGCAGTCTCATTACCAAAGATCTATGATGCACCAATGACGCTTCTTAACCCAAATCTGTACCAAGCAGTGTCAAATTGCGGTTTAGTTCGGATGTGGTTTCTCTGAGTCAAAAATGCGATAGTTTTTACGGTTTACATAACCATCAAGGTGAGCCTATTGCGTAGTACGATTTTGTTAAAAAAAATGCATTTATTTGTGTTGTTCATTGAAAATTGCGCCACATTTATGGTGTCAATTGCACCAATGGCGAAACGTGCGTCTACCAAAAACTTGATCTGTGTGTAACTTGATCAGACTAAAAAAGCAGTTTAAAAACGTATATATTATGTAACGGAATTTTGTGAGCCCCCATTGGTCCGAATTAGTAGCAGATTTGAAAATACGTTTATATATTCTTGAATAACGTGTAATCAATCTAGAGGTGCTTTTCAATAGGGTTTTTTTTAAACAGATTACACTTTAGTTTTCATTTTTATTTTTTTCGGTATTGTTTGCCATTTCATCGTGAAAGACGTACACTGCAACAACGTCTCCAATCGTTACAAGTCGCTCATAACTCAATCAGCCCGACTCTAAATACTTTATTATTTTTTCCGGGAATAAAATCCCCGGAAAAAATAAAATAACGGGGAGAAAAGTAATAATGTCTGTTCGTTTACTTTTCCAGTAAATATTTGAATGTTTCTACTTTTGAGAGCGTAAGGCCAATTTTACTCTCTTTGTTAAAATTTGCAAGAAAAGTAAACGAACAGATTCCAGTAAAAATTTGCAATGGAACAGCTGATTTTGTTTACTGTTTGCATTACATTTCGTTTTATTTTGAATTTTAAAGTGTTAAGATTTGTAATAAAAAATGAGTGATTAACATATATGTGACAGCGCATAGAGAAAGGGACCTAAGAATAAAAAAAATCAATGTTCACTTTTTTTGATGTGGACAACATCTGAGCATCGAATGAGACCGATCCCACACCCCAAAAGTGTTCCCTCCCAGAGATATGCGCCAACAAGCTCAGTGATGGTACACCAAAGATACACGTATTTAAATCTTTAAAATGGCTCTCCTGAACAAAACTGGTTTTTACCCTTAGGTCCCTTTCTATTTTGCGCGTCACATATGTTAAATAAAATAATATTCCAATTTGTACTTACCTATTCTATTGTAAGTTTATTTTTGTTTTTATTTGTTTACATAAAACAGCTGATTTCAAACATCTGTTCTATCTCGCAAATTTTGGTTATCTAAAATTTCTCCAACCAAAATTTGCAAACTCTCTAACATCGAACTGTCAAAACTTTCTCTCTCTGGATCTTATTTAATGGAGTTTTTTTGGTTAACGAACACGATCCAGTAAAAATTTGCAAATAAACGAACACACTTATAGGGAGAAAGAATTTCAATTTTTCGAAGTCAGCTGTTTTTTTTTGCTTTCAATTTGCAAATTATTTGTATGAAGTTGCAAACGTACAAAGTGAATATAACAAAAAAAAACCTTATAAAAAAATCTGCTACATAATGGGGCATCCACCAGTTCTTCTGGAAAATTTGAGTTTTGTGCCGCTTTGTGTCGGCGTACATACTACTTCTTTAGATCGCCCATGCCTGAAAAAGGTTTTGCATTTTTATCACTTGTGCATTGTAAAGGGTGGTCCAACCATAATACATGATGTTAATTGTGAGTCAAACTTAACGTCAAGTTTTTTGCCCAACTTAATTTAACATTTATTTGTTTCAGCGTTAGTGAAATTCAACCATGAAGAGGTACACAATTGAGCAGCGCCTTATGATTGTTAAAGCCTTTGTAATTTTTTTGGTCAGCATAATAGACCAAATGTGTCCACAGTGGATTCGTTAACAAGCAGCATTGCCGCATTTGGGCAAATGAGAATCCAACGTGATTGTTGATAAGCTAATGCATTCACAAAGAGTGACTGTTTGGTGCGGTTTATGGACTGGCGGAGTCGTTGGGCCGGTCAAGCAGTTACCGTGAATGATGTTCTTGTGGCCAGAAATTGAGTATATGGACGATATGTACTCGTAGTTCCAACAGGATGATGCCACACAGCCAACGAAACAATGGAGATGCTAATTTTCCGCCACGATCATGTGATAGTCACTGTTGGACTTCTTTAAGGATATTTGAAAGAAAAAGTATGCGCCAAGTAGCCAAGAACAATTAAAGAGCTAAAGAATGAGATAATGGATGTCTCGGAGTCATTAAAAATATAGATCATCTGATAGAGGCATGCCACCGAAGCTGTCGCGATTTGGCCGATATTTTGATTCATACATAATTGTCACAGATCCTTCTATTATAATAAAAATATTAAGATAATTCTCTGAAAATTGTTTGTTCTATTTTTCTAATTACATTGTGCGTTTTATATGGTGAACGAAAAATATTAAATAGTACTGTATATATTTTGGCACAACTTCCTTGCAACTTTTTGGCGGAATTTTTACCAAAATTTGTATCGCATTCTCCCTTTTTTGATATTTAGAATACCTACTTTTTCCCTTTTTCAAAGTTCGTTTAGAATGAGGGAAAAGTGAAAAAACTCCCGCGGAGATTCTATTTAGAATAGGGGAAAAGGGAAAAAATTCCGTGGAATATTCAATCAGAATCCGCCTGAATATGTTAGATTTTTAGCACAATTTGATTTATGACTTCAGAAGAGTCCTTTGTGAGGGTCTATGGTCATGGTATATATTCGAATTGTGATTTTAAGAGCGGTTGAGCCTGAATGAGCCTTTGCATGGTATCAGAACATTGACTAATAAGACCCAATTTTAATAGGGTTTCCCTTGGCACAAACTTCAACAACGTACCAAGTTTAATTGAATCGGTTCAAAAATGCATCATTTATGTTTTATTACAATGATAGATGGACCGCATGTCGGGCATCGCTTAATGGAATCAGATAGTGATCATAAATCAAGCGGAATACCGAACATGGGTTCAATCTCTATTTTTTACGAGGGCGACCGCAAAACTAACTGGCCTTGCACATTTTCTGTTTTACTAGCAACTTTTTTTGTTTTATAAGCCAATTGTCAAAATTTCCGAAATATTTAATGATTATTTTCTTTGTTACAGGTGATTGAAGTAAACAAGTTTTATAATTTTTGAAAAATGGAAAATAAAGAGTTTCGTGCGGTAATAAAACACTTTTATATGATAGGTTATACACCACAATTAATCAAAGATGAATTGGATTCTGTTCATGGTGATAATGCACCATCATACTCCACCGTGAATTTAAAATGGGTCGTTCAAGTACGGAAGATGAACAACGCTCTGGAAGACCGAAAACTGCTACTACTATTGAAAAATATTTAATGAAGTGACTAAAGAAAAAAATATTTAATGAAGTGACTAAAGATAGACGAATAAAGATCAGAGAACTTGCTGATATTGTTAAAATACACGAGTATTTTACATGATGAACTCCACTTGAAAAAGCTATCCGCAAGATGGGTGCCGCGTTTGTTGACTTTGCCCCAAAAAATCGTCCGTTGGACCAATTCCGAGGAGCTTTTAGCGATTTATCAGCGTAATCCAATAGAGTTCTGGCGCGATTCATAACTGTTGATGAAACATGGATCCATCACTACATCCTAGAATGCAAAGAACAGTCAAAACAACGGATAGAAACTGGTAAAAGTGGTCCAAAGAAGGCGAAAACTGTTAAGTCAGCAGGAAAAGTAATGGCCACAGTATTTTGGGATGCAAGAGGTATAATATTTATTGATTTTCTTGAGAAAGGAAAAACTATAAATAGTGAATATTATTGTGCATTATTGGATCGGTTGAGTGAAGAAATCAAGATAAAACGACCGCATTTAGAAAAACAAGTTCTTTTTCATCAAGATAATGCTCCTTTACACACTGCATTTTTCACTCAACAAAAACTGACCGAATTACGATTTGAAATTGCTCCGCATCAACCATTTAGTCCAGATTTAGCTCCTTCTGATTATTTCTTGTCTCCAAATTTAAAAAAAAATCTCGGTGGCAAAAAATTTTCGTCCAATTGCGAGGTTATTGCTGAAACTGAAGCATATTTGAAGGTCTTGAAAAATCTTATTTTTCGGATGGAATTAAAACACTTGAAAAACGTTTGATGAAGTGTATTAAATTGGAAGGAGATTATGTTGAAAAATAAATAATAATAATTCCAAAAAAAAACGGTTCTTTTTATGTTAGGCCAGTTACTTTTGCGGTCGCCCTCGTATAAATACCGTGATGATATATTAAATAAACAAACAAAATAAATAAATAAAATCTTGTAAATAAATTTCCTTTTAATTTACATTTACCAAACGTTTCGTCAACGTTTGGTAACATAAATTGCAATACAAAACTTTTTAATGTTCGGTTTCTTTCTCACAGATTACACCCTCCTTTCCAGTAGGGTAAAGCTATAAAAACTGGACATTACACTTACCAGCGGCTAATAATTCCTGGGAAATGTAATAAACAAACATTATAAACATGTTAATTTATAATAAGTATATTTCTCAAAAAAAGTGGAGACAAGTAATTAAAAACCACATACAAAAATAATTTGATCAATTGTCCGAAGATACAAATAGAAGAGTCAATAGAATTTTGATTTCAAATAAATAACAATTAAGTTGACAACAAATCACTAGAGAAACTCAGTGGCCAAGAATCATATGATGGCTAAAATCTTCTTGTTCATTTCCATCAGAACAGGAACTATTATGCATGTATGTTAAATCATTATTTGCCTTTGCTATAAAACGGAAGGGAAACAAATAAAATAGTTAGTAAAGAAATAAAGGCTCTTGTTCTTGGTGGGTTAGGAAATAAAATGGGAAATAAAAGATGCGATCGTTTTGTCGATTTGGTTTGTAGAGGTATTATTTTCTTTGTTTAAGAGTGTATTTGATTGATTAAATTAAAACTTAAAATATAGAAAGTAAAGAGAGTAAATACAAATAATAATATTAAGATAACAAACAAAGAACATTTACAAGAAATGATCTATCTATATTTTCTCTTTCTCGCAGCAAACAAAAATAAACTAATATGAACAAAATGAAGCAACATATGAAGTTAATTCTCAAATTAAGAAAAATAACTACACGCTAGAGAAAAACAACAAAAGACTTGAGACAATCAACAGTACAAGTGTAAGCTGATCTGTGCTTCAATAATAGGTTTGGCAAAAAAAGTATGTTTTTTGTTTGTTAACGATTTTATCGTCTGCTCATATATCTACATTCAAAATCAGTGCATTTCAATCTTATGTAACAATAAAAAAAACGTGCATGTATCTTGAGATTTGAATGGATATAATTTTTCTAAATGGTATTTTTTATGTGGTTAAGAGCTCGTTTAAAGCTTTAATATCATTCATACATTTTCCAGATTGTTTTATATTTTTTTTTGCAAAACATTCTCTTTGCTTACGAATTATGAGGTACAAACTACAAACGCTGGATGTTGAATGTTGTGGTTGTTCTAAGGTGGTTTGGTTTTCTTTGTTGCGAACTTTATGGCTTTTAAGATGTTGATGTTTCGTTTTAGTTTCTGAATAGTGTGTATCATAGAAGCAGTATTTGTAGGATGAAAGTAGTATAGCTTTATTTAGAAGAAAAAAGATGTCTACTTGACGCTATCGGGAATTTCGAAGCTAACATCCATCTTCACTTCGCGGGCCAATTCGACAATCTTAGCCAAATGGACGGCCAAGTTGGCAGCTTCATCCAGATCGTGGCGTGGGATAATTCTCAAGCCCGATTTCTTGATCAATTCACGAGCTTCATTAACATTGGTGCCCTGCAAAAAATATAGGAAACGCATAAAAATCAATTATTGAAACTGAATAAAAAAAGAGATAAAAATCTATATACAAATTTACTATTTAAAATTATGACACAGTAATGGCGGCCACTGTAGTAAGATGGAACGACTAGCATAGAAGTAACCTCGATTACTTCTATGCTTACATTTAACAATTTTTGTAAGATGTTCGAACCCTGCGGATTAATTTCACCAGGTAAATGCTGAAATTTTTTCTTATAGATTAGTCTCTTGTACAGGTTTTTTTAAAAGACCCGTTCGAAACTATCCGGCAATAAAACTATCAAGTCCCACATTAAATGGCTTTGACAATCGCAGGTCTAAGCCATGTAAAGACATTTCTAAAAATTGCTTTTTCCGTTAAAGACGCTATATATTTCATAGTAAAAATTTGAAATTTATAGCGCAAAACTCACTGATTTGTCACAATCAAAATAAAATCAAAGGCTATATCAAATCACAAACCTATCTATAGGGTGATCAGTCTAGAGGTATTTTTCAATAGTTTTTTTTACATATTACGCGTGAGATGTGTTAAATTTTCTTTTTTTTCTTTTCAGTATTGTTTTAATGGAAAGACTTATACCACAACAACGTCTCCAAATTGTGAAACTATATTTTCGACCAAAATTTTGTTCAGTGATAAGGCCCATTTCTGGCTCAACAGCAACATCCATAAACAAAATTGCCGTATTTGGGCTGAAGAGAAACAAGAAGGGGTTCAAGATGTATTTTCAAAAAGCTCCGGCCACTAGGGATTAACCGCATGTTCGTCTACCGATGCATAAAACTGTTTAAGGAGACTGGAGATGTAAAAGACCGCCACCGGTCGGGCCGCCCACGCTCTGTTCGAACACCGCATGTCATCAAAGTCGTTAAATCAAGAATTCATAGAAATCCGCTCCGAAAACAGAAAATAATGGCCCATGAGATGAATATCACGCAAAAGTCCATGAGTCGAATCATTAAAAAAGACTTGGAACTTGGGGCTTTCAAACGATGTATCGGACATTTATTGACTGCAGCTATAAAAAAAATGGATTGAAAAATGCAAACGTCTTTTGGTGAAGCACGCTGATAACTTGCACAGAAAAATTTTGTTCATCGATGAAAAAATTTAACAAGCAAAATGATAGAGTGTTATCGCGGTCATCTAAGGAAGCATCTGAAAAAGGGTCACCAACCAGCTTCAGTCATGGTTTGGTGGGGTGTCTCTTACGATGGGGACACTGACCTGCATTTTTGCGAACAAGGAATAAGTCGGCCAAAGTTTACTAAGAAACCCTCTTGGAAGCTGTTGTGAAGCCTCTTAACAATTCCCTGTTCCACAACCAGCCATGGACTTTCCAGCAGGATTCTGCGCCTGTCCATAAGGCTAAAACGTCCCAGGCCTGGCTTCGAAACAATTTGCCAGCGTTCATTTCCTCTGAAGAATGGCCCTCAGACAGTGCAGATTTGAACCCATTGGATTACAAATTGTGGACGGTTTTAGAGGACAAGGTTTGTCACAAAATATACCCCAACATTGGATCTCTTAAGACTGCTTTGGTTCGAGCTGTGGCCAATTTTCCAATGAACGAGGTTCGTGCAGCTATTGACGATTGGCCAGTGCGACTTAAGGCGTGTATAAAGGCAAAAGGCGGACATTTCGAATAAGTAGATTCTTTTTGAATACAATATACATCAATAAATATAATAAAAAATATTTGTTCCAAAAACATTCAGTACTTTTTATTTTACAGCATAAAACGTTTGTTACAGTATTTATGTCCCTACTAAGTACAACCATCTGTTTGCCAACAGCGTTCGAAGAAATGAGGAAAGATACTAAGAGAAGACGGATCATTTTGCATCACGACAATGCGAGCTCTCACACATCAGCTGAAACGATGAGCTATTTGAACTCACAAGATGTCGAATTGATGGGCCATCCACCGTACAGTCCTGATTTGATACCCAATGACATCAAAAAAATGCGTGATAAACGTTTTTCATTGCTTTGGAGGTGTGTGTCTCAATCGGAGTGGAAAAGGTGCTTCGAAAATTGTTTCGTGCGCATGCAAAAGTGTATTGATCTTAAAGGAGAATATTTTCAAAGCAATAAAACCATTTCCAATGATAAATTATTGTGTTTTTATTGAAAGACCCGGAATATAAATAGCAACCCTCGTATGTATCAGATGGTTTGTCTCGTTTCGCAATGAACGACTATAATCTAACATAAATCCCTGTGACCTACAATCAATAATCATCGTCAAACATGTGAATGACAGATGCTGCAGAAAAAAATGGATGTCAATGGTTCCCTATATGTGACCTAAGGTTAAAAACCAGTTTGGTTCAGGAGAGCCATTTTAAAGATCAGGTCCCATTCTATTTGCGCTTAGTATCGTCGACTTCACTTTCATAAAACGCGCATATCTCTGGGAGGGAACACTTTTGGGGCATGGGATCGGTCTCATTCGATGCTCAGATGTTGTCGACATCAAAAAAAAAAGTGAAAAGTTGTTGAAAAGTTTTGTTCAGGAGAGCCATTTTAAAGATTCTATTTGCGCTTAGAATCGTCGACTTCACTTTCATAAAACGCGCATATCTCTGGGAGGGAACACTTTTGGGGCATGGGATCGGTCTCATTCGATGCTCAGATGTTGTCCACATCAAAACAAAAAAATTATATTGATTTTGTTTTACCCTTAGGTCTCTTTCTCTATGCGCTGTCGCATATGCAGGTGATTAATTGTTTGTTGATTGCCGCACCAATATCAAGGCCCGTTATTTAAGGTGTAAGTCCTGACCAATGTAATGCGATATCTGAAGGAATTGATTGATAAAACATTGGTCTACAAAAAAGAATGTAAAATTGGATATTGCGGAATCACTATTACAAAACCTATTTTTAGAGTGGTTGTTCAACTGCACAACACCTATTTCTCCTGAAGACTCGTCGGACAGTAGCATATATGGGTCAATGATTTTTTCATATGACAGCACAGATTTCTTGGCCATTTTAACATTTACCTGATCACCCGGTTTGTTTGAAACCCCCTTCTTTTGATCCCTTATATTTATTTTATAGTTTTCGGTACAAAGAATCTTAATGCATCCATTCAACTCGGTAGTGATCCCATACCGCACGAAAGGTGCTATCAGAATCATCTGCAGCATATTCCCTTATATTTTTAATTGTGTTATCTATTTGTTCTTGTACTTATAAACGCACTCACCTGCAATCTGCACACAATTGGCATTTTCATTTGCAAATCCGTGGCGGCGGCAATAATACCCTCGGCGATGACGTCACAGCGCATAATACCACCAAAGATGTTCACCAAAATGCACATCACCTTAGGATCGGCAGTGATGATTTTGAAAGCCTCTTTTACAGCTTGAGCGGTGGCACCACCGCCGACATCCAAGAAGTTAGCTGGATCACCACCGTACAACTTAATGATATCCATGGTGGCCATAGCCAAACCAGCACCGTTAACCATGCAACCGATGGTGCCGTCCAAAGTAATGTAGTTCAAATCATATTTGGCAGCTTCGACTTCACGGGGATCTTCTTGTGTCCAATCGCGCATGGCAAACAGTTCCTTTTGACGGAACTCACCGTTATCATCGAAACGGAATTTGGCATCAAGGGCGAAGACTGCATTGCGGAAATACATAAAATATTTTGTTAGTATCCAATAAAATAAGAATATGGGATGATTTAATATGTCGAACATAAAGCAGTAGCAGAGTTGAAATGAAAAGGAAAGAATAAAATCAGGCAGATAAAGAAAATTAAGGCAAAATATACGAATATTTATACGCTTTCTTGCAACACAAAAGTTAACAAACAGCATAAGGCAGCAAATGTGTTTATGCAATGTAATTTGCACCTATGCTTTATTGGAGGACATCGATTTGTATACCCTATACAACACTGTGATGCAGGGTATTACCACTAAGTGCTCATGTTTGTAGCAATAGGCATATACGTAGATCCCATGTTATGTATACCGATCGATTCACAATCGCTATCTGTTTTCATTGAGCCATGCTCGTCCGTTCGTCCACCTTGGTACTTTCTATCTAAATTGGTCTATCTATTTAAATTGGTCATGTTTTAATACAAACATTGGTTTTTCCAGATTTACAAACCTGTAGCTCTAGAGGACACATATTACATTCGATTCATAGATATATAGGTATATACGTAGATCCCATGTTATGTATACCGATCGATTCACAATCGCTATCTGTTTGCATTGGTGCCTATTGAAATCGGTCCACATCAGGTCATTTTTAATACAAACATTGGTTTTTTCCAGATTTGCAAACCTGCAGGTCTAGAGGACACATATTACATTCGCTTGCAACGGAATTTCTCACAGAGCGCTACCAAAACCCATGTCTTGTAAAATTTAACGATATCAGTTAATGTTTTCGAACTCACAAAGCTCTCTTCTGATTTGAGTTCCTGCAGCGCGGAAATTTTTTTTTGCATGGAACATTATGAGCGGCCGAAACTGGTTAAATTGGACAATATAGGTTCTATTTTCGAATAGGCCCCATACAAATATTAATACTGATTTCAGAACCTACAGCTCTAAAAGTCATGGGACTCCGATCTAGAGAACAGAGCGTTGCGAGCGGCCAATACCCCTACAATGATCGCGTTCAATTGGCAACTTGGGTCGCTTAAGCGATAACTTCAAACCATTGTACAAGGATTGAAAAGTAAGTTTGTTTGCAGAAAACTATAGACAATTTGCGTAAATTTCCGTTTGTTTTAAATAATTAAAAATTTTGTTAAGAAAGTTATGCAAGAATAAACTAAAGCGAGTTCGTTTACTACTACTAGAATTTCTTAAATAACTTTTTTTACAAATTACAATTTTTTTAATCAAACGCTTTATGATGCAGAAAGACAATCAGTTCTTCTATACAACAAATTTCCTAAATTTCTCCTTAAGTTTTGAAGATATCGCTTTAGCAACCACTTAATCGTTTAATAAAGGAGTACCAGTAGAACACGCCTAATGTTTTCGATTAATTACCATTACCAGCCACAAAATAAACCAGATCATGATCAAATTTTGTGCGGTACGTAAAAAAAACTCTTGTGAAACTAGACCTCATAGGCCGATATTTTCTATAGCCGCACCACAATTGCCCCTCCCGATTTGAGGTCCTGTCGCTCTAGACTCCAAAAACTACAGTAGATTTTAACAACATTTTTTTATAATTCGTTACGAGCATTCAACATCCAACCTTTGTAAAGTTGGATGTTATCGGTCCAAGTTTTAGAATAGCCTTTACACAATGGGCCACGCCACGAGTTTAGGTTCAGCCGCTCTTTAAGTCACATATTTATGCTGATTGTGCTCAAATTAAGCATATTACGTTAAACGTCATTCCTAAAAAGTGTGTGCACAAATTTTGTATAATACGTTACGAGCATTCAACATCCAACCTTTGTAAAGTTGGATGTTATCGGTCCAAGTTTTCGAATAGCCTTTACACAATGGGCCACCCCACGAGTTTAGGTTCAGCCGCTCTTTAAGTCACATATTTAATCTGTTGTGGTCAAATTAAGCATATTACGTTAGACGTCATTCCTAAAAAGTTCGTGCACATTGATCCATCTTTTAAAGTACAATGACCTTTCCGATTTAAAGTCGTTTACTAATAAGCCTAGCGCTTAATATGCTCTCTACAACTATCCCTGATGAAATTGAACCATATTGGTCTATGTTTTATATAGCCCCAACAGAACACATTTCTCCTGCTTTAGAAATCACATTTAAAGTCAGACTTTGAAATTTGACCATATTGGTTCCTGTAGTCCAACAATCGCAAGCAGCGTATGAGCCATTGTCGAGCAAACTCTAAAAGTCCCACCTTTTTGCGGCTACTCTGCCTTCAAAAGACACAGATGGCTAGATCGTCTTAAAAATGTAGGAAGACATTAACTCACTAGACCAATATTTTTTTTGCACAAGATGTGTCTCCAGAAAAGCTTTACCAATATGCATTACACGTGGGCTACACTTACTGTGATAGCTAGTGTCTACGACTCTCATACAATCAAAGCCGACTAAGAACATCTCAAATTTGTCAGCGGCGGGTTTGCCATTTCGGTAATGCCAGCGTTGTTACTAGAAAACAAGTAAAAAAAAGTTGTAGTCTATTGATCCGACTTACATATGCCGTCACTCATATATGTGACAGCGCATAGAGAAAGGGACCTACGGGTAAAAAAATCAATTTTCACGTTTTTTTTGATGTGGACAACGTCTGAGCATCGAATGAGACCGATACCATGCCCCAAAAGTGTTCCCTCCCAGAGATATGCGCGTTTTATGAAAGTGATGGTACACCAAAGATACACGTATTTAAATCTTTAAAATGGCTCCCCTGATCAAAACTGGTTTTTACCCCTATTTTGCGCGTCACATATGGATTTGAAATTTTCCGTCGTTGGGTCCTTTATTGCCTGATATGGAAGGGAGTGCGGGCATACCCCATGCAAATCCAACAATGGTACATTAGCACTGGAGGTGCCAGAATGAGGCGTGGTAGCCACTCTTTTTGTACGTCATTATAAAAATATAACTGAGTTCGCAATTTAAACGAATTTCATGCACAAGGAGACAAGTTATATGGGGTCTGCACTAAAACAAGGTTGTTGTTGTAGCGGAACACCGTACCGGAGTGACTGTCCTTGACCGAAGAATTGCTGCTTCGGGTCGATCCGCTGCATACAACCGGCTGTCGTGGGATCGACTAAAACAAGGTAATTTGTGTGGGCGTTACCAGAAGGGGCGTTGCTAGGAATCCAATTATTTGCCACTAAGTTAACCTAATAGCTGTGATCTTTAGTTAAGTTATGTGAGTTCTAATCTAATCTAATTTGATTTTATTCGTATTGATTTTTTTGTAAGATCGTGCAAACAAAAAACGGCGTTATGCTACATTTGTGTGGTAGATAGACTAATTTTAATCCCATCAGCAGTTTTGGAAAAAAATTATGGCATGCAAAATTTTAAATCGATTGGGATCGCCTTTTGAGAGTTATCGAAGAGCGGACCAGCCGCCCAGACGGATATGCCTCAAATGGCTTAAAGTCATTTGACGTATTTGGACATAACATAGGGTATAAAATGCTCTTTTCAATGCGTTACACTTTTTGTCCGTACCAAATGATATATACAATCTTACCCAGTAGGATGAGTGTATAAATATTAATCTCTAAGTCATGTGAATACGTATCTATAAAATGCATTAGCCGTTGGGATCCGGCTTAAAACAGTCCCGGTCTATAATTGATAGAATTATAAGAATTAACCGAGTATTAGGATTAACATAGCCCACGGATTAAAGAGAAAACCCATTTGAAAGAAAGAAGTCGCGACTTGTTTTATAATGGGATGTTAAGGGAATTAAGTTGACTTCGATTTGAATTTTTTAACAGCGTTAGTAAATTTGTTTCCATATAGGTTAAAGCAGAAGAAGTAAAATTATTTATTTGACAAATAATACAAGTAATACACCAAGTTAGATCCAAAGGACTTGTAACCGCGTCAAAAAAAATGGATTTGCAAAACCCAGAAAATCCAACATCTAGCAAATAGATAAATACTCCAGATCTCCAAAAAGTAACACGCTGTCTTCTCTGGAGGGACGTTCTTCGGTACAAAAACTGCGCTACTATCTTTCATTAGCATTTGTGTATGTATAGCGCTTACTAAACAGTATGGAATGGCAATCGATAGCGATCTTATATTAAAATAATTGTTCGAAATTTAAAGAATATTTGTGTGCGATATAAAAACGTTTTCTATGGACTTTCATCAGATACCGGTATTGCGATCACAATATCTTTTCTTGTCACACCTACACTATTACGATTTACTCAATGATTGAGAATAGTTAACGAATTAGTTCCAAGATCTTTCTGCAAATAATTCTTGATGTAAGTTCATACGAATACCACACTTTGGAAACTATCATAAATGTTAAGTGTTGAAAATTTAAACTTTATGAATCGATTATCAAACGTGAATATCATATTGTTAATTACAAAAACATAAAAAAGAAGAGTTCAATAAAGCATTGTGAAGCATTACAAAACTACGGTTAAAATTGATTAATAGATCATATTCATTGATTAATTCGACTACTTACAGGCTGTGTTTTTTATTTTGTGTGTGTATTCAAGAGGTTAAAACAGACACAATGAGGGATTGGTTTGATTGATTGCAATGAAATAAAATGGAATTTGTATGGATTATAATAACAAACAAAATATATGTGAAAGTCTATTTTGCTACAAAGGAAATAGTAGTTTGAGAAAAAAACCAAACTAAAAACAATATTGAGTGCAAAAACAATTAGTTTCACATTTCAGATCAGTTTTGCTTTGGATAAGGATTTTTAAGGGACCCAAAATAGATTAAAATGTATAACCCCCCCCCCCCCCCATTAGCTCTCAACAAATACTTACATCCTTCCATAGCATCTTCAGCATAAGGATTGATTTCAATCAACAGAGCATCTTTCTCCACAAACAATTTATACATGTTTTGCAACATTTGCACGGTATCATTGGCATGGGCATCGTCCAGACCGACTTTCTTGACAACTTTCAAGGCTTGCTCTTTGGTCAGGCCCTGTTTGATATCGATGGGTTCATAGACAATGGCATCGGGGTTTTCAGCGGCAACTTCTTCAATGTTAACACCACCTTGAGAGGAAGCAATGACAACGGGGCCCTGCATGAAAACATTACAATAAAACAATCGACTTAAGTAACGTGTCTTTAAATATAAACCTACATTGAATGCTCTTTCCATCATAACGGCGAAGTAGAATTCACGACGGGGGAATTTACGTTCAGCCACCATGACCTTTTTGCAGATGCGACCAGCGGCACCGGTTTGTTTAGTTACCAAAAGTTGATTAATCATTTTGGAGGCGACTTCTTCAGCTTCTTTGGGACTTTGGTTCGGAAGATAATGGAGGTGAATAAATATTATTTGACTTGTGTTCCAATTATAAAAGTTGTAATACTTACTCATTAACTACTCGTACACCGCCCTTAAAGCCATTCTTGAATGCGCCCTTGCCACGACCGCCAGCTAAAACTTGAGCTTTCAACACCAAGTTGTTGGTGTTGAGTTTAGTGGCAATATCGCGGGCTTCTTTGGCAGAAGTTGCAACGCCGAATCTGTAATTAAAAAAAAGAAATGTTAAAGATACTAAAGCTTCTTTAATTTCTGCAGTGCCTATTTTTTGTTTGACGTTTTAACATTTTCAAACTAATAATACCTAATTTTTATTATTGTTAAACATTATTATTTAAGAATTTTTTGTTTTGTTAGCTAGTTTCATTATGTTAATGTGTAGTTTGTTTAAGCTCTACTAAAAAAGTTTTATAATTATAAGCTATAAAGCTTATAAATTCAAGTCTGGATGAAATAAATGAAATGAAAATAACACAAACCATTTCAGTTTTGCCATTGTAGGTGGACTGAATTTAGTTCTTCCTTTGAGACTAAAGTATCATTTGAAACAAGACCGCAAAATACTTATACAAGATAAATGTTTTCTAAGTTTTACCATCGTATGTGTTGCGGCATTTTTTCTTTAAAAATTATGAAGGCCCTAGGCATAGCCGTCAATGGCAAGCGCTTCCGCACCGTGATAACGAACTTTTTGTTACCTAAAATTTTAGTGAGTGAAGTCGGTTAAAGTCAATTAATTTTTCGATTGGCGAACTACGATTCGAAAATGTAAAGCCTTGTAATTTATGTTACCCGGGCAACGTTAATAAAAAAAATTAACAAAAGTTAGACCTTCTAATAATGCCAACACAGCGGAGTCCCGGTTAACATTTAACCCTTTCCGTACTTTTGTCGAATATATTCGACATTGCATGTACCAATTACTTAAAGGCATTTAATTTTCAGTTAATTATTGTTTGTTTTGTTTGTTTTATTCTTTGAATAGAAACTACAATTATTCATAATTGTGATCGTAGTAGGCGTTCGATACGCAAAGCAAATATATTCCGAGTGATCAAGCGATAGTGAAAAAAATTGTGAGTAATTATACAGGTATAAATAAACGTTGTGTGAAAGAATAATTATGGAATCATAGAGCAGGCTACTCTTTCTTGGTGACCTTTTTTCGGGTGTCGAATATATTTGACATTTACCTTGAAAGGTTTTTTTTGTAGTGCTATACAGAGTAAAATTAAGTTTTTGTTCGCAAATTATATCAATTTTCCCTTGATTTGCATAGATAATGCCAGGATTATTGGATGATGAAATATTGGCCATTCTAGAAGGTGATTCAGATGTGGATGAGCTTATTGAAGATGAAGATGAGGTTCTATTCGAAGTGCCGAAAGTACAAACCATAGATATTGTACCTGGCGACCACGAAGTGATCTCTACGGAAAATATTGACGATGTCGAATATCATATCGAGCATATCAATAACTCCACTGATCATCAAGCCGGCCCAAGCAGTGGAATAGCATCGGATACTTCACACACAGCGACACATAAAAAAACATAAGCTGGCGAACAGTTCGACAATTCACAGCTCTAGTGGGCATAGCCATAAACCAGCATCAGAAACAGTAGAATTATTTGAAGTTGGGACACCGTTCTCATATTTCAATAAATATTTAACGGATGAGTTCTTCAGGAAAACGGCACACTACACAATGTATGCGCAAGGTAATGGAAAACAGTCATTCAAATTATGTACGGTGGACGAAGTCCATTGGAAAATCTTAGCATCGACGAGAATCCATCTTAGCATCCCGTTTAAAGGTAAGTTCACTGCTAAGCAGTACGTAAAAGGGAAACCGTGTCCATGGGGAATAAAAGTGTTCTTCATGTGCGGTAAAAGCGGAATGTCGCATGACTTTGTCTGCTAAGGCTCAACAACACTCTTGAACCAAGAATGGGTAAAAACAGTTGGATTTGGTTCAGCTGTTGTGCTTCATCTAACGCAACGCATACCGAATAATGAAACTGGTCATAATCTATTTTTCGAGAATTACTTCCCATCCTATGCATTGTTTGAAATTTTAAAGAAAAACAATATCAATCCTCGCCTGCCAAGCGAAAAAGAACTCAAACAAAGAGCACGAGGATCATCCGCTGAGTGTGAAAGTGCCGATGGCAATGTAATTATCACTCGCTGGTACGACAATAAAGTTGTGAATCTTGGCTACAATTTTGTTGGAATCGGCATAGAAGATAAAACTTAGCGTTGGGGCAGCAAAAAAAGAAGTTTGTAGTCATTGATAGGCCTCAAGTTGTTCGAATGTATAACGAAAACATGGGCGGTGTGGATTTGTTGGATCAAATACTGCAATATTACCGCATAAATATTCGCTCAGTCAAGTGGACACTGCGAGTTATAATGCATTTTGTCGATTTGGCATTAACTGCGTAATTTTAATTGTTTTGAAAACTTTCATCAGAAAAGTAATTAATTTAAAAAATTAATTTTGCTCTTGGTTTATTTTTTGTATTTTTTTCCTAAACAAAATTAATAAAGAATGGAAAACCCGATTCTTCTTTTATTATTCTTCATGAGAGTAGGAGATGTTCATAACAACAGTAGGTGTCTTAGGAGGTCAATGTCGAATATATTCGACATCCCCTAAACATCCGCTAAAACCCATTGGAGGTCTATGTCGAATATATTCGACATCCTCTAGGGGCCGGGAGGGGCACCCCAGATGACAAATACTATTTTTCCTGGCTTCAGCGCCATCTTATTACCCTAAATACAAATTTTCAGATTTTTAGCACGACATAAAATTTTTTTGCCACTGAGAGGGTTAAATAGATATATTTTCAGGAGCTTCTTCTCGGTTTGAAATATTGAATACATCAGTTTTTTCCAAAACTGCCATATGGGACTAAAAATGGAGTATATCGCCCCACCCCCTTTTGATACATCCTACACAAATGTATTTTTATCAGTGCAGATTAGAACTCAAATAAATCGTCACCCAATGCGTGAAATTCGCTAAAATTGTCAACACCCTAATATTTATTTGTCTAAAGGCAAAAAAGTTTTAACACGCTCCATTCTGGCACTTCTCGTACAAATGTACCATTCCGCCCACTTTTTTATTCTCGATCTAACCCAAATTTAATATTAAAAACCGCGATCAGATCAAGTTGCCAAATAACTGAATTAAAGGTCACGCCCTTCTGGTACCGCCCACACAAATGGCTCTGTTTCAGTGCAGATAAGAATCCACATATATTACCGCCCAGTGCGTGAAATTCGCTTTAACTGTATAAAACGGTTTTATATACGTGCACGAAAAGAGTGGCACGCCCTATTTTTGAATCTTTAGAGCACCATTCATCTGACCTTTATTACGACTCTCTTAGCTTCGACGAGAATCCATCTTAGCATCCCGTTTAAAGGTAAGTTCACTGCTAAGCAGTACGTAAAAGGGAAACCGTGTCCATGGGGAATAAAAGTGTTCTTCATGTGCGGTAAAAGCGGAATGTCGCATGACTTTGTCTGCTAAGGCTCAACAACACTCTTGAACCAAGAATGTATAAAACGGTTTTATATACGTGCACGAAAAGAGTGGCACGCCCTATTTTTGAATCTTTAGAGCACCATTCATCTGACCTTTATTACGACTCTACTGAAAATTAGTAATTAGGAAAACGACTGTAAATACGACTAGCTGATGAAAATTTGAAGCCTCTCTTGCACCTTCCACACACACGGTAATATCCAAGCGTAGATTGAAACCCAGACAACTATTTTTCTTTTGCATTTGTTTCCCCGAATTTTGAATTATAAGTATAATTAGTTCATTTTTGCATGCGCATAAGAAAAAAGTGTATCCCATTTTAGTTCATCCTAGACCTTCCGCTCAATCTACTCTTAAAAGAGATTTTTATAAAAATCGGTTCTCTTCAGGAAATAGATAACAGAGGCAAGGACAGTTTAAATTTTATTTATGGGTAAGGTCATACGTAAGTCGAATCAAAGGACTGAAACTGTTTTACTTGTTCTAGAATAATTTTTTTAAAAAAAAAATTCAAATCAAACGGATGCAACATTTTTTAGCAAATAAAAAATGTAGGTTTTTTGACAATGATAAGCAATTATTGCTTGAGCGAAGTTTTAAGTGTGCGTTTGAGCTCGGGAAACCACGCCTAGTTTTATTAAATTAGTGTTGAAAACCAATGAGAAATTCCTTTGTTGGGAGACCCAACAAAGTATATATATTCTTGATCCTCGTAAAATTCTAAGACGATCTAACCATGTTGTCCGTCTGTCCATCTGTTAAAAACAAGATAGAGCCTGCATGAAAACAGCTAGGGAGCTGAAATTTTGCACAAACAAGTGTAGTTAACCTAGCATGGTTGGTATTGAAAATGGGCTATATAGCTCTACGGGAAGTTGGTGTTGGTGACCCTCAACCGACACTACCTCATAAAAATTAGTTTTTTAGCTGGAAATATCCGTCCAGTTTCTTGAGCAAAATCACTGAAGTTTTGCAAATAATAATCTTAATATAGGTGCAATCATCTATGTAAAAAAATTACTGTGTGGTGTGGTTTTCATGCCGTAGGTTTAATTGTGCCGTATTTTTCGTCGATGAAAACAATCGTCGTGTTATCATCAATGGAGAGCGCTATCGTGCCATGTTAGAAAATTATTTTTGGCCAGAATTAAATGAGCTTGACATCGCCGGTATGTGGTTTCAACAAGACGGTTACAATCGATTTACTGAAAGACAAATTCGGTGAACGTGCTATCTCGAGAAATGGTCCGTTCGAATGACCACCTCGTTCATGCAATTAAACGCCATTGGATTAATTTTATGGCGCCACATCAAGCCATTGTTCTATACCAACAAGCCAACAACTTTAGACGAATTCAGAGACAATATCCAAAACGCGAAATTGCCAATGTTCCGGTTGAAATGTGTGCAAAAGTGGTGGAAAATTGGGTCCAAAAAATAAATCGCTGTACACGGGATCGTAGTGATCATATAACCGAATTTATTCTTAAAATGTAACATTTGCACTACACCTGTAATAAATTGGAACTTTTAGCTTAAAAATTCTGTGTTTTATTAATACATAAAACGGTGATGTCCTTAATGGAAAACCCTGCATAACGTTTCTCTTAACTAAAATAAGGTTTTATAATTTTTATTTTTCTTGAATTTCTTAAGGGAAATATTTATAAGAAATTGAACCTTTGCATTAAATAATTGCAAAACATTTCATTAAAAGAGCACATTAAATGCTTAGTGCAAATGGTTACTAATCTTCTTTTACCAGTTCGAAACTTCGATAATGATATCGCTTGTTTTTGATATGCTCAATATAATTTCAGCAAATGAAAAATATCTATATCTTTGGTTGGTATTTATTTGCAAACATTTTTATCATTTAAAAATAAAACGTCAGATGATATAATGTTTTCAACTTTTAGATAAATATCGATTTGCTATTCATAAACATTTTTTCCCGTCTAAAATATTCTTTTCAACTTTTGATAAATTCAAAAATGTTTTTAAATATTGAATATAGAATGATTAAATATATTTTTTACTTTTCAACACAATTGTTAAATTTTTGTTTATGAAAACAAAATGAAAAAATCTTTTTTACGTATTAAAATCTGATGATTGGCTGTGCTTGACTTTGGTAATAAATACTGTTGAGATAACAATACTAGTGAGTTCAATGTTTTAAATTAATATATTTATAAACACTTTGCTAGGAATATATTTTTACAAACAAGCATGTTATAACAATTCAGTTCTATACCAAAAGAAATCGTTTATATCTTTTGTTGTCGTAAACTATTTAAAGTGGCTTCGCTCATAATTAAAATCCAAAATGCTTAATAAATGTTTTAAAAGTAAGTAAAAAAAATCACTTCAAATCTCTCGTATCAATTTCGTTAGAAATTTAAATATTTCAAAGCAAACAAAACAAAGCAGTTTACAACAATTCTTCATAATACAACATATTTATGAGCATGTACTTAGATTAACATCCTCCTCCCAACCCCTCACCTACTATCATTTAATTTATAATTAAAAGAGAATTGCAGCCGGGGACATGCAAAAAATTATTTGCAATTTTCTGTGGTATAGCCGTATAAACATATGCATATATACATGCGAAACCGGTCAGCTTTTAATTTGCGCTAATACAATGTAGCTCTGTTCACTTATAACCCAATAGTTTTGATATTTTAATAGAAAATAGAAAAATACATCACAGGGACTTTGTTTTTGTATCGAAATGTTCCAAAGGTCAGTTTTGTTTCATTTCACTTTGTTTTGTGTTTATTTTTATTTACAATAGAAATAAAAGTGAAAGAATATATGAGACAGCGCATAGAGAAAGGGGCCTAAGGGTAAAAAATCAATTGTAATTATTTTCTTTTTTTGATGTGGACAACATCTGAGCATCGAATGAGACCGATCCCATGCCCCAAGTGTTCCCTCCCAGAGATATGCCCTTTTTATGAAAGTGAAGTCGACGATTCTAAGCGCAAATAGAAAGGGACCTAATCTTTAAAATGGCTCTCCTGAACAAAACTTTTCATCAACTTTTCACTTTTTTTTGATGTGGACATCTGAGCATCGTATGAGACCGACCCCATGCCCCAAAAGTGTTTCCTCCCAGAGATATGCACATTGATGCCGTGCGTGAACTGATAATGCAAGATCGTCATGTGACATACCGTGAGATAGAGGCATCCTTGGGCACTTTTTCCACGCATACATTCGATATTGCATGAACACCTGGCCGTAAAAAGATTTCTTCCACCAGCATACATTCGATATTGCATGAACACCTGGCCGTAAAAAAGGTTTGTTCTCGTTGGATCACAATTAGACAATTGCTCAAGAAAAGGCTCTTGCCGATTGGTTAAAAAAAATTCAAAAAAATACACTTCAAAAGACGTTTATAAGATCGTCACAGGTGACGAGTCATGGATCTATGTGTATGAGCCCGAAACAAAACAGCAATCGAAATGGGTCCTCGAAAACGAGCCAAATCCAATGAAAGTTGTTCGTGGAAGAAGCACTTCGAAGCAAATGGTCGACTGTTACTACCGCAAAACTGGTCATGTGGCGACTGTTCCGCTTGAGCAACGTAGGACGGTCAGTTCTGAGTGGTACACCACAATTTGTTTGCCTGAAGACTTCGGAGACATTCGAAAAACGAACAAGAGAAGACGAATTATTGTGCACCATGGCAATGCGAGCTCTCACACATCGGTTCAAACCAGCGCCTTTTTGACCGGCCAAAATGTCGAATTGATAGATGATCCTCCGAACAGCCCTGACTTGGCACCCAATAACTTGATTTTCGTCGCCACAAGATACTGTTGAAGCGTTCAAAAACCATGTTTTGGAGGTTTCTTAATCGGAGTGGAAAAAGTGCTTCGACAATTGGTGTATAAATCATGCTGGAGAATACTTTGAAAATCAATAAACCTATTTCTGATGATAAATATTCGCATTTTGATCAGGCCAGAAATATATGTGACGCGCAATATAGAAAGGGACCTAAGTGTAAAAACATGTTTTGTTCAGGAGAGCAATTTTAAAGATTTAAATACGTGTATCTTTGGTGTAGGATCGTCGACTTCACTTTCATAAAACGCGCATATCTCTGGGAGGGAACACTTTTGGGTCATGGGATCGGTCTAATTCGATGCTCAGATGTCCACATCAAAAAAAGAAAAAAATGAAAATTGATTTTTTTTTACCCTTAGGTCCCTTTCTCTATGCGCTGTCACATATATAGAAGCCCTCGTATGGTTTTGTCTTCGGGTTTAGAAAAAGCCTTCGATAGAGTAGATTATGGAATTTTGAAAAACAAATTGCATAAAGATTGTTAAATGCTGACTTGTTGACTGTAGTTAAATGCTGACTTATTTATGCGGTAGAAATCCGTTTGTTCGTGTCAATGCAGTATCATCGTCTGTTTTTTCTGTTAGGAGAGGGGTCCCTCAGGGATCAGTTCTTGGTCCAATTCTGTTTGTGCCTTTTATTAAAAATCTTTTCAAAAGTCTAGGCGATAAGTGTACCTCATACTCTTTTGCAAGTGATGTTCATTATTTTGCTTAGAAATCCAGTATTTGTATGTTTTACAAGCGAAAACTGATTACGTTTTTAAATTATTGAGCTTATGGATGTCCTCCAAAAAGCTTAGTATAAATCTTTCTAAAACAAAGGCAATACTGTTTTCATCATCATCTTCAACCTAGATTTGCAACACAATGGTACGTCTATAGAATTCGTTCAGAGTATTACGTGTTTGGGAATAGTGCTGGAGCAGCATATTCGCAGTATTGCTTCACATATTAGTTTCACCCTTCGTCACCTAAGTCTTCGGCAACTAAACAACACCAATTTAGTTTTACCTCTTTGGGTGAATCAAGACCGGTTCATGGCTTAAAATTGCCAAATATTTTGTACTGCCTAGAGGTATATACTGGAACTACTCAAATTAATATGAATATAATTAAGGCAGTGCTTCATAGAGTTATGCGCTATTTATATTCTGTTAAACCGTATCGCCGTTTGTAAATAACTTTTTAGGCTGTTCCTTTGTGAAATTTGTGCACCTCCGGTTGCTAGTTTTTTTTTACTAGATATACAAAATTCAATCTTCTTTGTTCCTGGCAAATTCAATTTTCTTCAGTCACTCAATTCGCAACAGACAGTTAATTATTGCAAAGGAAACATCGCTTATGGATCGATCATTCCTCGTGAGAGTAGCCCGACTATTAAACATTTTGCAAAGTAGTTTAAAAACGATTAATTTGTCTTCCATGACATTGCGTAAACATTTAGTGGACCATTTTCGTTCAAGTACAGAGTAATGCTTTTCTTTATATGTTTTTCCATAGTTTCTTGATTATCACTTTATGCTTTCTTTTTCTTTTTTCTTAGGAAAATTTAGGACTAATTTAATCATTGACCAGGGATTAATCGGCTCAAGACCTCTTGCTTCTATATTTAAATAGAAAACAAGTTTTTAACAAAGTATTTTAATTTATATATATTTATACTGATTTTTTTCTAGTAGCTTATGGTGTTCTATTTAACACTTTGGTGCATATTGTAATTTAGCTTTAATATGCCCCCAATGGGCTTCGAATAACATGTCAAAAGAGAAATGAAATGTTGGGAAGTCGTTTTTGTGGGGTTTAAAATGTAGATGATTAAAATCATTTATGTGATCATGAATAAAGGCTGCTTCTTTTACACTGCTCTACCCTACAATTCTTCCGTAAAGAGATAAATGCAAAACTCCTGAGCGAAAATTTCGTTTTACGTGAATACTAGGTTAGTTCAACATAAAATATATAACGCTTTCCGGTCCCTGATTTCCAGTTAATCATAGATGTTGCTGGGCGCGTTTGTATTCTTCTGCCTGTCTTGTTAACCCTCCGGCGGGTGAGAAGGTCCCTGGGGACCTTTTTCATTTTCAAACTGAAATTACTCCTTGATGGTCCATGGGAAGTGCAGCCGACCCCCACATGTATTCCAAGGAAATTTTATCTAGAAGAATCGTTTTAAAAAAATTTCAAAGCGATCCGACCAATGATTAGTTACTATTGAGATTTTAATGTGTTTAGTACGGGAACGTCTGAAAAGGTCGGCTGGGACCTTGTACTGAAATTTCAAGAAATCGTTAATAAATGCACCGTCTTTTGGCTTGTTTTATTGTTTGAACACATCACAAACGTGTTCCTTGAATTTTAGTTACTTTTTGGATTATTTTATTGTGCCTTTCCGTGAAACATTATAAACATAAATGAGTGCGGAGATGATTGATGACGATGAAGGTGCTATTCCTGCATTTGTTCTTGAAGGTGCGGATGCTGACGATTTCACATATCAAGCAAATTTTCATGTTGATGATTCGGATGCGGAAACTGAACCACATATAGACATCAATGAAGATATTAGGGATGACGACGATGATGAAGAGGAAGAAACTGATGCTCAGCAAACAAGTGACAATTACTTCATTTCCAAAGATGGCACCAAATGGACTAAAAATACACCACCCACCCGTACTCGTGCTCATAACGTGGTCGACTACACAAGGAGGAATCCGGGACCAGTAGGAACCACATATGATCCCTTTACCATATTCCGCTCGCTCATCACCGAAGACATGGCGTACATCATAATACGCGAATCAAATCGGAAAGACAGGGAAGTGAACGCTGCATGGAATTTGGCAAATCCAACTAACACAAAGGAATGGAAACCAATCACTTTGAAAGAGTTCGATGCTTTTTTTGGCTATTATTTTGTATGCTGGACTCACTAAATCGAATAGTGAATCTCTTGAAGAGTTATGGGCCCAACGCGCTGCGCTGTCCAATATATAAAGCTGCATTAGATTCGACAATGGATATAAGCGACTAATCAACAGCAAAAATGCGGCTATAGATGATATTTGGCAAATGTTGTAGTCTAACATGACAGCAGCTTACACTCCGCATGATGCAGTGACCGTTGATGAGCAGTTATTTTCATACAGAGGCCGCACCCGCTTCACACAATACATTCCATCGAAGCCTGCCAAGTACGGTATAAAGATACGGTGGTTATGCGACTCAAAATCATTTTATCCTGTCAAAGGAATGATTTACTCTGGGAAATTGCCTGGCCAGGCACGAGAGGTGTATCAAGGGCAGAATGTTGTACTTCAACTTTCGGAGAGATATTTGAATGCAGGCCGCACAAATTATGCCGACAATTTTTTCACAACTTTGGATTAGCGCGTACTTTGATCAGGAAGAAAACCGCATATGTTGGAACAGTGCGCTCGAATAAGACATGTGCGCCTCGGGAATTCCAAAAAATCATACGCGTCCTGTCAACAGCACATTGTTCGGTTTCAACGAAGGCCATATAGCACTATGTTCATATGTGCCCAAGAAGAACAAAGCAGTAATTTTGCTGTCGACACAACATTATACATGCGGTGTGGACATGCAAACTGAAAAGAAAAAGCCGTTTGCTATTTGTACCAAATGCTTGGCACATATACATGCAAGCGCTCAACAAACTGCTGTTCATTGGCCATGTTTTTTAATATGGTGGACATTGCTGCATTTATTTCATACAACGAGATGAAGCCAATAAAAAGAAGTGACAGGCGACGGTCACTCCTACTGATGCTGACAATACAATTGGCACTACCGAACATAGAGGAACGAGCGCTGAACAACCGCATATCCAAGGATACGGAACGCAATGGAAGCATTTGATGTAAAGGTAAGAAAAAAACAATTCTAATGTTCAAAAGCAGAATAACTACATAATTTTGTTTTTTTTAGATATTATCAAGTCCGGCAGAAGGAGCTGCACCGTCGTTTGCGTCTAAAACGAACAGACCGTCATGTCGCCTATGTCGTTCTGAGTACGGACGGCAGCGGAAAACAAGGGCCTATTGTCATTCCTGTAACAATCCAGTTTGTGCAGAGCATTCAACACTTATGCTTCGATGCTACACCTGCACAGAAAATAAGTTGGACGAGGGACAATCTACACAACAATAGTTCTTTAGGCTTTTTTTCCATATAAAACTCATAAAAAATTAATAATGTTATATATAAAAAATTTTTTTTTACATTCATTATACATGTACGAGGGCGACCGCAAAACTAACTGGCATGGCACATTTTCTGTTTTACTAGCATCTTTTTTTTGTTTTTTAAAAGCAATCTTTTTCAAGCCATCTGTCAAAATTTCCGAAATATTTAATGATTATTTTCTTTGTTTCAGGTGATTGAAGTAAACAAGTTTTATAATTTTTGAAAAATGGAAAATAAAGAGTTTCGTGCGGTAATTAAACACTTTTATATGAAAGGTTATACGCCACAATTAATCAAAGATGAATTGGATTCTGTTCATGATGATAATGCACCATCATACTCCACCGTGAAATCCTGGGTTCAACAATTTAAAATGGGTCGTTCAAGTACGGAAGATGAACAAAGCTCTGGAAGACCGGAAACTGCTACTACTATTGAAAACATTTGAAAAATATTTAATGAAGTGACTAAAGATAGACGAATAAAGCTCAGAGAACTTGCTGATATTGTTAAAATACACGAAAAACAAGTTTGGAGTATTTTACATGATGAACTCCACATGAAAAAGCTATCCGCGAAAAAGGTGCCGCGTTTGTTGACTTTGCCCCAAAAAATCGTCCGTTGGACTAATTCCGAGGAGCTTTTAGCGATTTATCAGCGTAATCCAATAGAGTTCTTGCGCCGATTCATAACTGTTGATGAAACATGGATCCATCACTACATCCCAGAATGCAAAGAACAGACAAAACAATGGATAGAAGCTGGTTAAAGTGTCCCAAGAAGGCGAAAACTGTTAAGTCAGCAGGAAAAGTAATGGCCACAGTATTTTGGGATGCAAGGGGTATAATATTTATTGATTATCTTGAGAAAGTTAAAACTATAAATAGTGAATATTATTGTGCATTATTGGATCGGTTGAGTGAAGAAATCAAGATAAAACGACCGCATTTAGAGAAAAAAAAAAAGTTCTTTTTCATCAAGATAATGCTCCTTCACACACTGCATTTTTAACTCAACAAAAACTGGCCGAATTACGATATGAAATTGCTCCGCATCCACCATATAGTCCAGATTTAGCTCCTTCTGATTATTTCTTGTTTCCAAATTTAAAAAAAATTCTCGGTGGCAAAAAATGTTCGTACAATAGCGAGGTTATTGCTGAAACTGAGGCATATTTTGAAGGTCTTATTTTTCGGATGGAATTAAATAATTTGAAAAACGTTTGATGAAGTGTATTGAGTTGGAAGGAGATTATGTTGAAAAAAAATAATAATAATTCCAAAAAAAACGGTTCTTTTTGTGTTAGGCCAGTTACTTTTGCGGTCGCCCTTGTATAATTAGTAAATAATAATAAATCGAAACAAAAAAATGTAAAAAAATGCGTTTTCATATAAAATTCCATACAAATAGAAATAGGTCCCTGTGGACCTTGTACTTCGTATAAGGGCAACGGATGACTCAACCGTCGTACGGTGATTGTACATTTGCCAAATGATTTGAATTAGTGCGATGAAACTTCTAAAGCCACAAATGCAGAATTGTAGTAAATTAGGCGTTCTTGATCCCTTCAAATCATATTGTTTTGATAGAAGTTCGATTCTAATTCGTTTTTCAATCAGTGTTCTACTTTCGTAATGTGAAGATTATAAAAAACGAATTTTACTTACTTTGGTGTTGCAATATTGCCATCATTCAAAAGTTTGTAGGACACATGCTCCTGAACGTTTAGGTTACGTCGTTGTTGACATTGTGTGGCAGCAACTGAGCCCAAAATCTGCAATGCAATAACAAAAAGAAACCAATTTAAATAAATCAACAAAACGACAGATTCGATTTGAATAAACCCAAAACCACTCATTCACCATTAACGTAGACTAAAAATGTAAATAAAGTTCACGGTCACATAAAAATACACATACTGAAACTTAAATCTGCCGCATACTACAAATTGATAAAACAATGATAATAAGACAGATAAACAATACTAGACAGAGCGACAAGTCAGTCTCATCCAAGACTAAACAAAAACATCGTCACGAGATTGAGACACTGCCGTAAGTGAATCACCGTCACTGCCGAGGTCTCAATAAAATTTAGGTCTTCATCTAGTGACGTCAAAAATAAGGCCGGGAACTGATTATAAATGGCCGGTTTGTGATAAGAAATAAAAGAATAGTAGCCCAACAAATTTTGTAAATATGTGATCTTTAAACCGCAACAGAGAGACAGACGTTCAAGGCCAGTTCACAAGTGGCCGTCACCTTCATGCATTTGCGCCGCCAGAATCGGACAGCTTTCAATAACGTCGATCCCGATATAAATACCTTCACTTTTCGTCGAACACCACTACTACCGCGCCTTCCACCTCTCCCACACCCACAAACACGATCGATCACAAGGCAACACTATCCAGGTTGAGAAAATCAAATACTTCCATGAAAAATACTTCTGTTACGTCACACATATTTTTTGATAATTTCATTAGCTTCTATTCGTTATACGCTCTCTTTGCAAAGAGGAAAATGTTTAATTTTCATTAAGCCACACACACACAGTCCCCCTTTCTTTCCACCTATACATTTTCAATGAAATTTCGCCCAATTATGTAAAAAAAATTGAATAAATTTTGCAACAATCGTCTCTCACTTTACCTTTTGGCCAACTTTTGGGTTGATGATTTCCTTGAGAACACCACTGCGTATCAATGAAGCCATTTTCTTTGTTGATATTCTAGTTTAAAATTAAAAAATATTAATTATTAACCACACGCTCCCAACAAATTGTAAATTTTCTATTGTAAAATGAAAATTTTCTGAGCTTTTGCTTCGTACCGTAAAAACTAAACGTCAAAAGATCTTCGAATGAGTCTTGCCAATTTCATATGGTAAATATGGGTTGCCAGATAAATTACAGAGTGGTTTGCAAGTGATGCCAACAATCAGCAACTCTGGCATAAAAAAGCGTGCCATCCAATAAGCCTAAGGCTTTGTCACGCGGTAGGATTTTAATTAACGGTGAATTGGTGCTATTGGTTGGTATGTTTAGTAAGAAAACGACTCGAAGCGGGCAAATGGGTTAAATATAGGGTGATCCATCTAGAGGAATTTTTTCAGAACAAAGAATATATAAAAATTCAGTTCATTGTAATTTTAAAGGACATTTTATGGCCTTTATTTTTTGAATAAAATTTCCTTCAAATGTTGGCCGCAACTACGCCTTAGGGCTTCCATTCTGAGGGTCCAATTTTGGATGACTCGTTTGAGCATTTCGACTGTTATGGCTTTAATGACACGCGTAATGTTGGCTTCCAAAATCTGAATCGTAGCTGGTTCGCCAGCATAGACTTTCGTAACTCCAAAGAAAAATGTTTAAAGGTGTGATATCACTTGATCTAAGCGGCCAACTCACCTGTCCAAAACGTGAAGTTAGCTGCTTTTCGAAATAACCTCTTAATAGATTCATTGTTTGAGCAGCTGTATGGCAAGTGGCACTGTTGAAAACAAGTGTCGTCAAGATTACAGGCATCAATTTCTGGTAGCATAAAGATCGATATCATGGCACGATAGCGAGCACCATTCACGGTTACGTTCCGGCCATCATCATTTTTGAAAATATATGCAACGATGATTCCACCAGCTTATAAACCGCACCAAACCGTGGTTTTCTCTGGATATAATGGCACCTCTTGAACCTCATCTTTTTGCTTGAGCCAGAAATGGGACTCATCACTAACCAAATTTTTGTCGAAAATAGCGGATCTTACCGTTTCTCATCAAACGCTCATTTCCATAATACAGTTCCCAACATTTGAAGGTAATTATTTTCAAAAAAATAAATGCCATAAAATGTCCTTTCAAATTACCAATAAAGATTCCACACTTGATTTGAATTTTTATAAAATATTTTTAGTTCTGAAAAACTACCTCTAGATGGATCACCCTATGTTTTCTTCCTGTTTTAGTAAAATATAGTTGAAAAATGAGCAGCAATTGAGTAAATAGATAAGTTGCGAAACGAAAAATTATTTTCATCCAAATATCATATCAAGTACTGTTCAGACCGACTCGTCACGACAAAACGCAGCTACAGACAAGTACTGAGTTTTATGTTAATTTTATCTCTGAATAAAACACACGTGTTTGCGCGTGTGAACAAAACCCGAATGAAAATTTTTGTTTTTTTGTCATTGGTACGCAAGGAAATATACCTTTTGTGTGTAGGACAAGAGCACACATGAAATTTTAGATTTGAAATAAAAATTGAACAGAAAACTCCATACTGGCCTTTAATTGTGAAACAAAAAACACAAATCAAATAAAAACATGAACTTTTTACATTAATATTTGTCTGAAAAGTGATAGACACTAAAAAATTAGCGTGTCTAAACTAGTCGCTGTTGCGTGGAATTCACGACTGTCGCAGCTGTAGAGTTTTGTCGTGCCGTGTCGGTCAAAACTCTTTTTAGTTGTGAAACAAAATTACATAAATCGAATAAAAAATCATAAAATTATTAATAAAAAATTTTACATTACATAATTTTACTAAATAGTGACAGCGGCAAAAAAGTGTTAGTGTGAATATATCTAGCGGTTGCCGCGTTGAATGCCAATAAAGACTTCTGGTATTTTGAAAAATAATCTTAAAATTAGACTACATCACTTTTCGCAGCTGGTGATGTGACAATTGTGTCGTCTTCCACGTATCTATACAATTTTTTATATAACTGCGTGAGGCGGTATAACTGCTGCAAATGTTCATTGACAAAAGATGCAGAGCAGCCACAGACTGAAGGATGTAAAAATTGTATGAAAAATCTAAAGTCCATATATATTTGTTACACATTGACTTTATATTATTTAAAGATTAAGATTAATTCTTCAACTGTTTGTATTATAAGGAAAATGTAACAAAAATAAAATGTCAATTTCACAAAGCAAAACAAAATTGTGTATACCTAAGAAAATTTAGGTTTTTCAAGTGAATTAAATTTTTTGACTTTTTAGTTTGTTGGCATGTTGGTATATCTCTTTGTATAAATCTTATTGACATTGAGAGAACCAAATTTTTAGTCACTTTTACCGGTATTGTATTCCAAATTTGTTATGAGCTACCCAAAGATTATATATTTTATCGTCTAAATTCCTACACACCTAATGCTATTATCCTTGTAATTGATAATTTTCTGTTTTGCCTAAACTAATTCTTCAATTTGCAACTTCTGTTTTTACCTAATTTCTGCTTTGGACATGAAATTTATACCGTCCCTTATTTGTGTTTATGTAACTATTGTCATTTGTGCAGGTTATCTGTAAGATGTTCTATGATATTCGATATGAATCATAAAATTACAGTTAATACCGCTGTTACCCTCCAAGAAAAATAAACGTAACGCATTTTGCGGAGCGAAAACGAACTGCATACGGACCGCCATATCACTAACACTTGCATAGTTTTTCATATAAAAATACGACGAAATTAATTCTGCGTAAAACTCTTCGTAAACGTGCCGTTTTTTACGGTACAAAATGGAAGTGATTTTGCGTAATGGAAACGAACGTATTTAAAACAAAAAGTACCTAAAACAATCCGTTTACGTGCCGTTTTTGCGATACGAAAACGAACTGTTTTTTCTTAATGGTAACGGCATTAACTGATTTTTCTTATTCGGGCAGCCATGTTGACAGAACACTTTAATTGTTTTAGTTGATGTTTGAAGTGTAATGATCTGATTGTTGTTAAACAAAATCAGCTTTTGTAAGTGTTAATATAATAGGTATTTATAAAACGTTTGTAGTATATTTATATCTACATATCTATATTTTGTAATAGCCAAAGAATTCATAATCATTCACAATATATGCAACATTAATTCTTCAGTATAAAAAAGCTTAGATTATTTCGATAGAGAAAGAAATTCAGTACGGAAACAGAACGTTTTGCAGATACAAAAACGTACCGCTTCAGTGTTACGTAAACGCAACACTCTGGTATTACGAAAAGGGACCGCTTTAGTGTTACGTAAAAGTACTACTTTAGCTTAGCCTTGGCGTACTACCAATACATTCAAACTACTACTTTTTTTTTCTAATTCTCTTATTCCGAAATTAACGTTTACGGTGCATTTACGTATCGCAAAATCGGTTCGTTTTCGTAGTCTTGTATGAAAAAATGACTTCGCCAACGTTTCGTTTTCGTGCCGGTTTTCTTAGAGGGTAGTAGTAACCAAGTCTTTTGCGCCGACGAAATCACTTGTTTATTAACATTCTTTAATGAAAGATGGCAGGCACAGTTTGAAGCCGAGTCAGCGCACCGCCGCCGCTGGATTTTTGCTAAGTCTAGCCACTAACAATCTACCCTGCGTTTACACAGGACAATTGGGGACAAACAATTGAAAATATATCCCTATTCACACTAGGCAATTTAACTTTCGATACTCTCAGTTTGTAGGAGAGAGGTAAGGGGAATGGAAAGGAATAAAACTTGCTCGTACTGGCTGAAGATTATTTTGACATTTTGTTTTTAGAACTTTTATAATAATTATAATTAATTGAATAAAAATATTTTTATTTTCGCATGTATTTTTTCACATAAAAATCAGAACAAATAAATCACAGGGTATCAGAAAAGACAATATAGAAAACAAAAATGGCTGAAATCGAATTGCCTTGTCTGAAAACAAGAGGCAAGTTTAAAAAGGAATCATAGAAATAGGCGAAAATGTGAATGGGGACTTAATATTGATTGTCAAAAAGCGATAAATTGTTCGTAACGTTGGCGTCCATACAATTGTGAAGATAGTACACTTTTTAGAAACTGTCGTTGGTGTCGTTTCGCGCTTTGAATTTGTTTTATTTACATTTTCAGAGCATTTTTACAATTAATTCTGTAATACAACGTACCACGACCAATTTGTTTTATTTACATTTTCACAGCATTTTTACAATCAATACTGTAATACAACGTATAAAAATCTCGAATAGAATTAATTTTTTTCAAATTTTCCTACTTTTGCAATTGCTTTCATTTTTTCTTTCAAAATACAACTACTCTAAATTTAATCACTTGCCGAATTTGCTGTCTTCAAAAAATTAGACAAAGTGACGTAGGCAATGAGAGTGTGTAGTGAAAAATGCTACTGTGTTCTCAAAACTACTCGTTTAAACACCGGGTTAAAAGAATAAAGCCGTCGTTTCAAGAATTTTATGATGAAAAAGTGTTAAATATTGAATCTTTTGTCTCTGTGATAAAATTATGCACTTGTTACTAAAGTAATTCGGTAGTTTCTATTGGTAAAAAGCATTATTATAACCTGAAATATAATGTCTGACTCATTTTACATCATATATGTGTGGTCGAGAATGTGTAAACTTTGTTTTTATTTTATTGAAAATCCGTTATAATAATTTAGTATCCGCTTCAACACTGCTGCGATTTTTTTTTTGTATTCTTAAAGTCTAATCTTTACCTTAAACGTAATTTTCGCTTTGGAGTATTACATTAACCACCTCAAACAAAATGTTCGCTTTCCACAAGAAATACATGTAGTAAAGAATACAAAATTTAGTTTCGGAACTTTCGTTACGGAATTTGGTTGGGGTGTTACAGGGATGTTTATCACATTTCGTTATTTGCCATAGACCCATGCAACAAATATTAAAGTTCTGATAATTGTTTGGTCAAGCAATTTTTGACATTTAAAAAAAATGTGAACACATTTTATGGTATTTAAATGAATATTATTATAATAATTCATTTGAATATGAATAACGGCCTTTTCTTTCTACACTGCTCTATACCGTAATTTCCGAGTAAAGATATGTGTGTTTCAAGCAAAAATTACGTTTGCATTAACATAAAAAGAACCGTGCAGATATTATATTCAATAGAATACCCTCGATAACAAATGTTAAATATTTCATTACCAAACTATTTTCGGAACATTAATTTCTTATGCAGGTAGCAAAAAAATGCCTACACTGCTATTGACAAACATCCCTGTAACAGTTGCAAATTCTGCCACGTTTTCCTCCCTCTTCACATTAGACAATTTTAATTGCTGCAACTCTTAGTTTGTAGAAGAGAGGTAAGGAAAATGGAAAGAAAAACACGTGCTCGTACTTCCAATTTCTTTTGTTGTTGTAGCGGCAACTGTGTGCTGGGGTGACAGCCCTTGGCCGAAGAATTGCTCTTCGGGTCAATCCGGTCCATAGAACCGGCTGTCGTAAGATCACCGGTTTATCGTGGTGTTATAATTATAAAAACTTTTTTTTTTATTTTTTAATGTACTTTATCAGACAAAATTCAAAACGAAATCAAAAATTGACGAAACTGAATTGGGGATCATAAAATTTGCCACAAGTAAAATTTCCCAGTGTGAATGGGGACATGCCAAAGGTAAATTTCGTTAGCTTTTCTACATGTATTTCTTATGGGAGCGAAAATTCCATTAAAGGTGATTCTAGCTCTCAAGCAAAAAACGCTGAGTAATTCATAAAATCTTTTTTTTTGTCCGTTGTACCATTTGGTACGCCATAGACCCATGGTACTTTTTAGTTTAAAAATAGTACCCTCTTTATCATCCCTGCCTGAAGTTTTTTTTTTCAATGAAGAACCGTTATTTACGTTCTGTAGTGAGTTGGAAGAATGGCAAAATTTAGTTCATTCATTTGTTTGTGTGATCACGATTGAATCTGAAATGTGTGCGAAAACAACAACGAAAGTTATGCCAGAAGCATCAATCAAACCGAATTTTAACAGCGTTTCGAACGGTTCCACTCTGACATCGATTAAGCAGCGCATAACCACGTGTCTTCATCATTGGCGGCAAAAGCTTCCTCCCAAACGAAGCAAAAAAACCAAATCCATAACATCTGAACACCAGCATCCCGAGGAGGAAAAGTGCAATTGCCAGCAAAGTGGTGGTGGCAGTAGTAAGTGGTTTAGGAGATATTCACGCAAGGAGTTTTTCGCGTCCTCCTGTACATCGTCCACCTCATTCGTGCAACGTACTACGGTCTATAAAGCATTCAATACGAAATTACAACAGATCTTTACATCGCCGCACGAAGTCAAAACACAACAGGCTCCAGCTGCAACAATCGGCAGCAAGGGCCCACCACGCACATGTGGTCATAAAGTTGAGATTGCTGCCAAACTTTTGTCATCAAATCTTACTGCTGGATCATCTGCTACAACCGGAGCCAAGTCCTCTAATACGTCGTTAGAGAATTATCTTTTCTGCCAACAGCGGAGAGGTTCAGCCGATAGTGCTTACCACAGTATACAGGATCACTTTGAAATCTTTCAAAGTTCTGTAATCTCAAGTGCCGCTTCAACTGCCAACGACGGCATCGACGACATGACTATAACGGATTTAACATTTCTGGAAATACGTGATGAGTATCCCGATTTGGATACGGAGATTCGTAGCATTCTGACAACACGTGCTCAGAATGGGGCCACTATATCGGATATTCGAGGTGAATATAATACAATTTTAAGTACATTGTTTAAGTAGCTGTTGTTGTATAGTGTCGTGGTGACAGCCCTTGGCTGAAGAATTCCTCCTTCGGGTCGATACGGTGCATAGAACCGGCTGTCGTGATAATGTGTTTTGTCGGCTTAAACATTGTTTGGCGACAGCCCCGATTAAGGTTTGTGTTTTTCGGTGACACCCCAGCCACAAACAAAAAGTGATCGTTAAAAATCATTCAATGACGAAAATGGGGGCTGAGGCCAATAGAAAGCTTGGCAAAGCATGTGGATAATACTCATTTTCAAATCAAATGAAAAGAAACAAACGTTCTCAGAATTTTTTCCCAGGAACAATTTTAAAATTTTCCATCATCCCGGCCGGGAAATATTAAATATAAATTTGATCTGCGTTGAACCACTTTTTTCTCTCTGAAAAAGGAAAAAAAAATACAAATTGAGCGAATGAACACACTCATTATTAAAATCGGAACAAGAAGTACTCAGTTCAGCACCATTAACTGCTCCGAAAATGTTAGCAATCTATAAATTTTAACGTTTAAAACCCCGAATTTTAGATAATTTACTGACGTTAGCGAAAAAATCAGGCTTAAAATCGTGATTTTAAAAAAGAATATCGTTGTTTTTAGATTTTTCCTCGCATTTTCGTTAATTTTCGTCTCTTTCTGGCTTAAATCTAAACACAAATTTGCACCATCGATAGAACTTTTGATTCTAAGCAGAAAACATAAAATAAAAAAATCGGCGGTCTCCCATAGTTTCCGAGATATGGGCCTCGAAAGTTCAGACGTATAATTCAGATACTAAGCCATATCTGTGAAACTTTTCCTTTTTTATTAAACAATATGGGTATCGTTGTAAAAGTTTCCCAGTAAACCAAATTTGCCGCCAATGTCTGATATCAGACAATTCTGAACAATATCTAACCTCTATCGAACTCTATTCTTACCGAAATCGTTACGAATTCTATTCGATTTGTCTCAGGATTTTTTATTTATTATGTTAAGAAATATCTGAACGAATTCGGCCCGAATTCTATTAGACTTGTCTGTGGGATATTTATTAATGTTTTGTTCAGACTTCTCTTATCGAACTCGCAACGAATTCTCAACTATTTATCTGAGGTAGTCTATTCGTTTAAAATTTTTGTTATTTCCCAGTAAACCAAATTTGCCGACAATGTCTGATATCAGAAATTTCTGAACAATATCTGAACTCTATCGAGAATTCTTACCGAAATCGTTACGAATTCTATTCGATTTGTCTCAGGATTTTTTATTTATTATGTTCCGAAATATCTGAACGAATTCGGCCCGAATTCTGTTAGACTTGTCTGTGGGATTTTTATTAATTTTTTGTTCAGATTTCTCCTTTCGAACTCGCAACGAATTCTGAACTATTTATCTGAGGTAGTCTATTCGTTTAAAATTTTTGTTATTTGCTTTATATTTTACAGTTGTTGTTCTTGTATTCAGATGTGTCGGAACTAATTCTGAACGAATTCTTAACTGTTTGTCTGAGGTATTTTGATATTTAAAATTCAAATTTTGAACGTTTGGTTAGCTTAGCTGTGCGAGGGATTTTTATTGTCTTCGGAGGAAAACTCTACTGTCGGTAGTTCTCGTTAAATGCAAAACTGGTTGCCCTTAAGTGTATAGCCACTAAACATAGTTACAGCACAATTATTGCTTGCAAAACTGCAGACACCCCTGCTTGTAACTAAAAGTCTTTCCGAACGCTTTTTATTTATTTTTATTTTTTATTTACTTATTTCATATAATAATACTAAAGCCTTCAAGGCCAAAATTTGTATTACATGGTAATATACTCCTAAATAGAATCTTAAGCTAAAACATAACCAATAGCACTATATATTTTACATATTTGGCTCCCCAGCCATAATTACATTAAAACAAACAAAAAAGGAAATGAATATTAGTCCTAATTAGTAATTCGTGACAAAATGTAACCATTAAACATTTACACATTATATTGATATTTAGCAGTTAGAAAAAAGCACATACATATGTCAGTGATGACAAAAATGGTTCATTATCTTCAAACGAAAAGAGTTATTTGAATGGGAGAAAACACGCAGTTCTAGGGGCAGATAATTCCAGATTCGGGCAACTCGAACTAGAAAAGATCTCTCAAATGTTGCATTAAAAATTCTAGGTATAATAATTTGAATATTTCTACTAGAGAGAGAGAAGCTAAACATACGACATAACAAAGCAGGTACACCAGACTTTACCACTTTAAAAAACAGAAACATGTTTCTATAATTAACAAAATTGCTAAACGAGGTCCCCAAAAAACGTTCTACGTATTGAGAAATATGCTCACGCCTACGAACATTATATACAAATCGTACCACGATGTTAATGGCCCGTTTTAATTTCAATATGTTGTACTCAGTTGTACCAGTAATCACCTCAAGCCCATAATTAAACAGTGGCATTAGAAGAGCATATCCCAATCTATACTTTACCCAAGCCGGTAAATAAATATTCGTTGAGTATAATCTACGTAATATGCTATACATTCTGCTATGAATAGAGTTAATATGAGAATCAAAATTTAACTTTCCATCAATGATAACACCCAGACAGCGATGCTGATCAACAAAAGCCACTCTAGACTGTCCCAAAAAGATGCTCAACTCAGGTGCATTGCCACCAAACATAACAGCTTTTGTCTTAACAGGGTTTATAGCCAATGAATTTTGAGACGTCCATTCTAGTATACGGCTAAGGCAAAAATTAATGTTGCTTTCTAAAAAATCTGAAAAAACACGGTCAGCTCCAAAAAGAACAAAAACATCATCAGCAAATAGATACAATGAACACATTTCCTCACGCAGACACTCAGAAAGGCTATTGACATATAATATAAAAAGTAGAGGTCCCAGCACCGATCCTTGCGGAACACCAGAAGTTAAAGGAATAATACGAGAAGTTCTTCCGTTGAAATTAACATACTGAAATCTATCAGATAAGTAAGACATAATCAATTTACAAGCTGATCGAGAAAAACTAAACTCATCCCTTAGCTTTATAATCATAGAGTTATAACAGATTGAGTTAAAGGCTTTGGACAAATCTAGAGAAACTAAAACACTAAGCTTATTTCGATTCAAGTCTTGTCTAATAGTATCAGTAAGATGCAAAAGTAGAGAAGTAGTACTATGGCATTTCTGAAATGCGTACTGCCCCTTAAAGATTTTTGATTTAGTATGTAGCAAAATCTGGTCTTTCAAAATATGCTCACATACTTTAGACAGAACAGGAAGTATTGATATTGGCCTTAAGTCATCTTGGGTGTTAACCACTTTACTTTTAGGAATCGGCACAACCCTAGCAGTTTTCCAAGCCGATGGAAATACAGAACATGTAAGTATCGAGTTAATTAAATGAATTATTAAATCAGAAATGTGAGGAAATATGATTTTCAAAAACTCAACAGAAATTCCATCCACACCAACAGACTTAGACTTCACTTTATTTAAAGCAACAGCCACATCCTCATAAGAAACACAATAAAAAGAGAAATCATTGTCAGCATCAGGAAAAAAATTTAAATTGACGTTGTCAACGTGTGTATTAGATGATATACCACCTGCAAAAAAGTTGTTGAGATCCTCAACATTACAATCATAACATAAATCGTCATTTGCTAAACAACCTGATCCTCTGAGAACACGCCATAATCCATCAGAATCCAAATTGCTAAACTGTTTAGAACAAAATCTCCTCTTTTCCCGTCGAATAACTGATTTGGCTCTATTACGGTATTTGCAATAAAGTCTCCAGTTCTCAATGGTTCTATTCTGCTGATAGGCACAGTATGACAAATCTCTTAGAGATTTAGCAAACCGTATGTCAATAGAGTTCATCCAGTCATCATTACATGAACGGATTCTTCTTCTAACAATAGGTACAAACGAAAATAGTTCAGCAATAAGCGAAGAAATAAGACAATATTTAACATTAACATCGGCAGCTGTAAACAAAAAAGAAGAATCAAACAAAGACAAACAAAGCATCAAACCATTCCAGTCGATGTTCCTATAATCATAGAACTCAAGAAATTTATCAAAATGGTTAATATTAATGTCAAAAGAAGCAAAAATGAGTGCATGATCGGAAATCGATGGGCATTGTGCTTGGTTGGACATTTGAACAATAGAGATATCACTAACCAACATAAAATCAATTAATGAAGATGTTCCATGCGCAACATCATAGTGAGTAGGCCTAGAATTATGTAAAACAGATAAATCTAATCGAAGAGACAACGAACGAAGCAGTGCCGATGAGGATAAGTTAAACATATTACAGTTGAAATCTCCCACAACTATAACATTCAAATAATTTAAAAATAACTCATAATGGAGTTCTTCAAAGGTAGCAATGTCAGCAGGGGGAGGTAAATAAACTACGCCAAACAAAACACTCGCTCTACCAGAATATAACTCAATAAACAGAGATTCGCACTTCCCCAAAATAGATGTTTTAAAAACTACTTTATGCTTAAGTTTACTTGCAACATAAATCCCAACTCCACCTCCTCTCGAGTTGCGCCGGTCATTCCGTAGAATGCTATACTCTGGAATGTTAACTGCACGACTAGAGACATCAGATTTCAACCATGTCTCGGAAATGCCTATAACATCTAGATGCGAAAAGCTCAATATTGATTTTAACTCATCAAATTTCGTAGAACCTGTAGAAGGTCTAATGCTCCGACAATTTAAATGAGCAACGTTTAATTTACCGTTACAAGTACGTAGAGATGAGTTAAGGAAAATATTGTCACTAATCACCGGACCAATACATAAATTAGAAGACATCAATGTCAAAAAATGCAATTATTGAGGGGAACCAAACATAAAATAAAAGTGATACAAAACTCTTATTCAAAAAATTAATATTATAATATAATTTCATTATTTTTAATAACACAGCTGATCATTTCAGCGGGAAGAGATCGTAGTATTAAATGCTTTGCCAAGCAATTTGAAAATTCAAATAAAAAAAACTAAATTTTGAAAAGTAAAAAAAAGCTAATCAATAGAAAGGCAGCTTCAATCAAGATTTAACAAACAGTGCCACTAAAATGTGACAAATATCCAATTAATAACTTATTAAATCAAGATTAGAAACTATCTATAGACGAGGTTACAATTAAATATTCAATCTGAGCAATGAAGGAGCTGCACACATTGGTTGATATCTCGTAAAACTTCCTTGCCATCAGGTAGCATCAGTTTAGCTCTAAGCTTGTCACCATTTAAAATCTTAAACTTAGTCACGATCTTTTTGTTACGTAGCTCTCTACAAACAGCATTGAGGTGACCAGCAGCAGGAGAATAATGATCATTGAGATAAACTCTATTCACCAGATCACTACCAACACCATCGAGAATATCACAAATGCGCAGTGTTCGAGATTTAAAATACTCTCTCATAATGGAATCGCGGATAAATACATCGTTCAGCTTCACTAGGATCTGCTTCTGTTTATTAATATAGCATACGTGATTAATATCCTGCCGTACGACCTCAATCCCATAAAAAGCACCAAGAGCAATCACAGGGGCAACCAGATCCTTAAGGCCACCAGGCAAACCACCAATCAGCACATCAGCACGATTAAGTCTACGGTGCAATATATTATTCTCAACTTCTAGAGCAGCTATTTTCGAAGATGTTGCAGTCTCAACCGTATCAATCCGGGTATTACATTCAACAATGTCATCCTTCATCTCAGTATAGCAGGAACTCACCTCAGCCTTTATATCATTCAAAGCCGATTTAATAGATTCCTGCTCAGTCTGATATTTTTGCATAAAATCATCCAATTTCTTCGTTAAATTCACCATCGCATTAGTAAATCCACCGCCATTATTGCCATTTTTGAGGTTAGATTCACAATTATTACAAATGAATGCACAATACTTCAGCGATTTCAGTGCCAATAATTCCTTATCAGACATCTTTGCACAAGAAGCGTGCAACCAATGTGAACAGATCTTGCACTGGATACTCCCTTGAGTCTTAGTAATAGAGTCACTGCAAGCTCCACACTTGGTTGTTTTAGCACCCGGCATTTTGTGTAAACAGCAGCAAACAAAACAGCAACAATGCAAATGTAGCAACAAATAAAAATGGCAAACACCAACAGCAACAACACCAATAACAGCCAAAGATTGTGCAACCAACTTTAGTTTCAAAAAACAATTTTACTTCCAGTAAATTTATCAAAAATCTTCATAAAATTTCATTCACTTGAGTAATTAATTATAAAAAGCAGCAAACAAAACAAAGCAAAGTGGTTGAAAAACAAAGCAAAAAGCAAAATAAAAAAGAAATGATCAGCTGCAGTAATAAACACGACTATTCAGGCATAGCGTTGCCAACTGAATATGTTTTACTCTTTTTTGTAGAACAAAAATATTTTCTTCTTTTTGATTGTTTGCATTCTGAATTTACCATGACATAAGCTCAGAATTCGGTTCGAAATGTCGGTAAAAACATCAGAATTTAATAAGACTTCATGCCAGAATTCTGACCGAAGTCGTTCAGAATTAGTTCAGAATTCGATACGCGAAATCGAAATTTCCTTTCGAATTTCCCAAGACTACAGTTCAGAATTCGTTCAGAAATCGCCTCGAAATGTCGGCAAAAACATCACAATTCCCTTAGAGAAGTAGTTCAGAATTCGTGTCAACGTTCTCATATGTTTTTCGTTATGAACTCGCTAAGAATTCTGATTCGAAATCGGAACATTTTGCCGATTGTTGTACATAATTCTGGCCGAATTCTGAAGGCTTGGTTTGCTGAGTATTGCTTGGATTTGTTAGACTTTTGTGTGTGCAAATTGGGTAAACTAGAAAAAAATCGGCGACTATGAACATTTAAACAAATTTTAAATATTTTAAAATATTTAATTAAAAAAAATGCTATAAATTTAAATATATTTCCATAATATAGAAAGTAGTGTTCTCTTCCATACGATCTAAAAACTAACACAATTGGTCAATCCGTTCTTGAATAGCAAGCTTTTTGGTAAAGCTCAAAAATGTATGTATTTTTTTTTGCAATTTTAAACTTTTCGACACAAAAAAATGATAGCAGGCCTTTATACGATTATAAAGAAGCGTCTCATTTCTTCTTTAAACAAAAATTTTCGGGAAACGTAAATTACCAAAATTCCCATGAAAAACCACTAGTACTTGCGCTTTGAAGTATCTAATAATTTTTCAAAACCAAATAAATAGTGTGATTCAATGGTTTTGGAGGCGATAACGAAATGACGAATACACCTAAAATATCTGTTTCATACAACTCTGCAGTATCTCAATGCACCGAGTCTCCAGATGAGGCATGTCCATAGCTAAGGCCTTCATGTCCATAGCTAAGGCCTATTGATTTCAGAGCATCCTCAACTTGATAGCAAAAAAATATTTTTCTAAATTTTAAAAATCAACATTAAAATTTGTGCTGGGATCCGTTGGGATCATAACTTAACCGCTAATGTCCTTACGAGTCAAAATATGCAAAAAAAATTTAGAAGGGACTAATGGGGGTATTCGTGGCATATACTTATAAGTATCAACGAGACGTGATTTTTTTTTCTTGGTCGACTTCCCATAGATTCTTAGTCGTTCAGGTGCACGCGAAAGGTCCGCGACGGCTTTTATAAGATAGCTTTATGTAATTGCCGAAATTTGTCTTAAGGTAACAGTTTTTCTTTTAACAACTGCTACCAAGCTTTCTGATACAGGTCGCCACAGATCAAAAATCCAAATAAAACCAGCGGGCAGTCACAAAAATACACGTCTCTTTGTCAAAAACGTGCATTTCGTTGTACGAGTAATACAGAAAAAAGGTCTAGAATTTAAATATTTTGCTTTGTTGTGATATTTTTCAAAAAAAAACTCTGAATACTAAAATCAATATTAATGATGTAGTGGATATACAGTGCCACTTGCCACACAGCTAACGAAACAATACCACTTTTGCGGCCCTTAAAATTTATCCACCCACCAAAATTTAATCACCCATTATTTGAATCAAATCGTATGTTTCTTTATTCGTGATACTCTATAAATTTCTTCGATGTTATTCAAATTTATATTAAACGATGCACTTGATTATCGTATTTATTCGTTCGTACCTTTTTTGTTTCTTTCAGACGACTATCGGAAACTCACGGGTATGCCATTTCCCGTCTACGATTCTGTCACTGATTTCCTACTTACAATACCACACGTCACAGTCTATTGCAATGAGCATGGTACACGGATTTTCAATGTACGGCCGATGGAAAAGACCAAGCATATCCTTGACATGGTTATGCAACAAAAAACGTCTCAGGAACCCATGCAAAAACCAAATCAACACGGACGCTACTATCGAGAACACCAACGTAATCAGAACTATTATCCAAGTAATTGGCGATTTAATAGCAGTTTTAGACGGCACCAGCAGCAACATCAACAATATCAGCGAAAACAACCACCTCCTTATGCAGAGAAAGATCATCTGATTAATAAGGACAAAAATTTGCCATTGAATGCGTGCAACGATAACAATTTGTCGCGGGAGGATTCCGAGGGTTTCGTTGAGAACAACTGGTATTACAATGATAATTGCAATTATCTGTAAGTTGAGTTTAGTTTATAGAATTGGCCAGCCCTAATACAAGTATCTTCTTAAGAGTAGAACTAAGTGATGGTGCGACTGTCGTGTCATCTTACATGCTCATGCTTTTAGACAAAAGGTCAACTATACAAATACTAACGCCCGCCCCATAAGAACCTTAAGTTAGTATTACGCCGCACTGGCTGCGTTGAATAAAACGCTTTGGCCTGTGAGCTACTTATAATGCACAAAAATCATTTTTATTTTAACTGGTTTATCAATCATGCAATACGATTTCATTTATGTGACCTCGATAGTCAACCCAATATTCCCTCAACTTATTGGCTGTTTTTCCTTAGTATCAAAAATGATATTTGGAAGATGATATAGATTTTAGGGACTATCTTGACAATACCGAAGTTTAATGTCCCATGTCGGAAAATTGACAACGCCAAGACGTCAGATATTACGATTACCGAAACTAGCGAGCAAGTAGTAGATTGTTTTATGGGTATTGTGAGATAGCATAGATTTGTAGATGTCATCACATCAAAATCTATAAGTATACCAAACTGTGACTATAGTGGGTACTATTGTTGGCCAAAGAATTTGCCTACTCCGGTCCACAGAACCCGCTGTATGTTGTGTTGTGTGTATGTCCTCCAATCTTTAGATGTGTGCCTCAGTCAATTTCGCTGTCCATTTAAAGTAAAGTATCAAATTGATAAATAATAATAACGTGAATGCCCATTTACCTTTTATTGTTGGCCCAATTAAATGTCTTGGGAGGGCCGTGGTGTGATGGATAGTGTGCTTGACTATCATACAAGTAAACAAACCCACGTTCATCTAGCAATAAATATGCCGACGACTTTACCAGTAGGATAATAATTTCTAAACCATGAAAATATTCTACACAAAATACATTAGCCGTTTGGAGCCGGCGTTAAAAAGTAGGTAGTTGCCACCAGTGAGTACAAGAGTTATCCCTCCCAACATTTGGAAGTTTCTTTCTTCGTCCATCGTAAAATACGTTACGCTTTAGTCGCTTCCAGACGGTAATTGGAAGATAGTTTGAAGTTTACAAGAACGATTTACATCACAGTCGTCTTTAAATCAATCAGACGGCAAGACGGAAGTGACTTTCTTAAAGTTACCTCTTGGGGTACATCTTCTCTACACGGAATACACTTTTACGATGAAAAAATGGTATCGCAGACGATGAGTTTCAACTTCATAGCGGCACTTCTAATTCACTTCCGCGATAGAGAATTGGCAGGGATGTGGAGCACAGCTCACCGATTTGAGAGAAGAATTCCCGTGTTCCTTAATAGGATGTTGTGGGAAGTAAGTAAGGAGTATAGTCAAAAAACTCTGAACAGACCCTAGTACATGAACTAATACGATACTGATATCGACTTTTTTTAAACTTGCTTCAATTCCATCCTAACTTTTTTCATCAATAGAAAGGTTTGTGCAATATTTGCACTTATAACTATAGTAAACAGGTAAGAAAGAATTTACCACGTTATACCAACACAAAGCGACCTACTTGACACAAAGGAATACCTGTATATGGACTTTGATTGAAGCATTTGTAAATTATTGCCAATGTTTTTCAGGTTAAATCGCATTTGCAATCAAGAAACTGTACCACCTATCGTGTCGTCGCAAATGGTTGTTCCGTCGGATCTCTATGCCGTTAATAATGAACAGCAACAACTGTTGGTCGCCGATCCAATACCACCTGCTGCGCCACCTACCACGGATTTCAATAATTTTGATGTGAATGTTCCCACTTACGAGAACAACATCAATCATTTGAATAATCTGTACAAGCTGCAAGAACAGCCAACAAATGCTAATAACATCGTGGTAGTGAATCCCAGACGTTCGTCTATTTTACCGTACAAAAGTTCAATGCCCAGATCAAGTAGATCTTCATCGCCCACAGCCAAGAGTTGTCATACCAATGACTCCATGTTTACGGACAATGATTATGAGGCGCATCTCCTGGATTTCCTCTTGCTCGGAGATGATTTCTTCTTGTATATGGCCCGCATGGAGCTTAGGTGTAAATTTAAAAAACGTAAGTAGGGTAATTGGATTATTTGTAGAAAATGCAATCAGTTTGAATTTTCTTTACCTTTCCAGATCAGAGAGTTTTACAATCCGGTCTTTGTGTCTCGGGCCAAACCATCAACGCTGCTAGAAAGCGCATTTGTGCCATGAACGGTAATGGTCGTTCGATTATTCTAAATATTGGTTCGGTGAATATAATGCAAGGACGGCAGTTTATACAAATCCAGCATGAATTCCGCGAACTCATCGTTACGATGCTTAAGAAAGGCATCAAACCGATTCTAACTACATTGGCCCCGTTGGCCAACTATACGCATAATACTGAAATGAAACAGACATTAGAACGCTTTAATGCATACGTTAAACGTGAAGGTGATAGTAAGAACTTGATTGTTATCGATATCTGGAAGTGCCTGGTGAATGAAAAAGGACATGTGCTGTTCGACTGCTATCAAAAGTAAGTAGAATTTTTTGTCATTTCAAATAAATTGAATCCTTTTTTAAAATGTTGCAACTATCTTAAGTTGATGCAGCTTTTTAAAACCATTTTAACTACTTAGTAGGGACATAAATACTGTTACAATATTGAACACACCCATTTCAATAGTAGAACTGAACATACCCCGGTAATGTCATATGGGGTTTGAAAGCTAACCTCAATAGCGTTAGTCTGTAACGGAATTTAAAAATTGTTTCAACATTCATCATGGAGTGGTCAGATAATGAGAACCGTATCGCTGTAATAGCGCTTTTCAAGTGTGAAATGAAAAAAGCGACGTTTTCAAAACGCTCCGGCCACTAGGGATTAGCCGCTTGTTCGTCTACCGATGCATCAAACTGTTTGAGGAGACTGGAGATGTAAAAGACCGCCACCGGTCGGGCCGCCCACGCTCTGTTCGAACACCGCATGTCATTAAAGCCGTTAAATCAAGAAATCACAGAAATCCGCTCCGAAAACAGAAAATCAGGGCCCGTGAGATGAATATCACGCAAAAGTCCATGAGTCGAATCATTAAAAAAGACTTTGGACTTGGAGCTTTCAAACGACGTACCGGGCATTTATTGACCGCAGCTTTAAAAAAATAGGATTGAAAAATGCAAACATCTTTTGGTGAAGCACACGCTGATAACTTTTTAAAGTTTAAAGCCAACTACCATTTGCAAACAGTTAACCGTGGGTTTAAAAAAGAAACGTTGTGCAATTTTGTATTTATTAATTTTCGTGTTAAAGCCGGTTGGGTTTATCACATTTTTATACCCTACTTCACGCTGTGGTATTATAATTTGGTGCCGATGTTTGTTGCACCTAAAGAGAAGAAATAATAGCTCGTCTCGGAATCAATATCTGATTCCGTCAAGCGATGCCAGTCCGTCTGTCCACCTATCGCTGTAATCAAAGTACAGACCGCAAAAATGGATCGTTCTCGACGAAGCTTTTTACATTTTTTAGGTCTTAGACTAAGACAAGCCCTCAGAACCCCACCCTCTATAAGCTACATTTAAAACCGATCTTGCTCAAGTTTGGTATATTACATTATGAGATATTTATAACCAAACATATTAGTGCATGTTTTCTAAAATCTATCGTGGATGGGTTATTTTCGATTTGAAGTCGTGCCGTCCTACACATTATAAATTCGATTTTCCTCAAATGAGGATAAGTGCGTAAAACCGATCGACATAATTATTTCCAATAATCGGTTTCTTACTCGATTTGCGGTCCACTTTTTCTTATTTAATTAAATAACGCTCACACTAAGAGAATATTTCGTTTTGTGGAATGGTAGTGGCAATTATGTAGTGGCGAAAGTAGCGCCAAAAATGTAACGGATACAAGTTTTGAATCGTTTGAACTTTCGAATTTAATTCCATGGTATGTGCTCTGATGTATTGAAACCAAATCGTTTTATTTTTTAATGAGCCTTTATGTGAAAGGTGCCTCCAGATTCCTAGTCCTGCTGCTATAAAAGTTAATTTTTAAACCAGATCTTATAAAATTCCGTACAAAAGCGATGAGTCTTTTGTATAACTTAGTGGTGTAAGGTATAATATATAGTCTTCTTTCTCCGAAAATACTCTTTAGATTTGTTATATCCGTGAAAATTGAATGTCACTTCTGTTTTGGCATCTCTCTTGCGATTTTCTTTATAAGGCACGCTCAGACAATCCTAATAAAAATGGATGGTTCGGAATGATTAACTTCACGACGACTTCACTTCACTCTTTTGTATATTTTAGAGCAGCTTTTGTAGACGTTGGAAAAAAACACCAATGAGTACGTTTCATATGTTTGCATTATTAACCAAATGTAGAAAAAATTGTGTTAATATATCGCACCTGTCCAACAAAATGGTATTAACTCAAAATGTTCAGAATTTTACTTTAAGTTAGAAAACTATTTTCATAGCAACACATTGTACAAGTCTTTCGTCGATATTCATATTTTAGAGCACTTAAAGGCATGAGATAATAGCTTTTTTGGCTGTAATAATATCGATTTCAAACAAAAGTCAATGTGAACGAAAACCAGTCTCTCACTTTCGTATCAAAAAGAAAAGCACAAACTTTTGACAATTCGTTCGTTTTTTTAAGACGTTTACGAGTATTTATTCCATTATTGGGTTTCATATGCACGAGGTGGGTGAAATCAACAAATAAAATAAAATTGAAAGACGTTTTACACATTTTTTAATGCAGAAAGTTAGAGAATATGTGATGCAAAACATTTAATCGATTTATTATTATTAGAAGTCATTTTAAACTAATTTTGACGAAAACCTTATCTTGTATGTACATACGTGTACGAGGGCTGCTATATATATTTCTGGCCTAATAATGAAAATGCGAATATTTATCATCAAAAATGGTTTTATTGTTTTCCAAAGTATTCTCCAGCATGATTTTATACTTCTGCATGCGCTCAAACCAATTGTCGAAGAACTTTTTCCACACCGATTGAGACACCTCCAAAACATGGCTTTTTGAACGCTTCAACAGCATCTTCTGGCGGCAAAAATCGTTGACCGCGCATGTTTTTCTTGATCTGCGGCAATAAAAAAAAGTCATTAGGTGCCAAGTCAGGGCTGTACGGCGGATGACCCCTCAATTCGACGTTTTGGCCGGTCAAAAAGGCGCTGGTTTGAGCCGATGTGTGAGAGCTCGCATAGGCATGGTGCACAATGATTCGTCTTCTCTTGTTCGTTTTTCGAATTTCTCCGAAGACTTCAGGCAACCAGTTTTGCCAAAGAAACAGGCGACCATTTGCTTCGAAGTGCTTCTTTCACGAACAAATTTCGTTAGATTTGGCTCGTCTTCGAAGACCCACACGGTCGATTGATGTTTTGTTACGGGCTCATGCGCATAGATCCATGATTCGTCACCTGTGACGATCCTTTAAACGTCTTTTGAAGCACCGCAATCGTATTTTTTCAAAATTTCTTCGCACCAATCGACACGAGCCTTTCTTTGAGCGATTATTAAATTGTGCGGGTTCCAAGGAGAACAAACCTTTTTTACGGCCAGGTGTTCATGCAATATCGAATGTTTGCTGGTGGAAGAAATGCCCCAGGATGCCTCTATCTCACGGTAATGTCACATGACGATCTTGCATTATCAGTTCACGTACGGCAACAATGTTCTCTGGCACAACGGCCGTTTTTAACGTCCTTCGTCTTTGAGCGAGCGTAGGCCACGATTAAATTCATTAAACCAGTTTTTAAAATGTTTTAAACATTTTCAAATTTATATTCGATGCTAACTAATAATCATTTCCAACGTTTGATTTTCTCTAAATCTAGCGAACCACGAGTTGTCACCGGTGCTGCAGAATCATATCTATTTTGGAACAATATTGGTCGTCAACGAGTATTACAATTAATCGAATCCCATCTAGAGTATTGAAAACTGCTGAATTGCGAAAAAGAACCGCCACCCTGCACGAAAGTAATGTGATCACTCCAACCAATCAACGCTGCTTTTATTCAAAACACTTGTTTTAAAGAGATAAACGAACCGATTCCAAACGCTGTTTTTACACAAGAAAAAATGTCAAATTTTATGTAGAAATAATTATTGTTTTATGTTGTTCTTAAATGTTTAAATGTTGTGTGTCACGTCCCACTATGTTATTGTTAATTTTGTGTCTTTGCGAGAAATGTAAGGAAACTCCATACTAGTTTTAAGAATAGGTTTATGTGAGTGTTTAGTAATAAGTATAGGCTAGTTTAGGATGTTCTTTCTTTTGCCCCTCTTCTAGGAGAATACGGGCATATCTTAAAATTTTCTAATGATTTTTTGAGGCAAAGAAAAGTCTTGTAAAATTTTAAGATCTGCTCATTTTTAGAGGTTTATCATTCATTTGTCCCATGTCCGGCCGGTCGTCCTTCCTGCCCCAGCTAAGACCTGTCTTGTCTCGTCCTCACCCATACCTTTGCCAAAGTGAATTATTCTTTTGCGTATTAGTGCACAAATATACAAAAGTCAATACATTTACTTTGCTTTCTATTATTAATCAATAGTTTGCTGCCCCGCCCTTATTTCTCTCTGTGTATGCTTGAGAAATCAAAAGTTTAGACTTTTCATAAATCAATGCCGCGGTTGATTTTTGATGTCTTATAAAAGTTTCAAACTTGCGTTTCTTAAGCATTTTGCATGTCTTCATTGTTAGGTGTTGTTGAATAGGAGGTTTATAGAATTTTGATTCGAAATTAAAATGCACTGAAAATATTGAAGTTGTCCCCTTAACAAATTCGAACAATTTTGATATTTTCACTGTAGTTATATTTTGCTTATCACATTAGTAATATTTATTGTGGTTTTGGTTTCGTACTTTCCTTACATTTCCCCTGATAAGAAATTATTTCGCAAAATTGTATATAATTTAAAAAAATCTAAATGTTTGTTTTTCATTTTTAATGTTTATTTTGTTGGTGTTCAAACTGTGCGCTTGTCTTTTGTCTCAGTGTAAAAGTGTGTCAAACTATAACAAGCTCAAGAAAAAAATCAAAAAAAAAGAAATATAAAAAAGCAAACAAAAATAAGTGTTTTTAATTATGTTTTTTATTTGTAATTTTAGTTTTTATATGAGATAATGTTAGGCAAATTCTGGGCCTCTAGAATGTAACTTAATTCTAATGTATTTGATTCCAAATGGCACCATGTGCTACTTTTTAACCAAGTTAGGCGTTGCTACTCTATTGGTGCCCACTATTCAGGATTGTGGAGGTTTACAAAAATCGGACGACAACGCTCCGACTCTCACTTCGGCCCTTTGAACTACTCTGGACTCCGACTCCAGACTCTGCCTAACAACGACGTAGGACGTCTATTCCGAAATTTGACTCCGGTTCCTTTATAAGGAAAAAAAAAAGAAAAACAATAAAAACTTTTATTAAGTGTCTATTTTTAATCAGAGTAATTAATATTCAGGAGATGTTCTTTGTTTTGTGTTGGTTAACGAAAGAAAGTGGAAGTTATGTTTGGGGAACGAGACCAAAAGACTGTGTAGAATTCTTAATTTACTTCACGAGGTTTAAGTCAAACGTGGTTTTAATGCTTATCTGCGTGTTCCTTGAAAAAGTCAATAAAAAACCTACAACACTGAAATTGCGAAAATGTCTGACTATAGAGGCTTTCGGTCCTATTTCACAAGGTTTTTTTTATTAAACCTGGTTTCAAATTCTCAATTATGTGACCACTTAAAGGCCAACAACATGCAAATCGTGAATAGACACTCCAAAATGACTGTAGAATTCTTTATTCTACCTCACGAAGTTTAAACCAAACGTGGTAAAATTCTCTAACACGTGATCCTTAACACAGCCAACACAAAAAACCCACAACACGAGGGTTGCTATTTATATTTTTATGATTATATAATTTATGATTGGAAATGGTTTTATTGTTTTTCAAAATATTCTCCTTTAAGATCAATGCACTTTTGCATGTGCACAAGCCAATTTTCAAAGCACTTTTTCCACTCCGATTGAGAGACCTCCAAAAGATGATTTTTGATCGCTTCAACAGCTGCTTCGGGCGATGAAAAACGTTGACCACGCATTTTTTTCTTGATGCTAGGGAATAAGAAGGAGCCATTGGGTGCCAAATCAGGGCTGTACGGTGGATGGCCCAACAAATCGGCAGCTTGAGTGGTCAAATAGCTCATCGTTTCAGCTGATGTGTGAGAGTTCGCATTGCGATGCAAAATGATCCGTCTTCTCTTTTTATCTTTCCTCATTTCTTCGAACACTGTTGGCAAACAGATGGTTGTATACCACCCAGAATTTACCGTCCTACGTTCCATTAAAGGCACTGTGGCAAATGGCCGGTTATACCGAAAAAAACGCAATCATTTGCTTCGATGTACTTCTTCGACGAACAACTTTTGTTGGATTTGGCTCGTCTTGAAAGACCCATACGGTCGATTGCTGTTTTGTTTCGGGTTCATATGCATAGATCCATGATTCGTCACCTGTGACAATGTTATTAACTGCAGTTATACTTTTAAAACATCTCTTGGCACCAATCCATGCGAGCCTTTTTTGAGCATTCGTCAAATTATGTGGGATCCAACGAGAACACATTTTTTCACGGCCAAATGAACAAGCATTATCTTATTGATGCTAGTCATGCTAATGCCCAAGTATGCCACAATCTTGCACATATTGCTTAAGCAGTTCACGCACAGCATCGGCAAATGGACCGTAGTGGGATGTCCTTTACGAAATTCATCCTGGAGCGAACGGCGTCCGAGACTGAACTCTTGGTACCAGCGATTAACAGTGTTTTTTGAAGGCGCTTTATCGCCAAAAGTCGAAACAAATTGATTTAAACACTCTTGTCTCGATAACCCACGCCGAAAATCGTAAAAAATCATCGCACACAAATATTCAGGGGATATATCCATTTTTTGACTGAGATGAATTTTTCAACACACTGTAAACAAAACCGTTCGCTCTCAAATGACAAAACGTTCTGAGTGAAGTTATGCTAAAAATGTCAAAGTTTCCAGTGGAAGTTCCAGTTTCCATCTGGGAACACCAGTATTGTCACCGAAGAATTGGACCCGAAACATAAATAGCAACCTTCGTACCTACATTACGGCAATGTCTGGCTGTAGAGGCCACCACCCTTATTTCACGAAGTTTCTCTCAAACTTGGCTTCAAATTCTCAGTTATGTGAACACTTAAAGCCTTACAAATGCACTTACAATACCGCGCATACAAACAAGGAGTGAACCGAAAATTAATTTTTGTGATCACTAAATTTTATTTTGTGATCACCAAAAAATTCATATTTTCCCACAGAAAAAAATATTTTTTTGGGAAAACTTAAATCGCTCTTATCTCCTAAAAAATTCATATTTTCCAACCGAAAAATTGATTTAATTGGAAAACTTAAATCGCTTATATCTCCTAAACTAAGCGTCCTAGGACGATCACCAAAAAATTCATATTTTCCCACAGAAAAATTTATTTTTTGGGAAAACTTAAATCGCTTATATCTCCTATGACGAAAAGGAGCCAAATCTGTGTTCAGCAAATCTATCTCCTAAACTAAGCGTCCTAGGAAAGGAGCCAAATCTGTGATCACCAAAAAATTCATATTTTCCCACCAAAAAATTAATTTTTATGGGGAAACTTAAATCGCTTATATCTCCTAAACTAAGCGTCCTAGGACGAAAGAGAGCCAAATCTGAAAAAAAATTCGTATTTTCCCACCGAAAAATTAATTTCTATGGGGAATCTTAATCGCTTATATCTCCTAAACTAAGCGTCCTAGGACGAAAAGGAGCCAAATTTGTGATCACCACAAAAAATCATATTTTACCACCGAAATGTTGATTTTTTTGGGTAAACTTAAATCGCTTATATCTCCTAAACTAAGCGTCCTAGGACAAAAAGGAGCCAAATCTGTGATCACCAAAAAATTAATATTTTTCCACCGAAAAATTGATTTTTTTAAGAAAACTTAAATCGCTTATATCTCCTAAACTAAGCGTCCTAGGACGAAAAGGAGCCACCAGAAAAAACATATTTTCCAACGAAAAATTGATTTTTTTAAGAAAACTTAAATCGCTTATATCTCCTAAACTAAGCGTCCTAGGACGAAAAGGAGCCAAATCTGTGATCACCAAAAAATTCATATTTTCCCCCCGAAAAATTGACTTTTTTTTAAAAAAACTTAAATCGCTTATATTTCCTGAACTAAGCGTCCTAGGACGAAAAGGAGCCAAATCTGTGATCACCAAAAAAAAATATATTTCCCCTCCAAAAAATTGACTTTTTTTAAGAAAACTAAAATCGCTTATATCTCCTAGACTAAGCGTCCTAGGACGAAAAGGAGCCAAATCTGTGGTCACCAAAAAAAAACATATTTTCCAACCGAAAAATTGATTTTCTTAAGAAAACTTAAATCGCTTATATCTCCTAAACTAAGCGTCCTAGGACGAAAAGGAGCCAAATCTGTGATCACCAAAAAAAAATATATTTCCCCTCCGAAAAATTGACTTTTTTTAAGAAAACTTAAATCGTTTATATCTCCTAAACTAAGCGTCCTAGGACGAAAAGGAGTCAAATCTGTGATCACAAAAAAAACATATTTTCCAACCGAAAAATTGATTTTTTTAAGAAAACTTAAATCGTTTATATCTCCTTAACTAAGCGTCCTAGCACGAAAAGGAGCCAAATCTGTGGTCACCAAAAAAAAACATATTTTCCAACCGAAAAATTGATTTTCTTAAGAAAACTTAAATCGCTTATATCTCCTAAACTAAGCGTCCTAGGACGAAAAGGAGCCAAATCTGTGATCACAAAAACAAACACATATTTTCCAACCGAAAAATTGATTTTTTTAAGAAAACTTAAATCGCTTATATCTCCTAAACTAAGCGTCCTAGGACGAAAAGGAGCCAAATCTGTGATCACCAAAAAAAAATATATTTCCCCTCCGAAAAATTGACTTTTTTTAAGAAAACTAAAATCGCTTATATCTCCTAGACTAAGCGTCCTAGGACGAAAAGGAGCCAAATCTGTGGTCACCAAAAAAAAACATATTTTCCAACCGAAAAATTGATTTTCTTAAGAAAACTTAAATCGCTTATATCTCCTAAACTAAGCGTCCTAGGACGAAAAGGAGCCAAATCTGTGATCACAAAAACAAAAACATATTTTCCAACCGAAAAATTGATTTTTTTAAGAAAACTTAAATCGCTTATATCTCCTAAACTAAGCGTCCTAGGACGAAAAGGAACCAAATCTGTGATCACAAAAAAAAACATATTTTCCAACCGAAAAATTGATTTTCTTAAGAAAACTTAAATCGCTTATATCTCCTAAACTAAGCGTCCTAGGACGAAAAGGAGCCAAATCTGTGGTCACAAAAACAAAAACATATTTTCCAACCGAAAAATTGATTTTTTTAAGAAAACTTATATCTCCTCGCTTATATCTCCTAAACTAAGCGTCCTAGGACGAAAAGGAGCCAAATCTGTGATCACAAAAAAAACATATTTTCCAACCGAAAAATTGATTTTTTTAAGAAAACTTAAATCGCTTATATCTCCTAAACTAAGCGTCCTAGGACGAAAAGGAGCCAAATCTGTGATCACCAAAAAAAACGTATTTTCCAACCGAAAAATTGATTTTTTTAAGAAAACTTAAATCGCTTATATCTCCTAAACTAAGCGTCCTAGCACGAAAAGGAGCCAAATCTGTGATCACCAAAAAATTCATATTTTCCCACCGAAAAATTGATTTTTTTAAGAAAACTTAAATCGCTTATATCTCCTAAACTAAGCGTCCTAGGACGAAAAGGAGCCAAATCTGTGATCAACAAAAAATTCATATTTTTCCCCCGAAAAATTGACTTTTAAGAAAACTTAAATCGCTTATATCTCCTAAACTAAGCGTCCTAGCACGAAAAGGAGCCAAATCTGTGATCACCAAAAAATTCATATTTTCCCACCGAAAAATTGATTTTTTTAAGAAAACTTAAATCGCTTATATCTCCTAAACTAAGCGTCCTAGCACGAAAAGGAGCGAAATCTGTGATCACAAAAAAAAACATATTTTCCCACCGAAAAATTTAAGAAAACTTAAATCGCTTATATCTCCTAAACTAAGCGTCCTAGGACGAAAAGGAGCCAAATCTGTGATACCGAAAAATTGATTTTTTTAAGAAAACTTAAATCGCTTATATCTCCTAAACTAAGCGTCCTAGGACGAAAAGGAGCCAAATCTGTGATCAACAAAAAATTCATATTTTCCCCCCGAAAAATTGACTTTTTTTAAGAAAACTTAAATCGCTTATATCTCCTAAACTAAGCGTCCTAGGACGAAAAGGAGCCAATTCTGTGATCACCAAAAAATTCATATTTTACCACCGAAAAATTGATTTTTTTTAAGAAAACTTAAATCGCTTATATCTCCTAAACTAAGCGTCCTAGGACGAAAAGGAGCCAAATCTGTGATCACCAAAAAATTCATATTCCCCCCCCCCCGAAAAATTGATTTTTTTAAGAAAACTTAAATCGCTTATATCTCCTAAACTAAGCGTCCTAGCACGAAAAGGAGCCAAATCTGTGATCACCAAAAAATTCATATTTTCCCACCGAAAAATTGATTTTTTTAAGAAAACTTAAATCGCTTATATCTCCTAAACTAAGCGTCCTAGGACGAAAAGGAGCCAAATCTGTGATCACCAAAAAATTCATATTTCCCCCCCCCCCCCGAAAAATTGATTTTTTTAAGAAAACTTAAATCGCTTATATCTCCTAAACTAAGCGTCCTAGCACGAAAAGGAGCCAAATCTGTGATCACCAAAAAATTCATATTTTCCCACCGAAAAATTGATTTTTTTAAGAAAACTTAAATCGCTTATATCTTCTAAACTAAGCGTCCTAGGACGAAAAGGAGCCAAATCTGTGATCACCAAAAAATTCATATTTTCCCCCCGAAAAATTAATTTTTTTAAGAAAACTTAAATCGCTTATATCTCCTAAACTAAGCGTCCCAAATCTGTGATCACAAAAACAAAAACATATTTTCCAACCGAAAAATTGATTTTTTTAAGAAAACTTAAATCGCTTATATCTCCTAAACTAAGCGTCCTAGGACGAAAAGGAGCCAAATCTGTGATCACCAAAAAATTCATATTTTCCCCCCGAAAAATTGATTTTTTTAAGAAAACTTAAATCGCTTATATCTCCTAAACTAAGCGTCCTAGGACGAAAAGGAACCAAATCTGTGATCACAAAAAAAACATATTTTCCAACCGAAAAATTGATTTTCTTAAGAAAACTTAAATCGCTTATATCTCCTAAACTAAGCGTCCTAGGACGAAAAGGAGCCAAATCTGTGGTCACAAAAACAAAAACATATTTTCCAACCGAAAAATTGATTTTTTTAAGAAAACTTATATCTCCTCGCTTATATCTCCTAAACTAAGCGTCCTAGGACGAAAAGGAGCCAAATCTGTGATCACAAAAAAACATATTTTCCAACCGAAAAATTGATTTTTTTAAGAAAACTTAAATCGCTTATATCTCCTAAACTAAGCGTCCTAGGACGAAAAGGAGCCAAATCTGTGATCACCAAAAAAAACGTATTTTCCAACCGAAAAATTGATTTTTTTAAGAAAACTTAAATCGCTTATATCTCCTAAACTAAGCGTCCTAGCACGAAAAGGAGCCAAATCTGTGATCACCAAAAAATTCATATTTTCCCACCGAAAAATTGATTTTTTTAAGAAAACTTAAATCGCTTATATCTCCTAAACTAAGCGTCCTAGGACGAAAAGGAGCCAAATCTGTGATCAACAAAAAATTCATATTTTTCCCCCGAAAAATTGACTTTTAAGAAAACTTAAATCGCTTATATCTCCTAAACTAAGCGTCCTAGCACGAAAAGGAGCCAAATCTGTGATCACCAAAAAATTCATATTTTCCCACCGAAAAATTGATTTTTTTAAGAAAACTTAAATCGCTTATATCTCCTAAACTAAGCGTCCTAGGACGAAAAGGAGCGAAATCTGTGATCACAAAAAAAAACATATTTTCCCACCGAAAAATTTAAGAAAACTTAAATCGCTTATATCTCCTAAACTAAGCGTCCTAGGACGAAAAGGAGCCAAATCTGTGATCACAAAAAAAAACATATTTTCCTACCGAAAAATTGATTTTTTTAAGAAAACTTAAATCGCTTATATCTCCTAAACTAAGCGTCCTAGGACGAAAAGGAGCCAAATCTGTGATCAACAAAAAATTCATATTTTCCCCCCGAAAAATTGACTTTTTTTAAGAAAACTTAAATCGCTTATATCTCCTAAACTAAGCGTCCTAGGACGAAAAGGAGCCAATTCTGTGATCACCAAAAAATTCATATTTTCCCACCGAAAAATTGATTTTTTTTAAGAAAACTTAAATCGCTTATATCTCCTAAACTAAGCGTCCTAGGACGAAAAGGAGCCAAATCTGTGATCACCAAAAAATTCATATTTCCCCCCCCCCCCGAAAAATTGATTTTTTTAAGAAAACTTAAATCGCTTATATCTCCTAAACTAAGCGTCCTAGCACGAAAAGGAGCCAAATCTGTGATCACCAAAAAATTCATATTTTCCCACCGAAAAATTGATTTTTTTAAGAAAACTTAAATCGCTTATATCTCCTAAACTAAGCGTCCTAGGACGAAAAGGAGCCAAATCTGTGATCACCAAAAAATTCATATTTTCCCCCCGAAAAATTGATTTTTTTAAGAAAACTTAAATCGCTTATATCTCCTAAACTAAGCGTCCCAAATCTGTGATCACCAAAAAAAAAAACGTATTTTCCAACCGAAAAATTGATTTTTTTAAGAAAACTTAAATCGCTTATATCTCCTAAACTAAGCGTCCTAGCACGAAAAGGAGCCAAATCTGTGATCACCAAAAATTCATATTTTCCCACCGAAAAATTGATTTTTTTAAGAAAACTTAAATCGCTTATATCTCCTAAACTAAGCTTCCTAGGACGAAAAGGAGCTAAATCTGTGATCACAAAAAAAAACATATTTTCCAACCGAAAAATTGATTTTTTTAAGAAAACTTAAATCGGTTATATCTCCTAAACTAAGCGTCCTAGGACGAAAAGGAGCCAAATCTGTGATCAACAAAAAATTCATATTTTTCCCCCGAAAAATTGACTTTTTTTAAGAAAACTTAAATCGCTTATATCTCCTAAACTAAGCGTCCTAGGACGAAAGGAGCCAAATCTGTGATCACCAAAAAATTCATATTTCCCCCCCCCCCGAAAAATTGACTTTTTTTAAGAAAACTTAAATCGCTTATATCTCCTAAACTAAGCGTCCTAGGACGAAAAGGAGCCAAATCTGTGATCACCAAAAAATTCATATTTTCCATTCGAAAAATTGATTTTTTTTAAGAAAACTTAAATCGCTTATATCTCCTAAACTAAGCGTCCTAGGACGAAAAGGAGCCAAATCTGTGATCACCAAAAATTCATATTTTCCCCCGAAAAATTGACTTTTTTTAAGAAAACTTAAATCGCTTATATCTCCTAAACTAAGCGTCCTAGGACGAAAAGGAGCCAAATCTGTGATCACCAAAAAAAACATATTTTCCAACCGAAAAATTTATTTTTTTAAGAAAACTTAAATCGCTTATATCTCCTAAACTAAGAGTCCTAGGACGAAAAGGAGCCAAATCTGTGATCACCAAAAAATTCATATTTTCCCACCGAAAAATTGATTTTTTTTAAGAAAATTTAAATCGCTTATATCTCCTAAACTAAGCGTCCTAGGACGAAAAGGAGCCAAATCTGTGATCACAAAAAAAAAAATCATATTTTCCCACCAAAAAGTTGATTTTTTTAAGAAAACTTAAATCGATTATATCTCCTAAACTAAGCGTCCTAGGACGAAAAGGAGCCAAATCTGTGATCACCAAAAAAAAACGTATTTTCCAACCGAAAAATTGATTTTTTTAAGAAAACTTAAATCGCTTATATCTCCTAAACTAAGCGTCCCAAATCTGTGATCACAAAAACAAAAACATATTTTCCAACCGAAAAATTGATTTTTTTAAGAAAACTTAAATCGCTTATATCTCCTAAACTAAGCGTCCTAGGACGAAAAGGAGCCAAATCTGTGATCACCAAAAAAAAAACGTATTTTCCAACCGAAAAATTGATTTTTTTAAGAAAACTTAAATCGCTTATATCTCCTAAACTAAGCGTCCTAGCACGAAAAGGAGCCAATTCTGTGATCACTAAAAAATTCATATTTTCCCACCGAAAAATTGATTTTTTTAAGAAAACTTAAATCGCTTATATCTCCTAAACTAAGCGTCCTAGGACGAAAAGGAGCCAAATCTGTGATCACCAAAAAATTCATATTTCCCCCCCCCCCCCCCCCCGAAAAATTGATTTTTTTAAGAAAACTTAAATCGCTTATATCTCCTAAACTAAGCGTCCTAGCACGAAAAGGAGCCAAATCTGTGATCACCAAAAAATTCATATTTTCCCACCGAAAAATTGATTTTTTTAAGAAAACTTAAATCGCTTATATCTTCTAAACTAAGCGTCCTAGGACGAAAGGAGCCAAATCTGTGATCACCAAAAAATTCATATTTTCCCCCCGAAAAATTAATTTTTTTAAGAAAACTTAAATCGCTTATATCTCCTAAACTAAGCGTCCCAAATCTGTGATCACAAAAACAAAAACATATTTTCCAACCGAAAAATTGATTTTTTTAAGAAAACTTAAATCGCTTATATCTCCTAAACTAAGCGTCCTAGGACGAAAAGGAGCCAAATCTGTGATCACCAAAAAATTCATATTTTCCCCCCGAAAAATTGATTTTTTTAAGAAAACTTAAATCGCTTATATCTCCTAAACTAAGCGTCCCAAATCTGTGATCACCAAAAAAAAACGTATTTTCCAACCGAAAAATTGATTTTTTTAAGAAAACTTAAATCGCTTATATCTCCTAAACTAAGCGTCCTAGCACGAAAAGGAGCCAAATCTGTGATCACCAAAAATTCATATTTTCCCACCGAAAAATTGATTTTTTTAAGAAAACTTAAATCGCTTATATCTCCTAAACTAAGCGTCCTAGGACGAAAAGGAGCTAAATCTGTGATCACAAAAAAAAACATATTTTCCAACCGAAAAATTGATTTTTTTAAGAAAACTTAAATCGGTTATATCTCCTAAACTAAGCGTCCTAGGACGAAAAGGAGCCAAATCTGTGATCAACAAAAAATTCATATTTTTCCCCCGAAAAATTGACTTTTTTTAAGAAAACTTAAATCGCTTATATCTCCTAAACTAAGCGTCCTAGGACGAAAAGGAGCCAAATCTGTGATCACCAAAAAATTCATATTTTCCATTCGAAAAATTGATTTTTTTTAAGAAAACTTAAATCGCTTATATCTCCTAAACTAAGCGTCCCCCCGAAAAATTGACTTTTTTTAAGAAAACTTAAATCGCTTATATCTCCTAAACTAAGCGTCCTAGGACGAAAAGGAGCCAAATCTGTGATCACCAAAAAAAACATATTTTGCAACCGAAAAATTGATTTTTTTAAGAAAACTTAAATCGCTTATATCTCCTAAACTAAGAGTCCTAGGACGAAAAGGAGCCAAATCTGTGATCACCAAAAAATTTATATTTTCCCACCGAAAAATTGATTTTTTTTAAGAAAATTTAAATCGCTTATATCTCCTAAACTAAGCGTCCTAGGACGAAAAGGAGCCAAATCTGTGATCACAAAAAAAAAATCATATTTTCCCACCAAAAAGTTGATTTTTTTAAGAAAACTTAAATCGATTATATCTCCTAAACTAAGCGTCCTAGGACGAAAAGGAGCCAAATCTGTGATCACCAAAAAAAAACGTATTTTCCAACCGAAAAATTGATTTTTTTAAGAAAACTTAAATCGCTTATATCTCCTAAACTAAGCGTCCCAAATCTGTGATCACAAAAACAAAAACATATTTTCCAACTGAAAAATTGATTTTTTTAAGAAAACTTAAATCGCTTATATCTCCTAAACTAAGCGTCCTAGGACGAAAAGGAGCCAAATCTGTGATCACAAAAAAAAACATATTTTCCAACCGAAAAATTGATTTTTTTAAGAAAACTTAAATCGCTTATATCTCCTAAACTAAGCGTCCTATGACGAAAAGGAGCCAAATCTGTGATCACCAAAAAAAAAACGTATTTTCCAACCGAAAAATTGATTTTTTTAAGAAAACTTAAATCGCTTATATCTCCTAAACTAAGCGTCCTAGCACGAAAAGGAGCCAAATCTGTGATCACCAAAAAATTCATATTTTCCCACCGAAAAATTGATTTTTTTAAGAAAACTTAAATCGCTTATATCTCCTAAACTAAGCGTCCTAGGACGAAAAGGAGCCAAATCTGTGATCAACAAAAAATTCATATTTTCCCCCCGAAAAATTGACTTTTTTTAAGAAAACTTAAATCGCTTATATCTCCTAAACTAAGCGTCCTAGGACGAAAAGGAGCCAATTCTGTGATCACCAAAAAATTCATATTTCCCACCGAAAAATTGATTTTTTTTAAGAAAACTTAAATCGCTTATATCTCCTAAACTAAGCGTCCTAGGACGAAAAGGAGCCAAATCTGTGATCAACAAAAAATTCATATTTCCCCCCCCGAAAAATTGATTTTTTTAAGAAAACTTAAATCGCTTATATCTCCTAAACTAAGCGTCCTAGCACGAAAAGGAGCCAAATCTGTGATCACCAAAAAATTCATATTTTCCCACCGAAAAATTGATTTTTTTAAGAAAACTTAAATCGCTTATATCTCCTAAACTAAGCGTCCTAGGACGAAAAGGAGCCAAATCTGTGGTCACCAAAAAAAACATATTTTCCAACCGAAAAATTGATTTTTTTAAGAAAACTTAAATCGCTTATATCTCCTAAACTAAGAGTCCTAGGACGAAAAGGAGCCAAATCTGTGATCACCAAAAAATTCATATTTTCCCACCGAAAAATTGATTTTTTTTAAGAAAATTTAAATCGCTTATATCTCCTAAACTAAGCGTCCTAGGACGAAAAGGAGCCAAATCTGTGATCACAAAAAAAAAAATCATATTTTCCCACCAAAAAGTTGATTTTTTTCAGAAAACTTAAATCGATTATATCTCCTAAACTAAGCGTCCTAGCACGAAAAGGAGCCAAATCTGTGATCACCAAAAAATTCATATTTTCCCACCGAAAAATTGATTTTTTTAAGAAAACTTAAATCGCTTATATCTCCAAAACTAAGCGTCCTAGGACGAAAAGGAGCGAAATCTGTGATCACAAAAAAAAACATATTTTCCCACCGAAAAATTTAAGAAAACTTAAATCGCTTATATCTCCTAAACTAAGCGTCCTAGGACGAAAAGGAGCCAAATCTGTGATCACAAAAAAAAACATATTTTCCTACCGAAAAATTGATTTTTTTAAGAAAACTTAAATCGCTTATATCTCCTAAACTAAGCGTCCT